>JAPTOF010000003.1:25110000-26310000 GCA_028554755.1 Cordia subcordata | reverse complement strand
CTCTTTTTCAGATAACAACGACCAGTTTCAAAGCAAATTATGATTCAAAATCTCCTTTTGCTTTTTGATGTTCTGATGGTCAGGGACTCATTTAGCCTATC
This sequence comes from Cordia subcordata, assembly GCA_028554755.1. Taxonomy (NCBI): domain Eukaryota; kingdom Viridiplantae; phylum Streptophyta; class Magnoliopsida; order Boraginales; family Cordiaceae; genus Cordia; species Cordia subcordata. Next base: position 26,309,899 of record JAPTOF010000003.1, on the reverse strand, counting down.
TTTTTTCTTTTTCCAGTGAGACTATATAATTTGATGAACATGCAAATAATTTCTTTTGGCGACAGTGTGAACTAATTCATTCTTATTTACGCACGAAATAAATGCATATTTTGTAAAAATAGTTAAATTGATCCATTTTGATTTTTGATATAAAGTGGAAATTGGAACAAAGCTGGAATAACTAGATCTGGATGTTAAAGTGTCTAGTCTCATCACTTCGGGTAAGTGAAAATGTCGAGTTTACAATTTTGTATCATATTTTGCGGTGACTTTATATTCACCTAAGAACCCGTAGAAGCTATACGAACCATGCTCGTTAGTTTGACCCTCCAAAATCCCAGTTTGCCACTCTTTTCGTCTTTTCTTAGCACACACACACACACATATATATAAAATTAGAGAATAAAAAAAAAGACTAACCTTGTTAGTCGCCGACTCTCCGTCGCCAGTGGACTGTGCGGCTGCTCGACGAAGGCGGGATAGGGCCGGAGGACTGCCGGACTGCCGGGCCGCCGGCTGCGTGAGGCTGAGAGTGACTGAGTGAGATGAGAGCTTTTGTGGTTTGGTAACTTTGTCTTTTGCCCTAATTGAGTAATGGTCTTGCCTGATTTATTAATTGCTTTGCCTTTTCCTTATATATTTTTTATTTTATTATTATTTTTAACTATTTAAGTTTCAACCCGCGGGTACCCGCGGGTCGGGTTGACCCGTTTACCCAGCGGGTAGTATAATCCCCAACCCTAACCTATTAAATGGGCGGGTTAAGCAGGTAGACCCACGGGTCCTCACCCGTTTTGCCAGGTCTAGTTACGATACCGGATTCATTTAACTTGTTTTTAAAAACCCATTAAGTTCCAATAATTGATTGATTTTTTAGGCCTTTAAACATGTTTCCATATGTTAGCATTATTGTCTTAATGAGTTATGTTTTCTCAACATGTTTCCATAAGTCATAAGTACTCAATAAGCAAAGCCAAACACCCTCCAAGTAGTTTTGTCAAAATGTCCTCTTAAGTATGACTAGTATTTTCTATCTTAATTTACATACTTATGTGATTTTGTGAAATAAGCATTACGTATAAATGAGACTTCATTGGTTTAAAATTTGATAAGTAAACTGCTGATAATGAGAAAAACAGTTATAATTACCATTAAATCTCTCTTGTAACTAGAGCACAAAGATTGTTTCAAAAGGTGCATGATGCGTTCTTTCTATTTTAGTGTCGGAGTTGGTTAGATTCTTCTATTTTCAGGAAGGAAAAGTCTAAACGCCTAGAAAATGGGATGGAAAATACGTGTGAGCTGGGGTTTTTTCGAAGAGAGAAAGTCAACAGAAGCAAAGAAGGTTGGTTTAACTAACGCCACCAGCATCGGAGAGTCCAGTTGTTTTCAAACTTTGGTCAAAGGGGCACTTAAAACTAGCATTATGATTAAGCCAACTTCAGCACTATGACCTCGAGAGGCCACAATAATTTCGAAAGTTTTTCATCAACTGGACTTCCATAACATTATGTACGTAAAAAAAATATGCATTAAGTACGCAACATTATGAGCGCATAATTTGACCGCGTCAAGTGTTAGAACAACTTTTTTCATTCTTGAAAACAACAAGGGTTGGTTTAGATTGAGTTTTTTAGAAGTGTTTTTTTTTAACGATTTTTTTTTGAAAAAATATTTTTTTAAAAGGTTAAAAATTCTAACTTTTAGAAAAAAACTGTAAAATGAATTTTTTTAGAATTTTAATTTTTTTTTAAAGTTAAGTCAACTAGTTGTTGCAAAAAGAATAATTTTTTTTTAAAAAAATACTTTTTTCTTAAAAAAAATTTCAATCTAAACAGGCTCCAAGTACAATTGGCCGAGACGCAAATGTCATGATTTGTGAGAAGGTCAAAGAACTGAAAAAGCGAAGGACCTTGCACCATAGAAACGTGGGGACACAGCTAAGATTATTGTTCAGTGCGACCAAATGCACTGCATCTCTATGTGCCGTTGCATCCCGTTCTACATTTGCTTACCTGGAAAGGCTTGAATAATTGAATTATTGTTTGATGCTAAATCAGAAGGTAGGATTTAAACTATTTTCTACTTTTGGCCCAAGTGGCCAAACAAATGCAGATAATTCATATGAAATATTCTGAGTCACTGAAGAAATTTTGTGGCCGACGATACATTTTCCATGTTAATGATAGCAAAGAAGATCATATGTGATGATTAGCCAGTAGCAAGTCAGTTTCGTAATCCTATTGTACTGTGATTTAGTTGATTTGTCATTTTCCATGGCAATCGTAAAGAAAGAGAAATAATAAAGAATTATTTTGGATTTTTTTGTTTGAATTGAGGTGTAATAAAATGAAGAGGATAAGTGACGTTGATTTAAAAGATGAAGCAAAGTCGCCGTCTGGGATGGTGTAGAAGATGTGGTTGACGTCGATTAGGTGTAGGAACAAGCTTGGTGATGGTCCCGTCAATGTAGAAGATATGGTAGATGTCGATTGCTTGGTGATGATCCCCTCAATATACGTAAAGAAGGTTAAAATTTGATTTTTCCATATAAAATAGTTGGTGTAGTAAATGTGATGGAAGATGGAGAGTAAAAATACAAATAGGAAGGACCCAGTTAATAAGTACTTTATACACTGGCACCTTGTTTAGATTGAGCCAGAAATTTCTAATAAAAGAAAGAGAAATAGTAAGGAACTATTTTGGATTTTTTTCATTTGAATTGAGGCATAACAAAATGAAAATAATAAGTGACGTTGACTTGGAAGATGAAGTAGAGTTAACCGTCTGGGATGGTGTACAAGATGTGGTACCATCAATATACCCAAGTAAGCCAATAAATGAAAAGAAGGTTAAAATTTGATTTTTTCACGTTAAATAGTTGGTGTAGATGGAGAGTAAAAGTACAAATAGGAAGGACCCCGTTAATAAGTACTTTATACACTAGGCACGGTGTTTGGATTGAGCCAGAAATTTCTAATGAAAGAAAGAGAAATAGTAAAGAATTATTTTGGATTTTTTCGTTTGAATTGAGGCGTAACAAAGTGAAAAGGATAAGTGACGTCAATTTAGAAGATGAAGCAAAGTCAGCCGTCTGAGATAGTGTAGAAGATGTGGTTGATGTCGATTTAGGTGTAGGAACAGGCTTGGTGATGGTCCCATCAATATATCCAAGTGACGCAGTAAACATAAAGAAGGTTAAAATTTGATCTTTTCACATTAAATAGTTGTAATGTAAGGTAATAGTGTCATAAATTTTGACATTAAAAGATAGTAGAGAAAAGGCACAAGGATCGTAACAAAGTGACCAAAGACTCATGATACGATAAAAGTGTAAAGTACAAGAAAATGTTTTCTGCATTTACTCAATGATACAATTACAGAGTTACATAGAAATGAGATGATAAAGTTATACAGAAATTCTAGCTAAGTAGAACATACATCAAACATCTACAAGAGAGTTTTCATCCAAAAGACTTCTACGTTATCAATAAGTTTTATATATAAATTGATTTCTATACCTTTTTGTTATTATACGTAAACATTCAAATGAATGTTGAAATAATCATTATACGGATAAACATTTCTCTTATAAGAGTTAAAAATTGCTTCTAAACCATTTCCTCATCTCCATTCCCCTCAATCAAAACATAAAAGCATAAAGAAATAAAATGTGTTACTCTTGTGATAGATTTGGATTCTCTCCTAAGTAACATTTTATCTTAATATTTTAAACTGTATTTTAACCATTTATTTTATTCAAAATATCTAAGATTTTACTTTTCTTATGTCTTAAAATTTAAAAATTTAATGATTACTTGATATACTATTCTAGAATGTTTAATCCTCCTCATGTGATGCCTTAATTACACGGAAAAGTTCAGGAAAGATGTTAGCTGGATTCGGCAAAGACCAATTATATGAACCTGGTCATGGTGTGATAAGATTTCGCCGTTTACAGAATCTTGCTTTTTGAGAATAAACACCAATATAATATAACTAAAATATGGAGGCGGATCTCAACTCTTCTTCTTTATTTTTTTTTTTTAAATACCACTAGTGATAATAATATATGAATAATATTATATATTACCTTTTTCTCCACTAATTTGTCACTTTTTATATTACATTTTACTTATCATGCCAATTGTGTAAGCTTTTATTTTGTTTTTCTTTCCTAATTCATTTTCTTTCTCCCATTTATTTTTCCTCAATCATTTCCTTTTTTTTCAAATCATATTAGAATAATATCATGCCATTAATATCAAAATCTGTTTTTTTTCCTCTATCCACATTTTCCAAATTCCAACTCACCAAAAACTCTCTATACCAATTATTCTCTTCCTTCATCCATCACTGTCAAAGTCGACACTTCAATATTCTCTTTTTTCATGGCGATGTATACTCAACATAGTCATAGTCTTGTGTATGAACATCCTCATTTGACTCATGATGGGTCTTCTTTTAGTAATTTTCTGGTTAATTTCTTAAGCTGATATTACCCCATGAACTCATGAGCTTGTACAAGTTCGAATGCTTTAGCACATAGCAATGTAAGTAAAGGCAAATCTTGAATCACTTGAATGACAACAAAAGAAAGTTTCTCTTCTAACCCAGGGGGGAAAACAAAAAAGAAACTTGCTCAAACGAGTTTACAATTTTTGCTAAAGGGACAAAGTCTTTGATGATGATCTAAAAATTGTAAAGTTTGTGGTAAGTTAGGAATATATAGAAAAAGAAGAGAGGGATATTTGAAATTAGTGGCTTGATAGACAAAAGGAAAAGATTGAAAAAAAATTAAATAAAAGAAAGCAAAATAAAAACTTATATATGTGCGTGTATATATAACCGGGTTTGGGAATGCGAATACCTAAGGGTCAATCCCAGTTCTGTCCCAAACCCTAACGAGTATCTTTAATCGTTTCGTATTCATCTGGGTTTTTAACGATATGGATTTTAATCAGGTCGGTCGATGTCGAGTATCCTAAATCACTTGTCCCGTTGCCATCCCTAGTAAGTTAGGCATGTATTAAAAAAAGAATAATAAGATATTTGAAATTGGTGGCTTGATAGACAAAAGGAAAAGATTTACAAAAAATTAAATAAGAGAAAAAAAAATAAAAACTTATACAATCAGCATTATATGGCATCCTACATGTCATATAATGAATTATATGAGAGAGAGAAAATAAATTAGGAACGAAAAACAAAATAAAAGTTTACACAGTTGGCATGACAAGTAAAATGTTACCAAATAAAAATTGAGGTTAAACTTTCAATGACATTAAAATAAAATAAAATAAAAGACTTTAACCTGAATATAAGTTGAAAATCTTTTCGATTTTAATTAACTGTACCATACAGTGACATCTTAGATTGTTACGTTGGACAAAACGTGCAGTAGTTAAATATGTACATGGGTGCTTAAACAACGAATTCAGCAACAATAACCATGCTAGAACAAGCTTTGAAATTGACAGCAAACCATGAATGACAAACACCATATTTCCTTATCAGCCAACTCATGATCTGACGTAGTTGATGTTTATTATCATATTTAATATTTAACAAATTAATCAGACAACATTATCGGTGCAAAATATCAGCCAATATCACGACTATCAGTGAAAAGAAAAATTGCAGATTGAGAGCCAACCTCTTGATATTTAAAAGCAGTACTGTTGTCATCTTAGCTGACTTATGTAGCAAGAAAATTAAGTCAGTTATAAGAACGGATCCGGACAGAATTTTCTTGTAGAAAAATCTCAAAAATTTCAACGAGAGATTGACTTGGAATCGCATCACAATCAATAAACAATCCAATTCTTGCCAATTTCTCGTTTCTTCTTTTATTTATTTATTTATTTATTTTAATCAACGAATAAATATTCTTGTATGTATGACTTAATTTTACATATTTCTGAAAGGAAATGATTTAATTGATAATCACAAAAAAAGAGAGAATTCTTAATTAGATCGGCCAGCTTAATAACAACAAAAGGAAAAGTATTGAGTTTTTCTGGTCTAACTTTAAGAAACCTAAAGTATTTTTTATGAGTTTAAAAATTAAAACTGATATGTTTGGCTTATTTAAAAAAAAAAATTGTTTTTCTTTTGATAAAAGTTAAAGCTGTAAAAAAAAATTATTTTTTATTATGTTAGAAATTATTTTCTTTCACTTTTTTCAAAAATATTACTCCAAATTTTTGTCCAATATTATAGTCAAAACAATTAAAAGCTCAACTACTAAAATAGAAAGTCAAACAATTAAAATTTTTCATTTAATACTTTCAAAGTTCTATTTCTAAAAATTTTACAATTTCACAGTTGCAATCTCACATTTAAACTAAATATAGCTAAGTCTAATTCATAGTGATTACTATTAGAAGATGATTCTAATTACGAATATGTGAATTAATTTATTTAAAACGTTTTAGTTGACATTTATTAAAATAATACAAAAAAATGATGAAAGGTTTCATTACTCAAATACCCATATTTTAATTACCAAAAAAGAGTGCCCACGGTTGAACAGTGCAAGAAGATTTAGCAAATATCAAGCGAAAATGAAAGGAGAAAATCTGACCCCCAACTATTAGAAAACACAATCATGTTAAGCCAACAGTCATGCTCCAATCTGAAACCCCCCCCCCCCCAAAGAAAAAAAAAAAAAGAAAGGAAGAAGTCGTGCTCCAGGAATAGTAAAAGCAGCTAGTAGGCAGACTCCTAATACAAGAGGCAATTAATTGAATAATACTGGGGACACATTGTTTAACTTTTCATTCCATGTGTCAAACCAAGAGTTGGTTGTACTCCAATGGGACTGTAGTGGTTATGGTGGCTTCACATAAAGATTTAGTCCCAATCCATATGACCATGTGAAAATTACCCACCACAGTTTTTGCAAGCCCTTTTATGGCTTATAAGTCACCATAGCACTTACCATCACAGCTGATCTCACTTTGATAATCCTTCAATCACCTCATCTCCAACCTAAGCATAAATGGCCAAAACACTATTAATCTTCTTGGTCCAACTTTTTCTTCTTTCTACCATAGTTTTTTGTCAGTCTGATGAGTTCATCTTCAATGGTTTCAAGCATGCAAGCAACAACATGTCCCTAAATGGTGTGGCTGAGATTGAAGACAATGGAATTCTCAGGCTGACAAATGAAACTTCTAGATTACTTGGTCATGGCTTCTACTCAAATCCAATAAGGTTCAAGAAGTCAAAAGATCGTGGCAAAGCTTTCTCCTTTTCAACAGCTTTTGCTTTTGCTATTGTTCCGGAGTATGAAAAGCTAGGTGGCCATGGCTTTGCCTTCACCATCTCACCAACCAAGGAGCTTAAAGGGGCTCTTCCAAGCCAATATCTAGGCCTTCTCAATGCAAGTGATGTTGGTAACTTCTCCAACCATATATTTGCAGTGGAATTTGACACAGTTAAAGACTTTGAATTTGGGGACATTAACGACAACCATGTTGGCATCGACATCAACAGTTTGGATTCAAATGCATCTGCCAATGCCACCTATTACATTGATGGAAATTCAACCAAGCAATATCTTTATCTCCAGAGTGGTAAGACCATTCAGGCCTGGGTAGATTATGATTCAAACAGGAGTGAATTGAATGTTACTCTTTCACTTTCTTCAGAAAAGCCAAACTTTTCGATTCTTTCATTCCCTGTGGATCTTTCAGCAATCTTGAATGAGTATATGTATGTTGGGTTCTCTGCTTCAACCGGTTTGCTTGCTAGTTCTCATTATATATTTGGGTGGAGCTTCAAGATCAATGGAAAAGCTCAATCTTTGGATCTGTCTTCATTGCCTTCTCTTCCTGGCGCCGAAAGGAACCATTTAGCCTTAACTTTAGGTGTCTCTATATCTGCTATTGCTTTTGTGGTACTTGCAATTTTGTTAACACTATACATAGTCAAGAAAATAAAGAATATGGATGTAATTGAGGCCTGGGAGTTTGATGTTGGTCCACACAGGTTCTCCTATAAAGAGCTGAAGCAAGCAACAAAAGGTTTCAGGGACAAAGAGCTACTTGGGTTTGGTGGATTCGGCAAAGTTTACAAAGGAACTCTGCCTAAGAGTAATACCCAAGTCGCAGTAAAGCGAATAAACCATGAATCGAGGCAAGGTTTGTGCGAGTTTGTTTCAGAAATCGCCAGTATTGGTCGCCTTAGGCACAGGAATTTGGTTCAATTACTTGGATGGTGTCGAAGAAGAGGCGATTTGATGCTTGTTTATGACTTCATGGCTAATGGAAGCTTAGATAAGTACCTCTTTGATGAACCCAACGTTGTTCTAACATGGGAGCAGAGGTCCAAAATTGTAAAAGGTGTGGCTTCTGGATTACTATATTTACACGAAGAGTGGGAACAGACTGTGATCCACAGGGATGTCAAAGCAGGCAATGTGTTGTTGGATGAAGAAATGAATGGCAGACTTGGAGACTTTGGGCTGGCTAAGTTGTATGAACATGGTGCAAATCCAAGCACAACAAAAGTGGTGGGCACATTGGGCTATTTAGCTCCAGAGTTAACCAAAACCGGTAAGCCTACGACAAGTTCGGATGTGTTTGCCTTTGGTGCATTGCTGCTGGAGGTTGTGTGTGGAAGGAGGCCTATTGAGGTCAAGGCATTGCCTGAGGAGCTAATTTTGGTGGATTGGGTGTGGGATAAGTGGAAGAAAGGTGATATACTTGGGGTAGTGGACCCAAGATTGAGAGGAGAGTACAATGAGATAGAGGCAGTTATAATGCTTAAGTTAGGATTGATGTGCTCCAATGATGTACCGGCTAAAAGACCTACTATGAGGCAAGTTGTGAGATGCCTGGAAGGGGAGGTCTCACTCCCTGCAGTATTGGCAGCACCGTACCAGTTTGATCGGAAAAAGAGCGAAAATGGTGGCATTTCTGGTAGTGAGTTCGAAGACTTTCTACAGTCATATCCATCATCATCTTATTTTGAGAAGGCAAGCGCCTGGTCATCTGCTGATGATGGGGACAGGGATGTTGATCTTGAAGCTGGTTCGGCATCACCGCTATCCATTTCTCGCTCTGGTGACATCAGATAGACGACATCTAGGATTGGGAGAGTAAATTCTCTCCCTCTGGTTTCCTTTCTAATTCTGCATTGTTCGTTCTCCCCAGATGAAAATCCTTGGATCTTTCATTTTTAAGCTTACTGTAAATGATACAATTGAAAATAAGTGTATATATGTTGAAGCCATTGTCCAATTCTTTGAGTAGAGTGCGCTAGCAGTTCCTATTTCCAGGATATCTATTGTAGAAATACCAGTTTATGATGTCCTGATATAGCTACAATATTCTTGTAAATTTAATCATCTGATTATCAGATTTAAATTTCAATTTTCATGCATGTACTAGATTAAGCCAATTCAATCTCATTAGATGGTCTGTAATATTTTCTATTCTGGTGATTATGAAGTCTTGAGTTCAATCTCAATAGATGGCCTATTATATTTCCTGCTCTGCTCACATTAGTGATTAGACCCTAGCGCCATTTGATTTCGTGTCTTTTCTTTTCTTTTATTCTTTTGGTGTCAATTGTTTTCGTGTAGAACAGCTTGGTTCAAAGTTCAAATGTAGAATGTGAAACACAAATATGCTGGCTATCAATTTGAACTTCAAAGGAATAGAAACAGCATCAATGATGTGCAAAGTTGCATGTATTACTGTTTTAGAGTCAATTGCATGGTCTGATAAGTTAAAGCCTATTTTGCGGGTTATCAACTAAATTAACAGTTAATGAGTTGCAGAGCCTCATTATATCTCTAGGAGACATTAATTACAACATACTCGTTTTTCTCCTCAAAAATTTCATCATCATCAAATATTTTACTACTAAAAGGCCAAATATATGCAATCTAAGCCAAGCTTCTCCAAATGACTACTGGGAGGAGCAAAGAAGCAACAGTTATATACAACTAAATGCTGAACAGAGCGTTAATTTCGGACTTTCACCGCCTATCCCTGCTTATGTTGCTAAAAGGGAAAGGGTGTTTTTGCCTTTGTCCCCAAAAAAAAAAAAGAAAAAGGCAAAGTTTCTCCTCCGAATGTTGTTACCCAACTGCATTATCCTCACCATTTTCGTCTTCACTGTCTTTCGCCCCATCAAATATCTCATAGTCATCAAATCCTGCACAAAGACACATAAGATCAATATCCAATCACATAAGACACTGTTTCAGATATTTCTAGAGAGAACAGTTCAGGTTACCTGCACCCAGGGCTTCAACATCATCTGCTGCTTCTCCTAGTAGCACCGTGTTGCCAAAGGGCGGGTCAACTGTCATCCAGTCTGAGCTATTAAGATCCTCTGAGCAGAATTCTTTTTCAGTCACCCAATCTTCGACTATACTTGTGTCTTCATATGATATCGGATCAACAATATCCTGTTCCCTGTTCTTCTGATTTCTGCACAAAACAATTGAAGAAGATTAGTCTCTTTCTTTTCTTCATCCATTAACCTCAGGTCTTAGAAGTATTAAACAAATGAACGTATCTACTTACATTTGCCTTAACCACAAGTTATACTGGACAAAGACAAGGTCACTCAGCCTTTGGCGCTCCAAGCAGTTTCTAGTTTCATGCATCTGTTCAAGAGGGACCTGACTTGGTTTACACCTTACCAAACTACAAGTTTGGCTAAGAATGTGGATGGCCAAGCGAGCCAAATTTGGGCAACATCCACCATATGTTGACCACCATTCAGCTGCTAAACAGAATTTAATAAAGGATCAGCATCATAAATGAAAATACATGCCCTTCCTAAACTTAGCAGCCTAAATTTCCTTGCAAAAATGCAATTATCAATTTTTCGAAGTTGCAATTGCAACTCCAAGCAACGTGGCCCTGCCTTCCCAATCCACTAACTAACAACCCCAACAATATAAATTAGAAAGAAATTATTAGGGAAAAAGAAAATCCTAAAGGTAGAAAGGTAAAGCCAAAAAGGGGAAAAGGAAAATCATTGTATAAAAGAAATGAAATATGTAAGATAAAACCAAAGATTTTCCGATTATATTGACATTGCAAATGATCTTTACAACCAAAAACTGAGATCAAGGTACATATCATAGGATATATATTGGGTTTCCAGTACTTGAGGTATATTCCTTTGTGACTCTGATCTGCTAGTGCTTACTGCCTAGTGCCTACTATATCCATTCACAAAAGATTCACCATTTTACTTGCCTCTCTACGACAAGAACTACAAACCATAAAGAAATTTTATAACCAGAAAATGGCCGCCAACATGACAACTGAAAGGATTTATTGCAAAGGAGAGCAATACTCACCCGGAAGTAAAGTTTCTCTAGCTCTTATTGCCATCTTTCTTCCAAAATCCCCAGCACCACTATGGTAAGAGGTTATCTCTTTCACAATTTTGTCTTGGAATTTTGGGTCAGGAACCAATTTCTCTATGCAATCATATACAAGAGAACGGATATGAAGATGTACATCTCCTTCAGTACTATAGAAGAATTTCGGATTCAGGTAGAACCCTGCAGCATGAAGAGGATGCCGTGAAAGTTGCTCCCACCTGCGATCTATAATGCTCCAATACTCTATATAATCCTTCTTATTGATAAGTTCTTTCTTAATAGCTTCTTTAGCTCTATATAGTCCTGCATAAACATATCCCATTGCAGGCCTCTTCTCACTACCAACTATCCTCAAAAGTCGCAAGAGCGGATCCGTCAAACGGGTGACTAAGGAACAACTGGACCAGAATGACTGATTACTGACATAATCTAGAATCATAAGGCCCTCTGGTTTCTTTGAGTATGGGCTTTCCATCCACTCCTCAGACGTAACCATGGATTGCAAATTGTGTCTGATATTAACCATTCTTTTCAGTGTCAAAAAATCTGTTGCTGCACGACTGCTTCCAGCATCCACTAAATCAACTCCAAATGTGTACCGTCTGGTCATATTTAACACTCCACTATGATTATAGATAAATCTTGAGATAGATTTGGCTTGTTCAAGCACTGTATTTATCCATTCAAGCTTTTGGATGTCCTCAAGCATCAGATCAACACTATGAGCAGCACATGGGGTCAAAAAGATAGACCGATGGGTATCAACCAGTCTCTGCCCAGCAACTACATATCGCTCATCACCATTAGTAACCACTTGCAACACATTTCTAATACCAACTTCTTCTACCAGCTCCTTAAGCAATTCATAAATGGCATCCACAGAATCTTTTATACTGGATATGTCCATTGACTTCAGGAATATTGTCCTCTCTGGACTGTAAACCAAAAAGATTATCAAGGTTTTGCCCTTCCCTGAAACCCATTCATCAACTAAAACAGAACAACCACTATGCCCCCATAAGCGTGTGCATTGGTCAATATCGTTTCTCACCTCTTGAACAGAACTCTTCAAAATCCAGCTACGAAGGTCATGATAAGAGGGGCCTACCAACGCTGTTCTTTGTGAAGAAACTGCATCAACCATTGGTTGAAAATAAGCTGAATTTACTGCATCTAAAGGTATACCAACATCAAAGAAAAACCTTCCTATTGCCATCTGAACATGATTGTTCACCCTTTTCATAGCTAAAGAAGCATTATTACTTGCAACCGCAGCATTTGGATTTCCTGGAATAGCAGGAGCTTTTCTAATCCTCCCTTTTTTCTTCCTACCGTCAGCTTTGTTCCCCACACCCTCTTCTCGACTCAAGAACACGTTCGCGTCCTGTTCAAGTGTATCCGGCACTGGAAGCAAGTCAACCTCGGAACTCAAACCACAATGGTCATTCGCTAAGACAATGGCCTCTCCAGTTCCGGCATTATAACTTGACATTTCTTCTGCAAGCTTTTGCTTCTTCCTCTTCTTCGCCATAACCCCATTTAAACTCTCTTGCATTAAAAGCCGGACATCAGGTTGTACTCTCAAACAAGTAGAAGCATTACCCTTCTGACCAGCAAGATGCTCCTTAATCCTATGTATCCCACCACCCTTAAATATCTTTCCACAATATAAACACTTAAGTTGTACCCTGTCCCCATTCTTATACATTTCGCAATGCTTCCATGCTGGATCATGCTTTTGTGAAGTAACCGGTACGGGTTCGAAATTCGACGCCATTTTAACATCTATCTCAAAATTCGCTTCTCAAACGACTAGCTCACAAACATCAAGAAAACACTTGGTACAAAGCATCATAGGGTCTGGAAACACAAACATAGGATTAAGCTCCACAAACAACCTTAAAACATTGCAAACATTGATGCTCAAATGTTAACTCTTTAACGTTGCGCAAAGATTCAAATCCCATCATCTGTCATAAAGTGCTCCCATTTATTCAGACAAGAAATAGTAAATTCAACACTTTGTACCAACCTTACAGGCCCCTGACAAATTATAAACAACCAAAAAAAAACGTGAACGTCAAAATTTAAATCCCACCATTTGTTACTCTATAACGAGCTTGCGCTCGTATTTATTTATCATTATTAGTGGAAGCATACGTAAAAGAAAAGGCATATGAATTGAGAAAAAAAAAAAAACACACTTACTTGGGTTTGATTTGAACTGCTAAAGAGAGAGGAACCGAGTTGGGGGAAGGGGGTTTGAGTTATTGGTTTGGTTTGTTTATATAAGGTGAAAAAGAGTCGCCGGATGACCGGATGGACCGGTTAGGGCAGCGGTTAGGGGTAATTAGTAAACCCGGGTTTGCCCATGATCCGGTCAAAGTTAAATCGGTTTGTGAGGGAATGGAGAACCGGGAGTTTCGGTTGAAAAGCCGGACAAGACTCTGACTTCAGCTAAAAGGAGCCGGTGCGCGCCGATTGCGGCTCTTGAACCGGCGAATCTTTCCAATCTTGGGTTCTCCCACGTTTGGAACAGAAACAGGCCGGTTCGTAACTGCGGATCTGCCTCTCGAACCGCCGAGACTCCCGCCACTGAACTCTTATCAATTTTTTTTTTTTTTTGGTCAATATCAAATACTTTAAAATGGGAAAAGAAGACATTTATTCTTCTGCTGTTGAAAAAAAGGAACTTTGATCTAAAATTTCTCTAGTTGATCTTTTCGCTAATATTTTTAAGTTAATTTAGTTGAAGGAAATTAAAGAAAGTTTAGAGATACTAAAATACTTATTCAACGCTTAATCCTAAACATATACGTGAAATATTAGAAAAATTCCTAGTATAACGATATGAATAATCATATAATTTACTTATCTTTGATACTGAGAGTGGCACTAAATGTGTATAGAATAATTGTGAGCAAATAATTGTGTCATACTCGTGAGTTCTTGCACTTTATCGTTTAAGCAATGCAGGATTTTCTTTTTGAATAAATCAAAATAACAAAGGACTGAATCTTAATATGTCTTGACATAAAACCACTCCGCCACTTATAATACCCTTCACAGTGTAAAGTTTACAGGTTCTTATTTTGGATACCACTAATGTTACTTACCAGAAACATATCACAAAAACCTTACAAATTTTTTACTGCATTTAACAAAAGAAACTAAAACCACTATGGACATATAATATAATATTTGACATATAAGAAGAAAAGGTTCTTGGAAGGGAAAAAAAATTTATCTGTTCATACAGTAAAAAACTTATGGCCTCTCCTAAACCACAGACTCTGCACATGGCAACAATTTACGGTCTGTGACTTCACTACTCATTTCCTGCTCTTTTTACATCCTTAAAATTGTACAGTAACTTTATGATCTCCACAGGGGCTTCTGGTATGTTCACTATCTGAGGCTCGTCTAACCTGATTCTAGGTATATGTATCCTCATACTAACAATGTACATGTCTGAAGTACAACCAACAAAGTTTAGTTTCACACGAGCTCTATCGCAACTGAAATGACGGATAAAGCTAGAGCCAGACAAGTAGACGAGAAGAGGCACTCCTTAGCCGTACAAATTTCTCCCTACCGCCGTCTAAGCAGAATTCAGAACACCAATCCTCCTCTCTGCAAGATATTACAACACATTCTCAGAGGAATATCGATACCAATTAGGTAGCATAATACTTAATCATACCTGTAAAATGTCATGCTGTTCCATAAAGGAAAGAAGAGAAGGGTGTGGGAAAGATTTTCAGTGGATACACCATAATATCTTATATGTCCTACATGCACTGATGCCTATTAGAAGAGAGATTAAAAAGCAACGAGACTTCTCAAGAGAGTTTACACAAGCAAGCAGAAATCGCATTTCAGAACTTCTGCCTTTTCCGTGCAACAACAAAGACATGTCACAAAAAGTGCTAGCACAAGTAAAGCCACAGCAAGTATATGGACTTTGCATGTTAAGCTCCCTAACTGGATATTGTTACATTTCACAGAATTCACAAAATAAGAGGTTAATCCCTTTGAGCAACAGGAGGTAAAGATCTATATGTCAACACAAAGTAAGGCGAAGACAAGAGTATTTAAGTTGAGAGGAGAATAGCAAGAGAAGAAGAATCAATACCTCCTGCTGCAACAAGTTTCTCAACACGAGCAACTATGTGCTTTCCGTAAGTATATTTCTTCAGGGCATTCAAATGAACCTTTATGCGATTAAGAATCAGTTCAAGTTGCTGGTCATCACAGGTCTCCAGCACTTTCTGCACGACATAGTTCGCGAACTGATCTTTCATCATCACCTAGCCCCAACAGAAACAAAGGAAAGAATAAGTGAAGAGAAGTTAGTCTCCATCACAGCCAAAACATTGACCTGGAACATCAGATTGGCATTAAATAAACTATTATTCTATTGATAAAGACACCACGGGGGTGCAATCCATGAGCCATCATTTAAATTTTTTAGCTTGTATACTTCATGGTAAACCTGCACATAATTATTTTTGATACGGGGTTAACCACAACAATAATGTATGAAAAATGATGAAAAGGCAGATACACATTCAAGCTACAAAAAGTAGATTTGGAGTTAGCCTTATCTCTCTGACACCAATTACCAATTTGCCGCAGCACTGCATGCAATTCCTTCAAAAGTAATCCAGAATTCCTCCTCTCCTCCTTTTACTCAATCAAATCTAGAAGCATGAACCCATCCATTCGATCTAAAGCCCTTATATTAACCATAAGTGTATTATTTTTGCTGTCTTGACTTGTCACTTTTACTCATCTACTTCCCCCAATCCAAGAGCAGTGCTTTTCTTTCACGTTCACAAAAGCATATGCTAAAATCGATATACTATCTCTTCTGTATTCAAAAGTTAACCTTTGTTTGAATGAACGGAAATTATAATTTTGAATCAAATTGAAAGACAAAGTTGAGAAAATGACAAACCTGATTACCTAAGAAATAGACACAACAAATGAAAGAGGGAGGGTGGGAAGGGTATTGTATCAGGTTATTAAGGGTCTATTTAGACACCACAGTGTAATTACTAGATAATGTAATTGTTAGGTAGAATTACACTACGTAGTAATTGCACAGTAATTTAATTCACCAGGCGTGTTTGGTTACCACTGTAATTACACCTTAATTACGTATGACATGTTTGATAAAAAAGATGTTAATTACATAGTTAAATAATTTAATTTAAAAAATAATATTTATTTTAAAATTTATATTAATGCTAACAAATATTTAAAGATATAATTTATTAAAAATATTAAAAATAAAAATATTATTTATTATAAAATGAATATGAATATTTAAAAATATATGAATTATAAATATAAATATTAAAACTAAACATTATCTATTACTAATATTTTCAAATTTAAAATGTTATCTATCAAAAATATTATTTATTTATTTATATTTTTATTTAAATTTATTTATTTTTATGATTTATTTATTTATTATTTATATCCATTTTATAGTGGAACATGTCAAATATAAAAAGAATAAAAGAGTACGAAAAGTTGTTAGAGAGTAACACAGTGCAATTACACCAGTTCACCAATTCACACCTCTCCTATGAGAACTACAGAGTTTAATTGAAGAGGTCTAATTACACTCAATTCACCCCTGACCAAGTAATTACTTGGTTGGACAAACACACTTAACTGTGTAATTACTCCAAACTACACCCAAATCCAATTACAAAGTGGATTTTCAAACATACCCTAAAAGACCTCAAGCGAATTCTTTTTAGAAATTAATTCAGTGCTACAGTTGGAGTTCAATGGAACAAAATATTAGACTATAGAAATGTTGAATTAAAATATGAAATATTTGTCAGTCTGTAAATATAAATAGAAATCTTGCGGAAACACCATAACAGTTACTGGATTTAAACTCAGGGTGCATGGACAGCCAAAAACAGAGAGAGCCTTTGAATCAGTTTGAGGAATTATTCAAACAAGCTCAAACAGTTCGGTGGAATATTCGACAAACCTGAAGAGGCTCATTCTCATCAGTGGACCCAAGCATCTCATTCACAAGAGTCTTGCGTTCTTCAGGAGTTCCATATGTTAAGCACTTCTCCACTACATTAGATGCAAATTTCTGCTGGCTCATCTGAACTATCTGTACAATTAACTTATTAATAATAGCAGATCGCTCATGAGGCTTCCCATGCTGCAGTACATGCTGTCAGAGTACAAGGAAAAATCCAATGAGGAGCTTCAACGTAGCAAAAATCAAGAAGGACAAGGTGAAAAACAAGAAAAAGAGAAAACAAAGGGAAGAATATAACGGAGGTTTTGGTAGCCTACTCGGTTAGTCACTTGAATTATTAAGAAATAAAGGACAAAAGGAATATATCATCTGCACAACAGAAGGAGAAACCAAAAGGAAGACATTACCTGCACACAAGTGATACATACCAAATTTTATATTCCAGTAACAGTTTAAGATAAATGTCCTTTTATAGTGTCATGTATGTACCAACCTTGAAGATACAAAACTACAATATACTAACAATAGATGCAATTCCCATCAGGAAACTGTGGTTATTTGGTGAGAGGCTTATCCTATGAGTACCAAGAACATCACATTGTTGC
This sequence comes from Cordia subcordata, assembly GCA_028554755.1. Taxonomy (NCBI): domain Eukaryota; kingdom Viridiplantae; phylum Streptophyta; class Magnoliopsida; order Boraginales; family Cordiaceae; genus Cordia; species Cordia subcordata. The sequence continues at coordinate 26,291,913 of JAPTOF010000003.1, read as the reverse complement.
TTTGTAGGAGCTGCAAATTACTTCATTCCCACTTTGTATGGCATCCTTGGTTTTGAGACATCCCCATTCAATGTCCAGATCGGTTGCATAATTCTTTTTCCCATTTTTATCCACGTCTTCCTCGTTATTAAATACTCACTTACTGTTAGTGGACCATATTTGTCCATGAATGTGAGAGATTAAAGGCGTATATGTAACTCAATACCAGCTTATTCACATGCATGAAACTAACATAAAGGAGATTTTTATTCATATGAATAAAATATTTATGCTTCTCATGCACAGCATCATGGTTGTCAATGTACCTCCAAGAAGGAATTTCTAGAATGCCGTATATACTAGCTATTCCACATGAACTCCACTTGAGCAACCTGTTCTCTTACCTAAGTCTTTTAGTTTTCTTGTATACTCTTTTATCTTTCCCTCCCTCTTCTGTTCATTTTCGTATCTTGTTCATTCCCACTAGCTAATGGCCACTATCACATTTCAAGCAAAAGGTTGTAACAGCAGGAAGCATCTTAGAAAGCTAAATTTCATGTCAAAAAACTCAAGCGAGTTATTCTAGAGATGCATAATGTGCGGAGCCTTCACTGCCAAACAAATCTTATATCTGTCCAACACAAGCCTTTAAGAAATTTAACAAACCTGTACAACATAATTGCCATACTGATCTTGAGCCAGCATGCAGACGGATTTAAGGATTTCAGTCATCATTATACTTTGAGTTTTGGGGCTATGGCAATGCTCCAGCACTCTCTGCCACATGAAAGCCAAATAGTTGAGGACTTATAATTTTGGTTCCGATTATCACCGAACTCTCAATAGTAAAAACATATATATACTGCAATAACCTGTATGACCCGACAACCATATGGATGAGTGGACAAAGCTACAACTTGATCATAAAATATTGACACAATAAATTGAATGTCATCTTCTGGAACACATTCAATACATTTCTGGATGACGTGATTCCCGTTCTGATCCCGCACGCAGCGCATGACATGACCATCAAGCTCTACAACCATTTTAGTCTTTTGATCCAGATCAACAACTTCTATGGCCTGCACAAATCACCACATTGTAACAAACCTAAGACTGTCACAATAGTGACCTCTCAGTATTCCAAACATAACCGTTTGCTTGTTGATGAAATTCACAATACACTGACCAAAAGTAACTGAAGAAAAAACTGTTGATAGGAACTATTACTAAGTTGATGCCAGTATCTAAAAATGCATCACCTGAGGTTTCACATTCAGAAGAAACATAATTCTTAGGAGACAGCTTAGATAGAAGATAACAATAAAGAACAATCCATTCCCCTCCTTTTTACTTAACTGAAAAACAGAAGATGGTTGACTGGCTCTAATAGCCAAAACTCATAATCAAACTTGGTCAACTCACAACTTCGCCATTCTGAAAAAGGGGCTGAAGAGAAACATGTTGGAAAAAGAAAGAACAGAAAAGGGGGAAGGGATGGGGTGGAAAGGAAAACAAAAGAAAATGTTCCATGAGAATAATCTCTTTTATGGAAACAAAAAGTGTGAAGGATTGGAATTGGAAGAAAATTTAGGACTTTATGGCTGGGAATCAGATAGATTCCGTCGCTCCTGAACTGACTCAGTATATTCTTGCCCTAAACAAAATAGGGTGGCACTACTCTAAGCATAAACTGCTAGGTTACCATTTTCAGAACCCAAAGTCCACCTAGAAGCAATGCTTTGAAGGAACCTCGGTGCCTTACTTAGTTTTAATTAAAAGCAAGTATTGGAGATATGGATTAGATTGTAGGTGCACCCAAGTTGAAGCATGGAGTACTACTGGAGAAAATAGGGAACAAGAAAGGCATCAATACATAGGGGAGACCTATCCCTAATCCACAAAGAAAGAAATTTGATCCATAAGAAAGCATACCTTCTGGATCACTCGGCAGCCATACATTTGAAGACTGAGCATCAGAACATGACCAATGAGCTGGTCTGTAAGTTCTCTTATCTGAGCTGGGGTACCATGTTCCAAAAACTGGAGAGGAAAGGGGGGCAGAAAGATAAATTAATTTGAGTCATTCACACAATTATACCATGGTCAACAATTACGTAACTGCTGGAGTACCAAAAATATGAGGTCAATGAGCACATCAGTACCTTCTGAATCACATAATTACCAAACACATCAGTCATCAATGAGAGAGCTTGAGGCATAATTTCATTGAAGACCATGTTCTTCTCTTCTGTGCTAGCAGTCTCAAGTTTCTGTTGAATAAACCGACTTCCAAACTGGTCCGAACTATTCAAACAAGGTTCAAGAGAGAAATAAGTTCTAGAGACATGCATGAAATTGAAGGGCGGGAATAAAGGCCAGAAAAGTATACCTGCACTCAACAACATGGCCTGCAATCTCTGCAAGCTCGAAATACTTAGTTTTATTGTTCTTGAACTCATCTAGAAATGATGGAACAAAACTTTCATCGAAGTTAGTGCCAGATTCTGAATACCATGATCCCATTACACCACCAGATAAGTTCCTAATCCCTGATGGAAATGGCATCTTCTGTTCATTATGCCTTAGAAAACTACCAGATCCAATATGAGAATTTGGAAGAAATGGACATCCCAGAGGGCTTCCCGGATATGACATAGCAGGACCAAATGATGGGTTCTCAAAGTAACCATGATTTACAAGACCAGATTTATCAAGCAATGAAAGACCATAGTGAGACTTCTGAGAGGAGAGTAATGTACCGAGGTAAGCTTTATGAAGCCCAAACAACTCCATGTATGAACTAGCCAAAGCATCCCTAGCTATTGTTTGGTCACTGAGAGCTGCAAGCTGTGCTGCAGCAAACTCAGCTGACCTCATGTACTCAAGATGTACTGTGTCAACCAGGGGCATCTGTGGGGAACTCCCAGAGTTCTGATTTCCTATTCTACTAAGATTCTGCAGTTCAGCTGCAGCAGCAAATAAATTGGGTCCTAATGTTGAACCCCCTCCAAATGCCCTAGAGTCCATTCCAGAGGCACCCATAGCCATTGCAGTTGCAATATTTTCAAGCAAAGGAGGCAAATTACCTCCATCAAGCCGGTTTGCTAAAGCAGATGGTGAAGAAGGGTTGAATGCATAACCCGCTAGTCCATAGTTTGGAAATGATGAATTTAGACAACCGACATTTGAATAACAAGGTGGTGAGCTAGCACTACCAAGAGTTGGGGTAGAGGGGCCATTTAGGTATGAATTTACAGACTTGTTCAAGTATGAATGTCGATTAGTTGCAGTGTGATCGCCTTGCATATGCAAGAGCTCATCCATCTCATGATGAGCTCGAGATCTCAGATGCTTACTCCCATCAAGCATGCTATTTACACCAGATAAACTCATGCCAGACAAAGCAGACACCAAATCTGCATGCTGACCCGTTTCAGGCTGAACTACATGAAATGAGTTTGGAACTTTTACATTTCTCCTTTCTGTTGAGCTAACCCTTCGAATGCGTGGACTGGGAGCTTTAGCTCCTAACTGAGGATCTGGGGTATTGCTTCTTGGTAAAGAATCACCCAAGACAGAAGCATAAGTATGGGAAGTTGATGAACCAGCATTCTGGATGGTAGACATTCCCTGAACACTTGCCCCAGCACGTGATGCATCCACAGAAGCCAATTCATGGAGGTGAGTGAACTGAGACTCGGATGATTCTACAACACTATCAAACACACAGCTGGCTGATCTAGATGGTGGTGTAGAGACAGAAGAGTGGCTTTTATCATCCTGCATTTAGAAAGGAACTTTAAATTGCAAGCACTAGATTAAGTATATAGGAGAAAAAAGTGATGCCTACCAAAGTTAGCAACCAGGAAATCAAAGAGCCAGATATCCACCCATAACATATATCACCAACTCAAGCATTCTTATTGCTAAGTGAAACAAGTCTCAATTGATATTTTCTAGATGAATGACGTGAGACACTCAAATGATAGAATATATGTATCAACTGCCAGTTTTGCTGACTTCCCATCCAAGAAAACAATTTCGGTATCTCTAATCCTGATTTCCAGCACTTCCACATCCGTTTTGCTAAAAGGCATGCATTGCGTGCACACAGCCTTATGGTTGGTGCATTAAAGGCATTACTAAAGTGCCAATAAAGGAGAAAATCTAAAACTGATAATAAGATGAATAGCACATTTCGCGACGCAAGACACGGAACAGTCAACAACATATGAGGCAAAAGTTTTTGTCTGCAGAATAACAACGACATCTTTAATTATTGAAGAGAGGAGAAGACAGGAAACAAATTCTTCATCAGCATGCAATGATTGTTGAACAATGACTTGGGAAATAAAAACAAGTACTCTTCAGCAATGAAATGCAAACAAACCACTTTCAAAAAAAAGAAAAAAATGGAATCACAAGCATTGCAGAATTCTTTGTTGATCACCAAAATCTAATTAATAGTTATTAGTTAATATCAAACTGAATTGGTCGATAACACATATAGATGACAAAGTTCAAAGACTCTAATCTTTTTGAGGATACGACAGTTATACTTGAGCAAAACAATGTACTGACAAGTTTATGTAATAATTTGTAAATACATTACTATGATTGCACAGAAACAACAGGAAGATTTGCTTGTGACTTGTAAAACATGCACTTCATGAGCAGATAATGTATTTAATTAACAATAAAGAAAAAGAACAATCAGCAATATCTTTGAATGCTTGCTAAAAACAAAAGAATTAGCTTTTTTTCAGGACTGAATATTTGAACATGATCAAATCTATTAAACTCCAAAAACCCCATGCTGATAAGGAATCTTCAATGGAACAAAACCTTTTACAAGAAATTAACTGTTAAATCAGAATAGATCAAAATCAAATAATAGCACGTCCAGACACGATACAATTTGAAAATAGATTTCTTTTATAACAGGATTTGTCGATAAATAGCAAAAAGATTTAAAAGGCTTAAGATAAATTTTCTTTCTTTGTACTTTTACCTGAATTATCTCAGCAAAGCTCTTCCTCCTACTCCCTATTCCCGACGATGGCAATCCAATAAGCCCATCCCCGCCCCAATGGTTCCGCGCCTCCTTCCCGTTCTCCTCTTTCGCCACCGGCAAACCAAATGCAGGCTGCATGGAAAACAGTGACCCGTCACTGCTTCCATTCTCCCCACCACCACCACCATTACCTCGACTCACTTTTCGTCCATCTCCAGTCCCTCCGACTGCCACAGAACTTCCTCCTCCGGCACCTGCACCACCGCCTCCTCCCTGAATCCGCTGCGCCAACCGCCAGTCCTCCTTGGACAGCAGCGGCGGTGGGAGCCGAGGGTTCATGTTCGCATTCGAGTAGTAGTACGAAATGTGCGCTGGATCAGACCTTATCTCCTCCTCCAGAATGCTGTTACTCACATCATCAACAACAGCGCCGCCACCTCCGATGGCACCGAGCAACCGTTCAACATTCGGCGGGGCGGAGCCGCTGCGGAGAATGCTGAGCTCGCGCTCACGATCACTGGCCTTCTGCAGCCTCAGCTGCCGCTCTCTCATCATCAAACCTAGCTCCTCCTCTGTGTCTTTATCTCCGCCGCCACAGCCTAACATCGATCGCATTCCTATATCTGACATCATCTTCGAGTAACTATCAGTAATCATTTTCAAATACACACACACATATACAAACACACCCCAAAAAAAACAAAGAAAGAAAATAACTTGCTTTTAGAAAACTTCAAAAAGTTTAAACTTGGAGTTAAACTAGGTTAAATTTATTCAATTAGCTCAAATACAGAAAACAGTGCAATCTTTCCAATCCAACATGGTAAATGTACTTGTCTCCCCAGCTACAATTCGCAGCAAATCTTTTGTTTCTTCAAAAGAAAAAAAAAGCCACAGCTTAAAATTAATGTTTCACAAAAAAAATAAATAAATAATTTTTCTTTTGCTTTATAGCCTTGAATTTTGCTCAATGAATAAAGTGCACTGATCGTACGTATTTAGAGCCATTCTTTTTAGAGAGAGAGAGAGAGAGAGAGAGAGTGTGTGTGCGAGTGAGATTTTAGAAAGAGGAAGTGAGTGAAGTAAGGAGTGAAGTGTGTGAAGAGAGAGGGACAGGGCTTTATAAAGCTGGAGCCGGAAGGGTGTGAGCCGTTGGATGAGAATGTGGACGATTGAGATTGGAAGTTGTGGGGGGAATTTGTTCTTTAAAGAGGGTGACTCCCTTTAGTTGTGTAGGGTTTTTATTTTTGCTCTTGAATCTGGATAATTTTTTCAATTTTTATATTATCTTGTAGAACATATTCTTTTTTTCTCTGGTGGATTTTTAGTAATTTTAGTTTCTGACACATGAAGATTACCTAAATCTTAAGAAAATCTGATAATGGGGTTGCAAGAAGGGATATACGGCTAGTGCGCTACTACTTGCGACATGGAGTGTCATAAAAGTACCACATCTATATTCTCTCTTTGCATTTGGAAACTCCATTGTGATTTTGGATCCTGACCACACTGAGAGTTCTTTTTCAACATTTTGATTGATTTTAATCCAAATTAAAATGGACTTTTTTTTTTCCGATAATACTTCGTCAAAGGCTGGACATGTTAACAAGTTTATATGAAAATGTGACGTAACAAGTATTTTTTAACCAATTTAAAAGTGACAATAATAATTACAAAAATATGTTATATCATATGTAACGATAATTTTTTTTTAATAACTAACACACAACAACAACAATCTAATTTTTTACACGTGAATGCGAAATCTACGACTGATTCTTTATGATTACCTAGGGCAAATTGCTGGACTTGTAATAATATTATCGTTTGTCCTAAATTTTGTTGTAAACTCATCCTTGGACATTGTCCTAAAAACAAGAACTTGATTATTTTTTGACATTATAGCATCTAAGAAGTTGATTCATGGAGAAAATGAAACTGTTTGCTTTTTTTTTTTTTTTTTGGGGACAATTTTTCTTCTCTTCTTTCAGTTTCAAGTAAATACACTTGATGAAATCCCAGTTCATCAGCAGTTGACCTGGTGACGAGGACATAAGTTAATCTGTTAATAGTAGTAATATAAGATCCTAACCGTCACTTTTATTAGTTAACAAAGCGACCCACGGATGACATAAAGGAGAGCTTGTTGTCTAGTGTGGGTCGCCACGTCACGGTCCATATCTAGAGGGAATCCAAAAAACTCCACGCGCCACTCTGCCGTGACTTGCTTTACAGCCAATAACAGGGACACGTGGTGAGAATATGTCATGTCAGGTGTCACGTGTGGGCCACGTTGAGATTCCACAAACAGAGCCATTTCGTGATTTTCTTTTCCCCGTGTTTCTTTTTCACGCGACTATAGTCGCGAGTAGCACAAGCCCACTTCCAGTGCCCGGAACTCATCTAACGTAAGCCTTTTTACCTTAAACTGACCAGAATAGGCATAAAGTTGCCATGTCCGTACATGTATAACTACTAGATAGAACACTGAGATTATAATCTAAGTCGAAATTTTGCCCCAAACCGAAACTGCACTGTCGGTTTTTGCTAGATTTTCACATTCTGCTTCTCTAGGCTCTATTTCAATTTTAGTATATAACCTTGAGACCTCGAATGAACAAAGTTTCCTTTTTCTTTGATTATTTTTTTAAATTATATGTGACTGCTAAAACACGATTAATAAAAAAACTTCGAATTTTATTTTAAATTATGAAATTTTGATTAAATACAGGGTTGCGTCGATTTTATCCTAAACCTGATTGTAACCAGCTATTATGAGATGCATGCACTGCCAAAGCAAGAAATTAAAAGCAAAGATTTTTCTTCTAGTTACGTTCTACATTACGTTTCACCTGATCCGCATGTTGAGTTTCTCCCCTTGCCACGAGTGACGTAGAGAAGAAAACATATCTAGATGACATAACCATGCATGCTTATCTCTTCACGGATCGCTTTTAAAGCTGTGAAACATTCCTGAAGCACCTTCGTTAGTCTTTAAACAGGAGGAAGAGGACGTAGCTTGGTAATAACATTCCTCATTTGGGATCTATAAATCTCGAGTCCGAGTCATCAATAATGGTTCTCTTAAAATGAAACACTTTGTTAGTCTTTAGAGAAAGATTTTACACCATTCTGGAGAATGATGTAATGATCGATATAGCTAAGTAACTAAACAGATACATGCGTGGTTAAACTTCACGACACAGCCAAGTTTTATGTGAGCCGACACCTAATTTAATCTTCGAATCGTTTGTTTTTCAAGGCTGATTGTGTATAACATGTTGCACAGAAGAGGCTATCTTGAAAATGTTACGTAAATCACTGATTCATACAATCGTGTGTAGAAGCTTGTCTATAATGCATGCATGGAGCACACTCAGAGATACAAAAGGTAGAGAGGAAAATATTATGCAAATTTTAAATGTTTTTATTCTTCTGCCTAGTTCCAAACTCATAGGCTACTCGTAATTATATTCTGATGTACTCGCTTCCATTTTAGTCATGAGAAAGACAACTTAATGCACAAAACACCCATTAATTTTGACATAGAAGAGAAAAACACATTGCTTACGAATGATATTTAGAGTACGTGCATGAGATGGTTCTGTATAGGGTGCCGCTAATGAGCATTGTGTACTTGGTTTCTCTACTGATTTAAATGAAGAAATTAAAAATATATTGATCGATGGATTATATTCAAGTGCCTTGGTGACATATATATATAGCTCAAAGGTTGCAGATTTAAGTTTTATTAGGCTGTGGGTGTGAGCGTGCCTGCTAGAAAATGTTTATTCCTACAGTGTGCAGCTAATTATGGTGGCACTAGCTGATTCATCAGTAGACATTCATGCCATCAGTGTTGATACTGTTTTGTAATCAATTATGGTCTGCTTACTTGTTCAGCAGTCAAGATAAACTTGCTATGTCACTTGTGGCCTGGCCTATAATTTCTTAGCAAATAGTAGAAGGTATATAGTTTTGCTTGCTCAATGCAGCTTCTGTCAAAGCCAGAAATAATCGACATAAATTTAACTTCCTTCAAATTAAATTTATCGTACTCGTCAAATGTATGATAAAATTGCGAAAACAAACCCTAAAATGAGTTCATGATAAACATTTTCAATATTACATGCTTATACATTAATGGTTCGTATTAAAATTTGAGCATCTGTATAATATAATTAATTGATTGAGAAGTTGATATTTAGGAAAAGAACATTTTATCAACCCAATTTTTATTGTGCTCGCTCTTACGTGAATAGTACACATTTAGTACATAATAGTATATATATTCAAATTTTTTATATTATATATTTAAAACTCTTATATTAAGCTAAAAAAATATTCAAAATTTTGAACATACTGTTAAACTTTTGAACATGTAATAGGAGTTTTGAACATAGAATATAATATATGAGCATATAATATAAGTATTTTGAACGTAGAGTATAAAATTTATAGCATTATAATTTTTATTTTATGAACTTGCTTTAAACTTTTGAATATGTAATATAAGAGTTTTGAGTATATAATATTAGAATTTTGAACATATAATATAATAATTATGAACACATGTACTGTTATTACCACACGTGTATTGGTCATACACAACACGATGTATACAGTGCTCATACGAAACATTTTGCATATGGTATACGGCGTAAGTACTATTTTATCAAGAGGATGAAATGTACAAAGAATATAGAAAATTAATGAAGTTCTTATTTAGAGAAATTATTACAAATTGAAATAGGTAAAACCAGCCATGTGGGAAGGGTCAACACTCACAAATTAAGCATATAACAGAAAGCACATTAATTTAGCTTTATTAATTTAATTATCATCATGTGCTCATAAAGATGGTTTGCATTTTGCAGTGCACGTGAAAGAGACTCAAGGACAATAAATTTATGGAGACAAAGTAATTAACCTCACGTGACTTGCCCCTCGTTGATATCAATAGTAGTACGTACTGCCTCTTTCTTTTCTGAGCCTTATGTCGATTAATCTTGACCATCAGAGCAGTGTACGTCTAATCTTGGATGTTCCCTGTCCAAAATCAATGTAACTTAACTGGATTAAGCAATAGTTATCTACTTACACACAAAGCATTCGTCACCCTATATTAGTAAATAATTAATTAATTTGAAGATGAACACGTAAATGACATCGTTATCTATTCGTTAATATCAATGCAACAGATCACTCAGTTCACCTTACTAAAATAATAGAGATCTTTTACTAAATTTTACTGAAACATATGCAGACGATATATATCTATATGGGGATATATATGCTTTCAACATTGTTTTAATGTTCCCTGTGGTTGTTGAAGAATATGCATGCATACATACATACATACGTGTGTGTATATATATTCAGTGACTTCTCTCGACATGCCTAAATAGTTGGATTATAGCTCTTTTATCTATCCTCCATTTAGGGGTTGATATTCTCTTGTGCCATGTCTATGAATGATATACCTTAAAGACAATAAATAAAAATAACAAGTTTTTTTTAATAATTTAAATTTTCAATAAAATAATTTTTAATATGATATTAGAGCACAGATTATCAATTTAAACTTTTAGTTACTAACAACTCTTTGTCTAAACCCATTAATAAAGTGTGCTATTTTTCAACCTTTACCTATATATTGAGTGTGCTATGTTTTTTTGTCTCGGCCCCTAGTGCTTTCTCACGTAAAGGTGTTAAACAAATTGGGCTTCTACTGGTGCTTTGACTAAGCCAAACCCATTTAGGCTTTCGAACCGCTTTGTTGTGGAGAAGCCCAACTAGAGAAATGAATCGGGTTGGAGTGGTCTAAGTCAAACCACTGAGTCATTGGCCATAAATTTATACTTAGATACACAGAAAAATGTGTTGTCATGTTGATTTTCCTTTTCGATATGCAAAATATTGGATCCTCTCTGCAGGCTCAACCTATGTAAAATATATTTGAACATCTTAAATTTAAGGTTTTCGCAATCTTGTAGAGGATCATAGATAAATGATTCCGTTAGAATCTTAAACTATTGAAAATTAAGATATTTAGCTAGTTGTTGGGAGGACTTTTCTTTGATCACTCCCAATCGGTAGAGATTAGTTTCAAGTCTAACGTAATTTGGGAATACCCTAACTCAAAGCCAAAAAAAAATGATATTTAACCAGTTATTAATTGATTCCTCTAGCTAGTTTGGCTAATTTATAAATCCACAATTAATAAACTCTATTGATTGGACCACACTCTTAGTGTCAAGCAAATAGCTTGTTAATTTTTTAAGTGAGTTTTAGCTCATTCATAAACTCATCCGTTGGCCTAATACTACCTACGTTCACAATGATTCGTTTTACATCTTCTACGAGGCCTTATCTTTATGTGAGATATATACAAGAATATCTCTAAGAAAAACTTTTTCTTTGATTCTTATATATATATATATATATATGTTACCATAACGCTATTGGATCAAAGGACAAAGACATTGTTGAGAAAGAAATAACTAAGTTATCATTGCACAGTTTTTACATTTCACCAAAAAAGAAGAAAAGACATACACTGTCTCTTATGAGACCAAGCCAAGTTTGCCTGCGAAATTTGACCCCTTCAAAAAAAAAAAAGAAGTTTGTGTACGAAAGCGAGTTATACCATGCATCAGAGGGAACAGTTTCTTCTTGTTATTCTTATTGGGTGAATGATGCCAATGTATTTGATGATCAGTTTCCTAAATTTCCTACCTAGCTACTTTAAATTCTAAGAGTGTATCACAAGTCTTGAGCTTGCATTTCATTCAAAAAGTTGCACATTTCGTTGTCATGTTATTTTGTAACCAATTTACCTTGAAAATGTCTCGGTCGCAATTTTCTCATCTACCCATGACTTTCCTATTCGGGATTTCTTACACACAATGTGAAAGAGTAATCAACTAGCCACAGTTCATATATACACACACACACGCATATGTCTGTATGTGCATAGACTTTACGCATGACAGCCGAGTACAGACTTAAGTTCAATAAGTCAACGTGTACTTCTGGGGCATAAATTGCACGACGCTACCGGCAAATCTTTTTGGTGAAAACTTGTTCGGCTCAAATTAGCAATGCATGATATATACAGCCTTTTAACATTGTTGTCCACGACAACGTCAAACAAAATACCATTGCTACTAAGAACAAGTAATTCAATTATGAAGGGATTTTGATGCCATGCATGCATGCCCTTAGTTAAGTTCAATAAGCCAACTTCTTCCATGGCATGCACGCCAAGTAAAAATTAAGCTGGTAACTTGCGGTTTTCTTGTTCATTTACCCTTCATCAATGGCAGAAAAGCGTAGGTGCTTCTGTCATTTTAAAGATCAAAATTCGCACGAGAGCGTGCTCAACGAGATCGATTGAAATTAAAATTGAGTACTGAGTAACGAGTTCAAATTGCACGATTCACTTGAATTTTGATCCATCCTTGGAGCTATATGTTATCTGGCGATTATTCGCTTTCTTTGTTTAACTGAACTCTTGTAACCCATATATATGTGAGATGTTATGAATGTAATGCGTGTCCTACAAAGTAGGAGGGAGACTAGCCAGCTAGAGCCAGCGTACTCAAATGACATACAATGTTACTCTTACCATTGTTACCATAAATTATTTTAAGACATTTAAACATGAATTCGATAGCTGTTATTTTTACCATAATTTTCCAAACGTTAAATATGAACTTCAAAATTAAAAATATATTTTATATAACAAGGGGGAGAACTGGTATGTATGTACACACACACATATATATATATATATAATCATAAAGAGAAGTACCATTTATTAAAACAAAAAATTAGAAAGATCTTTGCACTCTAAATTCTGAAAGAGGTCAGCCATATTAGAGCAGCACACAGAGAGGCTGCCATTTGGAAAAAAAAGAACGAAGACGTATGATTAATAGAATGAACATCTAAAAGCAAAAGAATTAGAGAAACTTCTCAGCAAGACGGTGAATACATGCATAACGTGGAGTGACCAGAAACGCTAAATCGTAAACATTTCTGGGTGAACTGTTTTTAACATATAATACTCTCCCAATATACACAGCCGAAATTTAGTTATCTTAGTAAGTAACCTAATTAATTCAATTCCAAAGGGTGGCCATATATTTAGGTCGACACGTGGACCCCAGAATGCGAGGCTAGGTAAAAAGTCTTTTTGACAAAGTTGATGGTGTTAAGTTATCAATATTTTGCGTGTTTACGTGGCGTATAATCTTTCTGGTTTATTTAAATATAGCCAAACGGAGGGAAATTAAACATACGTACAAGAGGGGCCAATGATTTCAATATAAATAAATGCAACTATAGATGTCTGCAAGCGTTCGTTGTGAACTGATAAACTCCCTCATTCTTCCATTAGAGAACAGTCAATCTACCTTCATCCTCCAAGCCTTCTGTTTCTTATAACCCTCATTATCTTTGTTATATCCAATTAGAACCAAGAAAATTTAATCTATTTTTGAAGTCATTTGATATCATAAAAATTAGGCAAGCAGAATTGATTGAGGTAATACCCTAATGGAATCTGTTGTTTCTGAGCTAGAAGGGACCCTTTTGAAGAACCCTAATCCCTTCTCCTACTTGATGCTCGTAGCGTTCGAGGCATCGGGCTTGATTCGATTTGCTTTGTTGCTAATGCTATGGCCACTGATCCGTTTGCTAGAACTCAGTGGTTATGGAGACTCGGGGCTTAAGTTAACCATTTTTTTGGCCACGGTGGGCGTACCAATGTCTGAAATTGAGGCAGTAGCTAGAGCAGTCATGCCGAAATTTTATTTCGATGATATTGACATGGATGCTTGGAGAATTTTCAGCTCGTATGAGAAGAGAATTGTTGTCACGAAGACACCTAGGGTTCTGGTGGAGCGGTTTGTAAAGGAGCACTTGAGCGCAGATGGTGTTGTCGGAAGCGAATTGGCTGTGAACAGGCTTGGTTTGGCGACAGGCTTCATCAAACATGACTTGGAATCAATTTCGGTCCGTGTTGCTTCACTGTTTGGGGATCAAAAGCCACGTTTAGGCCTAGGAAGGCCCGAATCAGCGGGATCTTTATTCCTAGGTTTATGCAAGGTTAGTAACTTCAATTCTTTTAGAATCCTCAATTTAATAAAAATTTGCTACCTAGTTAACTGATCTCATGCATGAATTTTTGCTACAACAACTCTAACATGTCACGTGAAAATTTGAATTGCAAAACAGGAACAATGTCATCCACCATTCACGGGCAAGGCGAAGCACGACCACCAATTAATCCGCCCCTTACCGGTGATCTTCCATGACGGCAGACTTGCGAAGCGTCCAACACCTCTAATGGCCCTTCTCATGCTCTTGTGGATCCCAATAGGGATTCTACTCGTAATCATCCGAATTGGAATAGGTTTAATGCTTCCAATGTGGATTATTCCACACGTAGCACCACTATTTGGTGGTAAAGTTGTTGTCAACGGAAAACCACCTCCGCCAGCCTCTGTCTCCAACTCCGGCGTACTATTCGTCTGCACACACCGAACCCTCATGGACCCCGTTGTCCTCTCCGCCGTCCTCCAACGTAGAATTCCAGCCGTGACTTACTCCCTCTCGCGGTTATCGGAGATCTTATCGCCGATCCCAACCGTTCGCTTGACGAGAATTAGGGATATAGATGCACAAAAGATCAAAAGAGAGCTAGAAAAGGGTGACTTAGTTGTTTGTCCCGAAGGGACAACGTGTAGAGAGCCCTTCCTGTTGAGATTCAGCGCTCTTTTCGCCGAGTTAACGGATCGTATTGTGCCGGTCGCCATGAACTATAGGGTGGAGTTTTTCCATGCAACAACTGCTAGAGGCTGGAAAGCAATGGACCCGATATTTTTCTTCATGAACCCTAGACCAGTGTACGAGGTTACATTCTTGAACCAATTGCCTGTGGAAGCAACATGCTCATCTGGGAAAAGTCCACACGATGTTGCCAACTACGTGCAAAGAATCTTGGCTGCGACACTAGGGTTTGAATGCACCAATTTTACTAGGAAGGATAAGTACAGGGTTCTTGCTGGTAATGATGGGATTGTATCGCAAACCTCAACTGCTGATCAGATCAAGAAGGTGGTGAACACATTCCAGCATGTGGTTGGTACTTTTAAACCTTGTATTCACTGAGGTCAAAGATAATTAAGATTTCGTACTTAATTTTTTTTTTTTTGTCTCTTTGTTGGAATATCATGGTTTACAATATGCGTTATCAAAAGCTCCAGGGTTTGTATTCTTTTTCATTCTTTTCCCTTAGTTTCTTGTTTGTATGAATATTTTTTCATGGAAGTGTTGAATAATGCAGTGTATCTATCGACTTTATTGTTATCCTAATAGATAATCAATTGATATGAGGATGAGATTAATCAAATATTTAAATATATTTTGGATTTATTATTTTCTACATCATATAGATGTAACTACATTAGTTTATGCAATCTAATTACTTAATTAATTCCTTTTTCTAAAGGACTACTTTCCCTTTCATGGTAATATATACACATAATAGACATTTTTTGTTAGGCAATGACAGGTGCAATTTTGAGGCACCTCGAGCCATTCCTTTTGGCCCACACGTCCTGCTTAATTCATACAACGAGCAGAAAGAAAGAAAAGGAGAACAGCCCCCTCCCCCTCCCCCCCCCCCCCCCAAAAAAAAAAAAAACTGCTTCATACGCATGAACAACAATTAGAGAATAACTTGAGCTATGGATCTTCGGCAAACCCCAAGTTTAGGTCTAAGAAGTTTGTAGATTCATCCCTTTCTGTATCCATACAGGGTATGATGTGAATTTAGTTACAGAGTAATGCTAGACGTATTCCTATTATTATCATTTTATTATCATCTTGCTAGAGTGCTTAGTTGGCTTGCCTTGCCAATTAAACAATAATTTTCTTCCTCTCTTTTTCTTATTATATTTCTCTCTCTTCTTTATTTCTTTTTTTGCTACCCTAATTAAGGTTTCCTCCTTTCGTCTTTCTCCCTTTTTTGTTTAACCCTATCAAAAGTTTCCTTATCTAATTATTACTAACGTATTTCTGTAGATTTCTTCTTTGTTTTTGTTTTTCATTTCATTAATTTTTTTTTTGTTAATCTTCGAAGAGAATTTGAAACAAACGTAACGTTTGCTTTTCTTATTCTATTTTACTGCTCACTAACATATTTCTATAGACGAATTCTTTTGATTTCTTTTTGTGATTTCACTATTTTCTTTAATGTTAATCTTCAAAGTAACAAAATCAACTAATCAAGAACAATACTTGATCGCAACATATTTTTTCAGGAAATAAAAGAATCAAGGTACCTTTGAAATTTACATAGTGTTTGGAAGCTCTTGTAGTATGAAATTTATTTCATTTGTAAATGAATTTCATAAGAAATTGTATTTCCAAATGAATTCTATTATTTGGATATATAAAATAATTTTAAATCAATTCTATTATCTGTAAATCCGAATTGTGTTTGGAACGCATGTGGAATTAGAATTAATGTATACATTTTACTTAAATAAGATTGTATAAAAAAGGACAGTGTTGTATCATGTTAATAATTATAGAGATATTTTTATTTTCGTAAGATTTTTTGTGAATTTGCTTTTGGTGGAATTGTAAATTCCACTTCTTCGGCTAAGATTTGAATATAATTAGAGCAAATTTAGGATTTTCAAATCTTATAATTTCAAATGAATTCCATATTTTAATAAAGTGCTACCAAATATAAAAAAAAACTATATTTGCAAATGAATTGCACGAAATTTTGTGAAATTTATTTGTTCGAAACCGTTTGTTAATTATTTTCAGTTGTGGATTTATATGCCAGCATATCATTTAAATTTATTTTCAATTTGCGGATTCATATGCAATCATTTCATGTTATAGATCACGCAACAAAATGAAGAATAGTATGCTTATTCATTCCTGAAAAGACAAAGAATATTAAGTTTGAAAAAGAATTAATATACATTGAGAATGAAAAGAACTCTTATAAGTAAAATAAGAACAAGCAAAATTTATTCTCTTCGAATCCACTCATGAAATTTCTGACGCAGCAGTTATTGTATGAATCCTCAAATTAAGAGTAATGCAAGGCGATATGATGATGATGCTAGGCTCTATATAAAACATCAATTCTTTTTGAAGATTAACATTAAAAATTAATTTAATGATATAAAAGAAAAAAAGAAAAAAGCAAAACAAGAAGTTTAAAGAAATACATTCGTAAGTGGTGGAATAAGGAAAATTTGATAGGGTTAAACAAAAGAGAAAGAAAACATAGAAAAAATGAAACGTTAATGAAGGAAGAGAAAAAGAAAATTTTAGAAAAAGGAGAGAAAAAAAAAAGAGAGAAAGAGAAAGAAAGGAGAGAGAATTGTTTGGCAACTGAGCATGTCAACTCGGATGTGACATTAAAGATATGAAAATAGAGTGACATCTAATGTTATTTTTAAAATAATTTAAACATATTAGATTAAATACTATTAAAGGAGACATTTATTGAAAAGCACAAAGGTTTATAAAGGCTGCATGTCATAAAAAAGATAAATGCAGAACTAAGATGACTATCCTAAAGCCAATAAACAAAATTTTGCATGTACGAAATTAACGCAAAAGAGAGCTTTCAACAGGATTAACACAAAGTGAAATTTTTAGGAGGCAGGCTGGAAGCATGCAGCTTATGACTAGCTAGTGATGAGGATTACAATCTCCATTGACAAATTTTTTTTTTAAAATCTATGTGTTTTCACTTCAAAAATTATATTAATTAATTTGTTTCTCAGTGAAAATTTTTTATGTATATTATTATAAAATTTTAATATATTAATCTCCATTGAGAAAAATCCTACACAACATCAGGAAGAAACATATATACACACACAAAAATCAATCAATTAAAGAATCACTTAGTAGTTTAAGTGATTAAAATTATTTATTAAGAGTGATGATTTGGACTCCAATCCTAGAGGGACGGGTTTGTGGGTAAAAAAAAAAAAAGGAAAATTTAGCCGAACAGCAACAAGCAGATTAGCATTTCTGCTAACCAAAATGTGAAGGTAACATCTGAAAACAGAGAAATAACATGATTTATTTTTCGATCCATATGGCGTGCCGAGGTCTGCAATGGGCTGCTCACTATATCAGCCAATGACTAGCTTAGCCGTAAAATTCTTATTCTCATGGTGGTCAAAATTTTCAAGCTTGACAAAAAATTGGGTGGGAGTTAGTTTTGACGTTAAACATCAATGAAATTTCATCCTGTGTAGAAAAAGTAGCTTTGACATTGCGACCATCTTCCTTATAGATTTTTGGTCAGATTGACACTGCGACCTCAAACATAATTAGAACACGTAATGCGACAAAGTCAAATTTTCTTAAAATTTCAGAATCTTCCATGCACTAAAAGTAAGCAATAAACCTGATAGGATGGTTGTTCCACATTATTAGTATAGTAGTGTGGTTTCATTCAATTAAACACGATAAAACAGTTTCATATTACCGATAGACTCGATCCATATTTTTATCTAGTTGATTAAATAAAATTATGTTAGAGATAATCCCGACAATCATATGGAATCCACCATCCTCTCAATCATTAACCCCACAAAAGAATTTGCATATTAGGATTATATATACACGTTCAGGAAAAAAAGAGAAAAAGAAATTGGAAAAAGGAAAAGAGACCCTTTCAAGAAACAAACTTGTTAAGCAGTATAAACATATTTAATCAGAATGGAATTGCGTATCTCCAGCACACTTGAAACTATTGACATGATGTCTGGTCAAGGGTTAATAAAAAATAAAATGTCAATCAAAACAAGATTTGTTAATTTCAACCCTTACATATGCCTCGTCTCTTTGAGCATGATGCCATTTGCGCATTTTCTGGTCAAAGATATAAAGTGTTATACATATATATATTGGTGGACGATCTGTAAAGTTTCGTTAAGAATTTAAAATTGGATTTTGCGAAGAAAGCAAGAAGAGTCATGATGGAGAATGAAAACTATAGCTCTGAAGAAAAAGATTGTGAAGCTCCACTTGGGTCCATATAGATACCCAACTAACTAATTGCTCTACATCATAAAACCTGTTGTATGTTGACATGCCAATAAGTGCTTTTGTGCAGTCAACTTAGTAAAATGAAAATCAAAAGAAGAGAGAACAAAAGCTTACATGGTGCTTTAACGATAGTGTATCTTGGTGTACCCAGAGGAGGCTTAGATCAATTGTAAGAGTAGCAGGAGAATACTATTTATTATTAAATTCATGAATTGTCTCTCATTTTAAGTTGAGAATTTTAATTGAATTATGCATCTTTAATTTTCCTTTCATTATCTTTCAAATAAATAAGAAAAATATAAGATTTTTTAAGTTGAGAATTTTAATTGAATTATGCATCTTTAATTTTCCTTTCATTGTCTTTCAAATAAATAAGGAAAATATAAGATTGTTATAAATTTTCCTCTTATGATTTTGTGCAATCCAAGGGGGAAAAAAAAAGTTTACCATCATTTTCTGTTCTTTGTTTATGACTTTTTGCTTTCTTTTCCATTACAATCCATTGCTAGCGAATCCAAACTTAGCCCATAGGTATAAACAATTCTATCCACTCTTTTTGACCCCAAAAAAAGAAAAGGAAAAAGGAAATATATATACATAGTCTTTCCAACAAAAGCAAAGATAGCAATACCAGTCCCTGTTCTTCCTGGACAGCATTTTTTGCATACAATCCCATGAATTTAGTAAGCTGGTCCTACGGGTGGATTTAAAATATTTATTCAATGGAGATTAAAAACGTATAATTTAATACTCATATAAGAATAAATTTTTTCAGTAAGGACCAAATTAAGTTAACTTTAAACTAAAAAACTCTTTTAAAATATATACAATTCTAGAAAATATAACTTCAACTCACTCCTTAACGATTGTATCTTTCTCTAGCCCCGCAAAAAAATGGTATAGATCCTTGCTTGGATGGACCGCTTGGAAAATATTCGAACGCTTTTTATAGATCACGATGTTGTCTATTTTCCCAGCAATGGGAGAAACAACAACCACTATGAATTGGTCTCCTAACTTTGTCGTCGTCGTCGTTGTCTAGTATTAAACAACGTTAGAGAAAAGGTAAAAGAGATATGAAAAGGTGAAGGCAAGATAGAGATGGTCCATCTTGTTGTTGGGAAAAGGTGAAAAAAAGATTAGTGAAAATGAGAGCGGGTGACGAGTTGGTTGGTGGAGTGATATGGGAATGGGAGTTTGTACCCAAGAAAAGAAAAAAAACAAAAAAGAAAAGTTGTGAAATCAAGATAATTGTACTTCTTTTTTGGCTTAAAGGTGGAGCTAAAAATTGTATAAATTCTATGATTTTTCATCACAAATATAATTGTTTTTTTGATTAATATTGTGTTTGTTATATGTTTGTCTAAAAACTTAAATCTAGGATGTATATAAAATTATATATTTTTTGTATTTAAAATGTTCAATAAACATATAACGAACACAGCATTAACTGGATCAAGTATTAAGATGTATTGTTAAATAAAAATTTTTACAATTCTGGGTCACTAAAGAAACTTTTTGATATAAAAAGTGAAGTACAAAGAAAATAAAAGAGTGAAATCTTTGGATGTCTGAAAATTGTAAGTTTTTTTTCCCATTATTTATGCTTATCTTAACTATTAAAAGTAGGGTATTATGAGCCTATTTAACTCTACTTATTTTGTAGCTTATAAATTTGTAGAAAAAAATGCCCCTTTACTTATTTTTACTATTTATAATTTATAAGTCTTAAATAAATTTAGCTAAACAGGCTATACGTTTAAACCTTTTCCCAACGCCACAGGAAACAAATTAACCCACCCTGAAATCTCAACATACGAAATTGGAACAAAAAAACAAAAGAAGGACGTGAAGCATTGGACCACATAATTAACAAGGGGACATATTTCAAATCAACCTCAACGCGTGACATGTTTCGTTCTCAAACTACTCAACATGTTGATTGGCTAGCAAATGTGTCTTTCAAAATTTCATCTCTAATAATTTGCCTACTTGTAGAGGAGGCTAGTGTACTCTCTCCTCTTTGACTGATGCAAATTTTCTCGATACATGAAAAAAAAAAAAAAAAAAGGAAACTTAGGGACGCATTTATAGTAATGATTAACTTCTTACACTTAAATTTTCTTTTCGATATAA
The DNA here is from genome assembly GCA_028554755.1 of Cordia subcordata. Lineage (NCBI taxonomy): Eukaryota > Viridiplantae > Streptophyta > Magnoliopsida > Boraginales > Cordiaceae > Cordia > Cordia subcordata. The sequence goes on along the minus strand of JAPTOF010000003.1, from coordinate 26,270,672 downwards.
TCTTTAATTGCTTTTGATAGGATATAGTATATATCTATTTTGCTGCACAAAGAAAATAATGCTTCTTTTTGAGCAAAAGAATGATATTTTGAACATTGATAATAGACTATAAAATATAATTCACTAAAACTATGAAGTTGAAATTTATATCCTTCACCATTAATAATGAAAATGAAATGGTAGGAAAAAAAAAAAAGAAAGGAAAAGAAAGTACTGTTTATCCAGCCGGATTACAATTAGACATTTCATTTAATTTTTGCATATAATCTTGCGCTGCATCTTGCCCATAGGACTGGTAAAGATTGAAGTAAGCCTTATTAATTACCATGCAAAACTTGGAGAACAATTAGATTAACTAAACATGGCCTCGCATCAAAAGAAAAAGTGAAAGTCCAATCTTTTTTTCCTTTCTTCTCCTTGGGCTAATCCTGACAGTTTACTTTTTCTTTCCCCCACATTTAAATATTTTGACTTATTTTTCGCATTTAATGACCTATTTGGTCTGATTGAATGATTTAAAAGGAAAATAGAATTCAAGACAAAAAGATCAAGAAATATTTATTCTTTGTTTTTGTGTTAAGTTTAAACTATAAAAAGTTAAGATGGAATGACTATCTTATTTAATATATTTGGTAAAATTATTTTAACAAGTTAAAATAGAATAAAAATTAATTCAATTAACCAAAATATATTTGTTCTTTGATCTAGCATAAATCGCGTGACAATTAATTTTTATAATATTAACATAAACTAAAATTATTTTAACAAGTTAAAATAGGCTCTTGTGGCAGTGTGGGACATGTATGAGAGAAGAACTGATTGCGAGAAACTAATTAGTGTTGTGTTGTGGAGAAAACAAAAAGGCTTATGTGTGGTGAGTGTGTGTCTTGGCAAGCAAATTGAGGCCTAGTTCAATGGAACGATAGTATGGGTTTCTTTTGGAGGTAGTGATCACTTGGCGATGCAAACTTGCAAGATGATCTAGGTGTATTCATGAAGACGGTGAGTGTTTCAACAAGGTGTCAAGTGGAAAGTGCTGTACGTCTCGAGGAGGACATAGATTGGAAGTTTTATGGAAAGAGTTTGGGTGGAACTCTTTGGGAAAAAGTTAGTTCTTTCTCAGTGTTGCAATAAATCAAAGATTGGATACTAAGGTGTATTAGGTGATTTGATCTCTATCCATAGTTTCTGCAGGTACTTTTCAGTGGTAGTTGTCTTACTAATATATTGCTCTACTCGCTTGGAGGATGGCAAGCAAGAGGTGGAGGACAATGTGTGTGGAGGACGAGGTTTTCCGCTATGGTATTTAGAAAACGAGTCTCCAAGGATTTTTAGTAGAGACGTGGGACCACAAATGAGACTGAGAAGCAATTGCTGAGTGTAGCTGAGTGCAAACCAAGGAATAGAGGAACGGGCAGAGCTGGGCGGCTTAAGAGTTTAGTGAAGTAGCAAGTGCAATAGTCTATGTGACTCGGCAAATTGGAGGTACACAGTGAGGTATATCTTGAAATTGGTTTAACTACGATGCCTTGGAGTAAGTGGAGCTTACGGCAGAAGCTCAGAAAGTGCTTTAGGAGATAATCAGAGGTAGTTAAATCATAAGGACTTCAACAGATTGAGACGGGTGTGTCTCTGAGATGTGGTCGTATATTATGGTACTGAATGATGAATGGATGAGTCAGAGGATCTATAGGATTTCCATTGGAGGTTAATATGATGTCCAGTTGAGATGTGTATGCATAGTCAAGGCTCCCATGGTGAGATTAGGGCCTTAGTCCGAGTGAGATTCAATGAGTTGGCACTGCGGGTGAAGATGGTGTTCTTCACGTACACGGATCTAAGGAAGAGATGGAGTGATGGAAGCATTAACTATTGAGGATGCTATAGGCGCTCAGTTGAGTTCCTTAAATTACCGTGGAGCATTATAGATATTCGTTCGATCTTTATGTGATCGCGAGAGAGCAAAGGAGATATCGCTGGGACAAGTTCAAGTAGGTGGCTAGGGACTTGAAAGGTATGGCAATGCATGGCAGCAAGCCTTTTGTGAGGGAGACGATAGCTTGAGCAAGAGGGATTCAAAGTTGTTGATGAGGAGCAAATACGATCCAAGGTAAAGATTTGTTAGGACATGTCCCGTATTCTGATTAGGCCTAGGAATATGAGACGTAGGAATTCTAGTTTTGATTAAATTAGGATACCTACCTTATTTGTTCTCCTACCAAATCTCTAATTTTACCATATTTTGGAGTATTACCATATACACAGTGCTGCCATATTTATTGTTTCTTGTACACTATAAATAGGGGTTTTATCTATTATATTAGAGTAAGACAAAGAGACAGAGAAATGAGATAGAGAATCAGTGACCTTGAGGGTGAGCAAAGGGGCGAGGGCCTCCTAGTTTGAGCCTTTTCTCCGAGTGAAGTATTTGTTATTATTACAGTGGAATTCTCTTGTCTACCAGTGGACGTAGGCGGAAGGACGAATCACGTTAAAAATGTTGTATCCATCGTGTTTTTTTTATCTTTTTTCAATTTGTTATATTTTCATTCCGAACACCCCGAATTCACAACATAAATCTATTTTTTTTCTAACATAATTAGGAGAAAAATTAACTATCCGATAAAATTACACATTTTTTTTAATTTTAACAGACTTTTATTTTTATTTATTATTTATTTAATAACGTTGAAAATTGTGAGAGTGTAAATGGGAAATTTTTTCATGTTTTACTTTATTTTTTATGGTTCCAACTTAAATTGGAATACTCCTTCCTTAAGTTTGGCTAAGGAATTTCGACCAAAAAAAAAAAAAAGTTCGACAAAGAAAAGAGTTTGGATAAAAGTTGATTTTCTCCAACATTTCCTACAAAGTCCATTCATATAATTAGTCCTACCAAAAAAAAATTGAAGAAAATTGGAATAACGATTCCATTTAAAACTATTGCTACATACCAAATTTAACTAAACTTGTATTTGAAATTCACGCTAACAACTTCCATATTTTTAACTAAATCCTTATTTAAGGACTCTATTTCAAATTCGTTTCAATAGCTTCACTATTTTAAGAGACTTCTTTTTTTTAATTATCTCACTTTTTTAGTTAACCATATAATTTATTTTTAAATAACATTGTTACTTTTATTATATGCATAAAAATCCTCGTATTATTATTATTTTTTGTGTTATTAGATTGAGGAACCTCAAAGTGTTGGGACAGGGGCCCTCCGAGGAAGAGAAATCGACAGAAGGCCACTTGAATACGATGGGTAGGATAGGGAGATTATTACTTGAAGTAATTTTTCCATATTCAACTCTTAAATTTAAAAAGAGTAAATTTCATATTATTTCTTTTTACTCTGATTTATATATTATATTTTATCCTGAATTTTTTTAAAGTGTGCAAAATATTTCTTTTTCCTCATATATTTTAGGAGGTATTTTGTACATTTTTAAAAATTTTAAGATGGTATTTTGCACATTTGTAAGAATTTTAGGAGATACATAGTTAATTTTGATACTATAGAGATTTGGTGCAAATAAATTAAAGTACAGAGACCAACTAATTAATTTTAATACTACAAAAAATATAATATACATAAATCAAAAGACAACGGGAAAACTTGCATTTACTCAATTTAAAATAACAGATTGGACAGGACCTCTTTATCTAATCCCTTAAATTTAGTTGTACACGAATTTTCTTACTATTTTTAAACGACTTGAACAGTTATTCAATACATTATATATTGTACCATACAATGAGGGACAAATTATTTGTTAAAAGAATATCATAAATGTAGCATTAATACGCGGAAATAGGGGAAAGAAAACCGAAAAAGTGGCCTTGGATTCGTTTTAAGTATGCCAGCTTTTTTCTTTTCCTATTTTTTGAGCAAAAAACCAGGTCAACAACTTTTTGGGACCCACAAACGCTCCACCATAACGCCGTTTATCCAACTCGTTAACACGCGTCCGCATAATAAAGCGTTAATACCACGCCAACTGCACATAATATTCCCAGTCACCACTTCAACGCTTCATTTCCAATTTTACCCTTGCCCTCATGCGCAATTACACCCCTCGCCCCCCTTCCTCATCTATCCCCCCACCCCATCCTCATCTAAGCCATTCTCATCTTCACCCCTTAATCCATCCCCGTATCTCTTTCTCTATCAAAGGCTTCAATTTTTTTTCTTTCTCCAAATTTTAGTTGTTTTTTTTGTCAGATCTGAAATAAATAGTTTCATTTGTAGGTTTTATTTATTTATTTTTCTCTTTTGGATCTATATATATATTTTTTGATATAGAGATATGTCGATGTCTTCATCGTATTGGTGTTACAGATGCAACAGATTTGTTCGTGTTTGGACCCAAGACTCCATCACCTGCCCCGACTGCGACGGCGGCTTCGTTGAAGAAATCGACACTCCCACCCAACGGCGTCGTTTTCCGCCCGCCGCTATGTACATGATGCGAAATCCCGACCACGGCCCATCTACTGGGGCCGACCCGGTCTCCAGCCCTCGGATCCGAAGGAGTCGTAGGAATACCGGTGACAGGTCGCCGTTTAACCCGGTCATCGTCCTCCGGGGACCCTCCGACGCCGATGCCGGAGGCGGAGCTGCAGCAGGTGGTTTTGAGCTTTATTATGACGATGGAGCCGGATCGGGTCTGAGGCCCTTACCCGCAAGCATGTCGGAGTTTTTGTTAGGGTCGGGTTTTGACCGGCTGCTGGATCAGTTAGCGCAGATTGAAGCGAACGGAATCGGGCGGATGGATAACCCTCCGGCGTCAAAATCCGCTATAGAATCAATGCCAACGATAGATATAGATGAGAGTCATATAGCTACTGAATCACATTGCGCCGTGTGTAAAGAGGCCTTTGAGTTAGGGGCTGAGGCTCGCGAGATGCCCTGTAAGCACATATACCATTCCGATTGCATCCTCCCCTGGTTATCTTTGCGTAATTCTTGCCCTGTATGTAGACATGAGCTCCCTACTGATACGCACGATTCGGGCGAGTTGAATAGAGGGTCGAATGAGCAAAACGATGATGAGACCGTTGGGTTAACGATATGGAGATTGCCCGGGGGAGGATTCGCGGTTGGGAGGTTTTCAGGTGGGAGAAGAGGGGGTGGAGGTGAAAGAGAGCTGCCTGTGGTTTATACAGAGATGGATGGGGGGTTCAATAATAATGGGGTGCCGAGGAGGATTTCGTGGGGCTCTAGAGGAGGCCGGGTGTCGAGAACAACTAGTGGTGGGACGAGGTTTAGAAGGGCTTTGCTGAATATTTTCGCTTGTTTTGGTCGCCCTGGTAGTTCTCGTTCTGGCTTGTCAGGGTCGAGTTCTAGTCCAGAGTCTAGGGTTAGTCACAGGAGTAATTCAATATCATCTGTGTTCAACTCTGTTTCAAGAAGGCGTAGAGATTGGGCATTTGAAGCAAACGATGGCCAGAGGAGATGGTGAATTAGTGATAATGATCACGAGGAAATTGGGAAATTCTCCTGATGCCTGGATTTGCTGAATGATAATGATAAAGTTTGATTATATGGAGAGGATTAAGTGCAAGAGACAGGTTGTCACTCAATGTAAATACCCTGAAATGTAACGATTGCATTTTAATTTTCACAACAATCAGCTCAGTGATAATGTTGCCATTAATACGAAGCTGCCTGATATCTCGGAAGCAAATGGAGAGAAGGAAATGATGTAACAGGGGAGGTTGACAGGGGACACAAGATAGTGTTAAGAGGTGGCTCGGAATGATGAAGGTACTCGACCTCATATACTACTGTGCCTTTTGAACCCAAGAACCACTGCTGCAGTTTATTTTATCTTAAATTTCTTTCAATTTTTCATTGTAGTTAGCTAAAATATGATGTCTTCTTGTTAGTTAATTTTCCTTTGGTAAATTATGAAACCTGTTTACTCAGAGTGCTTGAATGAGATGGAGAGCTCTACGTTGTGGATTATTCTTTCTTGATGGATTATTAATTTCATTCATATCCTACAGGTGGCTTTTAGGGTCAAAATGAAATTGTAGTTCACAATGTGGTGTTTTGGTGTGTCTATATAATCAAAGGTGATATTAGTACATTGCTGCTAGACCTATCAGCATCTATAACATATGCGTCTAAAACTGTATGTGAGGATAGTTGAATTCTCGGATATGCTGGGCCCGTGAACAGTGTTGGTAATAGGTGCCACTCGCTGGGAGGAGCGGTGCCGGCGTAGGTTGGTCTGGGTAGAAGCCATTGTGTAACAGCCGTGTGATCAAAGTTATCTAGACAAGCTTATGTCGACCCTCAGGTGAGGGACATTATCTTAATGTGAGACATGTGAAATGTGAATCACAATTCCCCTTTGTTATGTCGCGAGGTTAATGCTCGAGTTCACATAGTTTTGTGGTGATGGATGTATGACAAGTAGGGAGCAATGAGTTGGAGGCTGATACACAGATGGGCTTTGCAATTTGCAGTTGTGTAGTTGAAATAGTTGCACTGTGTTGGAATTAGCCTTTGTATTCGAGAGTTGAACCATCCTGGTGACTTGCTGGAGGTGAGCGTTTTGGTGCTCTCGACTAGCTGTTTTGATCCATTTACTGTAGGATGCAGATTGTAGCTGTATGCATTTAACAGATGATAACTGCTAATTTAGTAGAGCTTGGGCTTAAATTAATTGCTTGTACTTTCACTGGCAATTGCCATCCATGGGATGCGACGGGACCAGGGTCGCAACCCAATGTTGAATTGCAGTAGACCAAGACCACTATGGGAAGCTTAACTTTCGGTATCGGAGCAAATTCCAGTTATTCGTTAGCTAAGCCGTTGCTTAGATCACATGGATGCAACTTGGTTGAGCGGTGCCGGTAGTCTAGTTGCTACAATTTCTGAAATGGTGATGAGACGAATTAAATCTCTTTTAATATTATGGATAATTTGTTAACGTTACGAGAGAGATATCAAATACGAAAGTGAGGGGGGATCGCAGGTCACTTCGTATACCAACTAGCGGTGGCCCAATGAGACGTTTTGACTTTGGGCATCTCCAGCTTTCATGAGTGGGAAGCCACTTCAACGCAAAAAAAAAAAAAACAAAAAGGACGTGCACATGCACGGCATGCTCAAATCCTCTCTTTGATATTTTTAATCTTTGTAAAATAAGTCGACTGAATCAAATAATAATATGGTTGAAAAGACTTGAACGTGTTTAGCATAAAACAGCAAGCAATGCTTGCATGTGCAAATCCTAAAGGCCAAAAACGCTTTGGGAAAGAGTAAAAAAAGCAAAACATGTAGTTATAATATGGCGCTGGTGCCATGTTGGTGCTTGGTTGTAAGTCGATCAATCATGGAATAGACCTCTATGGACTATCATGTTGGATGGTCATGAGTTGGATGCGGGCTGGAATTTGGTGACATAAAGCTCAATGTGTCATGGTGTAGCTGCCAGCGTGGCATGAATGATTCAAATTAAATACCACGTTTAAATTAATAAGTTGTATTATGTCACATTGTGGGAGCAGTGGGTCCTAGACTGTGTCGCTTGCGTCTGATGTAGTTGTCGCCCCAGATGGATTTAAGATTTTGTTTCAGCAAAAGTTATAACACACCATTATGATATTTACAAACATCTTTTAAAAATTTCTGAGGCCAGTGACCCCTTTCGACTTAAAATTCTCAGATACGTACGTCCCTATCATCGACTAAAAGTTAAGCAATGTAATTAAACCTCTTTCTAATTATCTTGTCTTAGTGCCTGAGTTCGCCTTTTCCCCGCGGCAGGGTACAGAGTCTTGTCACAAAGCGACATGGAGTATTGTTGCTTTCAGGTGATAATTTTAACAATGTCAAGTTGTTTGATTTTTGTAAATTACATGCAATAATCCATGTGTTGTCACAATTTCTCTGGACTAATTGTCTTCTTCTGGTTAAATTTAGATATTAACAAACACCATTCCCTTAAGTTTTGGGATTTGTTTCATGTTAAGAGGATATTCTCTTTTTAGAAAAAAGGAAAAAAGAAAAAAGAAAAAAGAAAAAAATGAAAGAAAGGAAAGGGATTCCCCCCCCCCCCCCTCTTTTGCAATTAGCTGGCCTGTCTCTGAGCAGATATATTTGGCCAAAATAAACAAGCAAGGCGCTGTGGACCTAGAGGCAAATGATTGACAGTTCTACGTGAACCTTACGAGATAATCGTTCTGCAACCAAAATAGAAATATTTTATTTGGAATTTTATTAATATTTTCTCCTCGTTTGATCCCTACATATCTGCTTACTCAAGTTTATGAATGTTAGATACCTACTTGCGTAAGAAATATTATTAGCTTAAATGGACAAGACTATCAAAGTGTCAATTTATTTATCACAAGGTCAATTTTTGAACAAATGTAATAGCAAACATTGATTAAATAGGCTGTCCTATTGTGTTAGAATTGCATCCAATTGACAAACATGATCATATCCACAAATGAAACTGCTTAAGCAGAAAAGGAACTTAACCATTCCATACGTAAGATGGTTTTCTAACATTCTCCCTTCCCTCAAAATTATCCATGATATTAAATTTTAATTGTTGGTATAGGATAATTATATTTCTCGTATCTAGCTCTCACGTAAATGAAAAGTTTCTCTTTTAACACACAAAAAGAAAAGGGCAAAAGGGTAGTGATAAAAGAAGTATCTAGTGCAAAGTTGTCAGGCTTCAACATGGTGTTCTATTTCTTTGGAGAATTTATGGTCCACTTCCACCCCACGATAGTAAACATCAAGGATTCCTGTAATGTGCAAGCAAGATGATTTTGACTTTCGTTTCCTTTTTACTCTTTTTGGGTTGGTAGAGAAACCGAGGGGTATTCTATTTCCTTCCTCACTCTATTACATCAATATAGAGGAATTAAAGAACAATTTAAGTTGTTGAAACTATCTTCCTTCAAGTGTGAGGTTCTAGTTCAAATCTCCTGACGATGGGGGTTTGTATTAAAAAAAATTGCATCAATATAAAAGTTATAAATAAATAGGCGACATCACAGGAGATAAAAGTTGTAAAAAAATAGGCGAAACGCGGTGCAATGCAGCCCAACAAGACTGCTATGAGCCCTATTAGCAAACAAAGGCTGTTATGAGCCCAATAACAAAAGTAAGTTCTAACGCACGATAATGGATAAGGGAACCGACAACTGGAATGGCAAAACAGAGTCAAAAAACCACTAAGCCAAAACTACAAACCTCCAACCGAAAAACTAAGGGCCTGTTTGGATTGGTTTGTTTTCAAGAAAAAGTATTTTTTTCCTGAAAAAATTACAGTAAATTTGCAATAACTGTTTGATTTGACTTCTAAAAAAGCTGAAACTCTGAAAAAAGCTCAAATACAACTTTTTTTAGAAGCCAAAATTTTTAGCTTATCAAAAAAAGCTGTTTTTCAAAAACTGTTAAAAAAAACGCTTTTGAAAAAAACCAATCCAAACGAGCCCTAAATAGATGTAGCAAAGAAACCGTAGGTTGGAGCCATCAATCATAAATCTCGAAAAGTAACGCTCACGAGTTGTTGATACAAAGTAAGGTAGGGTTGAAAATTAATTGTTTATGATATGAATAAATAGGATTTTACCTTTTAGTCACTCACACTAACGATTAGAAGAGAATCCTAAGACTGCAAAAATGAACTCCGTTATTCTTGAACTTTAGTGCATAATAAAAGTTCAGGTATCAAGTTAGTTATTTACATGAAGCATCTAAATAAACTGAAGCATTCAAGTTCTTCTAAGTATCATATTCGTGATTCTCAATGTATTAGTTAAGCATGATTACATATTCAATAGCACAAGAGACGAAAACATTATTCTAAATTGTAAAGATGCTTCCAAATAGAGGCGGAGTTTTCTTATGAAACATGTTTATCAAGAAGTTTACTGCTGTGCAAATTGACTGGCTAACTATAGCATTCTAGACCTTTTAGTTTGGAGCCATTATTAAAATACTAGAACAGTTAAACTCTTTACTAAGAAAGGATAAAAAAGAATACTCTTTCGAAAAAATTATTACATAACCAACTTTAAACTTCTCTTGTAATAAAAAGGAAACACCACTCACCACACTCTGCAAATTAAACAAAATGATCTTATATCATACGCGCATGTGAACAGTGAATAAAACCTCCATTATATTGAGAGCCTGGCCCCGCTAAAAATGAACACGAATAGGGGAGCTGAATCTGTGTCACACACACACACACACACACCATTGACACTAACCAACACTTGCTTACCAAACAAGATGATCAACAACTAAACAAACTTTTCAACGTTTTGATTGAGATGAAGCTGACATGTGGAGGTGGCATGAGTTTGGAGATATTGTTATGGCTATGATTGAGTCTTTCAATCACAAGTCTTCTAGAAAATACAGACTAGAGGGGGCTTAGAAACAAACGGTGATCATCAGATTCTGATTGGGGGTTTTCTTAGGACCCCACCCCAAAAGAAGCATGCTAATGAGGATTACTACGAATCAATTATCTCATCGTTGTTCGCATGGACATCAGTCTTTCGCACAGCGGACGTGTTGACTGGGATCGTGATATCTCAACCAATGCTTTTGTTCTCTTGTGTATTTTAATTGGTCAAGCAAATTCTCAGGAATCTATTCCTTTTTTCCTTTTTTGTGATTATCCTTGAACGAAGAAGAAATATTTAAACATCCATAATTCAACTGTGTACCATATGTAAGATCAAGACTATCATCACCTCAGTTAATGAAAACATGGGTAAAGATAATTAATTTGGAGTATAAACTTTTACTTGCAAAACATGAAAAGGAAAAAAATTAACACATTTTTAGATCTATTCAAAATAGTTTCATGATTATTTTAATACGAAATTTTTGGGTATTTTCCATTCCTTTTACAAGGCCAGGATATCTCAATATTGAATTTTTTTTTCCCTTGTACCAAACGGTCATTTGGTGTGAAATACAATTATGTCTTGCATGTGTACGGGACTAACCTATGTATTAATTAAAAGGCTAGAACTAGATAGGCCTTTGTCTATGGAGGGAGGCTTTCTCTAAATGTCACCACCTATCTTGACATTTGGAACGTTCATTTATGAAAGAAACTTAATTAAATATATCAATTTGAAATTTTAAAATCAATAGAAATTACGCTTGAATAACTAAAGAATCAGAAAAAGATCAAGTTTGGTTCATTATTTCAAGAAATTAGTTAAGGGATTAGGGAAAATGTTAGGAATAATGAGTTCTTCAAAGCACAATATATATTGAAATAGATTATTCTTAAATTTAGATTATGATGTGTTTATATTTAAACTTTCCTTGAGGTCAAAACTTTTCCTCCCAATTCTTGGTTCTCCGAAGCACATCCTCGAATTTTAAATAAGTGTGAAGGATCGAAATCAGATCACTTCTCTAAAATTATCTCGATGAAATTATAAAATTCGTATTTCGAGTTAAGATTTCCTAATGAAAATTCCTGTCCTCACTTTGATTTTACGGTGTGTTTCACGGGATGTTTAAGAATCCAGGGACATAAAGTACTTGCAGACCTTAGTGGTCCCATTCCGAACAATTGGTGACACAATCATTTGGAAATTAAATATATATACCTAGGAGTGGAGGAACTCTTTCCCCTTGTTTTTTTTTTGAGTGGTTTGAATTTTGTTATCAAGTAAACAACATTCTACTTCATGTAATTTGTTATAAGTATATATTATTTTTTATAATTTTAAAAATAAGTTCAAGACTCCTTTATGATACCTGCTAAAGTCTATAGTACATAATCTCTTTAAAGTAGGTACAAAAGTTCCTTATAATTATGGTACGCACATATTTTTAAAACGGAATCAGCGATTGTTTTGAGATCACAAATGGTCATATACATTTACCAAAAATTAGAGGGAGTAGAGCACTATTCACTCTTCATTAAACATAGAATATTATATAAAAAGATTTAACAATATAAAGTAATTTAAATCATGTTACTGCAATCACGTTATTAGTCCAATACAGCGTCCTTTCACATTTGACTTTTCCTGACCTATATATACAGAAATAAAAGCAAAAGCCGAATGTCTTGACTAATGAAATAACGTTGGCAACAACAATTTGATGGCAGTAATTAATTATCAGCATCGACGTGTATCCGGTACAGCTTCACGTCCAAAAAACCTTCGCTTTCTACCTGGAAAGGCCAAACTGTCACCATTTTTTGACAGTAAGTGACATTGTCACGATTAAATTGAAAGCAATGAAGTCAAGAATGGCGAATCATTACAACAAGCCAAACCTTAATTAATGCTCGAATGACTACTACTATATACCACATACGCAACGGAGTCTTGCCTACCCATACAGTAATCCATCATGATGTTATTTCAACCACATCGTGTTTATTGACAAATGAAAATATATATTAAAAACACACGGACACACACATCGTATTTATTGAAAAAACACAAACACGCGTTGATGTTTTACATACATGATACATTACAATTGTTTTTTTTGTTTGGGTCTGGTACATTATAATTGTTGAGTGAGTGAATTACATGCATTATAATACTCTCTTGGCTCCTCATTTGCTTTTCTTTTTAAATTTTAATTTTTCAATGAGTGATTCATGGGTCACAAACAGTATATTTCCCTAACCTTTCACCTCTAAAGAATAAAAAGAGTCGCTTTCAATGTCCGGACTTTTTTTTTTTTTGCACTTTAAATCAGGGTATTCCTAAATTATATGAGATTGGGAGTGGTGAAGAAAAGTCCTCTTTATAAATATGTCTTCAAGAATTCAAACTTTTAATTTCCTTATTACAGGGGTGAGGTTACTACTACATTATTATCTTAACCAATAACTTGTTGTCCGGATCTTATTTCTAACCATATAGTTTTCTCACCTAGCATAGTGCCCCCTTTTTAACAATCAAACCTCATTTTTTTCTTTAAATTTTAATCCTTAAAACTACTAGTATATTGAGAATCCGTATGAAAAATTGACACATTTCAGTCGTTCAAGAGGTCTTCTGCAACGTAAGAGTGAGCATCTCACTTGTAATAGTACTGGCCAAAACGTATTGGACAAGGAATACTCCACCTGTGAAGTATTTTCGCCGTGAAAATATTCTTTCTTCTGTTATTATCCTTTACACCATCTTTCAAAAGGGAATTAATTTCACTGGGTCGGTAGATGCGGCATCGCTTTATTGCTTAAAAATCATTTGTTGTTTTTAGAGTTGCAACAATGTCATATGAGCTTTAAAATTAAGCGACTTTAGCCTAACAGCTTATAACATAAACTTGCACTTACCAACAAGTTGTTTGGTTGAGGTGTTAATGACCTTACACCTAAAAGGAGGAGAACATAAATTTGAATACCAAAAAACGCACTTATTAGAAAGGTTTTTTCCTAATCGCATAGAAATTATAGTCTCAAATCTAACATAGTTTAAGAATACCTTGATCAAATAAAGAAATAAAAGGAAAAAAATCAATCTGCACTTCACTAATTCGGCCTCGGTAAAATACATATATGGTGTTAATTAAAATCTTTACAGTGCAAACAGTTCGTACTGATGGCATATATACAGGTTAAAGCAAAATATTTGATAGCCATTCTGTTAATTGCAAAAAGAAAATAATTTATTTCAAAATTTGACGCTCTAGATGAGAATTGGTGGAACTTTACTTTTCTTTGAAAAGCAAATAAACCAAAGGTATGACCCAGAGACAGCCTACTACGAGTTGATGAAAAAGAGCTTTCACAACAGCTAGAATAATATGTTATGCGAAAGCCAAAATAATTAATTTTACTCAAATTTAAAGAGCCCACTATTAGTCTGTTTGGAATAGTCTTATCTGAAATCTAAAATCTAAAATTTGAGAAATGTCTTATAAGAAATAAGTGTCTAATGTAATAAGACTGTTTAGTTTATTAGTTGAAATACTGATATAAGTTACTTTAATAATAATGTTATCAATTTTGACTCATGATATTTTAATTTTATAATTAAATAATAAATTATAAAATATAAATATTAATTAGTTTTTGTTTTTGTTTTAAAAATATTAAATTTTTGAAATTTTAATTTTTAACATTTTTATTTTTTAAAAATTTTTAGTTTTTAAATTTTTATTTTTTTTAATTTTAAAAATTTTAATTTTTAACATTTTTATTTTTAAAAAATTTTTAGTTTTTAAATTTTTTATTTTTTTTAATTTTAAAAATTTTAATTTTCTTTATTTTTAATTTTTAAAATTTTTATTTTTAATTATTTTCTATCTAAAAAGATATAAGTACTATAAACCCAACTTATTTTTTATAACTACAAATAAGACATCTTATAAAAAGTATCTTATAAATGTCTTATAATAAATTGATAATAAATAATTTTTTTTATATAAATTATTAAATAAAATAAGTGTCTTATAATAAGCTCCAAACAAACACAGTATATGTTTAGCCAACCAAAACATTTGTTTGTTTTAAAGCAAAGCAAACAATTATTGACGAAAGCGGAAGATTAGATTTAAACAGAAAAAGAAAAAGAAGAAAAAAACCCTAATATTTTAGATGTTGAAAAACAGCCCCCACAGACAAGAGTCTCGATTTGAAGATTTTCCGTGTTTTGCCGAAACTTCAAACATTTGTTTAATCATACGTGTCGCTATCTCCTGTCCACTCAATCCATTAGAATAATCAATTGACAAGATTTCTCTTTCTGTTCACAATTTAAACAAGTATTCATTTTGCTCTTAAAAAATATATATATTGTTTACATTGATCAGAAGCACTTCTCTCGTTTGTGTTTATCTTTAGAACAGTTGACTTTTGCAGCCCTACTTTAATCAAAGATGGTATTCAACTTTCTAAACAATGTGGCCCTTTTATTGCATTTTTTTTTTTTGTACATCGTGGCTTAGGGACTACAAAATCGTACTAGAACTATTGCTAACACGAATGTCTATACGTGCCCATGCGTTCTTGAATCCAAGCATACACATTGTATCTGCTATGATTAATGTGAAGTAGTGAAAAACTCAAAACACCCCAAAAATAGGAATTATGTTTCAAAAATTAATGAATTCTCACACGGATTTAAAAGACTTTTAAAAGTATCCCGGTGCTTGTAAAAATACCTCCATTATGAAAAATTAAAATTTTTTTTCTTTGTTTTAAGCTAGTATATTTTTAGATCACATTTGACTTTAGACTAATTTTTATCATGCTGAGAATGGTAAAAGAAAAGTTCTCCCAATAAGTTAATTTTTTTAAATTTAAACTTGTATTTTTTTTATTACGAGAGTAAAGTCGTTATTACCTGAATCAAGAACTTGTTAATAAAATAAATTACGTTGAGTAACAAATTAACAACCTTTACCATCAGATAGAACTAGCTGGCAACAGCAAGTATTTGGCCCTTTAAACAAGGTTACACTCCAAGCTAGAATATACAAGGAAGTTCAAACCAACCACCTAATGGTAAAACTAGTATGCAACAGCCAAAAAAAGAAGAAAGATCATGTTGACTTGCAACCACTGCTGAAGGTTTTGCATAGATGTGGTGCCTCTTCTGCAAAGACCGCACAGATAGCGACGTTTGCGTTTACCAAATGTGACGTACACGAACTGGCTAACTTTCCTACCCTATATGTACCTATGTCAAGTGGGACCCAGGAACAAACAATGGCATTAAGCGTATGTACATCGTATCCCTCTTGTATAGATGGATTTGAGGAGTAGTTTAAAGGATTAAAATTATTTTTTAAGCATTTGTTTGGTTTGGATATTTTTTATAAAAAATATTTTTCTTAAAAATATATACTTTCTTTTATAGCAAGTATTTGGATTGGTTTTTAAAAAAACTAAATCTCTAAAAGAAACTGAAATACAATTTCTTTTTACAAAAACTAAAAAATTTCAGTTTTTCAAAAAATCATTTTTTTCAAAAATTATGAAAAAGACCTTGCAGATTTTGAAAATACAAGCGCGTATTTTAAAAATCCGATGCTGGAATTTCAAAATCTATTCAAGGATTTCCCAAAGCTAGGCACGCGAAATGGCACCCGTTAATTCGACAATTGGGGTTTTTGGATCTTAAAAATCAAAAATATTTTGAAAATCTGATTCCTAATTTCAGAAATCTAAAAATCCCTAAATTCCATGAGATGACCTGGGGCAAAGAATATACTTGAATTCTACAAAAACCCGAATCGGATTTCCATAATTATAAACTCAAATTTCTAAAATATAAAATAGATTTTCAAAATTGGGACTCAAATTTCTAAAATCTAGATTTTGGTTGAGAATTCGATTATATTCTCTACCCCAAGGCATGTCAATGTAGGAAGGCAAATTTGGGATTTCCAAAATCTAACTCAGATTTCTAAAGTTCGAAAAGAGATTTTGAAAATCTATTAATAGAGAATTCTGTCCGTCGATCATATTAATATAGGGAGGCTGACCTTAGATTTAGAAACTTTGACAACGTATTTCCAAAATCTATAGCCTGATTTGCAAAATTCGAAAGGTTAATTTTTAAAAACCCCTAAAAAGTGACTCATTTTTGTTAAAATACAAAAAAAGGGACCTAAAGATAATAAATTAAAAAATGTCCATGTTGTGAATGAGAAAAGACCCTATATATACCTTCATACAGACAATCAAACCTTTCCTTGTACGTCAAAAACATACCCAACCGCACGTACGCACGCAAATACACCCACTACCCCATACCTTGGTTTCACAAGATATTTCAAACCTGCTCAAAACCCCATAACCACTCGAAAACACACGCGCACACACACACACACACACTCGTACACACGCAGAGAAACATAGCGGGCAAAGTCTTTAGCTATGGGCTTGCCTCATATTTTCATGTTCTTTGCAGTAATAGTAATGCAGTCGGGTTTATTATGCTTATGCTCAAAGCAAGCAGTAGTACTACCGCTCGAAGCAAAGCAAATAGCATCTGGTGCGATACCAAAGCCTCCGAACAAGGTAGCTTTCCAACATAACGTATCTTTAACAGTTTCAATCACGGTTGGCTCGCCTCCACAGCAAGTTACAATGGTCCTTGATACAGGGAGTGAACTCTCATGGCTTCACTGCAAGAAAACACCAAACATGCCTTCCACGTTCAACCCAACGCTTTCTTCTTCTTACGCTCCTATTCCATGCTCCTCGCCTATTTGCAAGACCCGGACGCGGGACTTCACCATACCCGCTTCTTGCGACCCGAAAAAACTCTGCCATGCTGTTTTATCCTACGCTGATGCTTCCTCGGTTGAAGGCAATTTGGCGGCCGACACTTTCCGGGTTGACAAATCGGGTGCCATGCCCCGGACGATATTCGGTTGCATGGATTCGGGGTCCAGTTCGAACCCAGAAGACGCGAAGACTACCGGGTTGATCGGCATGAACCGGGGCTCCTTATCTTTTGTTTCCCAAATGGGTTACGGGAAGTTCTCGTATTGCATCTCGGGTCGGGATTCTTCGGGCGTGTTGCTCTTCGGGGAGGCCAATCTGCCTTGGCTTAGACCTTTAAACTACACCCCCTTGGTTAAGATGTCAACCCCATTACCATATTTCGACCGGATAGCGTACACGGTTCAACTAGAAGGTATAAAAGTATCGGGTACGGTCTTACCCTTACCGAAATCCGTGTTCGTACCGGACCACACCGGGGCGGGTCAAACCATGGTTGACTCGGGCACCCAATTCACCTTCCTACTTGGCCCGGTTTATAATTCTTTGAAAAACGAGTTCTTGAAGCAAACAAGAGGAGTGTTAAGGCCATTGGATGATCCAAATTACGTTTTCCAAGGGGCAATGGATTTGTGCTACAGAGTGGAGCAAAGCAGGAAAATTTTGCCACCATTGCCAAGTATAAACTTGATGTTTCAAGGGGTTGAGATGAGTGTAACAGGAGAAAAACTACTGTACAAAGTGCCTGGTGAAACAAGAGGAGGTGATGCTATATATTGTTTCACTTTTGGGAACTCAGATTTGCTGGGCATTGAGGCATTTGTCATTGGGCACCATCATCAGCAGAACCTGTGGATGGAGTTTGATCTTGCAAAATCTAGAGTTGGATTAGCTGAGTTTAGGTGTGATTTGGCAACTCAAAGATTAGGGCTGGGCCACTAGCTTTCTTCTTCTTTTCTCCTTTTCTTCACTTGGGATTTTTTATTTTTCTAGATCATGTTCATTAGGCTTCTAAGGTTTGATGTTGTATTAAACTTAAGAAGGCCTACATGGTATAATTACAAGGATGATTTTTGTTACCGCTTTGTCTACCCAAGGTTACCTCTTCTTGATGTTAGAGGTTGCTCATTGATCAGACCCTACTGATTTTGTAAATAAAGAAAACTCGGGTGAAATGGAGTATCGTGAAATCTTTTATTTTTTTTTTGTAACGAATTTGCTATAAAATACTTAAACTGTCACGCATTATTATTTAATAATTATCATTAGCTCAAGTGATTCATTGCCCTCAAGAGTGAAATTTTAAATTTAAATTTTAGAGTGATGTTTTGAATTCAAATTTTATGAAAAAAAAATTGACTTGTATAGGGCAAGGGAAAAAGATAATGTACTGTCTGTCAACTAGTTTGCAAAAGAAAAATAGTGGTCAGCTGGAGTCAAGATAGCATCATGTAGTACTGAAGAATTGTTTTCTTTTTATTTTTTTGGATGTTTAAAGTTGCTCCAAGTTTTGAGATTTCGAGCTCAGTAATGAGGACGCAATTTGTTTGGGATAATGCATGACAAGTTTGGTAATGAAAATCTAAAGTGTTGTTTTATGAGCGACATAACATGCCAGCTTGCATTTTCTGTTCGTTTCTGTGAACTTTCAATTTTCATTGTTTGACTTGACACTGGTCGTCAGTTCTTACCTTTTCATCTCTTGCAAATAGCTTGCAAGTAGGTAGAAAAAGTTTAGGGTGTCATTATTAAATTAAGAAGATTGAAAAGTGGATAGAAATGAAAGAGACACTAAATAGTTTTCAGCTGTATGTATTGTTGAATCTTCCCATTTGAGTATAATATTCTTGAATCTTCCCAAGTTCCCATAGATATTCGCGCGTTTGTTGGACAAATAAGGGTTGACATAGTTTAATTTGGTTTCGTTTGATTTTTAAATTTATTTTAAATAAAATTAAATTAATTAGTTTTCATTAAAAATTAACTAATGGATTTCTAGTAATAAAATAACCCAAACCAAACCAACATTTCTAAATTTGGTTTGGTTTAGTTTGGTTTCAATTTTTATAAAAAAGAATTTTAAATTTTATCAGAAAAGCAAAGAAAATAAAAAAATTATCCAATAATTTCAAGAAAAAATACTAACCAATCGATTAATTTTGCTTTATCATTGATATTGTTAAGAATATTTTGGTTATTAATGTTGTTCCTTATTTTATGGTATTAGATTAGGCAAAAAATCAAGTTTATTTCCTTACATTTTGGTTATTAATGTTATTCCTTATTTTATGGTACTAAATTAGACAAAAATTCAAGCTTATTTCCTTTGTGTGCTAATTTTTTTTTAATATATCAATTACCTTATTAGTGTAGGTTTTTAGTTTAGTTTTTGAGTCTTGGTTACCAAGTTATGATACTTAAAAAGTTTTTATGAGTTTAACAAGTACTAGAATTGCAAAAATTGAACGGAAATGAAAGTTAAATTGTATTTTGTAATTTTACAAGTTTAACAAGTATTGAAACTGAATAGTACGAGTTTAACAAGTACTGAATGAAATTAAATTGCAGAAATCGAATGGAATTAAATTGTATAATATTAATAGCTTGGCAACTGAATCAAAATTAAATTGTATATACTAATACCCTAGTGCACAGTCAGGCTTGGAATTAAATTGCAGAAACTGAATGGAATTAAATTGTATAATATTATTAATAGCTTGGCAACTGAATCGGAAAATTAAATAGAAATGAAAATTAAATTGTATTTTATAATATTACAAGTTTAAGAAGTGCTGATTTGAATGGAAATGGAAATTAAATTGTATTTTGTAACTTTACGAGTTTAACAAGTACTGAAACTGAATGGTACGAGTTTAATAAGTACTGAAACTAAATAGAATTAAATTGCAAAAATTGAATGGAATTAAATTGTATAATATTAATAGCTTGGCAACTGAATCAAAATTAGATTATATAATATTAATAGCCTGGTGCACAAACCATACATGGAATTAAATTGCAGAAACCGAATGGAATTAAATTGTATAGTATTAATAGCTTGGCAACTGAATTGAAATTAAATTGTATAATATTAATAGCCTAGTGCACAGCCAGACCCACCCCCTTCATGGGCCCCAAGTCCAGGCCCAATTAGGCGGGCGGGCATGCCAGTGGTTTTTATACCAAACCCAACATGTCGAGCCTTACCTCTAAGTCACTTTGTTGACACCACCCACGAAGGCTTCTATATATAAACTGGAGAAAATTCTCTAGTTTTCCTATGTGAGAACGATGCCTATAGGAAATATCAACAACAAAAGGTGGTCACAAACTCAATTTTAATTGCTAATTTCTCATTCATCAGAAGTCTATTTGTATTGATATACCATACTCATTTGCTTAGAAAGAGGAATGCAACCATACCAAGATTCGACCCAATTTTGGGTCAAAGTAGTCTTGACCTTATGTCAAAACCATTAAAAACTAACACAAATAGGTTCTCCTATTATATTCATTAGATATAAAAAACTCATAATGTAGTAGGGGCCTTTCTTTTCTAGAGTAATCGTTGGTGGTGGCTTCAATGGTCTTCAAGAAACTTGCTCTTCTACTTTATATATTTTCCACATCATCTCAGAGTTGGGCTGCATTTGTCTTCGTTGAACCGCATGCTATTCTATTGTTGCTTATTGACCCATTATCATTTATCATGACCACGTTGTCACACCTTATTAGGATTTATTAGTGACCATGTTGTTACACCTCTTACTTTTACTGTTGTTAATTGGTGACTATGTTGTCACACCTTACTATCATTTACTGTTGTCACTATGTGGTCACACCTTGCTATTGTTTATGTGACCAAGTTGTCTCATCACAATAGCTGCATCTTTATCAAGCTCGGTTTGCTTTCCAAGTTTTCAGGTTTTTGTTCTAAGTTTCTTCGTTATTTTAGTTCGAGTTTTGACGTATAAGAACTCATTTAATGATTCCTTTGTTCAATGTTACCTAGACTACTCGACAGT
Organism: Cordia subcordata; assembly: GCA_028554755.1. NCBI lineage: Eukaryota > Viridiplantae > Streptophyta > Magnoliopsida > Boraginales > Cordiaceae > Cordia > Cordia subcordata. Next base: position 26,249,425 of record JAPTOF010000003.1, on the reverse strand, counting down.
TTGGTTATCAAACTCAAGTTGGCCTCTATTAAACCATTTGAGTTTGAAGGGGACTGTTGAAAAATATTTTTGGTTATTAATGTTATTTCTTATTTTATGGTATTAGATTAGGCCGTAATGAAGTTTTTTTCCTTATTGCGTTAGTTTTTTAAATATATTAATTATTTTATTAGTGCAATTTCTTAGTCTTAGTCACCAAGCTATGGGACCTATATATAGACTCCCCTATTATATTCATAAGATATCAATAATTCATAATGTAATCTTTTACGAGCCTTTCTCTTTTAAAGCCATAGTTGGTGGTGGTTTTAATTGTTTTTAACACACACTCTTTTCTATTTTATATATTTTCAAATTTATTACAATTTTAACTAATATACACATATAGTTATAGGTGCACATAGTTCCTACATATAATATATACATATATATATATATATAATAGAATATAATATAATATAAAATTAGGGATGAATATAATTTGATTTGGACTGTAAACCTATTTCAAACCAATCCAAATTAAATAATTTTCATTTGAAACTAACTAATTAATTTTTAACTATATGAAATAATCAAATCAACCCGAATATTAATTAGTTTGGATTAATTTAATCAACCTATATTCACCTTCACCTGTAAAAAGGAATGCGGGATTAATTTAACCCCAGGGGCATAGGTGAGTTGGTAAGTGGCCAGGTGATTAGGGTGGAGACACCTTGACAACGCGGGATCGAGTCCGTGTGGCGGCAGTACTCCGCTGAAATATTGCGGGGGCTGTTGCTGGATTTTCACGCCCGTTGGTCCTCTCCCTGGTCGGGCTGCCACTCATGCACATCCCTCGATTTACCTCCCGCCTAGTTAAGGGACCTCTGGCCAGGTGGGAAAGGGGTTCTCCTTTGGTTAACCCTTTTTAAAAAAAAAAAGGAATGCCAGACATAGAGCTGTTAGGCAGGGCTAAAGGAGTCTCCAATGATAAGTCAATAATCCCACTGGAAGAAACAAGTTAAAGTATTACACGTGAGAGTTTAAGGGCGTCTAGTGAATGTGTATGGCTTACATCTTTTTTTAAATTATTTTATATGGCTTACTTTCTTTACTATAGCTAGCGAACTTGATCTCTCAATTTTTATTCGGGGAAGTAACTTAAATGAACAATTGTCAAGTTTCACATGTAGAAGTTGGAACTTATAACCAAAAGTTGGAGAATTAGAAATTAAGTTAGATATCAGTATTGTTTCGTCCAAATTCCGACCTTTACATTTGTAAAAAGCACATGTAATAAATTTTAAGATTTACTATTTGGATTCTAATTTACTAATTCAAAATAATTTATACATGTTATTATTCTATCACCATATTGCCACTGTGACAAACAGAAAAATTCACCATGTTGCCATTACTTGCCTCTCTTATTAAGGGTTTCTTTTCTTCGCAATAAGGTTAGCATTCCGTGTTTTTGGATGGCTTTTCCATTAGACTAGTTAGAAATGTTTCGGATTCATGGTCAATGTGTGGCTTGGGCATTTAGTATGTGTCACACTATAAGCTTGTTTGGTTTGATTTGTTTTTATTAAAAATCACTTTTCTTTTAGAAAAAATAATAGTCAATTCAAATAAGTCTCATATATATATATATATATATATTTTCAGTTAATACGAGACATTAAAAAATGTTCATTTACATATAAATATAAAGCAAAGAGAGAAAATGGGCAAAAAGAGAGAAAATGGGCAAAAAGAGAGAGAGAAAATTATGTAGTGATTCTTTACGTTTAAAAAAGGCTGTAACAAAATTTAAGCACAGGGAAGTGCAGCTCATTGGTAAATAAAGCTTTTTGGGCGGCGAATAACAAGTGCAGCAATGGAAAGAGCAACATTTTTGACGGTGGTGATAGGAGTAGTAGCATCATGAGAAAGAGGCAAATGGAGTCATAATTTTTGCCGGTTAAGGTGTCTGACCACAGCAACTGTCACTGTCGCTTTCTTTCTCGTCCCCAGAATCTTGGTGGCACACAAATACGTGTGACAATCTAGTCACATTACCACAGACCCACCGGGCCCTTCCGCAAATGGTAGCCTTAAAAAAGGAAAATTAGAGAAATAGATAACTTATGCTGCTTTCATGCCACGTGTTCTCCGAGTATTTAATGTGATTTGTACTGCCCACTCGTTTTAGATTCTCCAAGTAAACAGCTGTAGGTGTGACACATCAAAAAAATCCATTGCTGCTGCAATATGATCTCTGTTTCTCTACAATCCCTCCGAGGTTATAATTCCACCAGGTACCCATTATATAGTGACGAGCCACCCTAATGACTGCGAAGCTTTTATGGACAAAATTTGATAGGAGTTTTTTTTTTAAAATAAATTAATCTCTTTGTAATTCTGACTTAGCCTTCGGAAGAAAAAAGAGAGTTACAGTACGTACAAACGGACCCCTCACGCGTTTGTTCTCGGAGGTGGGACCTCCTTTTTTCCTTGCTTTCTCTTTTTTGTTTTTCCTATTTTCGTAATTAGTCTCGTGGTGAAAATATAACGCCTGCCACTTTTTTCCAGTCAAGTATTCGCTTACGTTGGCAGATGGTTATCAAGAACTTGGGCTTTTGCTGTGTATTGCATTTGCAGTTGTGCTTTACTACTATAATGGGGCTCGCCTGACACGGTCCTCGTGGACATCGTTTATTCAAAAAAAAAAAAAAAAAAAAAAAAAAAAAAAAAAAAGGGGTTAACCAAAGGGGAACCCCTTTCCCACCTAAAGCGCGCTTTAACTGCGGGAGGTAAATCGAGGATGCGCGTGAGTGGCACACTGCGAGAGGACCAACGGCGTGGAAATCCAAAGAACACTCGCAATATTTCAATGGAAAGATCGCCGCCACACGGACTCGATCCCGCGTTGTCAGGGTGTCTCCACCCTAATCACCTGGCCACTTACCAACTCACCCCATTTATTCATTTTAGTGTGTTCTGCTTTGCCACCGTTGGTTGTTACGGATAGCAACAGACATAATCTAGACCGAGTCTATTTAATTCCTGTCTTACTCGGGTAAACAAAATTTGTATTTCGTACCTGTTCTTATATTGGTAACAGAGAAAACTTTTTACACCATTCCTAATTTTTTTAAAGGAAAAAATCTTACTCCACCTCTATAAGCGCATGTCAACATGGTCACCAAGCAAGATAACGGGAATAAAATTGAGATAAACCCCCTATTTATTACAAAATAAATTTAAAAATTACTAATAGGATGAATTCGAACATTTTACATGTCCAACAATACACTAGTACATAAGTAAAATAAAAACACTTGTACTGAAATAAGACAAATTTTAAGTTGAACGAAAAGAACCTCACTTACATAATAGTACTAATAACAATAAGAATAAATAACAATATATAAAAGAAAATGAAAGATATAAGGGTGAAGTGGGACGAGACGAGACGAAGCAGAGTTGGTTCCAACCTTTCTCAAGGCGCCTGTGCAGTAAAGGTAGGATGGAGAAATTTTGCATCCCTAACTAATCTGAATTTTTTAGAGTTTAGTTCAAAATTTGGATTTTCTATTTAACTGGTAATGAATAAGAAATTAAGTAACAAGACACAAACAACTCTGCCCTGACTACCAAAATGTTTGTAAGAATGACAAGTTACCTCCTTCATAATAGTAAGATTTATTTAAATTTTTTTTTTTTTTTTGGGTGGAACTAAAGGTAAGACTTGAACATTGTCAGTTCAGAGGATAAAATTATTAAATATTTTTATTTTTAAAAATAACTACAATTATCTATTTTAATTACAAAACTAAATCATTTATCTTGCTCGAAAAGAATCATTCTTTGACTGACCACTAAAGAAAAGTACTCATTGGAAACTTTAACAAATTTCTGAATATATACCAAAGTAGAAGAAAGTCAGAAACAAAAACGGATATTCTCCGACTAATTTGTAAAACTTTTGAAGTCATATCCACAATTTTTTTTTGGCCAATAAGCCATACCCCCAATTGACTAAGCATTTTAATTGCTCAATCTAAACAAACACGACGTCGTCTTAGTTTCAGCAAATAGCAACTACCAAAGACACCAATTTTCATGTCAGAAAAGAAAACGGAGCTGAACTCGTCCGAGTCGACTCTGTTTTCTCATCTTCTTCCGCCAAAACTCGTGTCCCCTCTCTAATATATGCGTAAGTAATCGATCCATTTTGTTTCATCTCCAGTTACACATCGTTGTCAATTCGATTTGATCATGCCATTTGGCAATTAGGGTTTTATTCTTCAATTGTGTATATACATGTATACGCGTATTATAATGCAGAAACGCGCATAATGTGTTGTGATTTAAGCTCAGAAAATTAGTTTTTGTTAGATAGAGCCTTTTAATTTGTTTATCTACGTTGACGTTTACACGCTCGTTTTTCTGTGTGAATACTTATTTGTGTGTTATTTTAGCTAGAAACGTAATGTGTTTCATTTGGTGTTAGGCTTTTTGTTCGTGTAATAACGATTGGGTTGCCCACAGTACCTCCTGCGTTAGGGTAAAATATGGGTTATAGTAATTAGAAATGAATAATGTCCGCAAGAGAAAAAGGAGGGGGGAGTAGGAAGAAGAAACTGGAATTTTATTTTATTTTGTTTTAATCTTTTTTTTTGGCTTCATTGTAATTTGTTAATTGCCAACAGTTGGACATCTTGTTCTAAATTGGTTTATGTTTATTCAATGCATTGTTGGCCAAAAAATCCACCGGTAGTATTTCAGAATGCTCAATGTGAACGAGGTGTGCAATGGCAACTTGCATATCCCATGGCAAAGAGAGTAAAAGTGAAATCAAGATACCAACGAAATGCAAGGATCCTCCATATGCTTAAGCCTGTTGATTTGAATTGAGTACAATTCATCATTTTGGACAACTGAATTTGGGACGAGGCCAGATTTTTTATCACTAAAAATATGATATTAGTAGTTTTTCTAAATGTCAATGTATTTTCCTTGCTTGAATAGATCCATGCTATTGCCGTTTGTAAAATATAGCTAATCAATGAAGATTGGCAGTGATGAAGTAATTATAAATGTTAATGCCTTATGATTAGATTTCTTTGCTAAGGCAAATAGTCTCCAAGTTCCTTAGTTTCTCACGGTTGGGGCAATCGTTGTTGCTTACCAGGTTCCTTCTAAGTATTTGATATAAATACGAAAACTTCCTTGATAATGAAATTAAACTTACGGGTTTAGAAGTTATAGTTTATATGACTAGATAAAATTTTAGACAAGACGGCACCTTGTCGCTCTTTAGAGGATTACTGTCCTGTCTTTAACAAATGCATGTAGGTGACTGTCTTTTTGCGTGAACTCATGGTAGATTGCTTTCTTCATGGTGAAATGGTTGTAACTTACTTCTAATTGAGGTTTGCAGGTGGTGAAACTTTTGTAAAGGATTGATTTATTTGGGTGTCAGTTACTGCTAACAAGCCATTGTCTGTTTTGCATAATATCAAAGGCATTCCTCGGTTTGGGCTGAAGAAGCAACTTCGTAATTCTTTTTCAAAAGAAAGGCGGAAAAGAAAGGGAACTGGTTAGATCACTGTCCTTAATCTTGCAAGGATGAGTTTTGTTTTCCGTGGCACCAGGGGAGACACGGAAGCTGGGTTCCCTGGATTTATCCCCGAACAACGTGCAGTGGTAATTTTACTAGTATTCCAAGAATATGAGTTATAGTGTTGCACATTCATAACGATAACTTATTCTCCTATTAACATTCTTACCTCTGATTCTTCAGCGCATTCATGCAGCCCAACCAGTAAATACCAACTCACTTGCTTTTCTTGTCACAGGTACTTCTGCTTTTCTTATGTTTATAGGTCAATTTTCTCAATCATTTCAACTATAAGTTGCTATTCGTAATAACTTTATTCACGATGACAGTTCTGTTGTTGTTCATGATTCTGAACTCACAGCAAATGTCAACTAATTTTCTGGTTGGTGTTTTCTTCTCTGATTATGATAAGGAATAATATTTTCCAATCTTGCAATTTTCAACATAAGTTTGTTATGTAGAACTGCACCTTGTCCTATTTGGAATTTTTTTTTGCAGCTCTGGTTGGTGCTTGGGGTCTTTCTGATGGCAACAAGCCTGAGGATGTATGCCACTTGTCAACAACTTCAAGCTCAGGCACAAGCTCATGCTGTGGCAGCTAGTGGTCTTCTCAGTCATACTGAATTACGGTTGCATATGCCACCATCCATAGCTCTTGCAACGAGAGGACGTCTGCAAGGTCTCAGACTCCAGCTTGCACTTCTTGATCGGGAGTTTGATGACTTAGGTATGAGTGTGTGGTAAATTCTTGTTTAGTGCTAGCTGAGATCAACTTGAGTTAACTGGGGGTTTGGGCTTGTCTGTTTATTTTCAGTTTCACTAGGTTGTAAATTTTTGACGTATATTCTGTAAAAGGAACTGAATATTTGTTGCTGAATGCAGATTATGAAACTTTGAGGGCGCTTGATGCTGATAATGTCCCCACAGCTCCTTCAATGACCGATGAAGAGATTAATGCGCTTCCTGTTCATAAATATAGAGTTTCTAGCCCTCAAAAGTAAGCCATAATAATCTCCTTGCCTTATTGTTTGTCAGCTTCAAGAATGATTTCTTGTCTCAGATGAGCTTTGATGTTTGATGCTATCACTAGTTTATTCTTGTTCTTTTGAGTGTTTGCCATAAGGGTTTTTTGCTTATAGGCCCCCTGTATTTAGGCCTAATTACACAGCTAATCCTTGAATTCATGAAACTACAATTGAGGCCTCTTGTGTTTTTCCAAAAGTTGCATGTTTGGTCCCTCTATTATGATTTCCATCCATTTTGGTAGCAAGCATCCAACATGCGCCAAAAAATAAGATTGGGCTTCGTTTTTGCCCTTCAATACGCATACACCCCTTGTGTTTTTTTTATTCATCATATGTATATCATCTTCTCCAAGATCATCTGCAAACCCAAAACCTGTACCATGATGACCCAACACCACATTGCTTGGGTTTTTTTTTTTTTTTTGGGTTCAATGCCTTTTGACTGCTTGGTCTTTTAAGTTGTACCTTTTCTAATCTTGAAATGCTTGGTAAGTTGGATGATGGCTAGCTAACAGGTGATGATAATCACACAATATAATATTGACCCCACAATATGATACTTTGATCTTCTTATGCGTATTTGATCTTCTTGTCATGGGATCTCCAAAGTATATCATGATAAAATTTGGTCTTTTGATGTTGGTAATGGTGGGGTGAATATTGAATCCAATTTTTGGTGGTGGTGTGGGTGATGGTGGTGGTGGTTGCGTACTGTTGGCTAGCAATGGTGGGGCTGGGGGTTGGGGGGTTGATATGTATTTTCTTTTTTTAAATTTAATTTTTAATTTTTAAATAAAACAAGGGCCAAATAAACATTTTATTAAATAAAATAAGGGCAAAATAGACATTTATTAAAATCCACTAATGAATTAACTGAAAAATTGTTGGAGGGGTAAGTGTGCAACTTTCAGAAAAACACAGGGGGTCTTAATTGTAGTTTGGTGAATTCAGGGACTAGCTGTATAATTAGGCTTAAACACAGGGGGTCAATAAGCAAAAAACCCTTTGCTATACTTATTCATCTTGAAGAAAAAATGCTTTTATTTGGCAGATGCATGCCATTTGCCTTGTTATCTTTTTGGATTAAATTTCACACGTTGCTTTTCCCATATATCATCCTTTTAGCTAACTTCTCTCTGTATACAAGGGCTTTGCTTTCTGAAAATCCCTAAGCAGTTTGTGGCCCATGTATACCCTTCTTTTTCCTTTTCTTTTTCCTGTTGGACACATTTGCACATTACTTTTGCCCTTGAAACTGGAAATAACTTTTGTCATACAAATTTGTTATTCTTGCTAATTTTGCCCCTGTTAAAGTCAGTTTCTCTATATCATTATGAGTTGATTTGATTAAGTATAATTGCTTCGTCCTGTCGAAGTATATGGATTTTGCGTTTCATTGTGAATATATTCAGCTTTAGAATCTATGGAATCACATAGGAGCATAAGGTAATTCAATTGTCTATTACACTCAGTTTGTTCCACTACGGTGGAAGTTGAAAAAAATGCTTGGTCTTCTGTAATGTTGTTTTAGAACATAGTAAAATGATTACAAGTTTGTGAAGTCCTCACTCAATAAGAAATTGATTTAGGTGGCATCATTGACTTCTAATTATTAATAATTGAAGTACATTTCCTATAAGGGTAAAGGGTAAAAAACAAAAGGAATTTGAAATAGGGGTAGCAGTATACATAATACACTATATACCTTTTTAGGCTGGAAAGTCATTTTTCAGGTGTTAATGGATCATTCTGCTCTCTTGACAGTGCTGGCACATCTGGGCAGCAGGCGTCTTCTTATTCCTCTGCTGAGGTACCTTTGGCAGAGATAGCCTTTTCTCCTACTAGTAATGTGTTTCTCTAGATGCTCTATCTGTATTAACTTTTGTTTGCTTTTCATCCTGTATTAGGGACACGAGTAATTGTGTTCTCTGAATATTCTATTTTCAGTAACTTTTCATTTGCTTTTCATCCTGTGTCTGGGAATTGTTGCTCCATAAATATAAGTGAGATATCCTATTTGTATTATATATTATTCAGTAAACTATCAGGCCAATAAATAAAATTTTATTGTTGGGGTTGAGGAATTATTTAGTATTATGAATTACAATATGGGGTGTTGCTTGAAATTATATAATATAACTTTGAATTCATATACCACCTTCATCACAAGCAAATTTCCATTTGACTCTTTAGTCATTTTTCTGGAGCAGTGTTTACACTAATGAATTTCTTTTCAGTTGTCAGCTTATGTCAATGATCTAAAAATTCTCTCCTGCAGTCTTAGGATTCCCACTTAGTCCTGCATTGGCATATTATTTGTATCTGCATTCAGTTCCCCTTTTGTACCCCTCAACTTTCAGAGTTCATTTTGGCACTGTATGAAATTCCATGCTATGATCTTCTTTCTAATATGCCAAACAGCCAAAGGTAAAGATTTTGACACTTTGTTCTGTTTTCCAATGTTTTAGACTGTCTTTCAGCAATTTGTACTCCTCTTACTGCTTGATCTGCTTATTTTTTCTTTCCCTTATTTTTATTATTACTATCATTATTGCATTGTTATATACAGTATAAAATCTTAAATGTTAACTATGTAGTTACATAATTTTTAAATTTTAACTATATAGTTGCATAATTCTCTGTCAAGCAGAAGAAGAAAGACCCAGAACAATCTACAGGGGTGGGGAAGAGCTCGGATGAGGAACTTACATGCAGTGTTTGCTTGGAGCAAGTTAACATGGGAGAGCTCATCCGTAGCTTGCCATGCTTGCATCAGGTTTGTCTATGTTTCTGCAGCCTTTCAACTCATCTTTCTCTTACTGGTTGCTTAATCTTCTTATAGCAGTAAACCTGCTTAGCTTGATTTGATCTTGTCATTCATCAAAGAGAAAATGTTTTACCATTTGCTTTGTTTTGTTGTTCTCTCTGGTAGCGGCTCTTGAAAGATAAAATGGTGAGCAGCTCCTGGACCGTGTGCTGTACAAGGTCTTCCGGAGTAGTAGTTTGGTGGCAAAACTGCCTGTATAGTTTGCTGCATGTTTCAATGTTTGCAACATTCTGATCAAGCTGTTTGCTGCAGACTTTTGTCCATTTAACCTCTCCGTGTGCTTAATGTTAACTTTTCAAGAGTATTGCACTAATAAGTTGGTTAACCTATTTTGCTTTATAATAGAATATGTTATTGATCTGAACAAAGGGGCAACCGGAGAAAGGAAGAGTGGTTGTGAACTGGGGAAAATAGATAAAGAGCATTTTATTTTTGACTCTTGGCCTTTCTCCTATCCTTTACTTTAGGTGATAACTAAGGTGTGTTTGATGTTTTGATCTTATTTTGCAGTTTCATGCCAACTGCATCGACCCATGGCTACAGCAGCAAGGCACATGCCCAGTTTGCAAGTTTAGGGCAGGCTCAGGATGGCATGAGAACGGACAAGAAGCGGATGCCTCCTACATGGTCTAGCTTTGAACAACTGGTCTCATCATATATGAATCTTAAAGTTATAGATCAATTTAGTGTATAGACGTAGCAGAGAATCAAAATGGAGATTGTAATGCCACTCTATTGCCATACAACACCAGAGTAGTTGCCAAGAGGACAAAGGAATAGAATTGGCTAGGAGATCAATTTCAGTCTGGAGGCCAATATAGCTGTCAGGAGATTGGCCACTTGATTTATTTAGTAGGCTATCTAGATTATGGCCAATTGTTAATTGCTCAGACGTGGATACACTAGTACACGCATCCTTCAGTTGATTAAAAGAATCAGCAGTTTGTGATCGCTTTATGAGCTACTTCTGCATCGTGAGATCAACGTTGAGCGCATGCTATAAAAGCTAATTTATTGTTCAACTATTTTAATTTTTATTGGTTGCTTATTCCACTAAAGAGTTACAGGCATGTTTGGAGTTCACTTGTGATTTTGTAAAAAGTTTTTGATCACTCAAACCTGTGCTGGCATTTGAGCAGCAAAATGCGACAAAACATAATTTTGAGGAGACACAAGACCTCGGTGTAATTCACTTTTGCTAAATTGCACACTCAATTGTAAATGGTTCCAGTCATGCTCATGAAACATGTGAAGAATCACCACGTTGAGGCAAAAACACGTGTTACTTTGTTTTGGTGGTCCACCGGGTTACTTATTTAATGCAATATAACAATATTTTCTCTGAGTTTAGAAGTTAAAATTTATCTGATTAGGTATTTTTAAAAGAATATTTAGCCAAATATCAAATTTAAAAAAGTTAAAAAATATGATGCCTAAATTCTTATGAATGTATTTACTAGTTAAGGCCCTGTAAATCACCTCAACAGCTCTGTCTCGAACAAAAAGTAGAAAAAAAAGAAGCTATGTTGTCATCCCACTATGAAAATAAAATAGAAGTATTCCTTAATTTGAATAGCTTTTTTCTTTTCCTTCTCTTCGAGAATTCAGTAGCCTCAGCTTGTAAAGTCGCATTCCAATTTCCATGGTCACGATGTCAACTCTCGTTTCTTATTTCTCGGTTTTGCTGGTCACAATGCTGCGATATTGGAATATATAATTTTTATATAGAAAAATCATAAATCAAATTCATCATATGTGATCTTAAACTATTTTAGCTGATACTAAATGGATGGAACCTTACTTATGTTAGTACTAGAGTTCATTGTTCGCTCAATCTAGTCCAACGCATCCTTCCATGTTGGATCCATCTCAGTCTTAATCCTTGTCATACAATGCACCATGATTGGACCTTATATCTATTCATGTGGTAACTCATCTCTTTCCTTATTGACAACTTATTTAAATGTAATAAGCTTTAATTTGAGTCATGCGTGAAAGAGGTATTATAGTATAAACTTATTTTATACGAAAAATCATAAACTCCAGGTTTATCATTATAAGATTTTTCACTACACTACTTGGCATTAACTTGGTTTTAAGATGGGTGCTCAATTTTTCTTGACAATGGAGCAACGATAAGCGTTATTCTAGATGTATCTCAATCCCATCTAGCATTGCTCATGTGTAACTCATCTCTTTGTTTGCTTTACCCTTGCTGACTCGTTTATCTTGATGTCATCTCTAACTCATTGGTTCTTGTTGAGTCACATGTGAGTAAAGGTGTCAAAATGTGCATTTATCTTGTATAAAAGAATCACAAATTTTACAAGCATCATATTCCCAAACATGCTATTTATTGTTGGCTGATGTGGCAAAGAAGACTTCCAACGATAGATAGATTAATCTCCTGGGGAATCTCAATTAACCCTTCCTGTACTTTCTGTCGGTTAAATATTGAAGATCATGAGCATCTCTTCTTTAACTGCTCCTTTGTCAAACGAATTTGGAACCTTGGATGGAAAAAAATCAAGGGACCTGTGAAGTTGAGACACTGGACTGAAATTACCAATTGGCTTATGACACTGGCTAAGTCTGATACACTTCAAGCTAGAGTGACAAAGTTCTTCTTAGGGGCTTTTGTTTACCACATTTGGAAGGAGAAAAACCAGAGAATGCATCAGGAAAAGGTTTTAATGGAAGAACAAATATTTGAGAACATTATTTTTGACATCAGGAACAAAGTTCTTATGATTAGGAAGATTAAAAACTCGCTTTTGAATTTGACTATTCTCAGAGCTTGGAATTTAAATGTTAGTAGATAGCTAACTCCCTTTGTACATTTTTTTGATATAATGAATCCTTACTTTACGAGCAAAAAAAAAAAAAGAATCACAAATTTTAAAGTTATCCTATAAGATTCTGAAAGGCTAAGAAAGAAGTGGACTTGTAAAATCCAAAAATTTTATTCCAAGTCGAATTTGACAAGAATAGAAATAAGGAAAAAGAGAATGCAAAAATTTTGTTATTTGTTCCAAGTCCAGTGAATTAGCTGACTCAAATCCACCGTTTGGAAAAGGATAGTGGCATGGCATAACTCAGTGTAGGACACCATTTTTGCATCGTATATCCAATACTTAATGCTTCGATTGCAACACAAAGTCTGATAATGGTCCAAGATCACAGTGTCTCTGAAGCTGAGAAATTAGAGGTCCCTCCCCACCTCCATAATTGCAACACCTCTTTTGTCCCACTTCTAACTTCCTTAACACAATTCAGACATATCCCTAATGCGATAATGCTAAAAAAATCGCAGGAAAGCGACCTTCCAATCTTTACATTGTATCAAAATTTAATGAATTAGGTTTGTTTGGATTGGTTTTTTTTTTAGAAAAAATATTCTTTTTTTATGAAAAAATATATTAAATTTGTAATAATTATTTGATTTGACTTTTAGAAAAGCTAAAATTCTGAAAAAAAAACTTAAATATAATTTTTTTTAAAAGTCAGAATTTTCAGTTTCTCAAAAAAAATTGTTAAAAACGCTTTTAAAAAAAGTCAATTCAAATAAGCCCTTAGTTCAACTATGAAGTTTTTGAGAGCAGGAAATTTGTTCATATTTTGAGTTAACACGTGGTAGAAAGACTATTACCGTGTCCCTCATTAGTTTGTAAAGTAATTTATAACATATTTATAAATAGAAGAAGTTGGCCATTTTTTAAAAGGCAACAACTCTTTCTCACCGCGCAGGCGCCACGACTGAGAATCGTGACATGAAATGCACTCGCTGTGAAAGGACTAACGGGTCATTTAACCCAAAGAAGAAATTTCTACAATATTTCGCGAATCGCGACACACGAATTCGAACCCGCGTTATCGGAGTGTTTTCACCTCAATCACCTTGGCCATTTTTTGACTAGTTCTATAGTGTATATACAATATCTATCTTGCTCGTAAGTTTAAGAGCCTGGATTCGACGGCGTAACAATTATTTTTTCCTTACACCAAGCTTGATAGACCATGTAATTGACACCGATCGTACTTTCTTTTCCAAACAAAATAATATGAGTTCGTAAAAACTTTTCAAGAAGTTTCTTCCATTGTAAAGAAAAAAAACAGAACACTTGCACAGTGTAGATGAAATGAATCAAAGAAAAAGCAGTAGGGGACCCAATAGGGCAGCCTTCACGTGAGAAATGGTGTCTCTAGAGAAACGCCATTGGAGATGAATGGTGGAGAAGGGGGTTTCAGACCATTTTGATGGGACAATTGTCCCATGTTGGCTGATATATTAATATAAGAACCGCTCATGTATGACACGTTGGTACGTGCAGATTAGGAGATTATGATCCCACGCGGCTGCGCTTTGTGATGTGACCATTGACCAAACGGGGGAGGTTTACTTTAACACTCTCCCTTGCAGATCTTTGGGAACTCATTTTCCTCTTAAGAAGGTTGTTTGAGACAGTTAGCTTTTAGGCCCCCCCACTGATCGGGGTTAAGGATAAAAATGTGACTCAATTATCATTTTCAGTTCATCGACACTTTTAGCTGGAAGTAGGACAGGGGCCATTGGTCTCACCAGCTTGTTTTCCATAATTTTGGACTTATTTTGAGAGTATTTTTTTCAATTAACACGTATCTTTTAACGATTTTGAATGATTCGTAAGTGAATTTTTAAGTGTTTTGGCAAAATAAAATTCCTTACTAGCTACCAAATGATATTGTAACGTCCTTGCACATTAATTTTATGTTAGTTTGTGTTTCGTTTATAATAGTTTATATTTACTGTTACTATCATATCGAGGTTAAGCATTTTGGGCCAGTTTATTAAGCTTAATTTGACGATAAACTAGTAATTGGGTTTGAATCATTATAGGCAATATGAGAACCAAATTTTAGATAGATTTCATGCTATTTGAGGTTTTGGATTATAGTTATGTTTTTATTATAAAGAGTACCAAACTAAGTTCTGGCGAATTCCACGTGAATTCTAAATTGTACTTGTATTTTGTTTTAATAATTATAGCAAATCATCTGATGACAAGAAATTATAGATCAACAAAATTAGCTACAAAAAGTGCTCAATAATAAATTGAATACGGGTCATGATCTACTCTTTTTGATATCCACACACGCTGTATTTGAAACTATTGAGGTGGGATAATTTTCGGATTAATGAAAACTTTTATATTTTCAGCCGACACGATCAAAGAAATGGACTATCCTGAGGAATGTGGTGATCATGGAATGAAATCATTATCGAACTACACAGTGAAGCACTTCATAATGCAACAGAAAGGGAAACTGTTCTGGAAGATTACTGTCTTATCACCTACATGTGAGTTTTAAGCTGGTCGGTGGCTTCTTTAACAAAATTACAAGCTATTAACGCACTGTTCTGACCATTGGTCAACCTTTCACACCTCAAATTATCTTCTTTCTCTATGTTGTATCTTTTCATCAGAATCTTTTAAGTTGTTTTTTAAATATATTTTTATATTACAGTAAGAATTTAAATTTTCAAAAATTTTTTTTTGAAAAATGTCAAAAAAAAAAGAGTAAACGTGTGGGTGTGTGAACTCTTTTAAGAGAAAGAGTGTGTAAAGTAGTCCCCTATTTTATATTTTGTGATAAATCGTGATAAAAGCAAATCTCGTTTCAACATTCTAAAAGTGCAAAAGCTGAAAAAATGAAAAATAAGTTACTTGGAGACGGGATTATTTTTGATGTTAGCTAGTCATAAAATAATTGAAATTATTAATTAGAGGAATTATATAAATTACTTACGGTTACATTCTAAATTTATCACCAAATGATTATATTGGAATATCATGGACGTTAGTGATGTATATATATATTTCCCCCCTCTGTTAGGAAGCGAGTGCATAGTGGTTGTGAAGGCGACCCCATGTGTAGTTCTTGTGATGCAATGTCAGCAAGGGGGGTACCGGCAGCTTTCCTTCCCAAAGCTACGTTGGTGTTCTGTTCTAATCCTGGTTTCCTTAAATATCTCACCATTTACTTTGCATCACATGCAAGTTAAGTCCCAATTCCAGCATCGGACATTTTTGTTTTTCCAAAGATTTCCCCCCAATTCTAACGAGTTGTCAGATCCCATGATAACTCGAATTCCCTCCCTCCCTTGACACCCAACCAGCTGTAATTTTTATGGGACCATAATACCCTTCACTCCACAAGCTATCCCATGTGTCAAAAACAAATTAATTGTGTCCGGTGACATTATTGGACCATAGTGTCCCAACGATAAAAATTGAGGTTAAATGCAATTTATTAATCGGTTTCAATTTTAGTCTTTTGTCCTAGATATGGCCTTCAACTTACTTGATATTCAGTATAGGATGGGTTACGCACCCATAGCTTGCAAGTTGGTAGTCCGGCTATTTCGGCGGTCCCTTGTCGCAAAAAAATGATTGTGTATTTGTTGACACAATTACAAATAAATGATAAAAGATAATTCACGATTATTGAATTTTGGACATATAACTGAAAAAAAAAAAACCAAAAAAACTAAAGAAGAAGAAGAAGACGAGTTTGGTTATAGTGTAGTCTATACATTGATCCAGTTTTATTTCTCTTTCGCATAGTGTGACAAACTGATGTCATCAAATTCATATAACCATCTCTCTCGCTTAGTGTGACAAAAAGTTTGTTCTTTTTGGTTAAAATATG
Organism: Cordia subcordata; assembly: GCA_028554755.1. NCBI lineage: Eukaryota > Viridiplantae > Streptophyta > Magnoliopsida > Boraginales > Cordiaceae > Cordia > Cordia subcordata. Next base: position 26,233,293 of record JAPTOF010000003.1, on the reverse strand, counting down.
ATCATTTGCATTCTTTTTGTTCTTTGATTTACATGGATGCTAAGCAAGCAGTAATCATGTAATCCTTTATTAAGGGATGCGTTAGTTATCCCTAATGTCTTTGACCAAAAATTAAACAAGCTTAGTGCTGCGGACATGTGCTATAACTGCAACTTCTCAGGGATAATCATCTAATCCAAAATTCAAAACCAACAAGTGTCATATATATAGTCAAAATTCTGAAGGGATAATTAATTCAAATTCAAATTTAAAAGGATAAATGGAGAAAGCTGACGCGTCATTATTGCATCAAAATGAAGTTCAAGAATACCCAATCTAGATAAACACAAGAAACAAATGCAGGCGTAGAGACACTCGACAACGCGAGATCGAAAGTGTGGCAGATCTCATGAAATATTGCGAGGATCGTGCTGGATTTCCACGCCGTTGGTCCTCTCCTGGTGGCCGCCACTCACGCACATTCTCGATTTACCTCCCGCTTACGGCGCAACCTTTTTGAAAGAAACAAATGTAAAGGACATGGAACCAGCACCCTTAGTCAAAGTGGTCCTTCGCTGGTCAAACGTCTGAAATAATTCAGTACATGACAATAACTCGTATGGCTTTTAGCCTAATTACTTCTCCAGCTATGAATGATGTGCTCACTTCACAGTCGATTACTCACTAAATTAATGTGCTTTTTGTAATTTAAAAAAAAAATTAATGTGATCTTTTTTTTTTTAATTTTCATTCTTTTTCCCAAAAAAATTTAACAGTGAAGCAAAAGCATCAATGGCATCACTGGAATCTCTGATGCCATCCAAAGAGTCTATCTCTCCCACGTTGATCCATCACATGATCACCAATGCCTTTATGGTATTTTTTATATAAAATTTCATTTCACATCACTCAATGTGGTGGTAAACAAAAAAAATATTTAGCATTTTCATTACCGAACTCAACCATATGTAAAAAATTAATGACCCGCGTCAGCAAAGCCACCAGCAAGGTTGAAAAGGAATCTCTCTCACGCTCTCTCTCCAGAGAGTCCAGAGAGATCTCGAGAATCACATCATTTCTTTCACCAAGAACCACATAAACACAGCTACAAATACAGGAACAGTTATACAAGTGATCACACACCATATAAATGGTGAAGCGAAAATAGTCTTTATCCATATATTTCTTCTTGTGTAATGATAGTAACATTTTACCATTAAATGGAGTTTGGATCCAGAAAACAAAAAAATCCAAAAAATTGAAGGAAAAAAAAAAGGAAAAGGAAAAACAAAGACCACTATATGTTTCTTAGTATATGTACACATTCAGGTATGCACATCTTGATAAGTCTTCTTCTTTTCACTTCCTCCTCGGATGCTGCAAAACCCAAAAGGCCAATAGGCGTAAATTTTCTGCCAACCCCATGAACAATCACTTAGAAGAAAGAGCATAAAAAGAAAAAAGTCTAGCTAGCTCTTTTATATATATACTCTTCCTCAAGAATCACTATATTCTCTCCAGCAAATGAGCATACAAACACAACGCCTCATGATGTAAAACCTGGCTCTTTGCTCTTTCACAAGCCTAGCACACTTTCTTGTGAATGAACATCTTTTGTGGTGTGTGCTGCTGCTTCTAAGGAAATTAGAAGATGAGGTAGTTGAAGAACGGCTTCTTGATGAGCCCTCTTTCTTTGATAGCCTCCATTTCTCATCTAAGTATGGTGGTGGTGCTGCTGCTGCTGGTGCACTTGTAGCACTTGCCATGGTAAAGTTTAAAGTAGCTTTTTCTTTTTGTTTGTCTTAAAAGCAAAACCTAAAGTACCCAGAAGCTAGTTTAAGTGATAATCTAGAGCGTGTGAGAGAGAGGGAAAAGAAAAAGTATTGGTGCTTCGGGTATTTGTGATGATGATGAAAGATAAGAGAGATGAATCAATGCAAGAGAGAGACGTATGAAATATGACTAGGGTTACTATATATATAATGCAGGTTATGGTGAGAAGAGAAATGAAGGGCAGATGGGTGAGCCACAGCCTCTGTGGGGGCCGTGCATCACCTGGGCCACTCTATGCCTCGACACACCCGCCATTTGAAATTATTTTCTAACTATCTTTTACTTTGAATTAGAGTGCAATTCATTATGCACTTAAACAATTTCTTATCGGGTTAAAAGTGGTAAAAAAAAATCTCAATAACGCACTTTTCAAATTTTGAATTTATATTTGTTTTTTCAGGGATGGAGTCTTTTTTCTTCCGTGAAAAGTTCAATTTTTTTCTTTTACTTTAATATAGATGGTGATATATAATATATTTTACTAATGGTAGTGTGTGTTTGTATGTAAAAATTTAATAATGAGGTGAGTTCCCAATGCACACGTCATGGGCTACTGAAGTCAGTGAAAAAGGCGGAGAGCAAATTTTAGTGCAATTTTCAAGAAGATCTCAATGGGAGCTTCAAGGGGCCGTCGCAGCTAATTTCTTATGGGTTTGGTTTAGGGGTTGCAGAAGTAAGAGAGCCGTGGGTTATTAATGGAGATGCACTGCAGAGCAGCATCTCCACGATGAGAAACAAGACAAACACAAGTGGATTTTTTATACCCACAGCTTCGAAGTGAGGTGTGTGGGGCTACTAACGATTTTGGAACTTGGATTACTTTGTTGCAATCTTAAAGTTATGGTATTATACGGACAATTTTAATTCTGATGAATTATTTATATAAGTTTTACAGCTTTAGAATTGTGAACATCAATACGAATTATGAGGGCACGTTAAATTGTCTAAAACTAAGTTGCAGGAAATTTTGTGAATTGAGACAATAACAAGTGTTTTCAAAAGCAACAAAGATTTTCTGGACTTAATCTAATTAATATATCAGCCATTGGATTTTTTATATTCTTTTATTTTTTGGGTCAAAAGCTAGCAGAGTTACTTTGGGATTATAATATTTGGACACTCCTTTCTCTGGCTCTGCCTCATAAGCAGCACTGATTTTAAATAGTTTTAATGAGTTTTCTTCTGTTGTCAACAAAATTTTAAATAGTTCAGTTCATAAATTTGCTTGTCTGAAAAAATATATATATTTGACAAAAATACACTATGACCTTATCTAGTAGTCTAAGCATGAAATTTTTCGGGGAAGATTATTACCTCTGAAAGTGTGCAATAACTTGTTTCGAGACAATTGAAAATTACAACGTTTTAAGTTGCTATACAAAAAGAGTATGGCAGTTGAGAGCTGGAGCGTGTTCTCTAAAGAAGATATTTTCTACTTTTAAATGTTTTGTTTTACTTATTTTACAAGAGGCTATGTACCTATATTTATAGCACCCATTTAGGGCAAGACTTAATTAGTAAGCTAATTACTAAACTACTCTTCCCCTAAAGTCAAAAGATTTTGCCTTTAAATTAATTGATTTGTTACATTCGGCATATAATATTCTACTAAGACTCACATCTATTTAACTAGTTTTCTCATGTACCAATGTACATTACACCTTCTCTTTTACCATCTTTTACTCAATAAAAAATTTATACCTGCAAATAAAGAGCCTTTTGAAATTCAAAAATGAGACATTTTATTTATTTATTTTATCCCAGCATCGTTCCCCATGTCTCTCAGGTACACACACATATATATATACCAAACTTATAATGATAGAATGGACATTGAGCACATAATTCAAATTAAACTTATTTAAGGTTAAAAATTTTGATGACATCACATACGTCCCAATGTAAATTTTACCTCTCAAGAAGTTGTTTGGTGAAAACATAAGCAGATTAGTTTAGAGTAAATACATCTTACTTGGTGTCGCCTCCTTTGAAAAAAATTATTTTAAAAATCAAATAAAATATTTATAATGAGAGAGTATAAAATCAAATCGCCAAGTTTTGACAATCCTCTCTTATGCTCTTTTGGCTCCCCACAAATAAACTTAGTGCTATGAAAAAGACAAAATTAAGAGAAAGGAACACAAGATGATACCATTATTTTCAATCGTAAAAACTCCTCTGCAAGCACGCCAAAAAATGGCACAACGTTTCAAATCATTAATCAGTTCATACATAATACAACTTGTCTTTTAAAACCCTATCTTCCCTACTATTGCAGCTTATGAATCGTTATGCCCTCGCTTCACTAGGCCTTTAGTTTTAATTGGCTAGGCTTCAAAGGATGACGTCTTCTTTATTGCTTTGTTTTTTACACTTATAATTTTGTAATTTTGTACAATATTATTATGTTACGAACCAACTGATATAATTTTATTGTTTTAATGTAATTAATTCATTACGTAATTATTTAAGCGGGGCGACCTATATTTTTGTAGCATTTAGTTATAAAATCAAAGCAAACGGGAAATGATATTTACGGATGATATGGAGCAATATATAGTACACCAGTGTCGACGTGGCCTTACTTTGATCAATCTTCAGAACAAGACCAACCAAATGACTCATCAGAGGAGGCGATCAATTAGCGATGCTATTTCGGGATTTTGGCGTGTCCGACAAGTAGACTCTTGGCTAACACCAAGATAGCCATTGCTTTCTTGGAAAAAAAAAGAAAAAAGGGTCCAATACATAGCTTGAAGCCTTGAACTAATGCTGTGTTTGTTTAGCTTATAATAAGCAACTTTTCTTATTTTATATCTTATTCACAAAATTATTTTTGTTTTGTGCTTATAATAAGATACTTATTTTAAGATGGCTTATTTATAGTGCAAAAATTTAAGTAACAATCAGCCATCTTATTACTCATATGGGACACGGTGGGCATTTTAGGAATTTTTAATGAAACTTTACTTTTCACTATTGTCCTCGTGTTTTTAGCTTAATACCAAGATTGCCTTTTAAATTTGTTGTCACTTATATAATTTTTTAAATTTATTTAATACTTCTTTGAATTTTAATTTTATAATTAGTTATATTATAGTAACATATGCGATGACACAAAAGGGTTATTTTTTGTCAAAATAGGTTATATTAACAATTGTAGAGTAAATTTATAATAGTTCTTTACCAATCAATTCTATTATTAAACATTTCAGGGCATTTTGGTCAATTCAACTTATGTTAGCATTTCAGATTATGCTAATAAGACTCCAGACTAAACAATCTTTTTATATCAGACACTTATTTCTTATCAGATAAAATACTTATCAGATTTCAGATTTCAGATAAGACTATTCCAAACGGGCCATAATTCCAAGGATAAATTATATAGAACTCCGTAATATTTTTATAGCTTTTTAAATTAGCTCTTATTATTTTAAAGTACTGAAATTAATTTTCTGTATTTTATGAATATAATCAAATTAATCTTTATTATTTTAAAAAATTCATATTCATCCTCGATCAATATTTAATAAGTCTGCATTTTTTACTCATTTTCTGTTGGTCCTCTAATTTCATCTCCTTAAAAATAGAGCACCTTTAAACTAATATACAACTCTCCAGGTATATAGGATAGTTGCACCCCTTACTTATCCGCCTGTCATATGCTTAAAATAGAAAATGACACTCACAACGCGGTTCAGTCAGTGGCGCGATCTCTGAAATATTGTGGGGTTGTTCTTTGGATTTAAATCCGTTGGTCTCTTCTGCATACGCCACTACGACATCCTCGCTTAACATCTCACCTCCATGGGCAGTCAGGTGGGAAAGGGGTTCACCTTTGGTTAACCCTTTAAAAAAAAAAAATAGAAAAACTGATAAGGTTAAGCAGAATAGGAATTTTTTAAAAAATAAGAGATTAATGAACAAGTAAAATTAGAGCAAAATCAAGGTAAAAAAATTTATAAAAATAGAATAATAACTTCAAAATTCTTAAATATAAGGAAAAAAATAAAAAGACTATATATGGGACTTGCTTAAATTGATTTTTTTTAAAAACACTTCTTTTAACAACTCCTGAAAAAAGTACTTTTTAGATAAATCAAAAGTTCTGACTTTTTTAAAAAAGTTGTATTTAAATTTTTTTTAAAATTTTAAATTTTATTAAAACTAAACTAAATAACTATTATAAAAAAGAATCTTTTTTTTTAAAAAAAACATATTTTTCTTTTTTTTTTTAAACAAAAACTAATCTAGGCCTATGTCGAAGTTAGCCTTAAAAGAGGGCCGACTTGATCAACAGCGATTTAGCACACTTGAGGCATCACAGCGGCGGGCCACGGCAGTTTCACGCGGTCATGGCATGGATAGTCCCGTGAAGGAAGATGGGCCCACGTCCTTTTTTAGCTACATATAAGCTTTTGAATGGTTGCTTTTAAGTCTGTCTTTTTCCACACGTGTCGGTCGGCGTCGTGTGAGGTTTGTGTATCTGGTCACTCAGACCAAAATTCTTTTGCGCGCTCTCGGCTATCGTCTCTACCCTTGGTCAACTCACAGACTTGAGGCCGTGCAGTGCCTTTCACCGGGAAAATTAGTTCACAAATTCATAAATATGAATTGTCGACTCGTCACTGCTAATCATGATTTTTATCCATTTCCGAGGTTCAAAGACATGTCCTGAAACAATGATAACGGTTACTTTGGTTAAGGATTAACACCTAAGTAATTATTTTTTGAGTGAAAAATTAAATACGAGATCTATATAGACGGTTGATATATCAAAATTGATCTTATCTTTCGTAGCATACATCTCCATTCGTATTGCAACTGATTCCGTAAGTTATGTATCTGTTGCACAGAGAATTGCTTTCGTTCTCCCTAACAGGCTTGCTTGTAGCAGTTAATTATTCAGCTTATTATAACACCCATTTCATTTTGTGAGCATGAGATTCTAAGAGTAAAAGAATTGGCCTCTTTGTCTTGTGCATATTTGTTTAAGTGTATTAAAGCAAATGCCTATGCTAGAGAACAGATATTATGACATTAAATTTTTCTTAATTAAAACAAATATTAAACAGCCCTACCCTATTCTCTGCTAGGCTCTATGATTGTTGTTTTCCTAGGAATCTTTCTGGGCATATAGCTCGACGAATTGTAGTGTAATGGCATGCTTGATCATAGCATGACATATTGACAAGCAAAATGTTCGAGAAATGGCTACCTTCGTTTATGGTAGGAAATACCATTAAATCTTGGTTTTTCAGTAATTCATGGTAACAAATTTTAAATAACATCATATTAGGTTCATTCCAAAATTAAAAACACTTATGATACAATGATGTATACAATGCAGGTTAATCAAAGGTCAAATCAATATTTAATTCATAACAAAAAAATATAGATTTTGAATCTATAACCTTTACTTATAATGGGTTAACTACTTGAACATCTTACAGAACTTTTTGAGGGGACACACCATTGTTTATACTTGATATGCTGTGCAATATCCACAGAATTTACACATTGTAATAACATGTGCCTAAAATTTGAGTAACAACTTAAATTTAACCAAATCATTTATGAAATCTATGCAAATTAAACTGTCTCCCTTATTTTCCTTGATTAGATATCGCACGTGACTTCTAATATATAACCCCATAATGTGCTTGATTTGATTTCTCTCCTTTCATGCATAGTTTCCACAGGCTCAATATGTAGTCCTGCAGTGAAGTCTCCCTAAACGTGCTAACAAATCAGCCATCTGTATTAACAGAATGCCAAAATCTTCCAATCAAGAACATATGAGTGGTGTATATCTTCAAAACAACAATGGTAACAGTAACATTTTAGTCTGATAATAACAATATGATATAAAATAACAAATCAGTAACACGTGACAGTATATATAGAACCAACTTTGAGTTTGCATCCAAAATCCTCGACCATTTAAGTTTTCCTAGGAGTGAATCAGAATCATGCTTTGCTTGTACTTCCAATTTCTTGAATGAATTTAGCATGGATGCTTTGAACGATTCCTGCACCAGATCCTCATACAAACCTTAATTGCGTGCTTTTATTGTTCTTTGTGAATATTAATTAAGACAACTCCAATGAACAATCAAAAAGATCTTTTTGTTTATTGTGAATCCGAGATAACTTGCTGCTAATTGATCACTGATCAACGATTAATCAAATTCGAGTTTGCATAACTTGCATTTTATTATAGCACAAATCTCATCAATAAATGGGCGAATCGGTTTGAGAAAGTCGAGAAACATCTTCATTGAACCAGAATATATAATACAAGAAACAAAAACAATTCAATTATGTTCTGCAGACATCCTAAATGATTGGCTTCGCAAAAGCCATAAGAACATTTGACATGTTGTACCTCATAGGACTGGTAGGGAGCAGCTCCCATGAAGTACGCAATGCTCAAGAAACAAGATACATGAACTGCAAATCTATCTATTTTTCCTGCTATCTTAATTCATCTTGTTCTTGCATTCAAGATTATTTTTTCCAATCGGCTCTTGATTTTCCCGGCAAATATTCTAAGCAATCAAGACTTCTTGTAGCTATGCAATCATATTATATTCAAATACTCGTGGAATCTTAAGGGTATTTATGTATCATTATTTTGGATAAAATTGTATATATTGGCTATTGCCTAATAAGCCTGATTGAATACTCGTGGAATCTTAAGGGTATTTATGTATCATTATTTTGGATAAAATTGTATATATTGGCTATTGCCTAATAAGCCTGATTGATGAGTCAAGAAGATGCTAAACCAAATGGGTTACACGATCACACATCTCTATAAAGAAGTTAACAAAAGAGCCAACTGGTTATCGAACCATAGGTTAAAACTTCAAGTTGGGTGTCATCTACTTAGAAGTTCATTGAATAATATTCGGAAATTTTAAAGAATGATAAAGAGGAGTCGTATTTTCTAAAATAATCCTTAACTAATTTTGGCGTTGCCTCTTGTCCTCAAGTAATAATAATAATAACAATTTATAGCCTCCGATGGCCTGCTTGGTTCGTTTGTCCTGTGCTCTCTGCTATAGAGGCATGCAGCGGTCGCAGTATATATATATATAATCATTAATTATATGAAAAGAATTAATTATATGAAAGTTGTTGGAAAATTCAGGATCAAGTTAAAAAAGCAGGTTGATTCATCTTGACCTGCCATGCATATATTGGTATGGTTGACGTATTGCTATTGTAATGTGTATAGTTAAACAAGAGGGCTGCAGTAGCCGTAATGGATGATAACAAAATCTATACTGTATTTTGACCCATCGTTTGGTCGTTACTGTGTAGTGTATGTGTTTAAGTATATAAAGATGCTAGCACATGCTTCCATGTGCGTGCTGGGCTTACATGTTCTGGAACTTTGAGCAATTCAGCAGTAGAAAGCAATGATTTTCGGATTTGACTCCTCTATCATACTTTTTCTCTATAATATTATATAATAGTATAATAATAATCTGGAACAAACCATAAATAATAAATTCGTGTGAATATTTTGCAGGAGCATGAAGTAAACTATGAGAAAAAATTTGCGACACGCAAACAAAGTAACAAACTTTGCAAACCAACTTATAACACTTGCATTCTCGATTCAATAAGTAGAGAATTGCCCAAACTGGTCAAAGATCCAGTGGGTACAGAATTGTCCAAACTTTTCTTTCTTTTTTTTTTTTTTGGGTCAGAAAATATGATTTTTTATATAAAATTAGAAATTAACATGGGATTAAAAAAATAGCTCAAGTGGTTAAAATTATCTCCCTCCTAACATAAGGTTTTGGATTCAATTCCATGGCGTGAGGAGTTTACCCCCAAAAAAAAGTAAAAATTAACCCATTCCAAGTCAAGATTGATCACTAATGCTTTGTTTGTCATATGCTCTTTAAATTTAAGACTTCAGATAAGTATGTAACAAACTCTGCATAAGTACAATAGACTTCAGTTAATTGGATAATTAAGAACCCAATCAAGAGTAACCAGGCCCATGGAGAATTGTCCAAACTAATCAATTCAATTAACTCACGATTGATTCGTAAATTTGATTAAATTGCATTTATCTTACTGCACTCGTGAATCTGAGTCTCGCCTGTCAAAGCTCGTTGGTGAAACAACCTCTTTTCTTGAAGCACGATTTCCTGCTCCTGGAAAGACAGACATCCAAGGACAATAAAATTTAATGTTGTTATCAAATTGCAAATCCCATATTATAAATTTTTCCTGTTTAATTACAACATCTTCATTCCAACACGCAGGTTTCTTGGATTTTTACCATTCATCGACAAGTTTCCCGACCGGGGTAAACAATCTTAAGTAACATTTGCAATTTGTCATTAATTAAAGAGAAATATGCAGCAATTAGGCGACTTTTCGTCAGAGTGATGATTGAAAAGGCAAAATAATAATACCTAGGGGTAATATATATGCCTATCAACATGGAACAATTTCCAAAGAGCATCCCAGGCGTTACAAATTTGGTGCATGAATCGAAATTTAAGGTTCCTGTTTTTTAACGTTTGTAGTGGTTTTGTCGAGCTCATTAGTCAATCTTGCAGTCTTCAGACAATACTCTAACTGCGCGGTCATAGTTGCATTCGGCTTCGCACCACATGGTTGCGCATTTTAACACAAATTGCTCCATTTTGTCCCTTTCCCTCTCCTCATGCATGCATATTTTCCAATTTATACTGCTCTATCTAGATTCCAATTCTTGTAATATATAGGTGGATAGCTGTTGACATATTACATCCTCAATTCTTCCACATAACACATTTTACAACATGTGCATGCGAGTTGGTAGTATTTTTTTCTTTTCTATTTTTTTTTTAAGCTAGTAGTATGAAGTACAAACCCTCATTCTCTTTGACATATTTTCTTCAGTACTCAAAAATTACAAGCATATTTGGATTCCCTAGTACCATATGCAGCCTTAGCGCGCACGATATTTGGACTACAATCTAAAAAATAATCATTTCATAAAATGGTGCAGAAAATATATATTAACGGTTTTCGGCCCAATTACTAGGAAACTTGGGCTTCAAACATTTGGTTTTTTGGACAACTACTATGCCTGATATGTGACTACTTGAAACAAGAAACTATCGGTGTGCGGCGGCGGCCTTGTGTTTGAAAACTTTTTTTGCAAGCAGAGAATTGACTTCTGTTTGACATTATTAAAAAAATATATGTATAAGTGGGCCTTAGAACTAAACCGACTTTGAGTTCAAGCCTACCGACTTGACTTTGTTTGACATCTTCTACTGAAGTTAAAAAAATGAGTTATAGGATTATTATTTATTTGTGTTTTCCTCTACTAGGACAAAAATATCATTTTCTCTTCTCTACTTCTCTAAATATATAAAAAAATTCACTTTTTTTAGTACTATTTATTTATAAATCTTCTCTATGAATGAATAGTATTAAAAAAGTGACAATGTTGTAATAAATAAAAAATGCATAATTATCAATGAAAATTTGTATAATATTTGTAATAGCAAGTTTGTAATTTTTTATATTTATCATGACACAATTATAATTTTATATTTACTCTTGTCTTCTTTTTCTTTCTCTAGCAAAATAATTTCTTCTTTCTTTTCTTGCTTTCAACTTTTATCTGGGGCACATATTGATTTAAATTTTTAATATTTTGTGTTTTGCAATAAAAAAATGATTTCTACTAATTTAAAAGAAAAAGGGTTCTAGGAGTACTATTCATTTGTGTTTTCCTCCACTAGGACAAAAATGACATTTTCTCTTCTCGACTTCTCTAAATATATAAAAAGGCTCACCTTTTTGCATACTATTTATTTATGGATCTTCTCTATGTTTTGATAAAAAAAATGATTGGGTATTAAAAGTCATAAAACTCAAATTGGGTTAAGAAAGTTAGTTTGAGTTTTCAAGTTCAAATTTTTAAATTTTATTATTAAAATAAAAAAAATTTCGATTAGATAATCTTATATCTATTTTATCTTTTTTTCCCTTTCTTTCTCAATTAAAATGATGTGCATTCTCTTTTATTTCTACTAATCACACCTTGTAGCCTTGGAATTTTTTTATTAAAAAAATGAGTTCTAGGAGTACTATTTATTTGTGTTTTCCTCTACTAGGGCAAAAATATCGTTTTCTCTTCTGTACTTCTCTAAATATATAAAAAGATTCACTTTTTTTAGTGCTATTTATTTATAAATCTTCTCTACGAATGAATAGTATAAAAAAGTGATAATATTGTAATAAATAAAAAATACATAATTATCAATAAAAATTTGTATAATATTTGTAATAGCAAGTTTGTAATTTTTATATTTATCATGACACTATTATAATTTTATATTTACTCTTTTCTTCTTTTTCCTTCTCTAGCAAAATAATTTCTTCTTTCTTTTCTTACTTTTTCCCTTAATCACGTATTTTAACTTTTATCTGGGGCAGATACTAGTTTAAATTTTTAATATTTTGAGTTTTACGATAAAAAAATAATTTCCACTAAAGTTTAAAAAAAAGGGTCCTAGGAATACTATTCATTTGTGTTTTCCTCCACTAGGGCAAAAATGTTATTTTCTCTTCTCTACTTCTCTTAATATATAAAAAGGCTCACTTTTTTGCATACTATTTATTTATGGATTTTCTTTATGAATGAATAGTACCAAAAAAGTGATAAAAAATAATTGGGTATTAAAAGTCATAAAATTCAAATCGGGTTAAGATAATTAGTTTGAGTTTTCGAGTTCAAATTTTTAAATTTTATTATTAAAATCAAAAAAAAATTTCGATTAGATAATCCTATATCTATTTTATCTTTTTTTTCCCTTTCTTTCTCAATTAAAATGATGTGCATTCTCTTTTTTATTTCTACTAATCACACCTTGCTGCTTTTGAATTTTTTTATTTTTCCCAAATCCAAGTTGGAAAAACTAAAAAAAAAAACCCATTCTATTGGAGTTAGGCGTGGGAATTCAGTTGAATTTTTTAAGTTTAAATATTTGATTTTTAGAGCTAAAAGACTATTAAATTAAACATTTAAAATCACAAAACTTGATTTTTTTTGGACATTTGGGTTTTAGATTTACTAATTTAGACTAAATTAAAAAATATATAAATTTATTAAATCATGTTGTGCTAATTTAAACTAAATTTAAAATAGATTTTGGCTTTCACATAAGAGTGAAAATTGATCCATATTTTTGGATTTTTTGGTTTAGAATTTTGAACTTCAAGAATAAAATAAAATTATCCAATTAGGTAATAATAATTATAAAACTCAATCATTATTTAAATGCCTGGGTTTTTGGTCTTCGAGTTTCTCATTGTCTTTTTTTTTTTATGTGTTTTTGTTTTTTTGTTAAATCTCATTGTGCTAATTGGGATTAGATATAAAAAGATATGAAAAGTTGAAGAAAAATTAAATATAAAAAGTTTTAGTTCATTTAATTATAATATCTGAGTTTATATAATTGTAAAATCATCTCAAATGATATTAAATTACTTATGAGAATAGCAAAATAAAAAATCAATTTTTTAGTTTCATGTCTATATAAATTTTACATATGAAATTCTAATTTGATTTAATTAAATAAAATATGGAGAAAAAAAAAGCATATATACCCACCCTTATATTTACCCAATTCCCTTTAATTATATTGTAAATTTTTTTCCACTTTGTAATCAATCTTATCTCAAATTTGTCAAAATAACAAAGGCATAAAATTAATACCTTTCTCTATTTCAATTTTTATAAAGAAATGTGTAAATATAAGTATAACTTATTTGACTCCTTATAAGATTACTAAAGTTTCTTAATAACTATTTATTATATAATTTGAATTTTATATTATAATAATATTGGGTAATATAACCATGCTTTGTACGGCATTAATTTACTAGTAAAGACAAAAAAAAAAAAAAAAATAGGCCTTCAAAGTTCAAAACAATACTGACTTTGACTTGTAACACAACGCAAACGCAAAGAAGAACGAAAGCCAAGCTCGTCAACAGCCGCCACTCATAAGGTTTTTCTATTTATAATAATATAAATCAATATATTTTTTTAATTTTTAAGTTTATCAAAAATTATGAATCTTTTTTTTTTTAAGTTTATTAAATATTTATTATTTGAGGATAGTTCTCGCAAGTTACAACATCGTTACCGAACAAAAGTTACAAAATCTCTCAACTCGTGAATCAAGATCAGGTTAGTATTTTTACTCTAATTTTAGTTTTTAACAATTTTTATGTAGATAACTCATGTTTATATTTTATTTTAGTGAATTCATTAATTTAAAATTTTCATTCTTGTCAATTCTAGAGAAATAAAGATTTCTTCTTCTTACTATTATTAGGGGTCTTCATTAGGAAATCCCTACCCCAGTCAACATTGTTTTTCCCGAAATAAATTTTGAAGTACTTTTGTTCTGTTCCCTGTCCCAATTTACCTATGAGGAGTACTATTTGGGGAAATTAGAAATGGCAAAAAAACCGCACGGAGATTGGAGAAGTCTCAAATAAAATACATATCAAACCATCATAAATACAAACCAAAAAACACAAATAAAATACGTATTAAACCATCACGTAATTAAAAATTTCTTTTACTTTAAAAGATAATTATCATTACCACAAACATCTAACAGAAGTTAAGTTCAACTGGACATAATATTAAACAAAAAGAAGGCACTAGAAAAGCCTCCTCAACAGCAACACATTATAGATTACATGTGACATTGACATACCATATGGCTCAAAAAATTGGTAGTACCTGGAGTTGTGATGGTGAGTAGAGTCGTGACTCGTGGTGAGCAAATGCGTCTTTTATTTGAGTTTTCTTTAGTTCTTTTTCGTCTTGGAGAGTGGTGAGTAGAGTTGAAGGACGAAGAGGGAAGAGGTGCTGAAGAGACGAAACGACGAAGAGGAAAATGTGTATTTGATTTGGGGACGGCTGAACGACAACCTTAATGGAGTAATGAACAATTGGAAATTGGCAAATGGCTTATTTCTAAAAAAATGTAAAAAATATATATAGAATTTCGGATTTTGGTTATTCCCCAAATTAAAAAATTTGTACCATTCCCCAAACTTTTTTTCCATCCCCAATATTTTTTTCCCTGTTTCCCATTTTCCCAAACCCAAAATTATGGGTTGGTAATCAGGTACCTGAAATTTCATGTCGATAATCAGGTTCCCCCGAATAATGCACAGCCCCAATTATTATTATACTAGGTGAATATAAAGTGAACGCATGATTAACTCAAAAATTAATTCTTACTTCAAGAAAATATCTCAACAAAATAGAGTTGTCCTTTCAATTCTTGAAACATCAAATACTAATGTCAATATTACTTCAAGAAAAGATCTCAACAAAATAGAGTTGACCTTTCATTTCTTGAAACATCAAATACTAATGTCAATATTCCTCATTCAGAAGTTTACAATCCTTTAGAGCATAAATATTCCAATCCAAAATCTCAACCAACTAAATTTTCTAGAATTCAGCCTAAAGAATTTGATAATATTTCATTAGAACATGATCCAAAATTATGTAATCCAATAAGTGATCTATTTATGTACAGTGATTCCAAAAACTTACCATAATCAGTTATTGATATATAATACTTTATTTTAAATATGAATACTTTGTGATTTGGATTGAAAGTTTAAATCAAAAGATGATTTAGTATAAATATTTTTTTTACAATTCCAGATTAAAAATTTTGGGTCCGCCATTAATTGAGAGTATGAATGTATTAATTACAATCACTTGGCAAAATTCAAAATTATTTTATTAAATTTGTGTTATCACCTAAACACGTTCAACTTTTTTAATAAGGTTACGTAGTTAACTAACTTGCAGGATTTGTGGCTTGTGCAGTGTTCAGGAAGGGCTAGTAGATGAAATAAGCTTTCATAGATAAAGACTTAATTTATTATTTACACCATCATGCTCCTTAAATATCTTCGCAGCAGTCTTCCGCTGAAGTGAGGAAAAGTGTATGAAGAAGCAATTTGATACTTTATATGTGAAAGGGAAATTAAGGAAACTAGACGTCTACACTAGGTACTCTTCAGGTATCAATTCCATATATCTAAAACAGTACCAGTGGTGATAGGCCACCAAAGATTCCGTTTGCTTTGGATCTTTTTTTTTTTTGGTAACAATTGATTAAATCTTGATTAAGATTTTGATTAGTTGCTCCTCCGATCCTCAATAATATAAGTTTGTGATCATGGTTGTTGAAGTCCAAGCTACAAGGGCTGCTCATCTTATGGTTTCTCATTTGGCGATGCACAAATTAGGAAACTAGACAATATGCCAAGCATTTCTTCACTATGAGACAATATGACGTCTCAAATCTATATGAATAACGTGAAATATTTACAATGGTTGTCAACTACCTAATGCCATCTAAATTCAAATATAAAGACAAAAAGCATGGAAACTCATGTACAAAAATTATGCCAAAAACTAGCAAATTAATGATCGCATATATTGATTAAAAAGTTGAAATTGTTTGCTCTTTTGGTTAGTTAGAGGGCGGTTGGCTTTACTTATAAGTAGGTCAACTTGCTTATAAGCAAGAAAAAAATTATATATTTGGTGAAATATACTTATAAGCAAGAAAAAATGAAGCAATACGCCCCCAGGGGCATAGGTGAGTTGGTAAGTGGCCAGGTGATTAGGGTGGTGACACCCTGACAACGCGGGATCGAGTCCGTGTGGCGGCAGTACTCCGCTGAAATATTGCGGGGGCTGTTGCTGGATTTCCACGCCCGTTGGTCCTCTCCCTGGTCGGGCTGCCACTCACGCACATCCCTCGATTTACCTCCCGCCTGGTTAAGGGGCCTCTGGCCAGGTGGGAAAGGGGTTCTCCTTTGGTTAACCCTTTTAAAAAAAAAAAAAATGAAGCAATACTCCTACTTTTTTTTTTTTTTTTTAATGCTACTTATAAGCAAGATGATTTGACAAATAAAAGAACACTTTTAGCTTTTAAAAAAAGAAAAGCATTACTCTCCTATTGTAATGAGAAGCCTTTTTTAGTTATTTTTACAAAAATTACTACTTATAAGTATATATTCACCAAACATATCAACCATTTATAAGCACATTTTTTTTTTGAACATTTTATCTGCTTATTTGTTATCTGTTTATAAATAAAATCAAAAGCAACTTATAAATATCACTTACTTATAAGCAGCACAAAAAAAAAAAAAAAAAAAGCAACGCCAAACACCATTTTAACATCATCATCATCTTTCTCTTTTAAGTGCACTTCGAACCTACAATATCATGGATCAAAAAACTCCTTGCATAGCCGGAGACTATTTCCAAACATTACACAGAAAAAATATCATACGATTATCTCCCTCTTTAGATCTCAGAAAATGAACCAAGCTCCCAAACTTGACTCAAGAGATTGTCTACTTATAATTAGAAACTCATCTAATCAGTTCAGAAAGCTACCAAAACGTGATCCACCTATTATAATGAGAAAAAGTTGGGTACAATATTATAAAAGAAATTGTGAAATCACTATTACATGCTGAGCCCAAACTCTCTGATCTTTAGTGATTATTGAAAAGATAAATCAAAATCTGAAAAGAAGAGAAAAAGACGAAATGATAGATCTGACCTAATGCAACCATCAACTTAAAGCAGCAGCAACAAGAGAACTAACAACGAAATACGAAATCAGCACATGATTTTTATTGCTGAAGTACAGACATACCTACTGAATCATGGTACTTGAAATTTCAGAGGAACCTCAGAGTAGGGGATTATGGATTCACTGAAATTAACACCCCCAGGTGAGAATATCATTACATCATTTTACGCCATTCCTATGTAATTGCTTCACAAATAGACGTATATGAACTTTGATTAGCAATAAACACTAAGAATATCCACACATCTTGGTTGACTTACAACAGAAATTAAGCTATAATCAACTCATTGTGCAGATCTTAAAATACTTTCATATAGTTGATTACATTATTAAATATCCTAACCGTGTACGACCACTTCAAGCGAAAGAAGTCAGTGGAAAACTGTCAACAAAATAAATAAATATACCAATATCTCCTCTATAAGTTTAAACTTTTAAATGAGGAGATAAATTTTACATGATATCAGAGTCTGAAAACCAAATATTTCAGGTTCGAAATTAATACGGCTCAAAAATAAACCCCACTTGCACGATAAAGTGGTAGCTCTAACAAAAACTAACATTTTTCTTGTAAGTCTTAGGTGCAGGCACTTTATCTTTTACCCATTGGTAAGAGATCTAACATTTTGATAAGTTCATTTCAGATGTCATAACAAAACAGCTAATTTTTGAGCGCTCTATCGTCTCACTAATGCCTCTTGGAGTACATTAATACACACACAGAGTGACAACCTCACTTCGGGCAATCAAAGATTGAGAGAATAAATTAAACACACACACCCAAAAAACCGAAGAATAAGAAGAAGAAGAAGGAGGAGGAGGAGGAGGAGGAGGAGAAGAAGGCATAAACCAGTCATATTATACTACATATACACCTTGTCTTCCATCAAATAGCAGCTCAGGTCTCGGCTTTTGAAGGCTTCTAGTAAAGGATATATATATAGATATATATATATATATAACCAGCTGTTGTTGAAGGCCTCTGGTAAAGGAAAAATATAAAGTAATAAGCCACTCATTGCCGCTGCAGCATCATCAAGATTCTCAATGAAAAAAAGCACTTGAGCGGGAGGGAAGGGCCCAAAAAAGGGTCAGCTTCACTTCCACAACCACCCCATGATGCCCTCTATAATCTTTTGTGAATCTTGAGGATGCTGCATCCGCAAAAAATGACTGCAATCTTGTAATTGTTACCTGGTCAATCACCACGATGAATTCATCTAAACGGGCAAAATAAGGGAAAACAACAACTCAATCATAAAAATAACCCTAACCCTAGAGAACCCCTTAAAAAAGAAAGGCAACAAAGCAGTTATAAGAATTAAACTATAAAATCCAACAGACACAGAGATGGGAAAAAGAATGGAGTAAAGCAGTTAGAAGAAGAATGAATATTTTGTATAAAAAGAAGAAAGAAAATAGTACTAACTGAAGTAAAGGAGGTTGAACCAAATGCAACAAAAAAAAGAGAGAGAGAGAGAAAGAATGGGAGATTAGCTAGAGCACTGAGTGAAGGTTGAGAGTCCATGAATGTATTTATAGAGTATTGAGTAAGAGCTATTTACGATTTAGGATTGGTTGGTGCAAAGAGAGATCAGGACAAAGAGAGGCTGGTAGATGTTAAGGTGCAACCAGAACAGTTGGACATCGCAGTCCTAGGTACCAAAATTTACCATAAACTTTAATTCTTACTGACTCGGCTCTGTTTCCACAGATGTCAGGAGAATAATTGCAGCTTAGAAGAAGAAATGTGAAAAAAACTTACCCAACCATGGTGGCGTTTAGATTTTAAGGTTTTTATGCGTCTTCCACAAGTATTATCTGGTTGGGAGCTGGAATTGACAGGTTGAAGGTGACACTAAGATATGAGGCTGCAAGATCAGTTTTCCTTAGGGTTTAAGGCTCCTTGTTTTGATCCTCGATTTGCCATTTTTGGATTTTTCTTTCTTTTTTTCTTCTCGGCCCTTTCTTTATGATTAGCTACCCCTATATAATATGATCTCTTGAATAACCTTTTCTATTTTGTTAGGTTATTTTCGTGGTGCTAAGCGCCAAATACTATGTCAATCACTAGAATATAATAAAAATTTAGGTTAATTCTTTTTATAGTTCCTGGATTATTAAAATAATCCTTTTAGTCCTTAGACTTCTTTTAATTGGACGCCATTAGTACTTTGTCCAACATCCGTCCAATTCTTAACAAAAAAGCTCATGTTGAGCACGTGATATGTATATGGAAGGGCATTTATGGGAGAACAATAAATGAAATCCTTTTGTCATCTCTTTGCTTAATTGATTTTTTTTGTTTTTTTGGACAAAACACACACGCGTTTATATTCAACAAGATCAAAATACAGAGTTCATATCATCTAATGGTGTAACTTCCATAATATGCAAATTTTTTAGCCAAACCACACTACATGATCATCGATATCCTAAATTTGCAAGATCACCTACTATTTCAAACCAATATGTCAGAATAAAGAAACGAATAGCAACCAATTATGTGATGATTAAACTACTATGGGATCGATTCACTACTGAACTTGAACATAAAATCTCATTAGTTCGACAAACTGTTGTAGAACCTCACAAGAAAATTATGGGAGAGAATGGAATATATATATGTGTGTGTGTGTAAAATATTTTGATAATTAGGACTCAAATAATAAAAGAATGGGAAAGACAACTGAATTAAAAGGAAAAACAGAGGTTTATAAAACTTTGACAGCAGAAAAAGATTTAAGTTATAGAGAAAAAATAAAAGAAAATTCTACATGATGGTGAAATTAGTGACCATTCTTTTTCTTAATACAAAAAAGAAAAAGAAGATGATGAATAGGGAGAAATAAGATGAATCGAAAAGCTCTATCAGAAAGGTATTCGAGAAATTGGTTGAAAAGCTAGAATTCAGAAAAAATCCATATAAGAAGAATAAAAAGAAGAGGATCCAAAATTGATCTATGAAGAAGAAAATCAAATGTACGATTTTGAAGAGCAAAAGAAATTATATTTGGTGAAGGCTCTTTTTACGATTTTGAAGAGTAAAGGAATTATATTTGGTGAGGGTTTTGTCCTCACAAATAACATCTGTTTCAGTGGATGGATATGAAGCTATCTCAAATTTCACATTAGGCTTGACCTCCATGGAGAAGTTTTCTCGCCTGAAAATGGCATCGATCAATTTTTTTTTTGTTTCTTTGCTTCTTGCTTCATCATGGTTTAGTAAATAGTGGTTCCAAGACTCATTGATTGAACCTGATGGAGTGATGTATGATGAATCTAAAGAAAATAACAAAGGCTCAGGATTAGGGTTTTGTAATTGAGAGAGGGTCAGGAATTTGGGAAGAAGATAGGGTAGAGAATAGATAAAATGCATTAAAATAGGTTATTTGACGAAAATACCCCAAAATTTGCTCAATATTTACACTCATGTGCAAGACATGTGAGAATTCTGTTAAAAAATTAACTGATTCTAGAAAAGGATTAATGATATCCAACTTCAAAAAGTCAAGGTACTAAAAGGCCCATTTTAATAGTCAAGAGATTAAAATGAGAAAAAGTTAATAGCTCAAGAACCATAGAAGAAAATAATCCTAAAAATTTTTTTAAAAAGGATAATGAGAAAATACTGTTAAGACCAAAGGCCTAGAGGTCAAATAGTATGTCGCTCACCTTTAGAGTGAATGATTTAGAGATCAATTCCTATTAATTGTGTGCAATCGACCTTTGGCCTCTCTTAAAATAAAAAGAAAAAACAAAAATATAGTCAAGAGCAATATTAGTTAAGCTATAACTATATGAGTAGAACAGTCGAGTAAATTCACCGAGTCAACGAAGAAAGAAGTTACAATAGTTATTTAATGAAAGAAAAAATTAAATTGCTACACTGTATGTTTAACGTTTATTTAAGTTACAATATTATGATAGGATGGTTGCACTACAATGTAGCTACTCTTAAATTTGAGAAGGATATGATTTGCAGGGGAAGGCTTAGACACTCTTTAAATAACCTTTACAAGTTACAATACTATAAGTGCATGTAAAGTAAGAGCCTTTCACTTAGTTACTTAATTTTGAAAAGAGTAAATTTTTCTCCTTGTGTTTTGTAAAAGTTAAATAAAATTTTTGTAGTTTTAAAACTCATTTAGACTCCTGTGGTTATTATTAATTTTTTTCGTTGGAGTTAACAAAAAGTATAAAAAATGTGTCCACAATGTCCTTTAACCTGTCAATAATGAAAAAAACTTAAATAAATTGGTATAAATTTTCCCTTTAATTTGAAATAAGATATTTGCAAGTGAAAATAGAGAACATATCTCCTTATAAACTATATAGATTTCTTTGTCTATATGCATTTGATTATTATTGAATATATTTATATTGCTTAATAAATAATCATTTAAAATAAGAGATCTATATAATTAAGGAGATATATTCTCTATTTGTTACTCATCTAGCAGGATATTTGCACCTTATCTCAAATCAAATGAAACAATTGCACCAATTTTAAACTAGAGGGGAGAAGTTGCACCATTTTTAAAACTAGAGAGGAGAATTTACACTATTTTTAAAATCAAATAGGGAAATTCTCACTATTTCTAAAATTAGAGGACCAATTTATTTGAGTTTTTTTATTATTTAAAAGTGAAATCTGTTGTTGGCGTGTCTTTTATATTGTCCATTAACTTTAAGGGGAAAACAACTAATAGGGATCAATGTGTAATATTTTCAAAACTACAAAAGGTATCCACTAGTACTATCAAAATTTTATGCAACTTTCATAAAAGATAAGGATACATTTTACTCACTAAAAAAACTACTAAACACTTATCAACAATTTCTAATTTACAAATGTTTATTTGAGAATGATGGTTCGATTATTTTATTATGTACCTTCAAATTCAACTTATTAGTTTTTATTTCTTCAACTAACTCAGATGAGGAGCGTGGATAAGCCACGAGGGAATTGAAGGATCACGAATTGACTTAATTCTCTCCTATTATTTGCGATGACAATGCGATACCTACTACAATGTTACAACAATTCTCGAGGTGTAAGAAGCAGAACCATATATGATATATGTAGTACATATTCCTATTTCCTTCTTGTTCTTTTCTTGGATGAACATATTTTTTGGTTTTCATTTTTCTTGCCATATAATATCGAAATTCTACGTCCTTATATATATAGAAAGATCCATTGTAGTCCCTTAAACCAAATTCATGTTATGGAGCTTAAACTTTTCAACGTGGAATATGTATCAACTTTAAGTAGAATGATAAAATATATCACTTTTCTACTAATTTCTATATTTAGGATAACATTATATATTACAAAAACTTATAGCTACTTTATTTATTTATTTATTTTTGCAAATTTTATTTTTCTTTTGGGAGAGGGCAACCGGTGACACCAATCAAGGGCATCCTTTACAGCTCAAAGAGGACCCTCAAAATAAATTTTAGCTTGACGCCATGGTGTACAAAACAATCACCGCTCAGAAAGAAAGATAATAAAGGTTGGTTTATAGGTGTCCCTGGAGCTTGTTTGGATTGATTTTTTTAAAAGTGTTCTTTTTTATATTTTTTTAAAGTACCTTTTTAGAATTTAAAATTTTGACTTTAAAAAAAATTTAATTTTGAATTTCTTTTAAGAGCTTCAAATTTTTTTTTTTTGAAATTAACCTTCTGTATTATCCTAATGTTTTTGTTTTTCTTGGCAATGTTGGATTAATTTTACCTTTGAATATATCTAGTTAACTGCATTCTTGCGAATGTCTTGAGTTTTCTCAGTTGGACTTGGAGATGTTTTTATTTTGTTTTCCAGAAAACATGTGTTACTGAAAGGGAATATAGTGTGATTAAAGCTTCAACTGCAGAGGATTCAAATCTATTTGCCGAATGGAGAGCAACTCCGGTTTACTCATTTTTCACTTCGTCTTAAAAATGTATATATGCTGCTTAACTTCCGGACTTTCAGAAAAGCCTGTTTGGCTAAGCTTAATTAAGACTTATAAGTTACAAATAATAAAAAAAGTATGTGAGGAAATTTTTTTTTTATAAGTACTTATAAGTAATAAAATAAGCAGAGCCAAACAGGCTCTTAGTCCACATAGAACTTTGGTCTTCTAAAATAAGTACGTAAAGGTAGAACCGTGGTGATTTCTTTTCTTTTTTTTTTCCCCTTGCGTGTGTCTGTGAAATTCGATAGTTTTGCAAAGTACGATTTTTACTACAAATTTTGCACAGTATGATTATGCATATGTAGATTCAAAAAAAAAAAAAAAAGGAAGACTGTTAATATATGTGAGAAATGTCTTCAAATTTATATAATTTTGATTTAGTTTAATTTGAATTATAGAAAAAAGAATTACAATAAACTAAACTAAAAATAGTGTGTATGACTAAACTAAACTATACTGTATGCGTAGCAGAAATATTTGAGTCAAATATCTACTTAATGAAGGGGGTTACGTTGGAGAAATCCAACGTGAGATGTGACATTGATATGGCTGCAGCAACAGTACGATGTACAAAGAGTGACAGGCGGCGAACACGGTGTAGTGGCTGGGGACATAATTCCATGCATAGCTCATTCCTCTTCATCATTCATTTCTCTCATCCTACTCATCCTCGTACGGACTTGCTATTATATTTGTTTCCTCCATTTGTCACACACACACGCATTGAAGTTAGTTATAATATAAATATAAACATATTACATATAATCGACCTCGTCTGAGCAAACTTTCACCCATGCGCTTTTATGATGCTCCTTTTTGACCGTAATCGAATTTGCTTCTCCTTCATAACTCTCCCACCTTGGATGCTAATAAATTCTGATGCAATATCTTTATTTTTTGGAATGCCTAGAAAGATTTGCTTAAACACCGTGTACCTAAGCACTAGATTCTTTAAAGTGGAGTACCTCTTAAGATAAAATAGCCTAAAAGCACCTTACATCTAATTTTTTCTGTTGTAAATCCTCTTGTGTAATTTTGTTCTTACTTTGTTTCATCTTTTCTCCAATTTGAATTATTCGCGGTCGCTAATATTAAAAAAAAAAAAGCGGAAAAGTATATCATAATCGGCCGGAAGATTCAGTTTGTCTCTTTCTTTTTCGGAAATAGGATTCAAAATTTTCGACACACTAAACAAAATTTGTGCTCATGGATTAACTTTTTCTAGTGGAGAAGTATCACCGATAAAAGTTAGAATAGAAATTCTAATACATTTTTCTCAACCAGTTAGTTAAACAACTATCTATTAATAGCTAATGAGATAAAGGACAAAGGTGGCATAACAAGATCTATTTTGATACTATTGCTTCAGCTTTTGGTGCCGTTTTCTTTTGATTTTGAGAGAATAAATGAGAGAGAACTCATATATATATATATATATATATATTACAAACTTGCTAAAAATTAAATTTAATAAAATATATTTATAATTTATCCTCAAGAGAATAAAGAAGAGAGAAGTCCCAGACGTCTCCTAAAGAAAATAGTATCCACAAGACAAAGGATGGTGTAACTCTAGATGAGAAGTGTGAGCTTTCTCACTTTGGGATGTGGGGACTAGAGGTTATTTTATTTGAATGTTCATTCTCTAGCAAAAACTTTTGTTTCTTCCCTAGCATAATTTGGAAACAGTGCATGTAGTTTTCTAGGTCTAATAACCAGTTGGAGTTTCAATTGAAAAACAAATTCTTGAAAGGGTTATGGCTGATGTTAGATAAGTAATATCTCTTCTTAAAGTGAATATAGAAATTGTCATCTTGATGGAAGTATCAGAGCTTGTTCTGATCAAATAGTTTGCCTTGTAATTAATCATAGACTTACAATTTTTTTTTAAGTAGAACTGGTTCTTACTAGCCTAGCCAGAGAAAAAAAATTTTGAATTGAATTGTCATAGGAATATAATTGGGATTTTCTTTTGACAAATATTTTGGACATTATTTTACTTTACCTTACGTTATGTTTGGAATAAGCTTATTATAAGATGTTTATCTTATTGACGTGAAGGAGGCAATATTTATTTATCTTTTTTTATCTTGTAAATATAAAACATTTTATCACAAACATTATGAAACCTCAAAACAAGCTACACTTTTTATGTTATAAAATATAAGCAATCAGTCATTGACCTCATTTTTCTAAGATAAGATATCTTATCACAAACATCTTATGAAAATTCGAAACAAATCATATATATATATATATATATATATATATATATATAAAACATCAAATAAGATAAGCATCTTATAATAAACTTATATGTACAAAACACAACATTAAACTTAGCCATTTTAAACTACAAAATATATAGCGTTATACTGTAAGAATGGGATACCGGCCATTATTATTGCGATGGAAGAAATTAAATTCGACCTATCTTGGTTCTATCAGGGGAACCATCTTCCCTGGTTTAGCTAGCTGAGTAGTAAAATTGGACGGCCACGTACTTTTTTAAGCTTAATTGAAAAAAAAAAATCTAAATTGAGCCCTAAAATTCCTATTCACTAGATAAACCCAGGAAACTTGGCAATGTAGCGACAGTTAAACTTCACATACGCAGTAATTGAATACCAAAAGAAACCTACAACTTCTTTGTCGGTCAGAGCACCCTTCAACTTAAGGAGAGCTAGAGCTGAATGTTAGTGATGCTCCTATTTCTAGCATTTACATATTTAAATGAGCCTACAAGAAAGAAATACTATGGAGATTATGCACAAATTTATTCAACTTCTCAGAAAATTAAAGGGGTACAGTTATTAATTCAAAATAAATTCTTTCACGAAGAAGATCACGTGTATCAAGATTTGACTTTGGGTAACTCTTTAAAAGTATTCATATGATCAAAACTAAAGAAAGAGAAAGATAATACAGTGATGAATTGATGCAAAATTTTCATTATAACATCTAAGAGAGTTTTTGATAGTGCTTATTTGGAGCTTATAAGCGTCACACAGTAAAAAAATATGTAAGAGGGTACTTTCTCTGGTTATTTATAAATTATAAGTACTTAAATAAATAAAGCCAAACACTCTCTAAGAGCTGCCACCAGAAGCAATGGGCATTTCACAAGCAAATATAGGTCAGTACTTATGTATGACCAAACATGAGTAACACTTGACTTTGTCAGTCAAAAATATCTCATCCCTTATGCAAAATTTTGGAAACCTAAGCACGATTGAAGTGATTTACCAAAGCATAGCCCAGAAATTTCGCTGATAGACTGATGAGAGGAAACATATTACACAACAAAGCCTAAGTAAATATGCATCATGAGATAGCTTACTATAATTGGAAACGCTATTCTCTTCACTTACTGTTCTTATATGTTAGCCAGTTTCTAGCTGCATTAATTACTTTATGTTCCAATCACACTGTACTTTTTCCATCTGATGACTGGTTCTTTGACTTTCTTTGCTTGGATACTCATTTCGTTAACCAACTTTCTAATTGAATCTCGTGGATTAATTCAAGGTCTTGGTCTTAAAGCAATATGCTTTAACCATGTCAAAGCATCAGGTGTTAGTTTTTAACCCCATCAAAAAGTTTCAATCTTCATTTCTGGATCACTAGTCCAGTAGGGTTCTTATGTCTCCATTATTTTGTTTCAAAGGAAAACCTCTATTATTCTTGATCTTGACTGACAAAATATTTACTCCAACTGCTTTCAATTTCTTTTTTCCTCATCTACATTTGGAGATTCGGAGTCATTTTCCTATGTTTAAGAATCTTCTACTTTTACTTTGAAGTTATTTTCCAATTTTTAGAAATGTTCTATTTGATTTTATTCTAACTTTCTTATTTTTAATCGATCTCATATTTCAAAAAATCCTATTTTCATTTCATCCAACCTGCTTTGTTACCTTTTTCTTGATTATTGGGATGTGAAAACCCAGGGGGAGGTGGTGGGTGGGTGTTGTTTGGGGGGGGGGGGATTCCTCGCCTTAAAATTAAAATCAACTTAAAGATCCTATAGGGAAAACTTTTGCAGTTGATTTGTAAGACACCTCTATATGTGGAGTAAATGAACACTTAGAGATATTGTTGAATCATTCTAATGTACAGTTAAAAACATTAAAAAATCAGGGTTTACATATATGAAATTTTAACTGGTACGGAATACGAGAGAAAAGGTAAAATATAAGCATTATCCAAATGCCTGCTAGAAAAATATTTTCAATTTGTCCCCCTTTCCCCTTTTCTCCAGAAAGCTATCCTAGATAATGCTCTTCCTTTTCTTTTCAATTATCCCTCTTTTCTCCTGAAAGGCATAGAGTAATTAAGACTCATCTCATCCCTAGTGTAGCTACTACAGGTTCAACACTCTGCAATGCATATATAGTAATTAAGACTGATCTCATGTTCAAGTAGCGCCTCTTGGCCGTATTAAAAAGGTGAGAAAGATAGGCTGTGTTTGGAGGCATGTGATAGAGATGATGTCAAGCTGTGGGAGATTCATGTTTAATAGGCTAACAGAGATGATGCATGTAGATTGCTATTTTTGTTTTCGGCTTGATGCATTTCTTGACCTAGTTTGAAAGCCTTAACAATGTCTCTCTCATTCATACATCATATCTTTGTTTTTCATGTGTAAATTGACACTCCCAACCAACATCAACTCTTCTGTTTGAGAGCCCAAACTTCTTGCTTTTACAATGGGAATCGTTTGTCCATTTAGAGGTCCAAATCTTTTCCAATCAATCTCTGTGAATTAAACTAATTTTGATTTATTTTCAGGTCCAAAATCATATCACTGTAATCATATATTCTTAAATCTACCTTCATCAGTGTGTTACATATCGTGAAGAAAACATTCAATGATTCAAATATTCAAACAGTTCAAATCATGCAAGATTTTAAACTAGCAGCTACATATTTTTTTGTTACGCATGGGGTAAGCATAGAAAACTTAAATCATAACTTTTATTCCATTTGCAGTTTTAAGAGCATAACAAATATTTGTTACATTTTTAACCATAACAACGAATTGGAATCCTTTTTACTTAATTTAAGATAGCAAAAAGATTGTTACACTTGAAAGTGTAACTAATATCAATTTGAAAAAAATACATTTGTTACATCTAAAGTCTAACAAATCTGAATTTTAGTTGGTACATACCTACATTAGATGCAGTTCTATTTATTATGCTTTCAAGTAACAAACATTAGTTACGTATCTAGATGTAGCATTGATTTTTAGTTACATTGAAAATCTTTAAACTTGATTCAAACATAATTAGTTATTCTCAGTACACTTTTAAATGTAACTAGGAACCCTATGTATAGCTCTTCACTTGATTTCTTGTAATATCGCTTGTTTTTCTCTTTTTCTTTAAGTCCGAATGAGAGTTTATATGTTGAATATATATACATTTAATAATTACTTGTTCTAGATGCGTCTAAGGCACTAAAGATTGATTTGCAGGTTACCTTTCCAAATAATCACTTTTACCCATATGTTCACTATATTGTGTACCCAAATCATGAGGCCCGTACATGCATGCATTCATGGAGGTGCTAAGGATAACGGTTTGCAATTATCATGATTACAGCTCAAAACAAGAGACCCAATTCTATTTACTTAACAAGGGTGCATAGGCAATACATTTAGAATTTCATTACAAATCCCATTTTTCTTTTTCTGCTAAGCAGCTTCTCATCACCTCCAAAACTCCACCAAATATTTTTCCCAATAATGATTAAAGGGCACCAATCTATTCAAAGATCATTTGCTTCCCAAGCAGGAATTTAGTTACAAAAATCCCATATTGAGGAGGAAATACGACCCCCTTGGAAGACTTTCTAGCAATCTTCCAAGTCTCTTTAATTTTTATTTTTTTTAAAAAAACCCTTAGTTGATGAAGAACGGAAGCACTTAACACTATAAGAAGATAAGTTCTCCCATAGATCTACATGGAAAGGCAGTTAAGAGAGGAAAGGTATTGTAACAGAAGATGACGAGTAGAGATTTGGATCTTATTGTAACATATAATATTATGAAAAGAATTGAGTGGATTGTTTATAAATATTATCTTAATTGTATCATTTATTCTTCACGTGAGGAGATCTAAATCTATAAAACAGGATTCCATACTAACACAAGCATATATCATACTATTATTTGCATTACCGTGTGATACAGTAGGTGAAAGAAAAATGTAATCATATATTTGAAGAAAAGGTTTCCCTTGGAAATCCAGGAATTCAAGATCTAGAAACATATATAAATAACACAGAAGGTAAATTTAGTAACTATATTAAGCAAGAATAAATGAAATGAACAAATGTTAAAGAAAGAAAAAGCTCCATTTCCAGGTGTCCGCGAGTTGCTCTGGGCAGATTATACGCATTGAATCCAGGCAGTTGCATTGCTGATCAAGTTCAGAAAAATCTCAGACAAAACGCCAAAAGATTGTCACTGAAATTAATACTTGAGATGAGACTAAGATTTGCATCATTTTACCCTTCGGATCATGGCTACGGCTCTTTGAGTAAGACCTAGGCAAAAGAAAAAAAAAAAGAAAAAAGAAAAATCATTGTATACCAAGAGATCTGTCTAAAACATCACTACATATACAATTTCCTCATAATTAATTCCCTCAATGTTATTAGAGTTTCGTCTAATAATCTTAGGTGCATGGAATCCACTAAAGAAAGAGAAATATTTTCACCTTGTTCATTCTAGTATCAAGAGCTCTTCCGATCTGTGTTTTCCATGGCTTCTGATAAAATTTAGTCATTTCTTGCAGCTGCAGCATCATCAAGATTCTCACTGCTGAAAGGGGCTCTATAGGAAGAGGAAGCGAAAAGCGAAAATGAATCACCATCGCTTCCCAACCACACCATGATGGCCCTGACAATCTTTTGTGTGAATCTTGATGATGCCGCACCCGCAAAAACTGACTGTAGTCTTGACACCTTTGTTTTTCATATATGTGAATAGGTGAGAACTATGTAGAAGACAACTGAAGAAATTCAAGCACATAACTCTGAAGAGCAGAAATTGAAGACGCAAACTTATACGATTATATGAAGAGGGCATTAATATTTATAGTCTTATACGGTAGATGGGAGATAAGTATTGTATACGAGATATTAGGACTGGTTGTTACTAAGAGATCTTATTATTTCGCTTTTTCTTTTCTTTTTTCTCTTTTCTTTTTTCTTAATTTTTTTTAAAAAACTGTAAGATATTAGAGAAACCCTAATGTCTTAATCTCAAAATCTTGACAAGAGTGAAGTGCATTATTACACAGATGGAGACTGTAGAAAAATGACAAGAAGTAGCATGATAGCCCGCAGCCCTATTGACCTATACACACATGAATAAATGTAATTGCAGCAAAAAAAGATAAAAAAAAGAAAAAGGAAAGGTGTAGATAGTTACAATATATATCCACAAGAACAAGTCTTGCTTTGTAAGGAATACACAAGAGTGACCAATCGTAGTCCGAGTACTATAATTTTACCATCAACTTTAGTGCTTACTGAGTCAACTCATTTCCACAGATGTCAGAAGAATAATTAGTCACCTAAGAATGGAAAATGAAAACTTACTCTGTAATGCTGGCTTTTAGGTTTTGGTGAATATGTATATATGTAATGTTGCGTCCTCCATAAGCACTTGCAAGTTGGCGGAATTGACTGGTTGAGGGTGACACTGATGAAATGTGGCCGCGCCTGATGATGAGGATTTCTAGCGAGTTTTTAACTCTTTTTCTTTTATTTGCAATTTGCCATTTGGAGAACCTTTTCCAACTTTGTTTCTGATTGAACTTTAATGGGGTGTGTATTAATTAGTCATATACATGGTTCTTTCCTACTTGATGTTAAATATAATCGTTAATTTTTACTAATTAATGTTGGTAATATTGATGATAGATACAAGATTCCACTCTTTGAGGCTTCACCCATTGGACTGGTACAAACCACCCTCTCGCTCGGGGGCCAATACCTATGAAAACCGTTGTGTTTTTCTCAGAGAGCAAATTGGATTATTTTTCTTAGCTCGAGAGATTTGAAGTTTTCAATTTGTCATATAAGCATATATTAGTGTGGTATATTAGTGTGGTACCCGTATAATGCATGGATTTTGATATTTGTTAGATATTATTAAAATTTATAATTAACAATATTATAAATTACATTCCATTAAAAGCAACAAAATAGATATTTTTCTACTCAAACCATGTTTAGAATTATATATTGATGTTATCTCTTCAGTTCAAATATATGAATATAAAATTGAATTTTGAAAGCTTCATGACATATAAAATTTTAATTTGCTTTATATAATATTTAAAAAGGTAAATACAAACTTGAACAAAAAATTATGTAAAAAGTAAAAAAACCATTTATTTTTTATCCATACCATGTATAAAATTATATATTGATAAAATCTTTTTAGTACAAATATATGAATATAAAATTGAATTTTGAAAGCTTCATTACATATATAATTTTAATTTGCTTTATATAATATTAAAAAAGGTAAATACAAACTTGAACAAAAAATTATGTAAAAAATAAACAAAACCTTCTTAATGAACATAATGAAAAAAAATATTTGTTCTTTTTCTTTTGTAAATGTTTAGAACTAAAGTTGATTTATTCTACACTAATTACATAGTTGTAATCTAATATATCCACTCTAGTTTTACATAAAATTAAAAAAGAGAATACAAATAATGTAAAATAATATTTATGTCAAAAAAAATCTTAATGAAAATAATGAAAAGACAAAATACTAAAAGATAAAGATAAAGATTAGTAGGCCAAAAAAATTAACAAAAAATTATAAGAATTTATGTTAATAAATTAATATTAGTATACAAATTATATATGCTTCAAGTTTTCTTTTAATGACACATGTTCCTCCAAGGGTTCTTTTTTAGTAATAATAACGACGATGATGATCTAATGACTAGTAACGGGGATATTTTTGTTTGGTAAAAGAAAATTTTAGGGTTTGAATTTAAGGTATACAAAATTCCTTTTCGCAACCACTTTCAAGTAACTTTTTCTATTTTTGACCCTTGTTTAATATTAGCTTTTCACATTTCACGTAATTTGTAAAGTTTAGAGCCTATTTGGCTCTGCTTATTTTGCAGCTTATAAGCTCTTAGAAAAAAAAAAAAAGCACTCCATCACATACTTTTTACTATTTACAACTTACAAGCTCCAAATAAGCTTAATTAGCCAAATTGCATTTTACACAATATTACTGTTTCAAAATAACATTTTGTATTTAGCTTTTTTTCTTTTATCCTATCCTTAGTTTTCTGTTTCTCTTTTCTCTATTCTATACCTATGTTTTTCTTTAACTCAATCCTATCCAACAAACATGTTTCCTTTACTAAAGAAAAAGAAATTTTAATTTTTACAGAACTGAGAGAAATAGTTTACTGAAAACATTATTTTACCATAGTTTACTATTATCATAAACAGCGGTGAACCATTGTAAAAGATAAAAGGGCCACGCACCCCAAATTTTTATTAAAAAATTTATTTATAGAATAATATATTTTTAAGAAGTCAAGAAACTTTGTAATTGACCCAACAGATCATATATGCTATAATAAGAATACATTTTTCAATGTTTAATTATATATTTCATGATCTAATATTAGTTTGAATTTACGTTTGTAAAAGAAGAGATAAAAATATAGAGATAATTACAATGATAAACAGGATGGATTGGAGAGAGAATAGCTTTATGAGTAGGATCAATTACGGGAAAAAACAGAAGGTAAACACTAGGTTATCTAGTGCGAAATCTAGGTTGAGCTTTAACTTACATAATATGTTTCCTCTCAACTCTTACATGCCATTTCTTTTCAACGCATACAGTGCATTTTATCTTTCAAATATATATATATATATATATATATATATATATATATATATATATATATATATAAGGAGGGGAACTTTAATGGCACACGTGTTTATTGCACAGAAAAAAAAAATTTTAAGGGTGCGATTGGTTTGCCTATTTTCTGTTTTCATTTTCATAAGAAATAAAAATTAGAATAGAACACTCATTTGGTTAACTATTTTCGTTTTTATTTTTAGAAAATAAAAAACAGTTTTCTAGAATATCATAAAACATCAAAAACATTTTTTTTTTCTAAAAATAAGGTAGTAATTCTGTAAATAACTCTAAAAAATTTAGAAAACAAGGTAACAATTTTGTAAAAAATTCTAAAAGATGTAGAAAATAAGGTGGTAATTTTTTAAATATATAAAAAAAATTTAGAAAGTAATGTGGTAATTTTGTAAATATATCTAAAAGATTTAAAAAATAAGGTGGTAATTATGTAAATATCTCTAAAAATCTTAGAAAACAAGGTGATAATTTTGTAAATAAACATCAAAAAGAAAAAAACTTTTGTTAACTAATTATATTCTCTAAATTAAAAAATAAAATTATTTTTCAAAAAATGAAAATAAAAATTAAAAAATTAAAAAATGAAAACGAAAAACATGCAAAACAAACGCAACTTAAGTTTCTCATATTTCTTTTTACCGGCATTATGTACTTGGCTGAGATCGTCTATTCAAAAGAGAACTTTTTGACATTAAAAAAATTTAAGGAAAAAGAAAACAAAAAACGAAGGGTAATATTGAAAATAAAATAACAGAACCCCCCATTTTAAATATTCTACCAAAAAGTTCAAATGTCACAAAAGAGGTTCCAGGAGCCAAATGAAAGTAACACTTATCGTCAAGATTTTGAACCATGTACTTTAAAACAATAACTCTGGCTACTTATGTTCTAGCTACGTACGTACAGATCTGCTCCGTATATATAGCTTGGATGGAGCTTGCACCTGTCTCATTAGGAAATTTAAGGTAAATATTCTACAAGGTAAAGCGATTAAATTTTTTAATTGAAGCGACAATTTAACACAAATGAGAAAAAAAAAAAAGAATACTATACATGATGTACTTGCCACTTCTTGTGAGGAGCGCCTGTTCTCCAGTATTATTCTTTATGTAAAATATTTGTTAATTATACCTGGAGAAAAAAAAAATTTAAAGCAATAACCTTGAAGAAGGCCATTTGTAGAGCATGTACTATCTATCCATTTTGAAAACATCCTTTGCGCAAAACCCAAATGTATTGGGTTTAAAAGACTTGTCTTAACCATGCATCTGCCTCCGAGATATTTTCACGAGAAATATAAACAAGTGTTGGACATTAAAACCAAACGCGGGAACTACAAATGCAATAGGTTTGGGTCGTTATAAAGAACTTTTGAGATTAAAAGATAATTCAAGTAATAAAGATTATCTTCTCTAGGAGTTTAATTAGTTGTGAGTTCAAATTTCAAGGGAGACGAGGACCGGGGGGGGGGGCGGTTGGGGTGGTGGGGGAAAGAACAAATGCAAAAGAAATGAGAATCATTTTCAAAAGTACGCAATGTATTTGCATAAATATCGACTAGCTATATGTGTTGTAACTTTTTCCATTTAAAATTTTGAGTAAAGCTTGAGAAAGTTGCACCTTACCAAATATTAGGTAATTTTCACCTCCTCCGATTAATTTGAAATCCACCTTACTTGATAGGATAAGATTCATTGAAATATCTTATATATAGAACAATTCCATAACTATAAGCTATGCCAACCGAATGCTACATATGATTTATAATCTTAAACCATTTTTATATTAAAAATCAATTTGTTTGGTATTAGATTTAGTCTATTATTTTCATATAATAATCAATTAAAACTTTTCTTTGTATATTTAGATTGAAAATTTTTAGTTAATCCACGAATCGGTGCATCCCAAGGGTCAAAAACTAATATTATATATAAAAAACAATCTCAAAATCTAAGCTAACCCAATCCTACTTAAAATGCATTAAAGGAATGAAAGTTACACACCACAATTTTAAGACCATTTGATCAACAAAAATGCGTTGACTACTTGGACATCTCAAGAATTGGCGATCCAGTTCAGTGACTGCCAACAGCCCCAAAAATCTGTTGGGCCCAAATCCACTTTTTGGAAGGCTATGCTAGGCCCATATCTGACTGGTTGCTCCCAGTATGGAAGACTTTTCGTGTGGATCATGATCCAATGTTTTAAATCATTGAACTCTCGCTGCTGGATAGACCAAAACGAGTTCAGATAATACGCGTGAAATTGTAAAGAGATAAACACATCTAGTTAGTTCACATAAGTCGAACATTTTTCTTTATAAGCATTTATCTTGGTAATCGATTCATCTTTGCATTATACAAAGAGTATTTATCTTTTATCTAATAATTTAAACGCTTGTTTTATGCATGTACATCATATTGTAGATGATAAAGCTGGATTCAACCATGTAAATCCAGCAGGAAGCAAAAAGAAGCAGAATCCTGCTTTTCTGTATTTATATAAAATTCCCTCATAACAATAACGCTATTAATATTATCACGTTATGAGCGGATGTAATAGCTTCTCGCTCGTTGTAGTACTTTAAAATACGGGAACAAGCCCTTTTCAAAGACAAGCTTCGCTTCTCGTGGCAAACATGGCAAAGAAGAGTTCAAGATCAGGATGCTGGAAATACCCATCCTTGGGCGGGGAGCTCTGCGGCTTTAAATAAACCGGCTTCTTTCTTGGAGCAGGTGGGCATACCGGAGAAGCCACCGGAATTGCGCACCCGGCGTCGCGCCTCGGCGTTCTGCACCCATCGTTCGGCATGCCCAAATTAGCATCTTCACTCACCTCCATGCTTCAATCTTCAATTAATAATTAGTGAAGCGCGAAAATCGGGCACCTTGTTAAAGATTTTAGGTGTATGGTATTACTATTTATAATAATGATAATCCTGCGCTGATTAATATCTAATAACTGCCGCTTTTACAGTTTTGTTGGGCTGTCAATAGCATGGCTTGATACAGAAGACTTTGTCCAATGGCGTGGGGAAAGAAATGATTAGGATGTGGGAGTGCGACTCCTGTTATAACAATTCACCCAAAACAAAAAGAATCCTGTTATAACAATATATATTTTTTTAAATAATAATAATTTACTGTTTTCTATAAGGTTGCAACATAATGGATAAACAAATAATTACCAATTTTCATTACATGGACCTTAGATTGTTAACTGAGTATTTTGGTCTCATGGTATGTTTTTCTGTGAGTGCGAGAAGTCTCGAGATTAATTTTTGTCCAATTTTTGTTTGAGAGTGATATATAGAAACACTTACATCTACCTTAAATTAGTGATGGTAATATTCTTGCTCTGTTTCCTGGGTCTAACGTCATGGTGCTGTGGCCCACGATGGAGGGACACATATGGACTTATGGTGAAAGGTGAAATGAAAGTTGCACAAATCTTAGCAGATCGTTTTATGAGATGTCAATTACTTTGCCAACTTTTTCTCTGTTAGTTCCATAAGTTTCACGACCTTAGAACCAGTAGCTGTCCAAGTGTTAAATTATGACAAATATTTCAGGGTCCAATCAATGCTCTTTGACCAGATATATAGTGTGGGAGAAAGACAGGGAAAACTGAGGACAACAGTTTCAATTGGCACCTCGCCAGGCCCAAGGCAATCCTATGTGCATTCCTTCAGGGCTCACGCTACAGAAGGCTACGGCCGGCACAGTTCATGGGCTGTCATATGAGACTTCGGGCTTGTGCAAGGCATTGACCAATGATCAGGCCCAAAATCGAGCACTCATGCTCAAACTCCAAAATCAGATTAAGCCTACCTCGTCCCAGCCCAATCCGAGCCTACAATCAAGGTATCTTTTTTTTTTTTTTTTTCTTTTCTTTTCGTACTTGGATCCCTACTGATCAATAACAGGCGGGAACAGTATTAATATTACGGCCCAATCTCTTGAAGCAACGGCTTGTTTGGCAACCGACGAATAATTGGTGAGCCACAAGTAACCCAAACAAATTATCTACTGTTGTAAAATAACTTAAATATAATGTGGTATAAAAATAACTTAGATAATAAAATTTTTGCTATTACAATATAATATCACTCTTGTTTCTATCTTCTTTTCTCTACTACTTCTTGTATATACTATTTCTATCTTTCTTTCTTCATCCCAAGCTTCTACCATCCCATCTCCTTTTATAGCAAAAATTGAGAAGACAATGCATTAAATGGGAGGATATGCATATCTCCAAAATTTCAAACTTTTCATGCTATAACAAATTCCTAAGCAATTATAGCATCAATTGTTGACTTATTAGCAAAAATGAATTTTGCAAGTTGTGAATGTCCATTTCACAACACTCCCCCTTGGACATTCATCACAAGAATATGCCTCTTAAAACCTTACTCGGAAAAACCCAGTGGGAAAGAACCTCGTGAAGGAAAAGAGTACAACATCCTTGTTATACGCTTCATGCTGCCTCATTAAAAACCTTGCCAGGAAAACCCAATGGGACAAAACCTAGGCGAAGGAAAAAAGAGTACAGCGCGTATAACTCTCCCCCTCATAAAGGCAATCAGAAGCAATCTCTGAGTCGTTGCATGCCGATCTTATGTAGCATCTTCTCTACTGTTGTTGCAGGTAACGCCTTTGTAAACAAGTCTGCTAAATTCTCACTTGAGCGAATTTGACAAACATCAATCTCTCCTTTCTTTTGGAGTTCATGTGTAAAGAAGAACTTTGGTGAAATATGCTTAGTTCTGTCACCCTTGATGTAGCCTCCTTTTACTTGAGCAATACAAGCAGCATTATCTTCATACAGTATGGTTGGTCCCCTTTTGCTAGTTGAAATGTTGCATTCTTCTTCAATATGTTGAGTTAAAGATCTCAACCATACACATTCTCGGCTCGCCTCATGTAATGCAAGTATTTCAACATGATTTGAGGAAGTGGCGGTATTAGTTTGTTTCGTTGAGCGCTAGGAAATAGCTGTACCACCATATGTGAAGAGATATCCAGTTTAGGATCGTCCTTTATGCGGGTCAGATAAATACCCAGCATCTGCATACCCTATTAATGCAGGATGTGTATGCTTTGAATATAATAAGCCCATATCAATTGTTCCACGAAGATAACGAAGTACATGTTTAATACCGGCCCAATGTCTTCGTGTTGGTGTAGCACTAAATCTTGCTAATAGATTTACAGAAAATGTAATATCTGGACGTGTATTGTTAGCAAGATACATCAAGGCACCAATTGCACTAAGATACGGCACTTCAGGGCCAAGCATTTCTTCGTTATCTTCTCGAGGACGAAAAAGGGTCCTTTTTTATATCAAGAGATCGGACAACCATTGGGGTACTCAATGGATGAGCTTTGTCCATATTAAATTTCTTCAAAATTTTTTCAGTATAAGTCTTTTGGTGGACTAAAATTCCACTTGACAAATGCTCAATCTGTAGGCCGAGACAAAATTTAGTTTTGCCTAGATTTTTCATCTCAAATTCTTTACATAAATATGCAACTGCTGCTTTAAGCTCTTCAATAGTCCTTATGATGTTTAAATCATCAACATATATAGCAATAATAACAAATCCTTTTCCTAATCTCTTGATAAAAACACATGGGCTTATGGGACTATTAACATATCCTTCTTTTAGGAGATATGTACTTAGATGATTGTACCACATTCGTCCAGATTGTTTCAATCCATATAAAGATCTTTGCAATTTAATGGAGTACATCTCCCGAGGTTTTGATCTATATGCTTCAGGCATATTTAGTCCTTCAGGGACTTTCATATAAATATCACTATCAAGTGACCCATACAAATATGCTGTCACTACATCCATGAGGTGCATATCAAGTCCCTCACAAATTGCTAGGCTGATTAAATATCTGAATGTGATTGCGTTCACCACAGGAGAATATGTCTCCTCATAATCAATTCCAGGCCTTTGTGAAAAACCTTGTGCTACAAGTCATGCTTTATATCTGACAATTTCATTGTTTTCATTTCGTTTTCGCACGAATACCCACTTGTAGCCGATAGGCCTTACATTTTGAGGCGTTTGGACGATAGGTCCAAAAACTTTACGCTTTGTAAGAGATTTAATTCAGCCTCCATTGCGTCTTTCCATTTAGGCCAATCATTTCTATGTCGACATTCTTGAACGGACTTTGGTTCACAATCCTCACTTTCTATTATTAATTCAGTGGCTACCACATATGAAAATTTTTCATCAATAACAATTTCGTTTCGGTTCCATCTTTTTCCTGTAGTAATATAATTAATTGAGATTTCTTCATTTTTAATATTTTCGCTATTTTTCTCATACTCAGGTACCTGATTCTTTACTGGTGTTGCCTTTCCAACAATTTTTACGACATTTACAGGATCATTAAGAACCTCAAAAATGCCAACTTGCTTACTCAGCTCCCTATTTTTTCGAGGATTTTTATCTTTGGAGCCAACTGGTCTACCACGTTTTTGACGAACGGTAGACTTATTTGCTAGAGTATTAGATTGTTCTTCTGAAATATCAATTCTAGCGGGAACATTTCGAGCTGGAACGTGTGACTTAGTTACTCTCTTTGTATCAGTGAATGCATCTGGCAATTGATGAGCAATCCTTTGTAGATGAATAATTTTCTGAACTTCTTGTTCAGATAGATTTGTGCGAGAATCAAAATGAGTCATAGATGATGCATTCCATGTAATTTCTAGCTTTTCCAACTTTTGTTTTTCTCCCCTTAATGCTAGGAATACTGTTTCGTCAAACTGACAATCAGCAAAACGTGCTGTAAAAAGATCTCCAGTTAAGGGTTCAAGATATTTAATAATTGATTGAGATTCAAAACCAACATATATTCCCAGTCTTCTTTGTGATCCAATTTTTGTGCGTTGTGGTAGAGCAATTGGAGCATATACTGCACAACTAAATATTTTTAAATGGGATATATTTGGTTCTTGACCAGAAACTAATTGTAAAGGGGAATATTTATGATAAGCAGTTGGTCTTATTCGAACCGGTCTTTGCGGCATGCAATATGGCATGTCCCCAAGCAGAACTAGGCAACTTAGTTCTCATAAGTAGTGGTCTAGCGATTAGCTGTAGACGTTTAATGAAAGATTCTGCTAAACCATTTTGAGTATGTGTATGAGCCACATGATGCTCAACTATAATCCCAATTGATGTACAATAATCATTAAAAGATTGGGATGTAAATTCTCCTGCATTATCAAGACGAATTTTCTTAATCGTATAATTTGAAAATCGTGCACGTAGGCGGATTATTTGTGCAAGGAGTCTTGCAAATGCCATATTTCGAGTGGATAATAAGGAGACATGTGACCAACGTGTGGAGGCATCTATTAATACCATAAAGTATCGAAATGGTCCACATGCTGGAAAAATAGGCCCACATATGTCCCTTTGAATTCGTTCTAGAAATGCAGGATTTTCAGTATCAATTTTAGTTGGGGATGACCTTATAATCAATTTCCCTTAGGCACAAGCAGCACATGAAAATTTATTTGATAAGAATACTTTTTGACTATTTAATGAGTGCCCTTGTGAATTTTCAATAATTCGTCTCATCATTATTGCGCCTGGATGTCCAAGGCGATCATGCCAAAGAGTAAAACTCTTTGGATCAATTATCTTCTGGTTTATCACAGCATGTGATTCCATATGATTTATATAAGTACAATATAGT
Organism: Cordia subcordata; assembly: GCA_028554755.1. Lineage (NCBI taxonomy): Eukaryota > Viridiplantae > Streptophyta > Magnoliopsida > Boraginales > Cordiaceae > Cordia > Cordia subcordata. The sequence continues at coordinate 26,192,153 of JAPTOF010000003.1, read as the reverse complement.
CCAGAAGATAATGCTGGCAATTTTTCTAATATGTGCTTTTTGCCAGATACAAGCGATGTGATATAAAGATATTCTTTATTGTCTTCCTTCATGGTTTCAATATGATAACCATTTTCTCTTATATCTTCTAAAACTGAGTAGATTTCTTTGTGATCTACTTGAGTATAAAGCATCGCTTATTATCATCTTTGTTCCTTTAGGAAACAAAACACAAGCTCTACCAGAGCCTTCAATTAATTTTGCAGAACCAGCTATTGTATTGACATTTGCATCAGCAAATTTCAACAGGGAGAAATACTTCTTATTCTTGAGAATAGTATGTGTTGTAGCACTATCAGCCAAACATATTTCTCCATCATTGACATGATGCAAATCCATATTTCTTCACAATAATAATAAAGGAAATAGAAAAATATTAGTAAAATATGACATTCATTTATAAAAGATAGATATTACATTCAAGCTAAAATTAAGCATTAAAGTGACGGACAATTCGATATAATAGAAACATTCTACTTTTACATAAATATTAATTCAGATGGAGATTTCCATCACCAATCAATTGCTCGATATTTTCAGTGCCATCTTCAAAGAAGTCAGAGCAATCAAGGTGCGTGTAGTTCATTTGAGTATTCTGTTCAACAAAATTTGTCTCCACACCTTTTCCTTTTTCTTTCAACGAAACTTGGTAAAGATCTACAAGATGTTTAGCAGCACGACATGTTTGATGCCAATGCCCTTTTATGCCACATTTATAGCAAGTACTTTCAGTACGTTGAAAAGATTTATGTCGTGGATAATTTCCTTTGTCGTGGTTATCTTGTCTTTTGAAATGTGGTCTATTTGACTTGTGAAAATTATAATCATTACCATGTCTATAACCACGGCCACGACCCCGACCATGACCATAATTATTTGATGATGTAACATTCACCTCAGGAGATGCAATTTCACTCATTTTAGGAAATGGTTCTGAGCCAGTTGGTCGTGTTTGATGGTTTTTCATCAAGAGTTCATTATTTTGCTTAGCAACTAGAAGACATGAGATTAGCTCAGAATATTTTTTGAAACCACGCTCTCTATATTGTTGTTGTAAGAGCATATTAGATGCGTGAAAAGTCGAGAATGTTTTCTCTAACATGTCTTCATCAATGATCTTTTCTCCGCATAATTTCAATTGTGAAGTAATTCTAAATACCGTAGAGTTATACTCGCTTACAGTTTTAAAATCCTGCAATCGCAGGTGAATCCACTCGTAGCGAGCTTTAGGAAGGATCACTATTTTATGATGATCAAATCTTTCCTTCAAATTTTGCCAAAGGATTTGTGGATCCTTTCTTGTAAGATATTCAGCTTTAAGCCCTTCATGGAGATGATGACGAAGGAATATTAATGCTTTAGCGCGATCCTGTAAGGATGCGTTATTTCCTTCTTTAATTGTTTTTCCAAGATCCTTGGCATTGAGATGTATTTCGGCATCTAGGATCCATGATAAATAATTGTTTCCAGAAATATCAAGGGCCACAAACTCAAGCTTCTTGAGATTTGACATTATAAATCTAGCATATTTCAAAAATAAATTAGTAAGTGAAATAATAATATATTTATCTAACGTAACTTGTAAATCAATAAATATAAGCATGTAGGCATAGTTACAAATATGGCATATAAAACTTATAAGCATGACATAATATAATATAAGATGCCAATAACATGTTGTATAATTATTATAGTTAATCGTTACATAACTATATTAGTGTTTATGTCCTTAGAGGTCATCATCATTTTTTTATTTTTTATTTTTAAATTAAGTCATCATAAGCACATGTCAAAAAGTCAAGGTTATCATGTCCTCAAAAGTCACGGTAATTAGGTCTTCCGAAAAATTACGGTATTTGTTATTATTTTATTTTATCATTATTATTTTAAGGATGAAATATTGTAATAATCTATTCTAAAAGAAATAACATAACATAAATTTTATTTCTAGAATAAATGCAATGTAAAATAAATAGGATAGTAAAAAGAAATTTTATACTATAAATATGATGTAATACCAAAAATAAAATAAGAACCGTTACCGAAATTTTTACAGGATCGTGCACATTTTAATAATTTGCAGGACTCCTCGTCGGCAGAGAATCGTGCTGATAACGTGTTGTAAAATAACTTAAATATAATGTGGTATAAAAATAACTTGGATAATAAAATCTTTGCTATTACAATATAATATCACTCTTGTTTCTATCTTCTTTTCTTTACTACTTCTTGTATATACTATTTCTATCTTTCTTTTTTCATCCCAAGCTTCTACCATCCCATCTCCTTTTATAGCAAAAATTGAGAAGACAATGCATTAAATGGGAGGATATGCATATCTCCAAAATTTCAAACTTTTCATGCTATAACAAATTCCTAAGCAATTATAGCATCAATTCTTGACTTATTAGCAAAAGTGAATTTTGCAAGTTGTGAATGTCCATTTCACAACATCTACAATTAATTTTAATGTAAGTCTGTCAGTTGACGATCGGACTCCGTCGAATATATTGATGGTTAGATTTTGCTAATTAAATTTCCTTTGTCCCAAAATAAATAAATAAATAAAACTAATTTTAAAGTACACGCAATAAGGCAGCTCCAACACACAGGCTACAGCTTCCTCAGCACAATTGACCGTTAGGACACTCGTACCACGCGCGCTCCGCTAGTAAGGCAACAACTATATTGACCGAAATGTTCAAACAAACAACCCACACACTGGAAAACTAGCCGTTGAACTCCATCCACCTCCTACCACCATTTACTCTCATCTCCGCCGCCTCAGCCGCCACCACTCTCCACCTCAAAAGCCCTCTCTCCAGCTGCTTAGGGGTGAAGGGTCTTTTTTTTCACACATCCTTTATCAGAAAAACACTCGCAAATCTTTTGGAAATTTTGAAAGAAATTAAGGAAAGCAAAAAGGATGGATACAACTCCAAGGAGAAAGAGTGGCATCAACCTGCCATCCACCATGTCCGGGGCGTCTCTACGCCTCGACAACTTGTCTCCTAGCACCACCATCACCACCACCACGACGTCGTTTCGATCAATAACGAACTTGCCATCACCAGTGTCAATGTCACCTAGAGCTATATCAAACTTATCGTCGTCACCTTCATCAAAATCCGTGGCTTGCAGTGACAGGTTCATCCCGTGTAGATCATCGTCGAGGTTGCACACGTTCGGGCTGATCGAAAAGGCGTCGCCGGTCAAGGAGGGAGGGGGCAATGAGGCCTATTCCAGGTTGCTTAAGAGTGAGCTTTTTGGTACTGATTTTGGGTGTTCTTCTCCTGCAGGTTCTAAAGGCTCCCCAATGAGCCCAAGCAAGAATATGCTGAGGTTCAGGACTGAGCATTCGGCTCCTAATTCGCCGTCGGTCTTGGGGCAGGACAGTGGCCATTCTGCTGAGGTTTCGACTCCACCTAAGCCGCCACGGAAGGTTCCCAAGACACCACATAAGGTATGATTTTGGATTGTGTTTGATTTGGGCTCTATAATATGATCTATGCTCTATGAGTCTATGCAAGATGTAAGATCACATGAAATTTGAATGATTGGTTTTCAGATATGTCATTTAATCTATAGTTAAGGCAAAAGAGTTTATCTAAACTGAGCTAAATGTTATTGTAGATAGATTGGATTTGGTTGCTGATTAAGTGATATTTGCAGGTTCTGGACGCTCCAGCACTTCAAGATGACTTCTATCTAAACCTGGTTGATTGGTCGTCTCAGAATGTGCTTGCTGTTGGATTGGGGACTTGTGTATATTTGTGGAGTGCGTCAAATAGTAGAGTGAGGATAATGTGTTTTTTCAATTATCATGATCTGTTGGTCCTTTCTCAACCAAGATTTGAATTATGATGTGAGAACAAAATGTTGCTTCTTGTTCTCAGGTGACAAAGCTGTGCGATTTGGGACCTACTGATAGTGTATGCGCTGTTCAGTGGACCAAAGAGGGTTCATACATATCGATTGGCACAAGTCTTGGTCAAGTTCAGGTTAGCTAAATCCTCAGTTTGATGTTATTATTGCATTTGCTGGAGATCAACATTGATAGGATATGACTGATTCATAAATCAGTGTTGTGTGTGTAAGTAATAACTCTGATTAATCATTTTGGGTGCAATTGATATTTGGCCTAAGGTAGTTATTCTCAAGGCTGCAATCAGGATATCACTATCTTGCACTAAAAGACTAGCATACCATATATTCCAATTCTGTTCCTCAATTGGATGATAATTGTTTGCTCTGATGATTATTAGGTTTGGGATGGAACTCAGTGCAAGAGGGTCAGAACACTGGGTGGACATCAAACTAGAACCGGAGTCCTAGCATGGAGTTCGCGTGTGTTATCTTCTGGGAGCAGAGACCGGAACATACTTCAGCACGATATTCGTGTCCCTAATGATTATGTTAGCAAACTTGTCGGTCACAAATCAGAGGTAGGAAGAGAAAACCTATACTCAATTTCATAGGTCGTATAACTCGAAACAGCAATCCACAATTCTTTGCTAGCGAGAAGATTAACCTTGTATCTCTTCAACATGTTGTCAGGTATGTGGACTGAAATGGTCGCACGATGATCGGGAGCTTGCATCAGGTGGCAATGACAATCAGGTTGGCTTTTGCGAGTCAGATTATTTGTTATCCTTCGCATTTCAGATGATAATCCTTTGGTAAAGAATGCTGAAAATTTAATTGCTGTGATTGATTTTCGTTGGTGATCAGCTCTTGGTCTGGAATCAGCATTCCCAGCAACCAATTCTGAGGCTTACAGAGCACACTGCCGCGGTGAAGGCCATTGCCTGGTCTCCTCACCAGAGTGGCCTTCTTGCATCTGGAGGTGGTACTGCTGATCGTTGCATACGCTTCTGGAATACCACGAATGGCAACAAATTAAGTAGTGTGGATACAGGAAGCCAGGTTTCTGCTTATAGAATGCTGTTATTTTTTATTAACAAAAAGCAATTAACAAATTTAAGCTAAAAAAGAGTTCGTTGTATCTTGTAGGTATGCAACCTAGCTTGGAGCAAAAATGTAAACGAACTAGTGAGCACTCATGGGTATTCCCAAAACCAAATCATGGTATGGAAGTACCCGTCCATGGCAAAGGTAAGCAGCAGATTTTGTATAATCTCAACCTTTTGTCATATAATGCTTGAATGTGCTCTTTTAGTCAACCCCATCTAGTGAAATGCTGTATAATTTGCTGTTTTACTTTAAACTAGACTAGTTGGTGGATTGATAAGAGATTGAAATCAATTAATTGATTGTATCTTTCCTTCGGATTATCTGGACAGGTTGCAACTCTAACCGGCCATAGTTTGAGGGTACTGTATCTTGCTATGTCACCTGATGGTCAGGTACAGCTTGTGAGATGTAGCTTCATTAATCATTAAGTCTATTGATGATATTCATTGCAGCATAAAACATCATTACCCACTTGTTTCTGCAGACAATAGTGACTGGAGCAGGGGACGAGACATTGCGGTTCTGGAATGTCTTCCCATCCATGAAGACTCGGGTGAGTAAACTAACTTATTTTACTTCGCAAAACAGAACTTAGTTTACTTTGATTATATCTTTTTAGCTATCCTTATCAAGATCACCCATATGAGTATGTATTCCATGATAGCTATCCTTCAATTTCAGGCACCCGTCAAGGATACAGGACTTTGGTCTTTGGGAAGAACACATATTCGATGATATGCTTTTTCGGATCATCAATGCAAATGGAAATATTTCATTACAAGGCATGGTTATCCTCATTCATTCCATGAAGGCTTGCGGAAGAAAATTGTGCATAAGCGATTGATTGTAAATGTCTTTTCTGTTTGCTTTCTTCAAAACTTACAATTTCTTGTGTGAATAACATAATATAGAAAAACAAAACAGCATATAATGATTTTATTCTATATTTAACCTCTTTGATTTATGGCAAACATACACCAGGGAAGGAGAAAGCATCTTTTGCAATGTTAATAATTTGAGTAGTAATACAAGTCATATGTACATGATAGAAAGCATCTCTAACTATGCTGATCTGACAGCGCTCTAACTAACTGATTAATATTCATTTTTGAATCAAATCTTTTGCATTCACAGGTTCCATCGTTCCCATCACTTCTTATTTAATGGTTAGGTCTGAATTTTACAATGGAGCTAATGATGAAATTCAATTTATTCTTGAGTCAATTTTCTCAGTCTTTATTGGCTCGAAGCTCTTGGCTTTTGATTTATAAGAAGATTCATTCAATTATGTTATGGATGAATCAGTAGTCATGCTTTATTACACTGCCTTTTATGAGATGCCTCATAGACCTTACATATTGGAATTATATATCATTGATATTCTTTTTCTCTCTTTCTCTCATACTTCCGTTTATCCACATCCTTTTTCTCTATTTTGCTTTACAATTTAGAATCTGATTCATTTTTTTTACAAGAAGCTAGTTGACCTAAGCAAGCTCTGAGCTGCATCTGTTATGCTGCTACTGTTAGCCTCCCTCAAACTAAAAGCTATAAAGTATTAAAGAGGAAGCTTGCCTGTCAAATGCAAATATGGGAACTGCTAATCAATTAGTTGTTTTATAGAAGAAATTTGATGTAACTGCAATGACTTTGAATCAACTAACTCCCTAACAAAATGATAATTTAAGTCAATGTGTTTTGTCCTATTGTGATGAACTGGATTCACTATTAGAGCAATTGCTGGGATACCACAATTGAGGACAGCAGCAGTTGTTGCTAAGCTTCTGTACTCTAATTCTATAGAACTTTTGGCAACAATAGGTCGTCTTTTGGAGCACCATGATATGAGATTACTGCCTAACAAGATTCAAAAGCCTAGTAGTGGATCTTGATGCCCAATCTGAGTTCAAGAAAACCAGCAGCTGCAATAGACTAGGCTTGAATGATAAGCATTGATTAAGAGTTCCCTGAACATATTTGAGTAGCCTTTTGAGAGAATTATAATTTGCTTGAGTAGGGCTATGCATATACTTTGCATAAGGTGTTAGTAGAGATTAGGCCTTAAGGTAAGATACTACAGTGTTTCTACTAGACTTCTGAATTTAGTTGGTGAATAATAAAAAGTTTCTACGTCTGCAGGTTTAAAGGATGAATAAGGCACACTGGACTAGAACATGGGTTGCAATGGAGCATGTGTGCTCTATTGAGCAAGTTTCTAGCATATTTAAATTGACGCAACAATAAGCCTTTAGAAGTTTGCTCAACTTCAATGCTAAGGAAATATATCAAATTGTTGAGGTCCTTTATTCCAAATGTAGACCTCATAAGGCCAATTAGAGATGCTATGTACACTAATAGCATTGTTGTAACGCGCCATTCCACATTGATTCTTTGTGAGATTTGTATGCATTTTATAATGGCTTGGGTTCACTACTATTATTATTACTGGCTTAAGCATTTTGGGCTAGTAGGTTAGGCTCAAATATGGTGGCAAGCCAATAGTTGGGCCTAGGTTGTTATAGTTGATATCAGAACAGGCTCTAGGCAGATTCCACGTTGTCTGGGGTTCGAAGCTGTGGTTCTGTTCATGTTTGGTCCGCGACGAGGACGCCACGTCTTTAAAGGGGAGAGTTTGTAACGCTCCATTCCACATTGATTCTTTGTGAAATTTGTGTGCACTTTATAATGGTTTGGGTTCACTACTACTATCATTTTCGACTTAAGTATTTTGAGCTAGTTGGTTAGGCTCAAATGTGGTGGCAGACCAATAATTGCGCTTAAGTCATTATAGGTAAACTAGGCTATTATAACAGTAAAGTCATTATAAAGTTCACACAAATATTATAAAGAACCAATGTGGGATAGGGCATCACAATTGTAAAAGAAGCTGTTGTCTTCTGAATAAATAGTGAAATATCACCTTACTACAAAGAAATCCAAAATCTCTCAAAGAATCAATATGAGATAAGGCATTACAATTGTAAAAGAAGCAGTTGTCTTCTGAACAAACAGTGAAGTATTACCTTATTGCAAAGAAATCCATGAGCAATTAAAAACTATTGCAGCATTTTATATATCCTGGGTTGGTTTGATCTTCAAATCCCTAAGGTTGTCACATAGAAACATCTCTTCTTACAGTGATCCATAGAAAAAAGTATTGGACATATCTAATTGTTTAAGTGTCCAACTGTTTAAGCATTCTACAGTCTTTATGTCCTTTGTTACATCCTTCTCCTCCATCTAATAAAGTAGCATGTGAATCTTATTCTGTTTCTAAATCACACATAATGTCATTTCCTCTTTCTGATTCTATTGTTAGCAAGCCTTTTGATCTTATACATAGTGATATATGGGGTATTGCCCCAGTGCTCTCATTGACGAATTGCAAATATTATGTTGTTTGTAGATGATAGTATAAGATACACCTAGTTGTATCATTTTAAGACTACATCTGATGTCTATTGTTGCTTTTAATTCTGTGGTTCAAACACAGTGTAAACTAATATCAAAGTTCTCAAAACTGACAATGGAACTTAGTTTGTTAATCACAAATTTGCCTCTTTTTTGCAAACTAATGGTACTTTCCATCAAAGATCATGCCTTCACACTCTTTAGCAAAATGGCAGTGTAGAGAGAAAGTATATGCATATAGCAATGTACAACGACACTTGCTTATAAGTCATATGGATGTGCCACCGAGCATCTTCCAACCAACTCTTTAGAACTAACTATGCTGAGCTGGCAGTGCTCTAACTGACTGACTAACACAAGAAGCTAACCGACCTAAGCTAACTCTGAGTTGCATCTACTTAGCTGCTACTGCCAATTAATAGCAGATCATGCATTGATTAAAAAGGATAGAAAACACGCGTAGGGGTGGAATATGGTTAATTAATTGCAAAAGATGAGTTAAAAAAAATGAAATCTTTTGGTGTAATCTGTAACCAAACTAAAATGTTTATATCCAATAAATTTGAAAATCACTAATCATACCTTATAACCTATGACCAGGACCATGCCTATCTGAAGGATTTGAAAATCGGTACTAGTCATAACTGAGTCTGTTAATTTAGAAAAAAATTTTAAAAAATTTATTTTCAATTCAAACCAACTTAAAAATGTAAAGACATAGGCATCTTATGGCTTAGATCAGGATAATAAAATTTGAGCTTAGCAAAATTTTCCCTTTATCTGATTTTCGATAGACCGAATGAACAAGATTTTAGGTATTAATCTAACATAAAAGAAATATAACTAAAATCTTAAAGAAAACCACTTTCATCCCCAAACACGAATGATGTAACTTGTACCATGACAAAAAATACCTTCCAACTTAAAACCAAGTGTCCACAAGTCTGCTGCATGTCAATTTTGAGGCTAAATGGATGTCAATTTTGGTCGTGAGTGGCCAGAATTTCAATAAATTCTTAGCCATATTGATGCTTGAGATTCTGGTATGGATATATATATATATATATATATATATATATATATATATATATATATACTAGCCAATCACCCGTATGATACACGGGGAAGCAAAATATTATTTTATACGCATAGCATTTTTTCAAAAAATTAAGATAAGTGGCATTATGTTGAAATAAGTATAATTATTATTTCTAAATAATTACTAAAATATAGATTCAAATAATTAAATTATGTATATTTGAGTTAAATTACAAAACAAAATATGTATAATTAAAGCATTTGGTAAAATGATTTACATTAAAATTACTAAGAGAAAGTAGTATAAAAATATGGGAAGAAGATTAAAATAAGAAAAAATATATCAATTAAAATATGTCACGCTTTGATAACAACCAAATTGAAGAGTTACCATAGATATTTGCAACCAATCCAGATTGCATATCATAATTTTGGAATGTAATATATATTAAAATAAGTTAGAAATCAATGTAAATCTCATTAAAATAAAATATGATTTTCACAATTAAACGTAATGTAAGAGCGCCACGTGACAAAAAGATATTAAAAATGCTATCTATGTGACACTTGTCATTGTTATATTGCAAAGATTCTTTTATATGATATAATATAGATATATATATATATATATATGGTCAAAAAAAGATATCATTAATTATAAACAAGTCTATTTTAGAGGTGAAGGCCAAATGATAAGAGATACAAAAGATGAGACAAAGTAATAGATACCCAAGTTATTCTACTACAATGTATTAAAAAGACTCATCACAACCAAACTTTTCGCAATAATTTTTTTGATATTCTCTGCAAAAGGTTTTGGCCCATCGATAATGTGACTGACTCCACTATTGGAGAGGACCTCAGTTTCACGTGAATTGTTACGTCAAATTGACTCCACCACCACTAGTGTACTAATGTTTCGACGTCCCAACAGAAGAAAAAGTCGAGACTGATAATGGCTTTCCACTTGCATTAATTGCCATCTCAACATCGTTATGTTGGAAACAGACTAGCCATTTCACATGGCCATCGTACGGACGCGCTGCATCGCTCATTGCCTTACAATCTGCTCCAAAATTTCATCTGAAAATCACGCCCACTAGAGAAGCGCAGTGCTCGAAGCCCTTGCATAAGAGAATCCTGATCTGCTGCAAACATATTATCAAGAATGATTTCCTAACATGAAAGCTTAACTTTTTTTTAACTTGGATCCTTTTTGGGATTTGATTTCAATGTACCTTTTTACTTGTTTAATTTCTTAGATATGTATTGTCAAATTTATAATTTAAGATGAATTTCAAATTATTTATGGAAATTACTGCTTTATGGTTATAAAACCTCTGTATACTTCTTTGAAAGAATTATTAATATTTTTTTGATCATTTGAGTGAAATTGAATAGATAGGTGATATAACTTAAAATTAAATTATTTAGGTAGCACCATTGGAGAGACGTTAGGCGTAGTTTTAGATTAAGCATATAGCAAACTTTTAGGCTATTGGATGTTCATAGATATTCCTAGACCCTTGCAAGTTCTTATGGAGAAGAATAAAAAGGGGATAAATAATTTAAAAAGGGATAACAAGTACACTAACTTAGACCTACATCAAATATGTGATGAATTTCAAGGGCCTTCTCGATGGGCAATCAAGCACGAGTGAGACATTTACGGCAGATATCATATGATCTTTCACAAAAAAAAAAAAAAAAAAAAAAGGACATCATGCGATCGTGAATTTTAAACTTGGACCTAAATTCTATAGGAATTTTATTTTTCCGAAACGAAAATTTCCTTTTTGTCCGGACATTTTAACTGGAATAGTACGTTATAGTCATTGCAGTTTTGGAATATCTGTCCATCTACGAATACTCGGTTGAGTGAACCCATGATAATTTGATTTTTTTAATCTAACTATTTAACTTTCGGTCTGAAGTATAGACACACACTTTAACACTCGTACAAATAGTTCTATTTCAAGGACATAGCATGTTGGCCTTTGGGGATAATTCATATTGCACGATATTATATATATACATATATACATCCTTTTAAAGAAAGACAATATTCATTGCAAGGCATACTTATATCAGTTGGTGTAATGTGGAGAAAACACTTAAAAAATGTGGGGAAACTTAAAATATGACTTTAAGGTATGCTGCAAATGCTATTTTTTTTAAGGATTATTTGTCCCCACCAACTTAGTTTACTAAGGGGAATATGCAAATATCCTTCAGGATATAATGAAACCTACAACTTGAATTGATTTGCACTTTCAATTCAAGTTCCTAGCACTCATCAGAAAGTGGCTGAGATATTTAAAGGCTCTAAGTAGATTTCTTACAGTAAAATTTACTCAGAATTTGATCTGGAAGAGTATGGGCAATATGGGGTTGGATATGAATGTTTTCATGTGTTTTTCATACCTTTGGAGCTTATAACATTGTCTATTAAGTAAATAGCATATTACTCCCTGAATTTAGACAAAAGCACATACCTAGTCTTTGAACCTGTAAAACCACCTGATCACCCCCTTCTACGTGTAAAAGTTAGCTCATAACCCTCTGCTGTGAAAAAATCGTCAAACTTGATGGAGAGTGCTATGCACGCACGTGTGTCGAGATTTTTATTTATGTATACGCGTATGTATATTCAGTGACAGCAGGCAGAACAAAAGTTACTATTTTGTTCCTTTCTCCGTTGCGAATCAAATAATATGTTTCAATTATTATTTTGGGTTTTTAGCGAAAATTTGTCATGAAAACTCAAGCTTGTTTACTTGACCAAAAAAAAAAGGCTCAAGCTTACGTAAATAAAATTAATCTAACTGAATCCTTAATCTTTAAGAATCCAAATTTGAAATGAATTGGAATATCACCATGTGCCTATGTTCAATCCAATATGCTGTGCGATATAGCTTACAAGTTGATCATCCATTACAAAAATCCAAAGCAATGGTCCAAAGCAACACATCATTGATGTGAAGTACTACAACAATCACTCTGTAGTTTTTCTTAGTTTGCTTTCTTTACTATATTGCAGCTTTGCACAACCATTATTTTACTTTATTTGCAGCCCAAGATGGGGTCACCTCATTTGCCTCCTATACAAATTCAACCATTGATTCAAGTTAAGGGGATAGTGTTGATGCATGCTTAGGTTGGTATGTTTATATTCATGATCTTTTTTTTTTTCCGCCATCAGAAGGAGGTCAGAAAGGGGTGAAGAGAGTGAAGAAAGGAAGAAGAAAAGGTGAGAAAGAAAGGTGAAGAAGAAAGAGAAAAATGAGTTAGCGATTTGGGTATTTCTATTTGGATTTTACATTAGGTAAAGGATTGGGATTAGTAAATTTGGGGTGTTTGTGATTTCAATCAGTGTTATGGATTTTGGAGTCAAATCAATTTGAGAATGTGAAAAATGAAAATTGAGGCCAAATATATATTTATACGAGAACATGGAGGTTATTTTATGATTTCCGTTAATGTTCTTAACGGTGTTATCAAAATATAACGCTTGAACTTACTTTTCAAAAGTTAAAGGGGTGATCAAGTAGTTTCTCAAGTTTAGGGGCCAGATATGTACTTTTGCCTAAATTTAGGAAAGTAATATGTTATTTACTTTTATCTATTTATAGAGTATTTTGTGTTTGGTCCAATAAACACACCAAATAAAAGTTTTAGTGAATACACCTATTCAAATAGTCACCAATGGTCATATTCTGAGCTTATAGTGTCGTACCAGTTGACCTGTACAAAGGTAAGACTCGCGACAAACCATGACTTTTTAAAATTGCTTCAACAATATCTACTTTGTTCTATATGAAGCTTGCAGGAAAATGTGCACATGCAGTACGTAGGGAACTTGTGTGAACAAAATGAACAGAAAAGAGACGGTGCGTACAATGAACAGACATAAATTACTTCCATTTTCTGCGGCACAGGGCTCTCAAGAGCAATCAAGCAAACTCTGTGCTTTAGAAACAGAAGCTATCTGCAAATATGACAGCTACAGCATCCCCGAAGCAGAAGCCATCTGCTTCCATCAATCTGTTGAAGAAAAAAATATAGGCTATGAGCATATAGTTTCTTCACACCAAGTTGCAAGTAATAATATGGAAACTGTAAGTGTTAAGTTACAAACTTTATGCGAAAAAAATTGTAAGTGAGCAATGAGAATTTTTTGTTGGCATCAAGTAACTAGGGTTCCAGCAAGATGTTACATGTTCGTATAACACTCGATATTGCACCAACCAGTGAATCAATGGTCTTGCCTTATTGTTTGGTCACAGTTCTTAACAAATTCAATCCGCAGGCTTCCAAGATGAAAGACTATACAAAATGCGCCCTTCCAGCCTTGCAACAGCCAGTGGCCATCTTCATCAATTACAAAATCCTTGTGGTAAGCTGACTTCACGCGGTCTTTCGCCATCTTCACTATCTCTTCATCAAGTGGGAGCTGCTTGAACCCAGCCCTGACATTCCGGACGTGCCACTGCTTGTATGTCTCCGGTCTCTCAATCCTCTCCACGTCTTCGCATGCAATAACATTCATTGGCTGGCGCCCAAAAGATTCTTTCTCAATTACCAACCTCTCATAAATTTCCCTGGGGATATTAGCATCAAGCATATCAAAGACGGATGAAACATGTACAAGTGCCTCCCGTAATCTTGCAAGGAAGAAGGGGGTACCGTAAGCACCATTTAGAATTCCATGTATGAATATATCAAGCCTCATCTTCCTGAGACGGTTGAGAACCATATCTCTCGGACTAGGACTGTCCACCATCATGGTCCCGTCAGGTAGATACCTGAACCAATTGAGACAGTTGACCACAAGCACTTCACCCTCCTCAATTTTGAGATCCTCCATTTTAATTGTAACCCCCTTTTGTGCTATAGCGTTGAACTCAAATGGAACTTTAAAAGTTTCTGCATAATTAGCTAAACGCCATGCTGTTTCCTCGACCATTTCTGATGGTCGAAAAGCAGGACGAGGAAGATCGATACCAGTAATACGAAGTTTTGGAGGTCCGCCTGGTCTGGATGACAGACGTTGGATAAGGGAAGGCCATTGGAAACCGTAGAGAATACCAAAATCAACTATATGCAGTCTTGCTGCTTTCTCGGCCACCTTCATGATTGTCTTATTTGAGAAGAAATTAGTAATAGACCTAAATGGACAGATAGAAACATGTAAATGGTAAGCCTCCAAAGCAACAGCACCTGACGTGGGCAGAGAAATGATAGCCTTGTAAATTTCAGTTCCTGAACCAGCTAATCGTGCCTCAAGACCATTAGAAAAATAATGAGCCAGCATTTGCGTTCCATCCCCTGTCGGAAAAGAATGTTCTCTGATCTGTTTCAGAAACACATTGCTGGACCTTAGGTCACCAGCAGGCAACAGCGATAGAGTTTGCACAAAGTGATAAAAGAGTTACAAAATCTACTGCATTCCTTTTACCTCTGCGTTTCTTGTCGCGAGACTTTCCACCACTAGATCCCTTTGAACTACTATTTTGTGGTGTATGTCTACTAGTTATGTTCTGCAATGATTTACAGGAGAGCAGATTCACTTTCCGCTTCACTGGTCAATAGCACCATGTTGAACATTTCTGCTCTCACTGCCTGTGGTTCAGAATACTTTGCTGGCTGCTTGCCGGTCTTGCCAACTTGCAAGTTCCCGTCTTCCTGATGTGGATTCCTCTTCCTCGTTGATTTTTCAGGGTAGTAGTCATGCCAATGCTTCTCCACCATAGGTGGAGGATCTTTTGGCTCTTCAGTCTGCGCCTTACCTAACAAGCCATCATACCTAATATTAGCAAGCAAATCATTGCAATTAGGGAGAAATTTACTTGCTTCCTTGACTCCTTTCCTAAACTGCTTGATGGATTGGCTATCACTATATATCTCAGGAATTCTAAGAGTGCTCACTGGTGAATTCACGGTGACATCAGCGGAAGTACCACTCCTGCTTGATGAGCTGCAGGATGACCGAGAAGTTGATTCTGAAGCTAGGCCAACAGATACATGTTCCGCAGCTTCATGATCAGTTGGAGCAAAATCCCAATTTTGGAATAAATATTCATCAATAACAGCATCGCTTGACCCACAAATATTATGATCCAGAAAATAGTTTTCACCATTGCTCTCAACATTCTCTTCTATATTGGGCACCACTGGTTGATCTGGAGAAGGCAGGTACTTTCTCCAAGGACTTCGTAAAGTGATCTTTCTGCCCCTTGAAGAGCTGCAGGATCTTGGAACATGCAGGTCCCTTCGTCCATGTCTTCTTCCTTTAGCATATCTCTGATGTAAATGAGCATAATATCGCTAAAATCGAAATCCTCATGGTACTCAGTCTCAAATGATGCAGGTGCAGCCTAAAACTGGGTTGAAATCAGGTTGAGCACCCAAAATGCCAACAATATAATTTCGGTCTGCAAACGTATCATTTACACCAGAAACAGCCCCTTCACTGAAGCTGGTTCCAGATGCTGCACCATAATTCCCCCTTAAAATTGCATCCACATCTTCTACAGCTAGTATAAAGACCAAAATTTTGCAAAGAGACAAGCTTTATCTAAACCAAGAATCTCAAACTCCTGAAAATAATAGAAGCACATGAACACGTAAGCATAACTATACTTGAACACGCAATACATATGTAAACATACCTACATACGATAACAGTCAGAGCCAAGATCATATTAATCTTTATCTTCTGTAAAAGCATTACAGAAAATCGGAACTGTGCTTTGATTTTTGGCCTAAAAAACCTGTAAATAAATCAGAATTAAATGGCTACAGATTATAAGAGTCCGTTTGTTACATAGAAAAGTATACCTAAATATATGCATGACCAGAAGGAGAGCATTTCTTGCAGATTTTACCTGAAAGAAAACTGGACTAGTGTTGAAAACGATGCAAACGTGTGTGCTTCGACATTTAACGCAAAAATGGTCAGAGACTGAGGCGGGGAGTTGAAGTCCTGGCCAGTTAATCAAATATCTGGTGAGCTTAATTATTACATATATTTTTATATCTCTTAAATTTTAAGTGTATGTTTAATTGAATTTTTAATAGTACGATGTCCCGTGTATAAAAAAAATTATATTTAGCTATTTATTTTTTAAAAATAAAAATTTTAAATTACAATGTTTTATAATTGTATGTGTCATGTGAATTCTTTTTTCCAAATAAACTATATTGTATATAACCCTTATAATGGTAAAAGAGAAATAATATATACATGGCATTTTTATACTGCATTTTAAAATAGACAATAATACATATATTAAATATATACTATAAAAAGTTCATACAATATTTTGAAATTTTTTCTAAAAATAACATTTTTAGTTTTACTCAATGGTATGGTTTGAAAAATAAGAAAATGAAAAGCCATTAATTAGGATAGAGAAGAAAAATAATTGGGGACAAAGCAATTAATAGATAACAATAATTGACAGTTATTAATAGATGGTTAAGTTATTGGATACAATTTAAAAATATGACAGTAATTAATTGGTAAAATAATTGGAGGGAAGCAAAGTTATGGACTGGAATAAGATGTAAAATATATGAAAGCGTCAAAACCATAGATTAACAGTAATAGTAGATGGACAAATGTCTTGCAACGTAACAATATGGCAGCAAGTGCACTGAGCGGGAAAGTTGATCCCATATTGGTTGCTAAAATAGTATTATGTAGTAGATTAGATTAAATTATGTTTAATTGGTGTAATTTTTTAATTATTTTTATAATTATAATAAGAAAAATTTACAGAAAGAATTGAGCTACTTTCGTGCTTTAGCTATAACTTTTCGCTCACATGTAAGAAGACCTATTACTTTCATGTGGGACTGGAGCTAATTTTTAATATTCTACGAAAATGCACGTACTGAAATTGAGAAAAAGTGGAATTTGACATTAATTACGCGGGACCAACAAGTATCCATTACAAGTCAACAAATATTATTTTTTTTGTTTGAAAAATAATTTATTAAATAAAAAATATTATAGCGAAAGTCCAAATCCAAAAGAAACAGGAACAAACAAAAACACTAACATAAGCAAAACATAATAATTAGGCCAATGCCAGAACTAACACAACAACATTAAAAAAAAAAAAAAACCAAAATAATACTCACCACCATCTTCGAAAGCAGTGAAAACCAAAATTGGGACTAAAAACAAACAACCCGTCAGAATTAAACTGTCCATTACCACCATTCAACAGAACAGGTATAATCGCCAAGGTATCACCACCAATTCTGATTGAAGTGTCTCGAGACAGGAGAAAAGAAAGAAAAACACGTGCAAATTGGAGGAAAGAGACTAAGGGCCTGTTTGGATTGGTTTTTTTTAAGAAAAAATATTTTTTATTAAAAAAGATATATTAAATTTGTAATAATTATTTGTTTTGACTTCCAAAAAAGTTAAAATTTTGAAAAAAACTCAAATATACCTTTTTTTAAAAGCTAGAATTTTCATCTTATCCAAAAAAATTATTTTTCAAAAGTTATTAAAAAAAGTACTTTGAAAAAAGCCAATCCAAATGAGTCCAAAAAGACTGTTTGGTTTTATTTATTTGTAGTTTATGAACACTAAATAATAAAAAATATATAAAAAGATCTTTTCTTATGTGCTTATAAGAACCAAAATAAGCCAAGCCAAACAACCTGTTAAATGTATCAATTCTCATGGGGCCTACAAGTATGTCAAGAAAAGAAAAGAAAAAAAAGTTGCCAGAGTCAACTTTTCTAGAACGCGGAAGTAAAGTGTACATATATAGGGAACTCATACAGTGAACTTGTAGGAGCACAGTATAACGTGCACTTACGGTTATAAATATATTAAATAAATAATTTATCAGTATTGAATAAAAATAATTTATGAATTTTATTAAACAAACAGCTTATGAATACTGAATAAATAATCTTTTTATTCTGAACAAACATATATGATTATTTTCATGTATAGATATTTATTAATTTTACACTTGTCAACAAATATTATAATGACCTGTAAATTTTACTGGACAAACAGTTTATATGAATACTAAACAAATAATTTGGTACACTATGCTTTATGTTCAAGTACATGATAAAATTTGCTATATATATATATATATGTATATATGTACGTATGTATGTATGTGTGGTCTGACATGAATGGAGTGCGGAGAATTGAGAAAATTGAAGAAAGAACAAGGCAGCGGCGATGAAGATCAGAGAAAAAATGCAGCAATGTTCTTGCCTTTTGCTCTGAAATTCAGATCTTATCGTTCCAATTTTTTCCAGTTTTATTCTTTTATTGTTTTAATTTTTTTTCTATTTGATCTTAATGAATCTTTTATTTATATCAATTTGTATAGAAATATATTAAATTAGTAAGTAGAGATATTATTGCTATGTTTTGGAAAAGATTAATAATATACTTTAGGATTTCTAATTGTCAGTCAAAAATAAGATTAAATGATTGAGGAAAGGCAGGAGAGAATTAAAGAAGATATTATTGACCCTGGGCATTTCAGGATTATAATTCAATTCACTATCTCGTTAATTTCAGCAATTTTAATTTCTGACTCCGTTTTTAGTATTATTTTCTTTTCAATTTAGTTTTATTTCTAATTTTATTTTTCTTAATCCCCAAATTATGTGTTAGAAAAAATTAGGGCTTCTAATCTGCAATCTTTATGGCCGATACTTTTACTCGTATATATTACTGGTTTTGGTGATAACTGTGCACTTGCAATTTTAGATGTTAAACTTTTACAAAAAAAATTTTGCGCTTTTATCGGGGATCGATTTGGTTAAACTTAGTAATATTGATACCAAATAATCTTAATTTTAGTCTAATGTTTCCATTTTTTATTTTTTAATTTCATTTGTTGGTGCTTTTTTTTTTCCCTTATTCTTTTTTAAGTTAATATCCTTTTGATCCTGAAACTGAGTGTACAGTTACAAAAATAAGAAAAGAGAAAGCAAAAAGTTCTCAAATCATCATCATGGTAGACAACAAGAACAACAATAGGGCTTTAAGAGATTTTGCTATGCCAGGCATCAATAATACACTTTCTGGAATCAGGCGCCCAACAATTCAAGCTAAGAATTTTGAGATCAAACCAGCAATTATTTAGATGACCCAAACATCTGTTTAGTTGAACGCATTGACTAATGATAATTTGAATGCTCATATTGTTAATTTTCTTGAAATTTGTGACGCTTTTAAGCATAATGGAGTTTCTGATGATGCAATTCACTTGAGATTGTTTTGTTTTTCATTTAAAGACAAGTCCAAGGAGTAGCTGAATTCTTTACCAATAAAGAGCGTAACAACTTGGGATGATGTAGCACAAAAGTTGTGAGCCAACTTTTCTCCACCAGCCAATACAGCTAAGTTGAGGAATGAGTTCACTCAATTTGTTCAGCGGGACATGGAGACTCTTTACAGAGCATGGGAGAGATACAAATATTTTTTGAAAATTTATTTTTAGTTATGAAATTTATTTTTTGGTGCAAGGGAGGAAGTGCTCAATTGTATTAGAACTCTAAGATTAGACAACCAAAAATACATAACAATGAAAGAGAAAAAAATAAAATTATTAAGGGTAAAATATAATAAATATTATGACATATAACATAGCTACAAAAAATTATCCTTATTTTCATCATCTTTTACCAAATTTTTTCAGCTACAAATCATTTCCCTTCTCTCTAATGGGTTTTGGCCACCAACGATGTTAACTGACTCCACTACTGACTTAAGTTTCAATGCATGGTGACATCAGATTGAGTCGCTATTAATTAATTAATTAGAAAGAACAAAATTGTGTTTATGTTTCGACGTCCCAAAAGAAGACAAAGTTTGAGACTGAAAATGGCTTTCCACTTGCATTATTTGCCATCTCAACATCGTTATGTTGGAAAGAGACTAGCCATTTTGCTTTTTGCATGGCCTTTTTATGGAGGTGCTGCATCACTCATTACCTTACAATCTGCTCTAATATTTCATCTGAAAATCACGCCCATTAGAGAAGCATAGAGCTCGACACTAGGTGGTGAAAACATATCGTCAAGAATAGTATCCTGCCATGAAGGCTTAGGTTTTTTTCAGTTGGGTAGAATTTGATCTTAATCTAAATGAGCCCAACTATGTTTTGAGGTTCAGTGTTAAACTACTAAATTTATAATTCGGGAATAAATTTAATACAAATTTATTTGAAATGGATTTTAAATCATTTGCAGACACCATTTCGTTATGAATATAAAACCTCTGTAGGCTTCTTTGATAGAAAATTAATATTTTTGGATCATTTGAGTGAAATGAATACATACCTCAGGTAACTTAAAAGTTCTTAGCTAGCCCTCTTTAGAAAAACGTTGGACTCAGCCTTTAGATTAAGCAAATTGCAAACCTTTAGATTGGGTGCTCACAAACATTTCTTGGTCACTATATGTTTTTACGGAGAAGGATAAAAGAAGAAAAATAATTCATAGAAGGATAATGAGTTTACTGCCTTAGGCATTTTAACGCATGAGAAAAGAAAAAGGAAAAAAAAAATCAAACGTTTGATATGATGAATTTCAATTGCCTTTATGATGGGTGATCTAGTATCAGGCAGACATTAATGGCCAACATCATATGATCGTGGGATTTCGAATTTGGACCCTTAATGTTACAGCTATATTGTACAAACATAAAATTTGGTTGATTAATAATATTTTTATGATAAAATAATTTAAATCATTAAAGATAGGTTGCATAATGGTATTGTTATTTTATTTTTTTTTAAAATTTTATATTATTATATGAGGATTCAAAATCTATAAAACTCTCACCATTTCTCTAATCGCTGGTTCCAGAGGATGGTCTATCAATTGGTCATCATGATCCTTCCTTATCCATCTGTAATCTCTCTTTTATTTTGTGCCACAAAATAAAAGTTTAAGCCTGAGTGGCAGATTCTATAGGATCTTTTTTTTTTTTTTTTTTTTTAGTCGAATTTTTATTTCCTTTTTCTTTCGAACTATTTATTCGGAATAGTACGTTATAGTCATTGCAGTTTTGAAATGTCTCCTCGTCCGTGAAGACTCGGGCAAGAAAAGCCATAATAGTTTTTAATTTAAGTATTTAACGATCACCCTGTTAAAAATTGATGTTAAATTGCAAAAATATTCATGAAAATTTTGACACATCTAGAATATCTAGATTAGATTAGATTACTTATCTAAGTTGCTTAAATAATTGACAATTTGACCCAGTCTAGAGAGATCTTTGAATTATTACCTATAGCTTAGTTGACTAATATAATCTAGATTAGTTTTGCTAGTCAATTTG
The DNA here is from genome assembly GCA_028554755.1 of Cordia subcordata. Lineage (NCBI taxonomy): Eukaryota > Viridiplantae > Streptophyta > Magnoliopsida > Boraginales > Cordiaceae > Cordia > Cordia subcordata. The sequence continues at coordinate 26,170,351 of JAPTOF010000003.1, read as the reverse complement.
ATTAAGTAACTTAAGTCAAAGCATGTAACTTGCATACTCTTGATGATTTTAGGAACTGATTAGCCAACATAGTAAATCTATAAATATAAACTTGTGGTCATATATTAGTAATGTATCATATATGCGATGTATTATATGTATTAGCCAATACGAAAAAGTTTATCTCTTGCTTGTCCAAGTTAATTATTAGCCTTCCTTCAATGTTCTATAAATCCTAAACCAAATTCTATCACACCCAAATATGGACGCACTTTAACACTCGCACGAATAATTCTAATTCAGGCACCAATCAAGGACATAGCACTTTGGCATTTACAGAGAACTCATTGGATGATATTTTAATCATCAGATAATTCTTGTTTTTTTAATTAAAGAAAGAAATTATTCATTCCAATGCACTTTTTACTTTTAAAACATATATGTTCTTTTGTAACTCTGAAGAAAAAAAAGAACAGTTCAAATGAGCCCCATATCTTCTTTGTTCTATATGAAGCTTCCAGGGAAATGTGCACAAACAGTAAGTAAGGAAATTGTAGATGTTTTTTTCTCTTTGCTTCCTTTAATTGCATTTTGTGTGAATAATCAATCTATTACAGAAAATGAGAAAGTGCATGCGTTGAACAAAGCTTACTCCTCATTTTTTAAAAATTACACCCATTTTTTAAATAACTCCCGTTTTTCAAAACAAAGGGCTCTCAAGAGCAGTCTCTGTGCTTAGAAACAATATGACAGCTATAGCATCCCAAATGAGAAGCTATGTTCTCCTATCAACCTGTTGAAGAAAGAGATCTATGCTATGAGCATATTGTTTCTCCATACCAAGTAGTAATATTGGAAACTATATCTATTAAGTTACAAATTTACGGGGAAAAAAGCCAGGAGAAAATTTTTTATTGGCATCAAATACCTTGAGTTCCAGCGAGAAGATGGTTTGCATGACCCTTGAGATTGCACTCAACCAATGAATCAATGATCTTGGATTTTTAATTAATGATAGTTCTTTGCAAATTCAATATGCAGGCTTCCAAGATGAAAGAGCATATAAAGTGCGTCCCTTCCACCCCTGCAACAACCAATGGCCGTCTTCATCAATTACAAAATCCTTGTGATAAGATGACTTCACACGGTCTTTCGCCATCTTCACTATCTCTTCATCAAATGGAAGCGGCTTGAATCCAGCCTTAACGTTCCGGACCTGCCACTGCTTGTATGTCTCTGGTCTTTCAATCCTCTCGGCATCTTCGCATGCAATAACATTCATTGCCTGGCGCCCAAATACTGCTCTCTCGATCAGCAACCTCTCATGAATTTCCCTCGGGACATTAGCCTCGAGCATATCAAACAAGGATGAAAAATGAAAAAGTGCCTCCCGAAATCTTGCAACGAAGAAGGGGGTACTGTAAGAACCATTTAGAATTCCATGTATGAATACATCAGGCTTTATCTGCCTGACACGGTTGAGAACAATATCTCTTGGACTAGGACTGTCCACCATCACAGTCTCGTCAAGTAGATACCTTAACCGAAAAAGACAGTTGACGACAAGCACTTCGCCCTCCTCAATTTTGAGATCCTCCATTTTAATTGTAACCCACTTTTGTGCTATAGCGTTGAACTCAAATGGAACTTTAAAAGTTTCTGCATAATTAGCTAAACGTCGTCCAGTTTCCTCAACCCTTGCCGATGGTCGAAAACCAGGACGAGGAATATCAATACCAGTAATACGAAGTTTTGGAGGTCCACCTGGTCTGGATGACAGACGTTGGATAAGGGAAGGCCACTGGAAACCATAGAGAATACCAAAATCAACTATATGCAGTCTTGTTGCTTTCTCCGACACCTTCATGATGGTCTCATTTGAGAAGAAATTAGTAATGGTCCTAAATGGGCAGACAGAAATATATAGATGGTAAGCCTTCAAAGCATCAGCACCTGATGTGGGCAGAGAAATAAGAGCTTTGTAAATTTCAGATCCTGAACCAGCTAGGCGTGCCTCAAGACCATTAGCAAAATAATGAGCCAGCCTTTGCATTCCATCCCCTGTTGGAGAAGAATGTTCTCTGATCTGTTTCAGAAACTCATAGCTGGACCTTAGGTCACCAACAGCAATAGAGTTTGCACAAAGTGTTAAAAGAGTTGTCAAATCTGCTGCATTCCTTTGACCTCTGCGTTTCTTGTCACGGGACTTTCCACCTCTAGATCCCTTTGAACTACCACTTTGAGGTGTATTTCTGCTAGTTCTGTTCTGCAATGATTCACGGAGAGCAGATTCACTTTCCCCTTCACTGGACAGAAGCACCATATCAAATATTGCTGGCCCCAATGCTGTTGGTTCAGAATACTTTGCTGACTGCTTGTTGCTCTTGCCACCTTGCAAGTTCCCATCTTCCTGATGTGGATTCCTCTTCCTCATTGATTTATCAGGGCAGTGGTCATGCCCACGCTTCTCCACCATAGTTGGAGGATCTTTTGCCTCTTCAGCCTGTGCCTGCCCCAACAACTCATCATACCTAATATTAGCAAGCAAATCATTGGCATTAGGAAGAAATGTACTTGCTTCCTGGACCCCTTTCTGAAACTGCATAATAGATTGGCTATCACTAAATATCTCAGGAATTCTAAGAGTGCTAACTGGTGAATTCACGGTGACATCAGCGGAAGTACCACTTCTGCTTGATGAGCTGCAGGATGACCAAGAAGTTGATTCTGAAGCTAGGCCAACAGATACATGTTCCGCAGCTTCAGTTTGACCAAAATCCCAATTTGGGAATAAATATTCATCAATAACAGCATCACTTGACCCACCACTATTATGATCCAGAAAAAAGTTTTCACCGTTGCTCTCAAAATTCTCTTCTATATTGGGCACCACTGGTTGATCTGGAGAAGGCGGGTACTTTTCTCCAAGGACTTCGTAGAAAGATCTTTCTGCCGCTTGAAGAGCCGCAGAATCTTGAAACATGCAGGTCTCTTCGTCCATGTCCTCTTCCATTAGCATATCAGTGATGTACTTGAGCATAATATCACTAAAATCGAAATCCTCATGGTACTCCTTCTCAAATGGTGCAGAACAACAATTGGCGTTGAAATCAGGTTGAGCACCCGAAATGCCAATATAGTTATGGTCTCCAAACGTATCATTTACACCCAAAAAAGCCCCTTCACTGAAATTGGTTCCAAATGCTGCTCCATAATTCCCCCTTATATTTGCATCCATAACAAGACACTCCCTCAAATATCCAAATTCAATAAAGCAGACAGTAAACAACACCCAAATTCCAAAAGGCTTGAACCACTAAATTCTAGACTCACACTCAGTGTCCCTCATTTCCATATCTTCTACAGCTAGTACAAAAACCAGAACTTTGCAAAGCTACAAGCTTTATCTAACCAAGAATCTCAAACTCCTGAAGATAACAGAAGTACATGTATATATAAGCATAACTATACTTGAACATGAAATACATTTACAAATATACCTATATACATTAACAGTCAGAATCAAAATCAGATTAAATGATTAATCTTTATCTTCTCTAAAAGCATTACAGAAAATGGAGACTATGCATAAAGGCTTTGATGTTTTGCCTCAAAAACCTCTAAAGAAAGCAGAATTAAATGACCCAGATTATAAGAGTTGGTATGCTACATAGAAGTATACTTAAATATATGCATGGCCAAAAGAAGAGCAGTTGTTGCAGATTTTACCTGAAAGAAAGCCTAGAGAGAGGGAGAATCTTGGGTGTGGATAGCATAGCATAGTTGTAAAATGGACCTGTGTCCAAAGCGATGTAAATGTATGCTCTATATTAACACAATAAATAAACACACTGACCCTACAAATTAAGTTTTACATGAGTTAGTAATTCAATATAATATTAAAAGCTAAAAACCAAACAATGTTAGATTCACAACTCACTGTCACCTATTCATTAAACAGTCTTACGTTCGAAACTCAAATTTTAAAGACAAACTTCACCTGTACATGAGGGACATGTTGACACAATAAATAAACACATAACATCTTGATACAATAAATAAACATACTAACATCTTTTCTATAAATTTAAACTTTTACATAAGATAATAACTCATATGGGATGAAGTGTTAGAAACTAGTAATAGTAATAGAATGCAGAAATAGTAACAAGGCAAATAGAAAACTGAACTGGAAATAACAAATAAAGAAGAAATAAACAAAATTAGTCGAGGCTCGAGATACACGATTTCCTTAAAGGATTTACGCCCCTTCTACAGTGCTAAAGGTTATGGCGTATCCTTCCCAAGATACAACGACTGTACCTCTTGACTATGGTAGCACACCGAAGCAAGAGCCGGCGAACCAGAAGCGCAGGACTCTCTCTGTATGTGGAAAAAGTACTAGCAAAATGCTTATACTATTACACTATATGCTAATACGAGAATGCTACTATATCCCTGTCTCCTTCTGGACACGGCTATATATAGTGGAGCAAATAGGAGCAGTCAGCAAATAGCCATTAAGGGAGCCATAAACATGTTCCTCCAACAGTCAAAAACGTCCACAAAATAAGCTCACTTGATGCCAACGTGCTAAAAAGTAAATCCCGAGCTTTAATATATCAGTTACGTTCTCCTCAAACTTTTCAGGTGTTTGAGTCTTTTCCCAAAAAATACAAACCGGAGTGAAAAATCGTGCTACACCCGCGTCGTGGACCCGGACCAGCCCGCGGCGCTGCGCGGGCGGGTGCGAGCTCGTGTGTGGTGGGTTTAGTACCATGCCCACCATGTATAATCTTTCCTCCATATGCCTCACTGGCACACCTCATAAAGGAATCTATATATAAAGTGAGAAAAATTTAATGGTTTTCCTATGTGGGATACAATCCCACAGATAACCAAATCTAACAACCAAACTAGTAACCCACTCAACTTTGGTTGCCAATTTCTCATTCACCTTTAATCCGTTTTTAACATGTAAATATATCATGTTAATCTATTTGAAACAAGGAACGTAACGATATCAACAACAGACCCTTTTGACGTGCGGGACCTAACTCAAAAATTGAGTCAATATTGCTTTGACCTCATGTTAAAGCATTCTAAACTAACATGGAGTTGAAACCCTGTCCAGTTGATCAAATATCCGAAAGGTTGTCTTTGAGAAGTTGATGGCTCAAAGCTTTTTTTCCTGTTTTTGAACTAAACAAGATTGCATTAATATTACCAGTAAATTAACAGGCAGCATTTAATACTAAAAATAAAATAAAACATCAGTAAAATGTTTTATTGTTTTTGATTAACAAGAAAGAATTACCATAAGTGATAAGTACCAATGCGCGAGAATAGAATGGTTAAAGATTGGAGATGGTGGAAACAAAAAGAATATTGCGGGTCATATATTAGCAAAAAAGATGAACTAGTTTAAGATCCTCTTATGACCACTTAACGAAATTATTGAATACTTTATGATATAAAAAGCTTGCAACTTTGAAAAGTTTTATTTTATTTAAAGCTCAAATTATGCTTGATGATGAAGAATATAAAACTAAGAAGATGCACGTTTAATGCGTGAATAATCCACCTTGCTTATATAAAAATTACTATTAGTTATAACAACAAGGTTATCTTTTTAATTTGTTCTGCAAAATACAAGTGTGGAGCCAAGTGGGAGCTTAGTATATTATAGTAATTTAGGTAAGTTATATGAATGGTTTTTTATTTTTGTCATGCATAACAATTTTATCTCTTATTATTCATTTGTGACAATTTAATTACTGATCTAATATATTTGTGCTTTGAAATAATGGTCTTTCATATTTAGCTGGAATGTAACACGAAGATCTTCCAAAATTTGGCTAGAACTGAGGAGCAAATCATGGAATCCATTTTGCTTGATGTTAGGCAACTTGTTAATAGATAAGAGTAAATATAATGATAGCAAGAAGGGTAGGACTTTTTGTCATTGATGGAACTTTGAGGTGGCACTAGTTTGATTGTTGCGGTTACCAGTGTTAGGTTGTTGAGTTTCTATGGTAAAGTTCTTTTGTTGATTAATACAAGCACTTGCTTATTCAACAAAAAGATTTATGACTCGAGAAATTATGAGGGTTTTTCTTTTCACCTAAGATAAAAGCTCATCCACCTTTATTTTGGAGATGATTTTTTCATAATTTGCACAGGGAATATAGATCCAGTTGGGCCTATATGTGAAATTATTCTCAAAATCAACAGTGACAATAGTGAGATTTTCTTGGGGTTGTGATCAAAATAAAAAACTGCCCATCCCTGGCTTATTGGATTTTCAAGAAGGTGGGCTTCCTATTTCCAAAAAACTACGTAAATCAGATTTTGCACTTCTTCTGGAAATAATCACTAGCAAACTTGATTCTTGGGCCAAAAAATGGCTCACTTTTGCATGCTCATCGTGAAGGTGGATTGGGCACTCTTCACCTACAAGAGATAAAGAACAGAGGGCATTTTAAAAGTTCTTGTCGTAGCGACTCGTTGGGCCTTGTGGATTGACCTTTGACAGAGGTGCAACACTATTGGACCATCCTACTACTTGGATCACCTGGGCTTCGTTCTACTTGGGCCAACAGACCAATTGTTTACACATAAAGGGGACCCGCTTCGGGAAGGCCAAATAAGCCCAATCAGCAATTGAGTATGCCCCATCCTAAGACATGACATTTTTACCACATTGGACATTTTCCTTTCAGATGTCATGTCCTTCTATTGCCTTCAACCCTTTGTGATTCTTTGCATAATTGGATAGTAAACTCAGGCATGATGACTGCAATGATGTCTCTGAAAGTTATGAGTGTAATCTGTCTACTATTATTTCATTATGATTATTATGTTAATTGTACATAATTATTTGATCTTATTTATTACGTTTGAAAGTTATGAGTACATTTATTACTTGGATGAACGATAAATGAAAAGAATTATCCCCATTCAACAATCGATATCAAAATATTTCATTTCTTTGTCAAAAAAATAATAAATATGTGAAACATCTTGAAGAAATTTATCTCTTTTTATCTGCTAGCTAGTTTAAAAATTGTTTTACTTGACGGATTTAGATGTGAAATGTTTTAGACCATGAAGTTACATAGAAATTCTTTAATATTAGACATTCTTCATAAGCAACCGGAAAACTCAAACTAGCAAATCTGTCAATATTACTCTTCATATCATTCAATAATTTCAACTACGTACCTTCGTGCTAATAATTAATGTGTCCAAACTTTTCTGCAACCTCAATTATTAGTCCATTTCTGTTACGAGATGGGATCGTGCCGGCTGGTCTCAGACAAACAACAAACTAAAACACGTTGAGGATTGAAGAAAGCATATCTTTTGTTGCTTTCTATATCTCCTTTGTTCTATAAGAAGCTTGCATGGAAATGTGCACAAGCAACAAGTAGGAAATTGTAGAAGTCTTTTCTCTTCGCTTTATTTAGTTGCATTTTCTGTGAGTAATCAATCTATTAAAGAAAAAGAGAAAGTGCATACAATAAACAAAACTTAAATTACTCCCATTTGTTGCAACACAGGGCTCTCAAAAGCAATCTCTGTGCTTAAAATGACAGCTATAGCATCCCACACCAAGTAATAAATATTGGATTGTAAGAGAGCAAGGAGAAAATTTTGATTCCAGCAAGAAGACGTTACATGTTTGCATAACACTTGAGACTGCACCAACCAATGACGAACCAATTCCCGTTAGTGATAGTAGTTAACAAATTCAAACCGCAGGCTTCCACGACGAAACAGCAAATAAAGTGCGTCCCTTCCAGCCTTGCAACAGCCAGTGGCCATCTTCCTCAAGTACAAAATCCTTGTGGTAAGATGACTTCATGCGATCTTTGGCCATCTTCACTATCTCTTCATCAAATGGGAGCTGCTTGAACCCAGCCTTAACGTTCCGGACCTGCCACTGCTTGTATGTCTCTGGTCTCTCAATCCTCTCGGTGTCTTCGCATGCAATGGTATTCATTGCCTGGCACCCGAATATTGCTCTCTCGATCAACAACCTCTCATCAATTTCCCTCGGGACGTTAGCCTCGAGCATATCAAACAAGGATGAAAAATGGAAGAGTGCCTCCCGAAATCTTGCGAGGAAGAAGGGGGTACCATAAGCACCATTTTGAATTCCGTGTATGAATACGTCAGGCTTTATCTTCCTGACACGGTTGACAACAATATCTCTTGGACTAGGACAGTCCACCATCACAGACTCATCAAGTAAATACCTTAACTGAAAGAGACAGTTGACGACAAGCACTTCACCCTCATTCTTGAGATCCTCCATTTTAATTGTATCCCACTTTTGTGCTATACCGTTGAACTCAAATGGAACTTTAAAAGTTTCTGCATAACGAGCTAAACGTCGTCCAGTTTCCTCAACCCTTGCCGATGGTCGAAAACCAGGACGTGGGCAATCAATACCGGTGATACGAAGTTTTGGAGGTCCACCTGGTCTGGCTGACAGACGCTGGATAAGGGAAGGCCATTGGAAACCATAGAGAATACCAAAATCAACTACATGCAGTCTTGTTGCTTTCTCAGACACCTTCATGATTGTGTTATTTGAGAAGAAATTAGTAATGTTCCTAAATGGGCAGATAGAAATATATAGATGGTAAGCCTTCAAAGCATCAGCACCTGATGTGGGCAGAGAAATAAGAGCTTTGTAAATTTCAGATCCTGAACCAGCCAGGCGTGCCTCAAGACCATTAGCGAAATAATGAGCCAGCCTTTGCATTCCATCCCCTGTCGGAGAAGAATGTTCTCTGATCTGTTTCAGAAACTCATTGCTGGACCTTAGGTCACCAACAGCAACAGAGTTTGCACAAAATGTTAAAAGAGTTCCCAAATCTACTGCATTCCTTTTACCTCTACGTTTCTTGTCACGGGACTTTCCACCACTAGATCCCTTTGAACTACTATTTTGAGGAGCATTTCTACTAGCTCTGTTCTGCATTGATTCACGGAGAGCAGATTCACTTTCCCCTTCACTGGACAGAAGCACCATATCAAACATTTCTGGTGTCAATGCCATTGGTTCAGAATACTTTGCTGACCGCTTGTTGCTCTTGTCACCTTGCAAGTTCCCGTCTTCCTGATGTGGATTCCTCTTCCTCACAGATTTATCAGGGCAGGGGTCATGCCCATGCTTCTCCACTATAGTTGGAGGATCTTTTGCCTCTTCAGTCTGCGCCTGCCCCAATAACTCATCATACCGAATATTAGCAAGCAAATATTCATCAATAACAGCATCACTTGACCCACAACTATTATGATCCAGAAAATTGTTTTTACTAGTGCTCTCAACATTCTCTTCTATATTGGGCACCACGGGTTGATTCGGAGGAGGGTACTTTTCTCCAAGAACTTCATAAAATGATCTTTCTGCCACTTGAAGAGCTGCAGAATCTTGAAACATGCAGGTCTTTTCATCCATGTCCTCTTCCATTAGCATATCACCGATGTACTTGAGCATAATATCACTAAAATCGAAATCCCCATGGTACTCAGTCTCAAATGGTGCAGCATAACATTTGGCAATGAAATCAGGTTGATCACCCGAAATGCCAACAGAATTTTGATCTGCAAACGCATCATTTACGCCCAAAAAAGCCCCCTCGCTGAAATTGGTTCCAAGATGCTGCTCCATAATTCCCCCTTATATTTGCATCAATAGAAAGACACTCCCTCAAATATCCAAATTCAATAATGCAGACGGTAAACAACACCCAAATCCCAAAAGGCTTGAACCACTAAATTCTGGACACTATATCGGTTTCTCTTATTTCCATATCTTCTACAGCTAGTATAAAGACCAAAACTTTTTGCAAAGGTACAAGCTTTGTCCAAACCAAGAATCTTAAACTCCTGAAAATAAAAGAAGCCAACGTACATATAAGCATAATTATTCTAGAACATGCAATACATATACAAATATACCTATATACATTAACAGTCGGAACCAAAATCAGATTAAATGATTAATCTTTATATTATCTCAAAGCATCACAGAAAATGGAGACAATGCATAAACACTTTGCTATTTGGGTGCGCCATAGCATAGTTGTAAAATGGACCACTGTCCAAAGCGATGGAAATGTGTTGTACTTACAGCATTTAAAGCAAAAATGATCAGAGACTCAGAAGGTAGGGAGTTGAAGCCCTGCCGACTTGATCAAATATGCGAAAGCTCCTTTTTTTTTTTTTCTGTTTTTGAATTAAACAAGAATGGGTTAGTATCACCAGTAAATTTACTGTCAGCATTTATTCTTAAAAATAAAATAAAGCATCAGTTAAATGTTATATTGTTTTTGATTAACAAGAAAGAATTACCTTAAGTACCAATGTGCGAGAATAGAATGGTTAAAGTTTGGAGACAGTGGAAAGAAAAGAGTACAGCGGGGCATATATTCGCCAGGGCCTACCTCCGCGGCGGCGGCCGCCCCTCATTTTTTTTTTTTTTTTTTAACTTTTACTTTTCTAAGTCAATTATTTCGGCATATTTCCACCCCTTACAGTCTGTTCGATTGAGGAAAATGGGGGAAAAGGTAATGGAAGGACCGGTAGAGAGGGAATGAGTTTCATCCTTCAAATTTTTTATTTTAAGCCCTTTAAATTGGGATAAAATATGAGAGGAGATTTTTCAAATCCATTATTTTCAATCTTTTATTTTCTTTCAATTCAAACATAAAACACTCATAATTTTTATAGGACAAATTACATGGAATCTTTTTTGGTATATCAATAAGAGTGTGTTTACCGCTATGATTTAAAAATTAATTAATTATTCCCTATATTCCTCAAAAGTGGAGCGCACACACTCATTTTTTTAACTCTGTTAGTTTTGACTAACGAAAATACAAAAAGACTAATTTGCCCTTCAAACCCAAGGGCTAATGGTGCACTTATAACAACTACAAGGGGTACGACACACTTATGATAAACCATAGGGGTACGGCATTATTTATCCTATTTAATTGGAAACGTAAAGTAATTAATAATTAATTGATTTATTAATTAATAATTTAATAATTGATTAATTAATTAATCAAATAATTTAAAATTAAAATTAATTTAATTAGTGAGACGGTGATTGTGCGACTGTGATGGAAGTGGAGGTTAATTTTTTTTATTTTTTTATGACAAAAAATATTTACTTGTAGTAACGAAATAAAATGCAAACATATTTATAGTATAGTTGATTAAAATTTATATATTTTAAACTAAAGTAAGGGTTCAAGTTTTTTCTCTTGCAACTGTTTTTTCAAAATCAAAAAGGAAGGGTATTTTTGACCCAAGTCAAGTTTAACAGCAAAAAAACTAAGCCTAGTCCAAGGTTCGGCGCGTGTATTACACATCCGGTTAAATCTAACAGAAAAAGTAACGAAGGGGGTAATGTGCTTCACTTTAGAAAGTACAGGGGGTAGCTAGTTAATTTTTAAATCACATGTGATAAACATACACTTATAACAAACTACAAAAGGTTTCATGTAATTTAACTTTTTATATTTCTTTCTTTCCAATCTAAACATGAATTGTTCATCCTTTTTCCTTCCTTTTTTTTTCCTTTTCTTTATTAAATTTTTCCCCTTCAACTCAAATAGGGCGTTAATGTAGACAGTATGCCCAAGTGGATCAGTGGATTTCTATCTTCTTTTCCTTTTTAAACACAATTCTTTCCTACTGCCGCTGTTTTTTTTTTCTTTTTTCTTTTTTCCTTTTTTAAACACAATTCTTTTTTCTCAATTGTTTAACCCTACTACCAGTCTACCACCGTTTTTTCCCCTTTTCCAAACACAATTCTTCCCTTTTTTTTTTGGTCGAGCAACCCAATTCTTTCCTAGAGCCGCTGCTCTTTTTCTTTTCCCCTTCTTTTAACACAATTCTTTGTACTCAATTCTTTTTTTTCTCCTTCTTTTAACACAATTCTAATATTTATATAACAACAAATGGTTCTTTTCTTTTGGATTTTTAATTTTTATAAATCACTACCATTTTCAGTTTTTTAAGCTTATTAACTTCTATAATCTCGGTGTCCTAAAGTTAGATTTTCTTCTCTTTTTAAATAAAAATAAGCTTCTCTTCCTCTATCTGTCTACTTCTCACAAATTACAACTCTTTTCACAAATTGTCATCACAATAGTCTTAAAAACTCTCATCTCATGAATGGAAGTTAGTATTTCTCACTTCAATTTTAGTTTTTTAATTTGTTTTTACGCGGATGACTCGTACTTTTATTTTTCTTATTGCTATTTTGCTACAATAAATTAATTAATTTGATCTTTTCATTCTTGCCAATTGTAAAGAAATAAGATATTCCTTATTTTTATTATTATTTTTATTGTTTATTTTTTATATATTGTTACTATTATTGTAATTTTTATTATTATTATCTTTTTATCATTGACCTAGACTTTGTCATATCAGAAATAAAGTTATATTGAGGTGGAAACAAGAAAAAATCACACATTTCTTTTGACAACTTCATTCTTTATTTTAAAATACGTGAGACATATATTTCAACGACTTCATCAGTTTTCAAATTTTTTTAATATATAAATTTTTAATATAACTTTCACTTGAATTGAAACAAATAGTTCTATTTTACATGTTTATCCTTTGAGAAGGAAAATAATAGAGCGTTGCATATGTTAAATTCTCACATTTTTAACAAGTGAACAAAGCAAAGTTGTAGTTTTATTTTCTTTTTAATATGTGTAACATATCCATAAAGTTATTTTAGAAATGATTATTTTGTGATTTAGATATCCATAAAGTTATTTTAGAAATGATTATTTTATGATTTAGATTGAAATCTTGAATTGAATCACAACATGGTCTCAATATTTTTCACCATCCCTCACTTAAAATCTTGAATTGAATCACAACATCGTCTCAATATTATCATTAAAATATTGATAATGAAGAATATAAAATTAAGAAGATGCACATTTAATGCATGACCAACCATCTTGCTTATTAAAAAAAAAATTAGTATAGTTATACTAACAAGTTTTTATTTTTAATTTGTTATACAAAATATAGGTGTGTAGCTAGGTGTAGCATAGTTATAACAAAATAGAAGTGTGTAGCTAGGTGTAGCATAGTTATTTTTGTCACTCGTAATAATTCAATCTCTTATATTTTATTTGTAACAAAGTAGTTCTTTTGTCTAACGTATTTGTACTTTGAAGTAATGGTTTTTCATATTCAGATGGAGCGGAATAGGAGATCCAAAATTTGGCTAAAACTGAGCAAATCATGGAGAGTCCATTTTGTTTGATGTTAGCCAACATGTTAATAGACCTCGTCGATATAAGGTTAGCATGAAGAAGAGGATATTAGTCTGGTTTCCAGATTTTTTGTAGAATTCTTTTATTGATCAATATAAGCACTTGCACATTCATCAAAAAAGGTACGACTTAGAAATTTTCTTTTCACCCAAGATGTTTCAAGACAAAAGGCTCAACTACCTTTAGAGGGTGTTTGACTTTGCTTATTTAGTACTTATAAGCACCTAAATAAAAACATGTGACATGATATTTTTTTCTAGGTGCTTAGCAAAGCCAAACACCCTTATTTTCAGAATTTCATAATTTGCATAGGGAATGCAGGTCCAGTTGGGGCTACACGTGAAATTATTGGGCTCACAATCAACAATGGCAATTGTGAGATTCTGTCAGGGGATTGAAATCAAATGAAAAAACTGCCCATTCTTGGCTTATTGGGCTTTCAATAATGTGGGCTTCCTATCTCCCAAAAACTACGTAAATCGGATTTTGCACTGCTTGTGGAAGAAATACTAGCAAACTTGGCTCCTGGGCTAACAAATGGCTCACAGTTGCTGGCTCGTCGTGAAGGTGGATTGGGTATTCCTCACCTCCAAAAGTTTATAGTGGAAACTCGTTGGGCCAAGACTTTGACAGAGGTGAAACGCTTTTGGATCTGCCTTCTACTTGGATCACCTGGGCCTAATTTTACATGGGCCACCTGCCCATGATTACACACAAAGGGAACCCGCTTTGAAAAGGCCGAATAAGCCCAATCAGCCATTGAGTGTTCCCCATTCTAAGACATGACATCTTTACCACATTTGACAATTTCCTTTCAGATGTCACGTCCTTTTATTGCATTCAACACTTGCCGATTCTCTGCGTAAATGGATAGTAGAACTCAGGCATGATGACTGCGAGGACCTCTTTAAAGTTATGAGTGTAATCTATCTACAATTATTTCATCATGATTATTACATTAGATGTATATAATTATTTGATTTTACTTATTACGTTTAAAAGCTATGAGCATATTTTTTATCCATAATAGAATGGTAAATGAAAAGGATCGTCCCCTTTCAACATCCAATATCAAAATATTTCATTTCTTTGTCAAAAAATTAATAAATATGCGAAACATATTGAACAAATTTATCTCTTTTTATCCACTAGCTAGTTTAAAAATTCTTTTACTTGATGGATTTAGATGTAAAATGTTTTACTATGAAGTTACTTAGAAATGCAGCTCAAAATTTTTATTAAACCTTTAATATTAGACGTTCTCCATAAGCAATAGGCAAACTCAAAGCTCAAAGTCGCAAATCTGTCAATATTTCTCTTCATGTCATTCAATAATTTCAACTACGTACCTTCTTGCTATAATGTTTCCAAACTTCCCTTCAACCTTAATTATTCTATTTCTACTGTAAGATGAGATTCTAAAAGAAAATTAATAAGACATTAATTGTGCTGGGTGGTCTCAGACAAACAACAAACCAAAGCACATTGAGGATTGAGGAAAGCATATGATCTTTTGTTGCTTAAAGCATGTGACATATATTGTTTACAATGATTAAAATGATTCATCCAATAAAAGAATCTACGACAAATCTGCTGAATGGATGAACATGATTGTCCAAGATCTATTGATGAGGCTATATGGTATATTATATATATCACTGAAAAGATTGGATAACATTAAATAATAAGAGAAAACCTGATTTAGATCAGATCAGAGAAAGGTGAATATAGAGAGACAGCTGAGAGGCTAGCTAAGCCAGGCTGGTGGGTGAGTGATCTCAATTGGACGCTTATTAGGTGCTAAACCTTGTGCGCAGGGGTGCTTGTGCTACATGTATGCATGTTCTTCTTTTAATTTATTTCTTGTGTTACAAAAGACCTAACGGTAAAATGGTATGTCTCTCACTTTTAGTATGAATAAGTCCATGGATCAATTCCCGCTAAATAGATATTGTAATCGGTCTTTGTCCTTCCTTAAAGTAAAAAAAAAAAAATACTTCTTCTGTTGTGAACATGATCTTCTAACCCAACCAAACCAGACTGTCGAGATCAGCTACACATTCATTGTGATAAGTAATAGCAGACACACAACACCACCGAAAAAGGTCACGCGATCCCAATAATTATATGGACATCTTTTCAAGCTACGTACCAACACTTATTCATTTCACATGCCTCAACGTGCTTGCCTTCGAAAAAGTAATCGCCTCCGCCTAGGATTGTTGCCAATTGAAGGAGAATCAAGTTTAGACAAAACCCCCTCTACACTTCTTTAGGCAAATTGCACCGTTTTGTTATAGTTGTACAACATTTTTTATATTTTAAAACTCGTAAATTAGAATAACTCCCTGTACTATAATAAATGTCCGACAAAATCTCTAATTTTTTGGTGATTATGTAACATTAACATTCTTGGGCCCGTTTGAATTGGGTTTTTTTTAAAGGAAAAAATATTTTTTTTTTAAAAAAAAGTTACATTAAATTTGTAATAATTATTTGATTTGTCTTTAAAAAATTGAAACTCTGAAAAAGCTTAAATACAGCATTTATTAGAAATTAGAATTTTTAACTTCTAAAAAAAATTATTTTTCAAAAATTGTTAAAAAAAACGCTTTTGAAAAAAGTTAATCCAAATGGGCCCTTTATAACATAAGAGTACTCTAAGCAAAATTGTCCAGCTCATCTGTTTGCAAATAATTTTTTTGGATCGGTTGATTATTAAAAAGTAGTTTTTGTGGAAGTGATAATCAGAAACGATTGATAATTACAGGGAACAATTAGAAATAAGTGAAACTACTGGGATTGGAGTGAGTTAAGTGTTACGTTGCATTCGATTTTCGAGCCGTGGAAGAAAGAAAAACGAAGATACGAGTAAAGCGTCCAATTGAAGCAAGCATTCTTGTTGAGACAAAGGAGATCGTCGCCGTTACTTTTTTCATCTGTTTCAACTTTGCTTTTCCAACAATTTGTCAGGACGGCCAAGTTGGGTTGGGTTATCTTTTAATGATCTTTACTTGCCGTTCAAGGAAGTTAGAAGAAAGTCCTGCACGATACCAGACCACCGTATATACTCTTCTTACCTCTCAAGCAAAGTTAAATTACGAAGTCAGAAAGCAGTATTTGAGCAAGTTCTAATATATTTGCTAGCTAGCCTTAAAACACCTCATAATGTTGTGACGAAAAGGAATATTATAACATATAAGAGGATTTACAATGGTGGTGGACAACTATTCAAACTATTTTATTATTATAATACTATAAATAAGTGTATCTATATTGAATTCTTCTCGTCGTATTATAACTTTAAAAGGAGACGTCTCGTATATAAGATGATTTGTTAGGATCCATATTCAAATTTTAAAATTATAATCTGACGGTTTAATTGAATAATAATTCATCCGTCAACAAAATTATTCGCCACGAATTTAAATCCTCTCACATCATCCGTCTTTCCAGGTTGATGAACAAAGAACGGGAAGTAAATAATTCAACCAACACGGTCGACGAAATAGATAGATGCACACCAAAACAATTGACAAATGAAACCTTGACAAGTTAAACGTACAAGATATATTATTCTTTTCTTTTTTCCGTATAATTTGTTCTTCAAGTTGAACCACATATCAAAGAATAGAACCAACAAAATGGACACTGCATTTCCTGTTAGAATGCTTTTTATTCACTGAATCATTTACAGGCGCCAAGCCCTTCTACATCTCAGTCAAAAGACTTGGCAATAAATCAGTGCTGAAAAGGAAAAAATGCTACACGAAATTTAACAAGAATTCTTTTTTACATTTGAGTTGTTAATGTTCTCCTATCATAAGTTTTTACATCTTCACAATACGACAAACTCCCTCAAGCTCCGACTCCCTCCACGTGTCTGTCCACAGTCCTCAGAGCTTCAACATGATGCTTCCCGTGTTGCTTAGACTGATGTTGAGACCAGAACGCATGGGCCGTTAGGACTCGGTCGAGAAGCTCTTGTGGCACAGGCTCCCCCCTTCTTTGCTGAGGCGAGATGCTGGCTGTGTGGACCAATGTTTTCCATTTATCCTGTATAAACCAGTGAAGGGTGATGGAAAACAACTTTTAGTATCCGAGGGCACGTATTGTAAGACAATAGGATACCAAACTTATCCACAATTCCCAACTATTTCTTTTGCTTTCTCATGCAATCATTTAGAGATCAAGGTGAGATTAATAAAGTACAAGGGATTAGAAAATCTCCAACATAAGCTGGCATTTACTAAATCTTGTCATATGTTACAGGCAATTGTGGCAATTACTAATTCCAGTGAAAATAATAAAGAAAAAAACTTCCAAGCTGCCTCATTTAACAATCATATACAGCTAAAGCATCTCTTTCATGCATCCATACCATCAGCCAAAAAGATAGAAGAATAGGAAATCATTTGCCAAGATCTAACAAGATAAAAGCAGCAAATGACATCTTACCTTCAGGTCAACATAAGTTCGATGATCAGCATTGTCAAAAGCCCGCATTTTAACATCACGCCACCTGTACAATTGAGAATGTCTGTAAAAATCAAATTATACTCATATGACTGTAAAGGTCTTGATTACATTGCAAGCACAGGGAGGTGTCAATGTTGCAATACCTTCCAGTTCCAAGTTTTTCAACAGCTTCAACGAGTGCTTCCACTTCTGCCACAGAGAACGGCCTTCTGGTTCTGCGCTGCGAAACTTCAGAACGTTTAGGTTTAGGGTTCGCTGGAACCATGGCAAGTGCCTCCACATTCATTGGAGGGACTGGAACCAAAGCTTTAGTGTCCTGAGCTGTTCCATCAGCAATTGCATCAGCAGGTTTGCTTGGAGGGATTGCTGATTCATGGTTAACCTCAATAGTTTTCTCCATTTTGGGGACTTGAGGATCATTTGAAGTACTGGAGATGGGAAGCCCTAGCTGTAAATTTGGTCCAGCAGGAGACCTGGAAAAGTAGAAATATAATATGTTAAACATGAACTGACAATAGAACTTGTAAGCCTCATCAATTTCCTTGAGATATATCTTTGTTTTACCAAACTAATAAAGTTAAGCTATGCTGTGACTACATAATTAATGAGCAATATAAACATGCCTCCAGAGAACACACATATTTTTGAGTACAACAGAGACAAAAGATCAAAACAACTACGGAATACCCTTGAAAGGAATTCAACTTCACCTGGGCAATCTTTGATCAGAGTCATGTGGATTCAAAGTGGAAGGCTTTTTAGGAGACACAGAAGGCGAAGGTCGGTCAAAACTAGGTTCCAATGTAAAACCCAAATTCCCAAGGTTGCTACTGCCAGATATACCAGCCTGCTGTAAGGTTCTATAATCATCTCTGACCTTCTTCCCCTGTAGTGCAACACCTACTCGCAAGCCACCTCCTAGTATAGATGTGACAGCCTCCATAACAGTCCTCTGTTGACAAAAGTTAGACCATACCACATTACTCCCACGCTTTCATATTAAACCATAAATTTAGTGAACAAAAGATTATCACACATTCATATTGCAACTGAAAGAGGGATTGAAACCCAAAACTTCAGGAGAAATCTTGCACCAGCATCAGATTAATAATCATTACAGCAACTTATAATTATCAAGAACACAAAATCCGGTAAAAGAAAGAACAAATACAATGGGTATCAGCGGAAGTTTTTTGTGTTTGCAACCAGCAACATGGGGCCCTAGATATTTGTTCAATCTACCAACTGATGTGAGAACTTAATCAACATATATTCCATAAAGATATAAAGCCTCTAGCTGAAATATGTGTATAAGAGGCTAGAAGAACCAAATGCTTGTCCGTCAATTACAAGAAAGCCTATTGCAATCAATAACACAAAGAAGGGAACATAAACCTACACATTAGTAGTCCACCAAGATGAGTGTTATTCAAGATGGCCAAAGACATAATTGACAAAGGATGAACCTGTACCTTAAGTGCACCAACAGTCGCAGTTTCAGGAACCTCAATGTAAAGCTCAGGCACCTTGAAAGACTTTATGCTCAATTTCACTGAACAATAGAAAATTTAAACATGAGAATTTCTTCAAGGCAAAACAACAAAGCTAAAAATGCATGTTTTCAGAGGGAAGCTAGCAGAAAAGAGCAATAATTCAAAATACCATTAGCATCCCTAGATTTCTGGAGACCTTTGACTGATGCTGGTGGTCCACTTGCTGTAAAAGAAATGCAAATATTTAGGAAGACCACATAACACAACTAAAACCAAATTCCTAACATCATAGTATGGTAAGGACCTCTATATGAGAATGCAGCTGAACTTTTATTATCTCGCTCAACTCCTTTCCCAGGCAAATTTGAAATGCTTTCACTACTGCCCTCCTCATCACATGCTACCACAAAGCTATGGTCACATATTTTCCTTCTCTTAGAAGGAGCTTCATGTTGACATCTTTCACGTGTGTACAAGCTTTTTCTATTGCTGTAAAAGGGCTTCATTCCCTCATCTGCAAGTTCCAAGAAAATGATACATGTCGATGAGTAACAGAGATAAAACAAATGTATGAGCGACATGAGCAAATAAGGTTTACTGCACTTACAACTGTTAGAAAATTCAGAATACTTCAGCTTAGGACCTACTTTCCAGTATTTAGATGAAAGAATCTTCCTTATTCTTCTGTATCCAAGGCGCGATTGTGGCCTAAAACCCTTTATCTTGGTGCTATTGCACCCAAAAGAATTTTCGTCATCATCTACAACAATTCCTAACTTCACATCATTCCTGCGCTTTGCAAAAGAAGCACTAGGAACGGGGTTCCTAGACAAGGGCATCTGTACACCACTATCTGAGTTAATTAGTGCATTATTATTCATACACTGATCTGTTGGATCCTTTACACTTCCTGAGTTAGCAGCAATCAAAACTCCAGTCTGGTTTTTGACATCATCTGCCTGTCGGTCAGTTCCATTCTTAATTTTACCTTCACATAAATTGTCAAGATCAGATGACTCCCCCTTGGCTTTATAGACGAGTCCATTAGCATGATTCTTGGTGGATATTTCCAACTTCAAATCAAGATTGACATCCTTCATGGAATCAGAAACTGTATCATTTCCAGAGTGTGGAATTTCTTCCAAAGTGGATTTTGAATTCTGCTCTCGAACTGCAGAATCTGGCGTGAATGCACTCTCCACACAGCTTCCCTGGTCAAGGCAATCAGACCTGAGAGCTTTGTCTTCTTCAAATTTTTCATGCTTGACACCATTTCTGTGGATATCAAATTGATCTTTGGCTTCTTCAGCATTACTAGAAGCAGAGCTTTCACTCTCCAGTAATAGCTTGCCAGCTACTGCTGCCAACAATTCAAATGCACAAAGTTGGCCATCCCCTACCAATTTTTTACGCGGTCCTCTCCTCTGAACGGGATTGAAGGGGAAAAACAAATTAATTAATAAAAAGAAAAATTGAACAAATTTTAACACAATTAAGCTTATTTAACAAGACCTTACTCTCACAGATCTCGGACCTCTCGGGACATCAGGGATTCCACAGCCTCGGAATCCATAATCCAGCCTCTTCTTCACCACCATATCTGAAGCAGCATACGAATAACAGATCAAAGAATGAAATAATGCGGCGGAACAAAACCCACCTCGATCTGCAAGATAATTGAGACACTATTACATCAATCAGATGTCTATATCGTTAAATCCAATGAAATTATGAATAAATGTAATATAAAATCATAACCACTCCTCTCGATTGACAGACCACTCTGCCCATCTATATCGACAATAAATAGATTGCATTTGTTGTAATCCAATAAAACATCAAATTGTTTCCATGTCACGATCACCACCATCTTATAACAGCACAAATAATATAATTGAATTCCAGAAATCTCGTTTTCAAAATTGTTAATTTGACAAAAGCACAAGCTCACATCAATTTACCCATTCCCCGGACTCAATATGCATGGAGCTCTGTGCCGGCCCGCCTAAAGACCCAAAAACCCCATCTCATACTTCACATAAAAATCACAGCATGGAGAACATCAACACGAGACGCGGACACAGACAGCTTTTTCATTGAAAAAATCTCTACCAATTGCACAAAAGCTTCTCGTGCAATTGAATTTGAGGAAAAAAAAAAAAGTTCCAATTTCAGAGTAACTTTTCATAGCTTTAAATGCAATTCTTCATATACACGCGATCAAGCCAAAGAAAACGAACAAACAAACCCAAAAAAAAAAAATGCAAAAGAGGGAAAAAAAAAAAACAAATCTGATCGGATCTTCACCATGATCAGACTCAATTCCACCGCAAAAACCCAGAAAAGGCAGGCCCATGCACATTAAGCCTTGTGCACTATTTCGAAAAAAAAGAATCAGATTCAGTTTGGAGTTCATTGGACGCAAACTTACAAAGCTATTCTTAAGACCCCAACCCAGAACCGGAAAACCCACAAAGATCTCCAAAATTCCAACCCCACAATCGAATCACTCCAAAACCCAAAAAGAAACATCAAAACTTGGTACAATTCAAACAATTGGTCGAAATTTACCTGTACAGATGACACACAACAACAATGAACTCGCGTCACCAGAAAAATGAAAAAAAAAAGAAGAACAATTTGAATTCTCTTTATATATGTATAGAATAGCTATGTTGTATTGTTTTCCTTTGGAGGATATGATGCATGTATATTATTATTATGTGTGGGTATATATATGGTTTGCTTAAAGTAAGGTTGTGGACAGAAATGAAAAACCTCTGGGTTTGGAGAACCAACCAAAAAGGAACTGTGTCTAAAACCCCCCCCCCCCCCGCTTCCCCTCTCTCTCCCTTCTCAATTTCTCTTCCCCCCCCACAAAAATATAGTGATGTGTCTTTTCTTTTTCAGTTTTCACTTTCATTCACCACACAACCGCTTCCAGTTCAAGGGCAGTTTCGTCCCCGTGATTTTTAACTGCCCTCTCATAACAAAACAATTGATGAGGTTCTTTTCTTTTTCTTTTTCGTTTTTTTTTTGGGGTCAAACAATTAATGATGTTCCCCTAACAAAAATAATTACTTCAAAGAGAAATCTATGTGTATTTGTGTAATTGTATAAATGTGATTTTCAACGTTCTAGCTCATTGCATCATTTCTCAATAATAAATTAAGAAATATTTTATAGTTTTTAAATTATTTTTTACGTTTCAGCACGTGAATTCGCGTCCAGTGGTGCACAAATAAAATAATTAGTAATTTCTGAATACAATGATTAAGGATTCTATCATTTTTTTTTCCTCCTAAGAGTTCACACAAAGTAAATTTGATATTTCTAAAAGAAAAATATTTTGTTCAAGAACTAGATTTTAAATATAATTTAAAAATGTTGCGTTTTCCAAACATTTCCCTCTATAAGTCCGTATTTTACAACACTTTTTTTTTTTCCAAACAAGATAATTAATTGTTGGGTGGGGGGGCGGGGGGGGGTTAAAAGGTGGGCGTGTGTTTGGTAATATGGATCTTTGGTGAAGTTTTGTTGGACCACTTCCAAACTTACCTCCTCCTTTGCTGACCACTAACCAATATATATCTATCTCCATATATATCTCCTTAGATAGAATTCTCCACTTGGCATCTTGTCCGACTTGATATGTTACAAATATTTTATATTTACCATTAAAAAAGCGAAGGAATGGAACATTACCCATTAGATTTCGGTAGGATATGAATCAAGATTTGAGTTTGTTTTTAGAAGAAAACGATTTTATGAAGTTCGTGGCTACTATAAATCTTCGGGTCAATTTTGGTGCTTTTTTTTTTGGTAGAAAAAGGTGATAGTTAAAGGGAACAAGAATTACATTAAGTTTTTTTTTTTTTTCATTGGTTTATAATCCGAGTTCAAATTCAGTGTACTGTCATGAGTTTAGTACCCTTGACTTAATAAGTACACAGTATAGGGAATGTATTATATACTTAAGATTTGTTAGTTACTGGTTGAGTTCCGTTACTTAAATTTTTTGTCACAAAAAAAAATGACGATGATTTTCATGGAAATGGTGAAGTAATTAATTAGTTAATGGTACATTCATATTCTCTTTTCTTTAGTTCTCGAAAGTTCTAAAAAATTCAATTTGTTAATGGGGTATAATCTCACCGTGAATTTTGTGACATCACTTGATTTAATTCTTGTGTGCTCATTCGCCTTCTAGCCTCTAGGTGGGCGCTCGCCATGCTCGTATATGTTAATGCAATTAGTAAATTAAGGGGTGGGACTATTGTTTAATGAATGGCTTAACTTAAATGATTGCATCTCCATGTTCGTTTTTCATTTTTTTAATTCCTTCCGAGGATTAAAATTGAGCCCACTTATTGTGGTCCTTGTGTCATTCTGTGAGTAGGAAATATTTCTTTTTTGGATTATTATATTTTTAAAATTATACCTAATTACAACCCCAAAATTATTTAGAATATAAACTCCGTGAAAGTGTAATAAACAAAAAAGGGAAAAAAATAAACGGAGGAAACACATGCTCCTTCGATTGCCATAAAACGTAACAAACCCCCAAAAATATTCGAAATGAAATAAAACATGCTATAAAATTCGTGAAATATTTTCTTGAGGCCAGTTTCTACATTTGATAGTGAGAATTCACACACACACACACACATATATAAAGATCTAGTTATAATTAAACGCTTCTTGCTATCAATTGTTTACACAGTTACGGAATTTAATGACTAACTGATAATAATTATATATGTTTCTTACTGCTATCAAACTATTTTTGAAAAGATCTTTTTTTTTTTTTTTTTAAATCCCGTGCAGCCGTGCTCCATATAGAGGCGTGGTTTGATAGTTACAACTATTCAATAGAGGACATGCATTTGGGATGTAAAGACCGCTTTGGATTAATCTGTACTTTCTTATATAGCGACAACTCCATTAAGTATTTGTAATGTCAAAGACCTCTAAATTCATAAAAAGGAAATTTTCAGATTTGGAGAAATGCAGATAATCTAGTTTTTTTCGCATCGAGGTGAGTTGCAAAATTATCGAATTTATAGTATTGGGATGGTTTTAATTTTAATGTACGTTTTTGTGACAAAAAAGAAAAAAAAAATGATTACGATTCCAATTTTCCTTTTCCTGGTCTTCTTTTGAAGAGTTTATCTCATCCATTTTGCCATAACATGGTTGACCTCATCTGGGTTTTCCGTTTTAATACGTAAAAGCACTTTATCATCATTTCGTGTTGGTGCAACTTGGACATTCAGCTGCATCTTTGACCTGTATCCAAGATTCAAAATTTTACTCTTATTATTCAAGATCATCTCAATGCTTAAGCACAAATGATTTAATTCAAATCATAGGCGCTACTATGAGTTGTATGTTTTGCACTTTTCTGTTTAGGTGTTGGTTATAGATCATTCATAAATAATTTTATATTTCTTTTCTAGAAGAGTCTATCCTTTTCGTAGTTCTTTGTAGGTGGTAGATAAGGAAAATATTCATGTTAAAAATAAAATACTTTTAGAATTCTAGTATGTGATTGACATATCAGAAAAGATATATTTTTAATCAGAGCAAGCATAAAAGCGTGTATATGTAACATCAAATTCAGTATTTGGAAATTTGTTTTCTCCTCTTATATTTTTCTTTTTTTGACTGAATCATTTTATTGTGTTATTAAATATTAAAAAGTAAGAAAATATGTTCTGGAGAAAAGGTAAAGCAACAGATAAGCAAATCTGTTGAAGACTTGCTTTATGAGTAATCTGGGTTTGTTTGGTGGCTGGCCAAGTCTAAGCCATCTCATTGACCGGAAAAAATAAAAAAAAAAAAAGTCCAAGCCATCTCCACTGGCGCACGTGGAAGAGCGAGGCACGTAGTTCAAAGTTACTTCTCAAACCCAAACAGTCATCTTTGACACGTACCTTGGGGGGATGAAAACTAAAAACACGTTAAAATTTTCTTCGCTTTGGCGGTAACTGAATTTCGTAGTTTGAATCTGGACTACTCTTTTTTATTTAATTATCCCTTCCCAGATGGAAGGTTTCAGACACCGCAGCCAGTGAGCAAACAGCCCCGGAGGGGGAGGGTGGGGCCCAAAATGGCTTATCCCATAAGCACGTAAAGCATATTCTATATCGCTCTTTTTGTTTTTTCTTTATAAAATTGAATTTCTCGATTGGAACAGCTCACATGTGACAGGTGTAGTTTAGATGATTCATATGTCTGGGACTTCACGGCCGTTTAAACAGTCAGCCACGTGAGAAGGAAAGCTTGTTTTGGTTCTCTTTGACTTAATTTTTAGATATTATTAAGAAAATTTTAAAATTTAAAAAAAATTAAAAGATCAAAAGCTCACAATTAAAACTCTTTAAAATTATTTGTATATTTTCGAGAAATTTTTTTAACTTTAAATTTTCTTTTTTCTTAATATTATCACCCCGTATTTTTAACAGCGACATTAGGCTATGTTTTGTTCGGTTTTTGACATTTAAAAGTAAAAGTACTATTTATTTTCCCTAGTTTCTGTGAAACAATCAAAAGTAAAAGAAAGTCAACAATTAGTAGCTCCGAATCAGATTCTGTCAAAAAAAAACCCTTTCAAAGCTACAGTTATTTGTACATTAAGTAGGAAGTTACTTTTTTACTTTTTTAATATTATTTATATTTTTTAAAATTTTAATATTACTTCTAAAATAACTGAAAACTTAACATCTAAACAAAAGATCAAGAAATGAACTGTTTTAGTTAATAGCACCTCTATCTAAAAACTCTATTATTAAAAATTTTGTAATCTAAAAACTAAAATTCTACAAAACGGAGTTAGTATCAAATAGTTAGTTATTTATTATGATGTGTTTGAAAAGATTGGCTGAGATTTAACGAAATTTGATGAATTTGTCATGAACTCGATTTTTTAAAAGGGAAATTGCATCAAACTTCCTATTATTTTATCATAAGTGTTTTTTTATTTCTGTAATTTCAAAATAGGCGCAAGACTCCCTTGTAGTGTTAAAAGGGTAAATAGCATTAAACCCCTATTATTTTATCATAAATGCACGTCACTTCACGTAATTTAGAAATAGATATAGAATCCTTTTGTAACATTAAAATTTATAATACAGATACCTTAAAAAAATAACTACTGAACTTCCTGTGATTCTTAAAAATTATAACATATATATCTTTAAAAGAACTGTTTAGATTTATTTTAAAATTATAAAAAAAATAACATATATTTATGATAATTCATAATGAGTTTCATGCAATGCATCCATTTTAAAGGAAAAGTACCTTAACAGAAAATTCTACACCGAATCCGAATCATAGGAAAAAAAAGAAGAAAAAGAAGGGAGTGGGCAAAGAGAATTTGACGGCGTCAGCTAGAGAAGGACCACAAACGGGACCCGCAAGCACGAAGAAGCCTAGAACTTACGGAAACGAGTGGCTCAAAGTCGCCCATCGACTATCTCTAGCGTTTTGTTAGAAGAAGAAAGAAAGAAAGAAAGCCGTGAAAAAAGTGTCAACCCCGTAAGATCACCCGCTACCGGCGCGTCCGGTGAATCCAAAGCTTCTTTGTCGTTTAGTGGAGAGGAGGTTGGGGATTTGGGCCTTTTGGCTGTGTTTGAAATGGACAAGTGCCAAAGCGTGTGTGGTATGGGGCATTCCTTAACTATCTCATACGATGACACGTGTCATCACCTGTTCTAAAAAGCACTTACGATGACATTGTCTGAATGGGGTGACAATCATCCTCTTAAATTAATTGTGGCCATCATTTTTTCTTCTCTAAAACTGAATATTTAATTTCATCTCTTTTAAAATTTGGTTGGTGCAGGCAACGGATCACTTATGATTATCTCTTCACCAAAAAGAATTATTTTTGCTGGGCATTCAAAAAGAATTATTATTAGTTACCTTTTCCTTTTTTTTTCCCCGGCCAAATATTATTATCAACCATCTAGCACATACATTACCGCACATTTTTCGTGATGTATTCTTTTTTTTTTTAATAATAAAAAATAACTTTCATTGATGAAAATTAATTTCACTGTGATTAGCCTACACTTTAACTTCATACACAAAATGCGAAGACAATAACAATCTCAAACGGAGGGGCATTGACTCAACAGGAAAAAACGAGCCCTTGCTTTAACACTCATAGCTGACGAATCTATTATTCCATTAGCACCCTTCAGCACATAAATAATGATTCAAAGGATGGGACTTGTAATTTCTCTTTTGAGTTATTTTTGTTTCTATAGTAATAAATAAATAACTAAATTTCCAACAAAAAAAAAAACTATGATAAATTTCAATAAATTTCCAACAAAAAAAAATGATAAATTTCAATCTTTCAAGCTCATTTTCCCAAAAAAAAAAAAAAAAGAGTTTATGAGAGAGAGAGAGAGAGGATCGAATCAACTTCGGCTAAGCAGACTGGGTTGATTCTCTTCAAGGAGAACCCAATGAGCAATCTGTAATGAAAACAATTGTATCAAATGGGCCGGACGAATGGGCCAACGTGGAGATCCAAGTTGAAAGATGGTCTGCTTTCGTGAAGTAGTAAATAGCTGGATATGGTCTGCCTTGTAATACTCGCCCCAGATCAACTTGTAGTAATCCAAAGGAAATTTGCCGCAGTGCTCAGTGTTCAAAGACCACGGCACGTTTAGGGGCCAAACGTGCCTTAACAATTTTATTGCTTCAGGATCTGTAAAAAAACAGAAAAAGCCGTTCGTATCCAATAAGAAATGGGCTTGAAGGTCTCAACCTTTTAATGGATGCATAACTGCTAGACGAATCAATTGTTTATTTTCACGAACTCCTTTACACCAGATGGAAGAAAACTGGGTTGAGTATATCGTAAACGGAAAATTTTACATATCACACGTGATTTTTTAGAACCAAGGTGAGACATAAATTAAGAATTCTTTATAAGTAAGTGTTAGTGACCTTAAATACAAGTGTAGTTGAATATTTTGTGGCAGTAATGATTCTAATTTTCAAAGGCATTTTACTTTTAAGATTATGGTAACATAATATCTCATTGTGGATCTTTTATATATCATGATTATTATGTGAACTCAGATATATCGGCCAACATAGATTATTGGATTATTGTAAGGCGTTCTATTAGAGCTTTAATCGATCCAAAAACACGAGTATTTATGACACACTTGAGTTTCTAAGAATGATGAATACATTGCTCGGAAGATTAACTATAAAAATTAAAGATACAATTGTAACGATTCTTTGCTTGAATTTGATAGAAATTAAAGCAAACCTTGAGTTTTCACTTCAATATCGTATAATAGATGGGTAATAACTAATACGAAATTAAAGTTGTAACGATCTACGCCCAGCTACTGGTCTGAGTCATTGAAGGCGGTATCAGAGTAGGTCCTAGACATGTTACATAGGATCCTAAAGTGTAGTTCTGTTGTGCTTGTCTTTGGACCGCAATAAGGACGTTGCGTGTTTAAGGGAGAAAGTCTGTAATACCTTCTTATATTGGTTCCTTGTGAAATTTGTGTGTACTTTATAATGGCATAGATTCATCACTATTGCCATCATGGGATTTAGCGTTTTGGGCTAGTTAATTAAACTCAATGTGATGGTAAGCGAATAGCTAAGCCTGGATCGTTACAAAAATTGGCATAATAAACAATTTTTACTTTCGTTCTTATAATAAATCAATTGTCCAGGGTCGTCACAAAGGTTGGCATAATAAACAATTTTACTTTTGCTCTTATAATAAATGAATTGTCAAGGGTCCTTGCAAAGGTTGGCATAATAAACAATTTTATTTTTATCCTTAATTATAATAAATGAATTCTTTCCTTGACCGAGAAGAAATTCAGGCCAACTATTTTATTAACTTAAGAACATACTACTACTTGATAATATCATGTTTCCACTTGGATAAAGTAGTCATATTGGAACTTCAATCATCTCACAATGTTATAGATATAACAAAAGGATTCAAATCCATTTTCTTCTTCCTTCTTGGAGTAGTCATCAATTGATTGGCAGTCCTGATCCTTCTTTAGTACGTGAACAAGACCTCATAATAACCGATTTAGACCTCTCTAAGAACACCACGTATATCAAAATTTCCAGGCCTTTTCAGCATTTTATCCTGAGAAAGCTGATTCTAGAATCATTTAAGGCAGTCGGCAGCTTCTTACTTCGCTTTGGCGAAATTAAGATTTGGGGACTAATCAAGTACGGAAATTTACACAGCACTCACAATAACAAGTCCAATTTTTTTTTTTTTTTTGGTTTTTTCAATATTTGATTCCACATTTGCTTGCTTCACAAACTAGCAACATCGTGGTGTAAAAGAATAGCGTAAAGAGAGAAAGCACGACTGTTTGAAGATACACAAATTTCACGCAAGAAGCAAGAAAAGTTATTTAACTGGTCAAGGCGCCCCCACTTGTATTATCGACAAACGTCTTAAAAAGAAGCCGCATAAATATGAAATATCTCATGCGAGCATGCATGCGTATGAAATTAGGATTGGAAGTGAGTGATTTTCGCACAAAAAGAAACTTTCTAACTTGCTGAGTTCACAAGTCATGTAATTTGGTTATCAGGACCATTTTGTCTGTCGATGAGTTCGTTTTTCTGCCATGTTTACAAAATATATCGGCACGTTTTAGAATTGATATTTCTTGAAAATATAGTAGTGACCAAAAGTTCAAATCATCTTATATTATATTTACTTTTATTAAATTTTTTCGTAACGATATAGTTAAGGGGATTGGGTGTCAGATTCTGTTTTTTTGCTAGACTCCCATGTACGATCATGTTTCCTAACTAATTAATCTATTGCAAGCTTATAATAATAATTCGATATTTTCAATTCATCATATAAATGTGACCTTCTTAGTTCCTACGCAACCTAATCTTCCCAATAAAAACATTAAATTAACTTAAATTTTCATATTTATTTTTCTCAAAAACCAACCCCCCCCCCCAACCCCAAAAAAAAAAAAAACCAAAATCCTTCTTTGACCCCGTTTGGCCAAAGACTCAATAATCTTGTCGGTTACATTTCTTGAGTTCCATTTCTGAGCCAACTGCAGTAACCCCTCTAAGAGAAATACCAAATGTTTTCCACTGCATAACGAACCGGGAAAATAAATAAATAAGAAAATAGGCCCCTTGGGTGCCCAAAATCAATGACTCGTAAATTCAATACGATATATTATATTCCATAATTATGGATGATGTTTACCTCGAATATATGTATTGATTGTCAGTTATTTTTCATTTCTTGTTCTTTGGTCAAATATATTTTCAACAATGACTTTCGTTAGTTGAGCATGGAATTAAAACCAGGCAAACTCTGAATCCATCTGAGGCATTATTCTTAAATAGCAAACTTTTTAATCCAAACCATTATTTCCCTATAGGCGCATTTCCCTCTCTATGCAAAACAAAAAAATCTATATGTCGTTCCAATTAACATGCATGCATGGTAATGATGTTTTCTGTTGGCTATTGTCGGTTTCTTCATTATCATATTTAATTATGATATCGAAGAGCTGTAATTATGTGATATTCTCATAATCATTCTTTTCGTAACATGGTAGATAAGCATCTCTACCTTCTTTCAAGTCTATTAAATGATTGTTGTCCTTCATGTCATAGTCACCAAAAAAAAAACTATTTTTTGTTTTATTTTTCTACGACGCAATGCCGTGCATTAGAGGAAGACATAATAAACGAATAAAATTGATGCCATTCAAGTAATTACTTATAAACTTATAGTAATAATAATGTTACATAATTAGTGATTAGAATACGAGGTATGACATATATAATAAATAAGAAATGTTGTCAACTTGGTGGCAAACTCACATGAGTTTGCTTGTTGTATTTCACCCCATTGAATTGTGGGTAAGGCGCACAAGTAGGTATGCTAGTTGAGCGACAAGTTTAATTACTCGATGACAAGGCCCACCCAGATCGTTAGCCATAATGAATCCTCCTCAGTCTACGATCATGGTGTAAAAGAGCATGCCAACTGCAAAAGCAAATATATATATATATATATATATATATATATAAATGAGGTCATCTATGCCCTATTGGTGACGCAAATTAAGCTCAAAATTTTGCCCAGCTGGACAGGACAAGTCATGAAGAATTCTAAACATGGCTTCACATGATCTTCATTTGCATCCATGTTAGGAGTCACTCATAGTGTTTTCAAAAGTCAAAGTATAAAGGGGAGGATGCATCTTATCTCGTAAGTATCAGCAACATTCTTTTTGGTATAGGAATGTACTAATAACTTTTAAAATTACATGACATTTTACGTAATTGCAACAAAATATGGAGGATTAAAATTAAATACATTTTATTCAAGAATAAATAAATTTTAGCATACTCGTATCTTATAAATTAAACACTTATTACTCCTCAATTTTCTTCCTCTTTACAAAATTTATGTATGAATTAATTCGAACCGAATCATTCACATCTGCCTTTTAGAGCCAAACCTATTAATAAATCCCAAAGATTTTGTGCATGTAAATGCTTTCTGGATTATTATCTATGTATGTATAAATTACAACTCTTGACCCTAGCATGGACATGATAACTCGAGAGAATAAAAGTCCGGAAGAAAGGAAAAGCGTACGGCAAATACACGGCGAAATTGGCGGACCGATAAATGCGGGTTAGGTGGGCTCCAATGCATAAATTTTTTCATACTTGGTCAAAGTCTTCTGTTTATATTTGTGCTTTGCAGCTTCAAATTCTGGCGGGTAAATTACTACTAATAATACGACTTTTTTTGAGTTTCTAATTTTTTACTTTTGACTGGGTTATTTTCTCCAAGTAGAAAAAGGGGCGAACATCGTTGGGAGCACACCAACTGCGGTCCAAAGAATAAAGACTGTGGGCGTGGATATAGAGCATCGAGAGGTGTGCTTCATCGATTATGGCCAAATTTTTGCACATCTTTGAGTAAATTTTTAACTTAATTACTAGAATCAAAATTCAAAAGTTTGGATTGGTGGTTGATTAGGTAGTTTATTTTCGAGATTAGGTTTAATTAGTTGACTTGAAAATTGCATTTTTAGCCGAAAGCAATGCGAGTCTCAAGAGAAATTCACCAACTTATCATTTAATAATCTTATTTAGTGACAACTAGATTAGAAATCATAAATGTTAAGGCAAACTACAGCAATCCAATAGAAAATGCTTATGAGTTACAAACGATAAAGAGGGTGTTTGGCTTTGCTTATTTTGAGTGCTTATAAACACTTAAAAAAAAATATCTTCTCACATGCATTTTACTATTTAGGTGATTATAATTACCAAATAAGCAAAACCAAGCAACCTCAAAGTTGGATAACTTGACTTTGTACGTCCACGAGTGAATCTCACCTCACATGGAGCCTAAATCCCGTTAAACTAAATATCCGATTCATTTAGGGTAGTTGAAGTCAATACAAGTATATATTTAAAGAATGCATTCGCTAATGAAAACCATGATTTAAAATAAAAATTTATGTGAGAACTAGTTAAGTTGACTTGTTTTAAGGAGGAGAAGTGGAAAGTTTAGAGCCTATTTCGCTTTACTTATTTTGCTATTTATAGGTACTTAAAAAAATACATTTATATATATATATATATATTTATTATTTTTCAAGTGGGAGACAATTAAAAAATTTCTCTTTAAAGTGTGTTATCATTAATTATTTTTTGTTTTATAAAATAAGTTGAATATCTGGTTCATTTGTAATCATATTGATTTTAGCCCACCTCATAAATTCATACCGTTCTTTTGTGTGTAGGCCCATATATTCTGATAAATCATTTTATGGGTAGGACTGTCAGAATTTATTATAATACAGTTAGGTCCACTCTCCTTCTCTTAATTAAATAGTTATTCCCATAAGCATCTGTTAATATTGAGTAGAGCAGGGAGAGGAAGATGTAAGCCTAGAGAGAGGAAGATCTAAGCTTAGATTGGGTGATAGTTATTTCTTTGACAATAATTCTTTAACAATAATGGCTCAAACATGTATGTGCTTTCGCTATCAATTATGTATTTGAATTTTATATTGTAAATTTATATATACGATTCTATATTGCGTTTACTTTTAGAACTTATAAGTCCCAAATAAATTTAGTCAAACAGGTTCTTACTCGCTCGAGTTGTGCGCTGGGCCATGAAGGACCAAGGACAAAGACCGAAGGGGCATTTCAATCCCTGTTCACTTTTTTCGATTCATCATATTTCTGGGTCACTTGATAATGAAAATGATGGCTTCTTGGAATTAATGACTGCATGGAGGAATATAGCAGAAGTGGCACTCATAACCAATAGGAAAAAGAATTAATTACTTTATATCACTAGAATTATACTTCACTCTTTTTTTTTTTTTTCCTGAGTGGCATATAACATTGTCTTCAAACAAATAAAAAGAATTAGTTGGAACAAAATCTTTGAAAAGTGCATGATAAGGTTGTCGATTGCGCAACTTGCAATTGAAGCAAAGCGGCAAAATGTTTTCATATCAATCCCGGGAGGCAAGTGGCCGTGACCTTTTCCTTTTTTCTCCACAAATATAATTTGGAATCCATTTTTGACAATACAATAGCCTTCCAAATTCCCCAAAACACCCATATCCTTAGAGTGGAAATTGAAGCAAACGAAGGGCAATACAGTCCAGAAATTCACAAAGGGCGTTGAATTTTTGGTGCCCGCTAATATGTCCTTTAATTAAGGATTTGACCAAACAGCATCAATTAAGGCACTCTCCATGATTTTCCCTTTTCCCTTTCCCCCCCCTTCGTTCTCTCTCTTCCTCTGCCTCAATAAGTAGTACTTCACCCTCCCCATTTGCTTCACACTCCCAACTCACAAACCAAAACAATTCCTTCACCAATTTTTCCCCCCTCCACTAACAATGGCTTCCTTTAGTAGGCTATTTTCTCACATTGTTCTTAGTCTCTCTCTGCTTCTAACATTTTCCGAAGCTAGAATCCCCGGCGTTTACACCGGTGGCGCCTGGCAAACCGCCCATGCCACCTTCTACGGCGGCAGTGATGCCTCTGGCACAATGGGTACGTTGCCACTTTACCACATTTTTACCACATTCTCAAACTAAACATGTAAAAAGTTTAACGTTGACGTACTAGTTTTTTTTTTTGGGTGTTTTTGCATATATAGGTGGAGCTTGTGGATATGGCAACTTGTACAGCCAAGGCTATGGAGTAAACACTGCAGCATTGAGCACAGCGCTGTTCAACAATGGCTTCAGCTGCGGGGCTTGCTTTGAGATAAAATGTGCGAATGTTCCGCAGTGGTGCCACCCTGGCAGCCCTTCCATTTTCATCACTGCCACTAACTTTTGCCCTCCTAACTATGCGCTGCCTAATGACAATGGCGGGTGGTGCAATCCTCCTCGCCCCCACTTCGACCTCTCCATGCCCGTGTTCCTCAAGATCGCCGAGTACCGCGCCGGCATTGTCCCTGTTACTTACCGCAGGTATATTTTGCTCTCTTTTCTCACCTTGGTGTCTCTTACTAGGTTTGTACTTTGTTAAATTTGAAGTAATTTTCACTAGCTCTTGAACTTTTAGTTATGAATGAGTTAATTATTTCAGATTATGTCACTTAAGTATCCCTAAACCAAGTTGAAAAAGGTCAGACTGATGAAACCTTATTTATAGTAATAACTAGCTTTGGTTATTCTTGTATTGTTTGTTAACTTTTAAGTGGCAAATTTGTCCGTGAGCTTTAATTAAGTATTAGTGGAATTGGGTCTTTAATTGTTAGGCTGACAGGCTAAGCGTCCTGCTTAAAATTCAATTATTTCAACTCGTGAAGTTAATTTTATGTGGTCGTGATGCTTTAGTTAAGCAAGCTTAGCACAGGAAATGCATGATTTGCTTTCGTGTAGTCTAAATAACCTACCTAAAATTAAGCAGGTTACTATACATACAGGTCTAAAATGATACTTTTAGCATGTGATGAAATCTTGTAATAATATTGATTTATTATTTCTTTGCCTTTCTTAGGGTTCCTTAGACTGATTTTTAAAAAAAACGTGTTTTTTAACAGGTTTTGAAAAATAATTTTTTTAAAGTTAAAACTTTTAATTTTTTTTAAAAATTATATTTGAGTTTTTTTTTTAAAATTTTAAATTTTTTAACAGTCAAATTAAATAATTATTATAAATTTAGTGTAATTTTTTTAATAAAAAATATTTTTTCTAAAAAAAAAAAATCCAAATAGGCCCTTGAAAAGACTGTTCTCTAAAAGATGATTGTGAATTTTGTTTGGTTCCTTTACCTGTCACGCATTTAAGTGTTGAATAGTCATAATTTAATTATTACGACCACCTACTTTGATAACATTAGTTACTAATTCAAAATAATGCATTAGGTTAAAGTGCATCAAGGCCAAATTATTTTATAAACCTAAAATATAAGAATATTTATAACATGCTTTGCGAAATTCTTAAAAGTTGTAACTACAAAAATTAGACCATTTTGTCGAGCCCAACGAGTACACACATTTTCCTATGGTTGATATTTATGTATGCATTTAGGCAACAGAGAACAGTATATCATGATATTATATGATTAAAGAAAAAAAAAAACTTTATTCGATGGTCCACTAGAAAACAACATGGTGGGGTTGATTTATAGAGCACCGCAAGATGATTATGCTACTGCCTCTTTTTTTAACCCTTTATCTGTACCAACACCCAATCAATCTTCTCTTTTTCTTTTCCTTTGTCTGGTTGTTATAAAGTTCTCTGGTACATGATTCTCTACTGTACCTGTTTTGTACTTCAAATCTCAACCGTCCGTAGCTTGTAATCAGAGAATCCTGGACTTTTCACATCCCCCCATGTGCATAATTTTTCTCTTTTTAGGAAATTAATCCCGTGTAGGCCCAAAAAAGTTGAGAAACCGCGTTCCACACAGTACTCCTCAAAATAATACTCCTAACTTTTTCCCGGGACAACCTATGCAGCATAGGGTTATTCCCTAATCATTTTAAGAAATGTTTCCGCTTATTTTCCAAATATACTACACGTAATTGCTTAGACATTGTTTACAT
This sequence comes from Cordia subcordata, assembly GCA_028554755.1. NCBI lineage: Eukaryota > Viridiplantae > Streptophyta > Magnoliopsida > Boraginales > Cordiaceae > Cordia > Cordia subcordata. Next base: position 26,133,959 of record JAPTOF010000003.1, on the reverse strand, counting down.
AAACAAATCCTATCCCTGTTATTTTTTTGAAATGTTCTAATAATAAGAGTTGAGGCTAAATACGACTCATGATTGAATTCAATTCTAGTGTTCTTTGCGTTGGGTGAGAGCTCGCAACTTACTTGTTACTTAGTATAGGGACATTGAGCACCTATAATTTGTTAATTGGTAGTTAAGTTTCGCCAATTGTTTCAATGGTTAGATTTAGCCGATTGTTATAGTAGTCGGACTCTGTCAACTGAATTTCCTTGTCAAAAGGAAAAAATCTTATTTTTATTTAACAACTAATACGGGAAGAGTCAAAGGTGGGAACGGTAATAATTGAGAGCAACTTATTGTGTACAGGGTGCCATGCCGCAAACATGGAGGAATCAGATTCACGATCAACGGCTTCCGATACTTCAACTTGGTTCTGATCACGAACGTCGCGGGAGCAGGAGACATAAAGCAAGTGTGGGTGAAGGGGTCGAGGACCAATTGGATTGCAATGAGCCGCAACTGGGGTCAAAACTGGCAGACGAACTCAGTGCTGGTTGGTCAATCAGTGTCTTTCAGGGTGAGAGCCAGTGATCGTCGCCAATCCACTTCGTGGAACATCGTGCCTTCTCATTGGCAATTTGGCCAAACCTTCCTTGGCAAAAACTTCAGGGTGTAGTGGAAGCCACCATGGTTGATTTAAAACACTTTTTTTTTTTAATTTCGTTTAGCAGTAATTTGGTGTTGTTTTACTATTTAATTCCCTTGGGTAATGAAATGAGGGAAATGATGGGAAAAATTGTCGGGTGTTTGAGTGGAAAGGAAAAGTGGGAGGGGAAAATGGAGAGATTTTAGGAGTGTGCCTCTGTGCGTTTGTCTGGATCCCTTTTCTTTTTGTTGACTAATGAGAAGGGATTTTGGAGGATGTTATGATTTGTCATGGGTGACAAAAGCTAAAAGCAACTGTAAGAGCTTGAAGTGGTCGCAAAATTATGCAGCCCGCTAGCTTTTTCTTATTCTAATCCAAAATGATGGCTTTAGTTATTTAATTTTTTTCTTAAGTTTTTCTTTTTAACTTTTATCTACTAATTTGTCTTTTATTTACACTCCTTTTCAAAGGTTGCTTGTATTTTTAAATTAAATTAGACATGGCATTGAAAAACAACTGAAGTAATTGAGACTTGAGACAATTTCAAAAAAAGTAATATTTAAGTTTGGATTGGCAAAGAATGAGTCTAGCGATCGGATCCCATAAGTGATGGAAGTCAAGTTGGACGGAGCATTTAAAAAACAAAATGAGATCATACTAAACCACATTTCATATTTAAAATCGTCGTATCTAATAGTTCTATATGTACAAAATCTCATTTGGCTTATTTAAGATCTTCTACTATTCTCTTATGATTTACTACGTCCATATTTTTGTACCTTTATGTCCTTTATGTTTCTTGTCGTCATAATTACTTTTGTGATTCTTCTTTTGCCCGTTGCTCTAGCACACGCACGATCCACTTTTTTATCTCTTCCACAATTGGTCCCATTTTAGCATCATATATTTTCAGGAAACATATACTCTGTTTATTATAGTCTTATTTTAAGATATTTATCTTATTGAAATGAGGGTAAATCTTATAAGATTTAAAAAATCTTATCATGTATCCTATAAAAATTTAAAACAAAACCATACTTTTTATCTTATAAGAAATAAGTAATCCTTCCTATCTTATTTTTTACAACTACAAAATGCATAGTGTATATGATAAGATATCTTAAATCTTATAAGGTATCTTCAAATTTCAATAAGATAAGCATCTTAAAATAAGATCATTCCAAACACACTAATACTGAAAGAAGTGCCAGCAACATGATACATAGAATTAAATTTCACTTGATCTTTCAAATTTTTGAATCAGAATAAATTTTAAAATTTTCTGACTGCTCTCTTTCCATTACAAGTAATTTTGTACGGGAGTGTGTTGAAATGTGTCGCAGTCGTGGCTTCCTTCCATATTGTCGAGGGCGCTTCACACAGTCTGCTAAAGGCAAACATCGATTCGCTTTACCAGGCCATAGAACATATTCTCTGGCAAGTGAGGGGATGTAAACAATGATCAAGTCAATATAATTGTATATAGATTGTTCATGACATTTAATCCCAGAAAAGGTAAGTAATGAAAGAGTAAAGATATGTTTTCAAAAATTTCCTTTATTTTCCACTAGTTTTATTCCTGAACGACCCAAATACTACTAAACACACACACTACACACCCTAACATCTACACACACTATACATGCTAAACACACAATCGTACACACTTAAACACACACCCCAGGCCCAGACATCCCTGCCCCTGTCCCCCATGACCCCGAACTCAACCCCGGCCCCCAATCCATAGCCTTGGGGACTTGGCGACTGGGGACCCTTCCCCTTCTCCTCTACCCCTGAGATCTGGTGCCCTGGCACCCCGAACCCAGCCCCAAACCCCTGAGGCTGGGCGCCAGGGGCTGGGGGTGAGGTGTCGGAATACAGGGGTGCCATGTGTAGGGGAAGTCGTGGTCCCGGAGCTGGCTGTCGGGGGTCGAGACTAGGGGCATACACGTGCAGTTTGGGTGGTTTTATTAATAATTTTTTTACCAAACTGATTTTGGCAGTTTGTAAATTTATAAAACCAAAATCGACCAAAATAATAGAAAAATTGACGGTTTCTATTAAATTAGTTTTTAATCAGTTTTGGGGGACAAACTTAAAAGTTAGTTATTGCGTACTTAAATATGTAACATAATCATATTAATGAAGTAATAATTTTCTAAATCCCAACAACAATTACAAACCTAATAGTTCAATCTTCCAATATTTTTTAACCATTAAGAGCTCTTTCATTTTTTGTTTATTATCTTGTTTGGTGCACAAAATCTATAGATACACTCAAGTATAAAGAGCAAACCATAAAAAATAAACAGTAAAGACTAAAATAGTAAATTTGCGAATATGCATTAAAAGTAAGAAACTTTAAGTGTATGTCATTAATTATATATATATATATATATATATATATATATATATTTAGATTATTAAGAATTAAAATAGTATATATGTATGGATGGGTGTGTGTGTACATATCTATATTTTATATATATGAGCGATTCAATTTGGCCACTATTTTGTATTGCTAAAACCAAAAACCAGACCGGTCATTTTGGTTTTTAAACATTAAAGCCATGACCTAATGAATAACTTTAAAAACCACCAATTTATGATCAATCTGATTCGGCCTAAATATTTTTCTCGATTTTAACGATTTTATGTTCACCCCTAGCTGAGAACTGGGGTGCCAGGGCACAGGGGTTCGATTCGATTCCGGTCAACTCCTAAAGTATACTCAGCCCTAGTGCTAGTAGTTAACTATGTACTCGTTTATGTTTTTTTTTTTTTAAGTTGTTTATATTTAAAAAATTATTTTTTTTAATTTTTATTTTTTTACTTTTGGAAAAAAAATTGTTTCTTTAATTAATTAATTAATTTATTTATTTTTTTCAAAAGTTTATTTAAAAAAAAATGATTGTCTATTGAATTCTAGAGAATTAAATAATTGATTTGACTCAACTATTAAGCTCAATGTACTGAGTCTTTTTAAGTCATCTTTCGCCAATTCCAACTTTGGAATTACATTCAGAAACATTTGTCCATGCATGGAGATTAGACATATAGACAGTAACACACGCCGATTAATTTCATAGTATTTGTTTATTTCTTGCAATGAAGAAATCTACTTTTGTCTTTCCGGGAGTGGTTAATATCAACATAGGAGAATTCCCAGATTTATTCACTAATTTCAGCTCAGGAAGCAAATTTCAGAGATTCACAGCAAATAATCTGCTAAAACAGCCGTGTTCCTTTTTAGTTCAACGAAAAATTAAACAAAAAAAAAACACAGCTGTTTTAGCAGCTCCATTATTGGAAAAATCCCCAAGACATATCAGGCTTTTCTTTTATGCACATGTTGCAATATGGCGAGTGAAAATTAATCACATTCCACACCCCCGATACCACTTCCAACAAAATGCAATCACCAAAAACAAAGAAAACCAAGATTTTGTTTACAACAAAAGAAAAGAAAATATTTGTTTCATGTTTGTGGGGGCTCATATCAAGTGTAGATTTTGGAGGTGTCTCTCAATGTGGGAAAGAAAAAATAGTGAAGAGGAGAAAGTGGAAAGGAGAAGGCACATAAAAAATGGAAAGAAATGGGTGATGATGTTCTTATGCTGCCAAAAGCCTTCTAGTGAGGCGGCAACAATTAACAACTCATCCAACACCATATTCTTCATTTGGGGTGCCTTCAATATTTTTCATCTTAATTTCTCTTGCTACTATTAATTCTTGTGTTTTTTTCCTTTTCGCATGAAAAACCCACTAGAGGCCTCTCTCTTTCTAATCATTGCCCCCCACCCATTTCCAGAATTTCTTTCAAACTGTACAAATTAAAAAGAATTTGAAAGGAAAAAAAAGAAGAAGAAAATAAAAATTAAAGGAAGAAGAATAACTCAGCAACCGAAAGGTTCCGATGTTTTATATGGCAGTGAGGAGAACGTTCTAGGGTTTGCATCTATTTGCCAATTTATGTTTTGTTTTGCAGAATACGCCTTCTAGTAAGTCGGTTGAGCTTTCATCGCGACTTTCCGGACCTGCTTTCTCCCGTCAAAACCTTGTTTTAGGGTCTGATTCTGTTTCAGCCCAACTCGTGTTGGACCTTTGCGTTTTATCATTAATGTTTCTTTTTTTTCTTAAATAGTTTCGGGCCATTGACTTTGACAATCTGTTCGTATTGGAAAAAAAATGGCCGGAAAGGAGAAGAAGCAGAGGGATAGGCCACATTCGAGAAACAATTTATTATAGTTATAATTTTTAAATTTTAAATTCATGTTTTCCTCTTTATATCAAGCAATTTCTTGAATTACGAAATTTATAGATTAGAATTGATCTAATGTGATTCTTTTAGGTGTTTTTTAACCTAATTGTAAAATTTCAATTGTTGAACTATAAAAATTTTAGCAGTAAAGCGAACAAAAGTGTTGTAAAATAAAATGTTAATTATTTGACCTTTTACTTTAGTAATGGAACTAAAAGAACTTTTAGTTATTTTGTTAATAATATTAGATTTTTATAAAGTAATATTTTTTTGATAAAAAAATAAAAGAAAATAATTTTTGACAGAATATGAAAACAATTTTTCAAAAACTTTTTTGTTAAAAGCTCCAATTTAGAATTTCTAGGGCTTTAACCTTTTTTTAATTTTGATTTTTATGGAAAAACTCTCTTGAAAATAAGTCAAACCAGACAACATAATACCACTGGGTGCCTAAAAGTCGGGCCAAACAGATCATCCAAGAAAAGGAAAAAGAACGAACGTGACAAATAGAAATCAGAAGATGAATAGTCCATTATGATATTGAGGACAACTCTCCCTAAGAACAGCGAAGAGTCTAATACACAAATGGGTACATTAATGGCAAAGAAGGGGTTGCTATTTTGGCCTGGAATTCTAACAGGACAGATACAATCACCATTATGACTCTAGCAGCCGTTTGCCAACGGACTGTGTACTGGGAAACGCAACCCACCTTCTCAAGGTTTTTAAGGAGACAGTACGAAGATCGTCTGTTACAGTTTTATTAACATAACGAAACAGCAGAGCTACAACATGGTTCAATTTTCTGATCCTAGAATTAAAATCGGTAGGCAATTGAGTTTGGGCATCATGATGGACTTCAGATGACCCATTATGAAGTTCCTCTCATTGTTCCAATCGTCAATCCATCCCTCTCTTTACTCTGTAGAGTTTCCATTTCTTCAGCAAGAACGCGACTCCTTCCTGTAAAGTTGCTTTTCTACCTTCTTTGTAGTTCCATAGTTCTGAAATGATGTACCTTCCGCTCGGGTTATATTCATTTATCTCGATCAGAGCTGCTGTCACGGCTTTGTACACTTCTTCACCATATTTCTTCTTTAGCTCTTTTAGCTTCTCATCTTCTTCAACTATTATGGCCTGAACAAGCAACATTAGCACAAATCAAGCTTAAACTAGAAAAGAAAAGAGAGGGAGAACGAGGAAGAAAAATTATCCAAAGTTGCGTTACGTGTGTTTATATTGTGTTAAATGAAAACAAATTCTCGATCAAACCCATTCAGATTCCACCTAGGATGTGTGTAACGCTTGATAATATGCATCAACTACATAAGCATAAATATTTGACGAGCACACTCCCAATGCTGATAACTAAGAGCAAACCAAGGTCCATATTGAAACTTCATGCACAATGAACCTAGTCAACGAACATCCATTGGCAGAATGCTCTAAGCAAGCAAAAGCAAATATGATCACATGGTACAACAATATGATAGTGGTAGTAGATTGAAGTAACAAAAATATTTCCAAGTTTGTCCTACTATCAAATTCTTCCCAAATTAGTACAAACAGAATATAAGACAACATTTTCTTTTGAGGAACCAACTAAAGCAACTAAGAAGCAGTAGCAATGATGCTAGCATTTGAGACCATTGGTATTTTAATTAATCAGCTAGCTTTTGCAGTAAAATTTCCTTTTCAGGGGATCAGAACTTCAAGTCCAGCAGATAAATGAAGGGCAGAACATATTAATTGAAGAATGGGAAAAATAAAAATGAAAAGAAAAAACTACACAAGCCTGTAACTCTTTATGCTATCTTCTCTTCTGGATCATTATGCTTCAATTGGGGGAAAAAAAGAAAGGATCAGACTTATCACGCATTGCATACCTGAAGTTTTCCATCAACCTCTTTCACCCTAATGGGGTGCCATTCTGGATCCCTAAGGTACTCCTCCCACAGTGAGCATAATTCAGAAGCCCTTTCATAAGCTTCAGCCTCGTCGTGCTTCTTCTTCATCGCTTCATGGAACGGTTTGCTGTCCAGCTCTCCCATCCGTTTAACACCAATATCATCAGAATTTGGATATTCTTTTAAGCACTACAATTGCCAAATAATCAAACCATTGCACAAAGTTTTAAAAGGGTGAGGGAAGGGAGTAAAGCGTCTCTAATAAGCAAAAATTACTACTATGTTGAAATATAGTCAGTTGAAAAGAAATCATTTCCATAATCATCAACATGAGATGCAGGCAGTAGTAAGTTTTAAATTCATGATTAGCCTTCCCAACTGCCCACCACATCCCGAGAGACAAAGGGAAAGGGAAAAGGAAAAGAGACAACAAAGGCACGCAGATAACATATGTAGCAGTCCTTTGTTTCACCTTTACCGTGCCCAACAGGCCAGAAAAAAGGTACCACATAACAAAAGCTAGCTTGCAGATTGTTCCAAAAATGTCAAGAAAAATTGGCATACCGTCCTCCTTTCAGTTTCGTCTTCTAAGAACTGCCTATATATATTATGGACTAAAGGGATAAAGAAAGAAAAATTAAAGAGCAAACATTAGGATAACTTACATTAACCAACTCTTTACGTGCATCTTGCAGCTCGTCATTGCTCTTACGTTCCTTTACTATTAAAGTTTGATTTAGTGCTTCTAAATCATCAAGTTCTCCTTCCTTTTCTCTCAACTTTTTGTGCAGTTCCTCCACGTTTTTGAGAACCTCCAGATCTCCTTCGTCTCCCATATGCTTCATAACATTTAATGAGCCCCTTAACTGCTCAATTTCCAGCTCTACTGCTTGCTTTGCATTTAGTTGTCTCTCAAGTAGAATAATTCTTTTGTGGAGTTCTTCCTTTTGCTTCTGAACTCAGAAAATTGCAATCATACTGAATCAATAAAAATTAGAGAGAGAGAGAGAGAGAGAACCTCAGAAGGGAATATGTCAAATATTAAATAACCACACCTTTTGTTCTTCAGCCAATTTCATTACTTTTGCGTCAACCCTTCTTTGCTCCTCAGCTGCAGCATTAAGTAAGCTATTTTCTGTAGCATACTGAGATAAATTCGTATTAGTCTTCTCAACTAATTTGAAATTTAGAAGAGAAAAATGTCACCATTAATCCATAAAGCTTGCACTGAGCTCTAGGCGAACAAATAACAATATGTCAATTAGCTGTCAAGGTAGTTTCTGAAATTCAAGATTCTTTCTGGAATACATCTGTTAATTTATAAAGCAACCTAAACAAAACAGAAACACATGAATTTGCATTGAGAGAAAATCTCACAAAAAGTTATGCTAGAAAGAGAAAAGACAAATATACTGTCCCCCTTTTCTTTCTTACTATCCTTTTCCATTCTACTTAAGGAAGCATAACCATGATACGATTGCCTCAAGCAAAGAACTTTAGCAGAGAGAATTTTCTCATTCATGGACATTGGTGGCAAAAATTCCACCCTAGAATCAAATAATGTCTCCTGAAAGGATCCACCATTGTTATTTTTTTTTCAGTTATTCCATTGAAGACGAGTTATAGTTAAACACAAATATACCAGAAAAAGCCAATATTACAGTCCCATTTTCTCATTGCAGATCATAGAAGATAGATTTCATCAAAATGCAACCTTAGACAGTCTCTTGCTTTTCACAATAACTTACCGCAGAAGGTTAATTGTCATTATTCTTTTTTCAGCGTATAGTGAATACCAGCTTTGGAAACTAAGGTCACAGATAAGATAAGTTCTTTTAAGAAAAACTAATAACAAACAACAACAAAAAGATTTAAAGGAAAAGAGAAGAGGGAGAAAAAAGGAAATCTAGCACCTGTTCAAGCTCCTCAGAGAGCTTTTTCCTTTCATGTTCATTTCGCACTTCACGTTTCTCTAGCTCTTGACCCCTGAGCTCAAGCTCTTGCTTTTGGGTCTCCAGTTGCACCTTCAGCTTTTCATGATCAGTAAATATCTTCTGGAAATGTTCACGTGCAGTGGACTGTATCTTTTTTATCTCTGTTACATATTAATGATAATGTTAGAATCTATGGCACGCAAGCCAGGTTTCTTCATTTGACATCTCATACCTTCGTTATAAGCTTGGTGAAGCTTGTCTTTCTCCTCCATTAATTTATTTAGAGACTCTGATGTCTCCTCAAATTTGTTTTTTATCTCCTCCAAGTGCATTTTCTTGGCCTCAATGACATTTGTCAAATTAACAACAAGCTTATTTGTCTTTCGAGCTTCCTCTTCCATGATATCAGCAATTGTTCTAAGATCTCCAGTCTTGCGGAGATGTTCCCCAATAATATTATTAGACTTGTAGTCATCAGCACGAGCAACCCAAGCATAAAGGCCAGATTTTCCACCATTACTTGCTTGCCAATTTCTCTTACCATGTTGATCAGCCTCGTAAGCCTTCTCAAACGACATGGCATTGTTGAAACCAGACCAGTCCTTGTGGAACTCAACAACAGCAGTTCCTGAATGGCCATGGTAGTTCCAGAGGGGACGCACTCTAACGGGATTAAAACCTCTAGTTATTAACTCATCTCTCAGCCTGGATCCACTTCCCCCAACATTGCGACCGTCTTTAAATTGAGTTGGAATATTGACAACAATTCCAACCCATGGCCACACAAACATCTCATCACGGTCATGATCTGCAAGGTGATTATCCTCAGATGCAGCCTGAGGTGTAGCAGCAACAGGAGCTGCATCTTTCTCCAAGAATTTCGCCAACGCAAGATGATCTGCCTTGTCCCTTATGCTCCTCTTCTTGGAACTACACTGCCCCACTGAACTTGCATGTTGCAAGAGTTCCTTGTACAGGAAATCACGCTTTCTTTTCATCGGACAATAGGGGCAAGTGTAGGCCTCATCCGATACTTTAACGGAGTAATTTCCAGTTTTCAATCGTTCATATGATTTATCTTCATACTCCTGAATTTCAGATTCGCTTATATCAGTGTCCTCTCCGGAATCACAATCATCTGAACTTCCCATCAAATCCTTTAGAAGAAAAAATGCCTGCAAAATGGAACAATATAAATAAAGATAGCGGTCACAATCAATACATAAGAAGTGATGAACCTGGCAGGCTATTCCCACTAAATAAGCCAGAAGAAATAACATGTCAAAAGCCTCTATTATCCTTATACGCTACAGCATTCTTTATATGTGTTATCCATCTAACTTGGCTTCATAACATCATACAGAGATCCAGCCCTTTTTCAGCAACTTCTAACTTATAAAAGCTGATTTTGCAATGGAAGCACAAAAAATCATTATGAAACTGATTTATTGGGTAAAATGAACAGCTCCGATATCGTCCAACTCAAATTAAATTGGAATAACGCGTTTTTTTTTTTTTTTTGGGGGGGGGGGGGGTTATAAATTCCATTTTCAATTTTCCAAAGAAAGTAAGTAGTAAAAAATAAGGAACATCTATGCGTGTTTCTTCTCTTTGTTTCAACATTCTTTTTACTAATTAATTTGCTCAAATAGCATGATAGAAATCACAGCCGCTAGCTAAGTAATGGCATGAACAAATAAGTCAAGAAACATTAACCTGAAGATTATCTCCCCAGGCGTGAGCTCCTGGGTTCTAATCCCATGGGGGTGGGGGTCTATCAAAAAAAAAAAAAATTAACCTGAAGATTAATTTAGCTTAATCCAACTACATTTCATTTCTTGAAACAATAAGAAGCAGTTCTAATATTTCTTCTTCTTTGATCCATTCCCAGTTACCAAACGAGGAAAATAAACCACGTCAAGATAACAAAAAGCATAATTAAATTAAAAAAAACAATAATGCATGTGAGCACCAATCAACTAGCAGAACTAAAAATCCTGAAATGCCAAAAAAAAAAAAAAGATATGCTTTTTTTATTAAAAAAAAAAAAGACAGCTCGGTGTATAAAACTCCAGCTAAAAAGGTTCGAGTTCATAATTAGAAAAGCAAAGAAGAAAATTACCTTGACTCAAATGGAGTATACACACTTGTTTAATTTTGCCTCCAAAAAATTTGTTGGTTGAATAAAATGTTCAAAATGAAGATCTTAATTTTCCGTCTTATTAATCGAGGAGTGAATAGAGGAAAGAGAGGAAAGTAGAGTAGGGTTTTATTTTAATGGCCAAATAACAAAGGAGTCAGCGTTAAGTCAGTTGGGTTTTGCTTTTGGGGCCTTGGTTTTTATGAGCAGCGCAAACAACGAGAGGTAAAAAGTTGAAATGGTTCTTCTTAATGCGAGAACTGCGAGGCTGACCGCATCGGAATTTAACGAAGTCGCGCATCTGAGCGCGTGTGTTTGGGTCTTGTGGCTTGGACTTGTGCGCGCTCTTCTACTCGCCGCTCCTCCTCGGCTATGGTGTAACGTCTCCATTATTCAGGGCCTGTTTGGATCAATTTTTATCAAAAGTATTTTCATTAATAACTTTTAAAAAATAATTTTTTAAAAAAAATTAAAAATTTTGACTTCTAAAAAAAATTTTATTTAAATTTTTTTAGAGTTTCAATTTTTTTAAAAATCAAATTTAATAGTTATTGTAAATTTAATGTAATTTTTTAAAAAATATTTTTTTCTAAAAAAAGTTAATCCAAATAGACCCCTAATTTGTCTAAATTTATATTTTATATTCAATTTAATTTATAATATTTTGAGTTTACTAATGTTGATTTAAATTTTCCAAACCAATGCTTTGTACTTTTGAGTCCGTCTGGTTTTGTTTCTTTGGGATTTATTTACAAATCACTAGCATTCAGTCTCCTGCCGCGCACGAATTTTAAAAATATTTTTGATCATAAATTTTAGATCTAGTTGTTATTTATTTTTGAATGATATTAGAAGTACTTGATAAAATTATTATGATAAATTAACAATAAAAACTATTAACACTATTTATTGACTAAATTTTTATTTACTAATTATAAGTAAAGAAAAACGGTAACTTGCCTTAAAATTTGAAAAATGCATATGCAAACAAACTAATTTATCATTCATGTAAGAGATAAGAATTTATTGGAATTCTTATAAAGGTTTTTTCCTCACCACTTTAATGATGATATTCATAAATGATATCACATACATACTATATTCTGTACCATGTACATAATATTTTATATTAATACATTTGACTAAATGTATCATGCTATTTCATTAAAATTAACACGATATGCATTGAATTTGAAATCTACCATATTTATATAACATTAATTATATTTAATAAAATTTGACATTTGTTTTGCGACATTAAATTTTAATATAATTTTGACAGGCATATCAAACTTTTATATCTCTAAAAAGATGCGTGTCAGACTTTCAAATTCTTGTGAAACTTGTAGACCCCTTGATCTACAATTAAGGGCTCAATCACTAGTGTTTTGACAAGACCTTTTCTAGAGAGATAGGTACCAGTGATACAGTCTCTAATGTTTTGATAAGACCTTTCTAAAGAGATAGGTACCAATGATACAGCCTATAGTGTTTTGACAAGACCTTTTCTAGAGAGATAAGTACCAGTGATACAGTCTGCAGGCTTTTGGTAAGATGATAATTTCTTTGGGTGAATGTCTGAATATCCTGTTCCTACTACTCGGTTTACTTAACCCAACGAGTCATATATATTAGGATTTCTTTCCGAAAAGGTTAGGTTTCTAATTTTTGTATCCAAGCCCTTTCTTGGGGCCAGAGGTAGGAATGGCAATAGAGCAAGGGCAGGGGCAAGGTGTATTTACTCTTAATCCACACCTGTTAATAGAAATCTTGCCTCTATCCTTACCATATACCTGGTACTAGGGTAAACTTCTACTACCATCTCTCCCCCTGTAAGATGGAAAAAAAAAAAAAAAACTTGTTTTGTCCTTATAGAGTACTAGTCAACAAAGTCAATAGTATTAGAATTTTTTTTAAAAACAAATATACTAATACATAAAAACATATTAAAATAAATTAACTTTTTACCACTAAACCAAAGAGATCACTGTTGATGTAAATTTTATATTAGGATATATATAAATATGTTAGAAATATAGATAAAATGATATAATATTTATATATTAAAAATATATGCGTTAAGTTTGTAGTTCTTGGTATACTAGTCAAAGCTACATTGACTCGCTTATTTGGTCGGGTCCAGCTCATCAAATGGTCGGTACTTGATCCTATTTCGATCCTCGTTCTAAGTAGATGAACATGGTATATTTACATGTCAAAAATGGCTTGTGGTGAATGGAAAATTAGCAATCAAATTTGGCTTAAAATCATTTTGGTCGCTTGGTTTTTGGTTTATGTGGGTTTTAATCTCAAATAAAAAGTTTAAAAGACTTTTGCTCAACTTAAATATAGGAACCGTTACGGAAAATGTCAACAAGACATGTGGAGAGAAGAATATACGTGATGGACATGATGTCCAAAACCACCACACACCCAAGCGTGTGTGTGCTTGTGTGACCCAAGTTTTCGATTCAAAGAACTATGTAACGGAATAAATTCAAATGCTCGGTTACAGATTTTAAATCCCTACAGGTTGAGTTTTACCAGGAAACATTTTTGACTATTTAACATATTTTTTGGGATGTTACATATCTAAATATTAACTCATAGATTGAATTTAATTAATCACCTCACCCCTATAAATTCACATCCATTCTAGTATAGCATAATACACAGAACTTTAGCATTTTTGTATAGCACTTTTCACTTTGGGGTTATCTTTTTGAGCAAAATTCTTATGTCAATGGACAAAGATTTGAAGAACTGTGTAAGGAATGAATTTAAAGGCTCAGTTACAAAATTTAAATCCCTTGCATGTTGTGTAAGGAATGAATTTAAAGGCTTAGAATTTAAATCCCTTGCATGTTAAGTTTTACCAAGAGACATTTTTGACTGTTTAACATATTTTTTGCATTGTTACATATTTGAGTATTAACTCACAAATTGAATTCAGCTAATCACCTTACCCTTATAAATTCACATCTATTTTAGTAGAGCATAACACACAAAACTGTAGCATTTTCAGTACCGTTCTTGCATACGATATAGACATATAAAGCATTCTAGAGAGAGCTCTTTTGTTACCATTTCGACAATTCTTGCTTGAGAGTATTGTCATACGTTAAAAAGGTATAACCGTTGTATTATGGAAGGAATATGCCATACCCTTTTAGCACCAATTGAGAGGGTGTAAATCCCTTAAAGGACATTGTTTATGAGCCTTGACTAATTCTTTTTATATATTCTGCATTTTCATTTCATTTTATGTTGTAAGCGTGTTTCAAGGCTAATAATAGTTTTTGTTATTCCTACTCCTGTGCTTTTTGGATTTCCAACAATATGAACATATTAAAAATAACAATATACTAATATAGTGGGGTGGGGCGAAGAGAGGTAGATAAACCATTACCCTGCCCCCGCCTTGTAAAGAGACCCTACCCCTACCCTAGCAGAAATTTTTTGCTAAAACCCCCACCCTACTCCTGTAAAGGAGAGCGAGGTGTACCATTACCATCTCAGTCAGAAGCGAAAAGGTCCTATGATAGTACTCATAACTAATAAATAAAAAAAGATATGCTTCGGTAATATATGCTTATCAACTGTTGATTTATGTGACAAAGAAATAGTTGTAAGTGACATTATTGAGGTTAATTATTATTAAGCGGGCCCTACATCCCACTCAACCAAGCAATTGAGAAGTCACTTACCCATCTAGCATTTGGAGGGTGTTTGGCTTTGTTTATTTGGCGCTTATAAATATCTAAATAGTAAAAAATATGTAAAAGTGTGCTTTTTTATAAGTGATTATAAGCACCTAAAATAAGCAAAGCCAAACTTCCTGCTACGTGAGAACTTAGTTGGGAATAGCTTTTCTTACCGAGCCAAGATATTGGGTTGGTTTGAATTGGTTTTCTAAAATTTTTTTTTTTTGTGTAATTTCTAAAAAGGTATTTTTAATAGTTTTATTTTCGAATATTATTTAAATTTAAGTTTTTTAAAATTTCAACTCAAACACTTATTAAAAAATATGTTTTTTATGAAAAAAAAAAAACTAATCAATAGATCCATCGTCAAATGGTATTGTACATGAAGCGTGAATCACAAACGTAAGGAACGAGTGCGCATGTATTTGCAGTAGGCTGATGCGAGTGACGAGTTGACAGTACCGAGCAAAGGGCTTTGAGGTACCATTATCATTCAAAAAGTACCTTATTCACGTGCTTTTTCTACGCTTTTACTTTCCCCTGTTTTCACTTTCAAATCTTACATGGATAATTCCAAAAATGGGGAAAAAAGAAAAAGAAAAAGAAAAAGAAAAAAGAATCTTCATGGATAATTGATTCTCGCTTCTGATTGCAGGAGGAAACCGAAACAGCGCTGCTGCCTATCTTCTCTAGTACTGTGACTTGAAAAGCACTATTCAAGACCTTTTTGGAGCCTTCATAGAAACCCGTTCGCACTGAGAATCTGTTTACTTTAGATTTCACTTTATGGCAACAATTTTCTTTCTTTTTCTTTTTTTTGTTTTTCTCGTTTTCTTTCAGATAATTATTATCCTTAAAACCAACTTTTCTTTTGGATGAGTGTTATCCAAATAATTAGATTCCTCTTATCACAACCAACTTCAAGTTGAGAATATTCGCAAAATTAAGTTAATTAAAACAGTTGAGATTGATCACGGAACAGACTGTAAAACAATGGGGGCCCCTAAGTGGATATGTTCTATTTATTCTTGGGCCTCACTTTTAACATGGATCATGGGCCTGTTTGGATTGGCTTTTTTTTTTTTAAGGAAAAATATTTTTTTCCTAAAAAAGTTAAATTAAATTTGTAATAATTATTTGATTTGGTTTCCAAAAAAGCTAAAACTTTGAAAAAAAGATCAAATACAACTTTTTTTAGAAGTCAGAATTTTCAGCATCTAAAAAAAATCTGTTAAAAAAAGCATTTTTGAAAAACTCAATCCAAACGAGCCCCATGTCCGTGATGGTTTACACCTTATTGTAAATGTTTTATCAAAGTAATTTTAAAAATGTCACCATGTCCATTTGTGTAGTAATATATTCATGCAATTTTTTTCCTTTTTCTTTTGTCAGAAAAATAGTTGCATATATTGTATATATTGTTGTATAACGTTGTATATTGTAGCGTTACTAGCTGTTCATTGCATGAGTTCTGAAAGTTAATAACATCTGCGTCTTGGTTGAGTGGGACATTATTAAATATTTCTCGTCTAATTATAATCTATTAATTTAAACAGTCTATCTTTATTGAGACAATGATATGAACAATTCATAGTTATTGAATATTTCCCGTAACCCTTTAAAGATAAAAATCCTGTCTACAAAGCCAGTAAATACCGAAAATCAAAGACATAAGGTTGAACCTCTACTGTATTTGCTGGAGGAGACTTTGTTTCACCATTCAGACACTCCATAATCAACCTCTTCAGCGCGGCAGAACGCGGCAATTGGCTATAGATCCATTCAGCAAGTGATTCCATATCATCAGCAAAATCTCTCATGTGCCATTGCATAAGTTTTGGCACTAAGATCTTCTTCTTGCTTCTAACCCCCACAGAAGCTTCTAAATACTCCACTTTTGCTCTCTCCAAATCGTTTACCACTTGATCAGACTTGTAAATCCTTAACTGCACACCAAAACATTCAATTTTAGTCTTCTCGGCCTTCGTCACTTGATGGTGTTCTGGTGCATTTAAAAGTTGAAACTTACTTGTTTAGCCTATTCTTAAAAAGAGAAACTCAATGCTAAAAGAAATAAAAAAAATAAAAAAAAACCCTAAATTAGAGCTTTTCAAAAAAAGCTCTTGAAAATTTGTTTATGCATCATGTCATAAATTGTTTTTCGTCAATTATTCTATATTTTGATAAACCAATATTGCCTTCAAAGCATCTGAAAGCTCAACTTCCGAAAATACAAGGCTAAACAACCAATGATTTTTATTCAATGTCACTTTTATTTAAAATTCTATTGCTAAAAGCGCTACAATTTTAACAGTTGAAATCTCGCTGTTAGGATAGACAGAATCTGCGAACTACTACTGCAATTGATGCACTTACTGCCGGGGAAGACCATGTGCCTCGGCAGAGCGCAAATGTGATGCTGGGTTCTGGATATCCAAGCCCATAGGTGTGCCTCAGCATCATTTCCTTCTCATTAGTTCGCTTCCTATGTTTAGAATCCGATGGAAGGCGGAGAATATAGCGTTCGATAGCCAAAGCATTGAGTACAAGACCGCCAACATTGATAGTGGACTGCAATAAATTTCGTCCAAATTAGCAAAACATCAATCTGTTTGCAGCTCAAGTATACAACCACTCTGCTATTGAAGGAAGTAGTCTTGTAATTGTATAGATGTTAGCAGACCTACCTCCTTCATGAGTCCAAGTAATTTTTCCTTTGTTGGAGGCAGTCCGTGTTGCAGAAGTGCCTGGAAAAGGGAAAAAAGAGAATGAGTTTATAAACGTCAGACGAAATTTAATTTCTTCCAGCCGGACCATCTGATCGTTGGATGGAAGAGTTTTCTCTCTTTTGTATTAATGATTATAAGACGTTTGACATCACCTGCATTATACACGCGTTATAGACGTTAATCCAGAATGCCAACTTCTGCTTGTAACTCAAGTATGTTAAGTCCACATTTCTTAGTTCATGAACCAAAACCCTGCAAGAAAAGGACATCTTTAAACAGCCTCCTCAAAATTCACTAGAAAAATAGTCCTTCAGTCTATCAAGATCACCTCAACTTCCGCATCTCTGGATGAAATGAAGTTAACCGGCTCGTGTCCGGTGTACTTGTTGTGATCTGGATGAAATTCTTGTATGCTCCAACGTCTCTGATGGCGCCGTCGACATCTAATAATAGTATCCCATAAGGGTCTGCATTTGACGTCTTACCATCAAATGGCAATGCAAGTGCTGCAGAACTGCACGAGTCTTTGGAGATGAATCCTTTCGAGTTCATGTAGGAAGCATCATCCTTTTGAACAAGAGCTGATCCTTTAGTCTTCAATGCTTCCTGGTTTAATCTCATAAATATGTCTATCAGGCATGTGATCACTTCTTCTGAGAGCCTATTTGGCTTCTCAAAATCGATCTCTATATCAAATGGAGTGTAGTGTGTTCTCCAACCGCTTGAATTCTCACCTACTTCCTCTGTTCAGACAACACAGAAAATCAGATTAATTATAGACTCAAAGTGGGTCTGACTCTTTCTTGGACCCACACGAGAATTTCGTGCACCAAAATGCATTTAATTAACCAATTTGATCCAAATTCATCCTACTTACAATTTTTTTTTTTTTTTTTTTTAAATTCAGGTCGAAATAATAGAATCGCAATAATATTTGACGTACCATTTGACGTTGGGGGTTGTATGCTTTGGAAGTCCATAGAACAGCCGAGGGAGGCTCTTCTTTCTTTCAAAATTCTGTGTTTTCTGCGTTCTTGAGAATTTTGCGATGTCGAAAATTTTTCACAATCCTTGGCGTCAATATGGTGTTCCAACCTACACAGCAGTCGCTTCTGCGGCCGCTTCGGGCCTACTTGGGGCTGCAGATCTTCTGACCACATCATTTCCCAATCCTTAGCATTTTGTTGCTTCTCTCGATAATAGTTTAACTTTAATTCATCAACCTTTCTCTCCAGATCAACGATCTCTTCTTCTACCATTGCTATTTCTGCTAGAAGCAGTTGAACCTGCGTGATGCGCAATCAGTCTTTTTGAGAAACTGCTAAATTTAAAATGGCTAGTATAAAAACTTCAAAAAAAAAAAAAAAACTTATTTAAAATTGTCAAAATATACAATTATTCTCACATCCCGAAACCTAAAGTCACGCCTCAATTTACAGAATCTTACTCCAGGGCATGACACTTATTCCACATTGAGAAATCATTAACGCATCGGGGCAAAGAAAAAGGCTATTGGATAAATCGATAAGTCGGGCATTCCCGGCCCACCAAGTGAAACCGGTGGTTTCTTGGTTACGGCCAGCTAAAGCTAAAGTTCCATTAAAGACCGTTTCCTTCCGCACCTTGTGGGGAAGCAAGGCAGACATGCGAGGAATGCACGGACACGAGTAAGGTGGTCCTTGCAATGCACACTGTAGAATTCCTTTCAGTTGCAGCTCCCCATCTAATTCCTGCTGCAGATCCTCAACCTGCCATCATAATCATGCAATGTTAAGCAGTAAGCTCTAAAAACCTAAAAACAAGAGATTATATATATTCAAGAGACACCAAGAGATGATCACATATTGTTCAAACCTCTTCTTCAAGGTCTCTTCTTCTTTGTTTCTCTTCGCTTGGCTGCATCAGTAAATCTTCGAATTTCATTTCATAATTCAAACAACATCGAACACACAGAATCGGACACGAAATTCCACGTTTAGTTCTTAGTGGAACATGTACATGTATCTGAACATTTTTAGCTTGTTCTATATTTTGACGTGATTAACTGATTATAACTACTCATTAAAATGTAAACGAAATAAACAGAAATTGAATAATAAGAAGACTCTTGAAAAGGCCATAGATGATGACAAAAAGAAAAGCATATAGGAGGTGTATAATTGTGTGTGTAATAGGTGTATGTTGGGGAATGGCCAGTTAAGATGAACGTGAATTCAGCTACGTGTTTTAAATTCAAACAAAATGAGGTGATAGACGTGATACCCATGAACAGTATAAAACATTCAACCGCTTGGTGGTGGCGGTGGTGGCGGAAACAAAAAAGAATAATGATGCCAGCCATGACTCATTCTTGGGTTTATATCTTTTTCTGTGATGACTTGTTTGTCACGAGCCAAGATACAAAAAAGAGTTGACATAAAATCGACATTTTGAAAAAGTAGCCATGGTTGTGTGTGGATGAGCTAATTAATTAGAATGGTATGTTCAACAGGGATTTACATAGTTCACACAGAGAGAATTAGGAAATGTCACGATGAGCAATCTGGTAATTAAAAGAGTAGAACTCGAATAGTTTTTTTTTTTTAAACAAAATGAGTCTACTCTTAGGATTTTCGGAATGGAAACTAGAGTAGCGGACTGGGTTGCCAAAAAATTCAATTTCCGAAAATATCCTTTTGGATTGGGTTGTAGCATTACTCTTCCTGATCTCTGATACTCCTCTTCAGGGATTGGATGTATCCTTTTATATTTTTTGATGATGAAGAAATTTATTTACGCAAAGCTTACACAGAATCCACCCAAGACTAAGATCATGTTATGCAACGGTACACTAATGCATGTTTCAAAGATTAATATTATTACAAGTAACTGGAGGACATTTAATTGAATTAGATGTTTTTGACCAGATAAGTTAAATGAGCATTGAACGATAATTGCAATTTAGTATTTTCGATTTGAAAAATGTAAATCTGAAACAATAACGTCGCACCTTATTTTAGTAATGATATTCATTATATTTTTTCTAAATAGATGTCATCAAAAGTTATTGTGCCTTAGGCTACTAGATCTTATTTTAAGACATTTATCTTATTAAAATTTAGAAATATTTAGATTTAAGGTATCTTATCACATATACCATGTATTCTATAATTGTAAAAAATAACATGGGATGAATTGCTTATTTCTTATAGGATAAAAAATATGATTTATTTTGAATTTTTATAAAAATGCATGTGATAAAATAGTCTTAAATCTTATGAAATGTATTATCATTTCAATAGGATAAGTATCTTAAAATAAGATTATAAAAAAATACATAAATGCATTGAAAATCTTGGAATTAATTAGGGATAAGGGAAAAATAGATTTACTTCTGACTATGTGACCATCAAAATTACGATTCACCATTTAATTTTACTAAAGAATTTGGCTTTGTTTCATTGTATCTTTTCTTTCCAAACATATATATATTATAAAGAAGAACCCAATTTAATATAATAATGACAAGTGTCGCACAAATATAACCTTCTATTATGTACTCCTATTTTCAAGTCTTAATCTATAACTATTCAAGTATCGAAACTCCAATTGCACCTCATCTAACCGTCAAGATTTATATTCAAATTTATTCAAAATTACCTTATTTAATGAGATTTATATTGATATATAACAATAGAAATTCATAACATACAATCTGGATTGATTATATATATCTATGGTAACTTACTAATTTAGTTCATACCAAATCTTGACCTATTTTAATTGATTTCTTTTACTATAAAAAAAATTAGTGCTATATATGGTAAAACACAATTGATTGCAATGTTTAGTAACATAAAATACTTTAAAAAAAAACCAATCATATATTTTACAACACGTGCATGACACGAGTGTTAGACTAGTATATATATATATATATATATATATATATATATATATATATCAAGAAAATTGCAAAAGAAACAAAAAAAAAAAAAGAAAAGGCCCAAGAAACATATAGAAAACGAAGCGAATAGTCACAATATTCTAAGCAGAGGATCTGTTGTAACTTTCAGTGTCATGACCTTTTGTTCTCTAGTAGGTAGGGATGGTTGGATCTCGAAGAGCATAATTTACTCCTGAATACTTTATCAAAACTGAGATTTTATCATATGAAAAAGACTCAATTAAATTACAACATGAAGAGTTTGACCAGACAAATGAATATACACAAATGGTTCACATGTTGAGTAGAGGATCCTAGTATTCGCTTTCCTTCCATCCCCCATAATCTTCCTCGTTACTGAGATCATTCTGCTCCTGCACCACAAGAATGAACAAACTCCTAATAAATCCACCAAATTCTTTATATTTTCCAAAAGGCATTTAAATTTGAAACAAGCAATTCATTTTCCTAATGCGTTCCGCTCTTGTGGCGTATCAAATTAGACCGGAGAGTTACATGATACATCTTAATTTTTTTTTTTTTGAAACTTTAACACTTAAGACCTGGGAGAAAACCAGATTTTGACCACCACATTCCTGACTTCAGATCATTGCTCGCATTACAAACTTAGTTTCAATCATCAAGAAAATTTAACTTTCGTGTTTTTCTACATTAACTAGATATCTTTTCCTTTCCAGATCAGAAACAATTTGCTTGCGTTTAAGTATTTGTCAGTACCTTGGGAGTGAAACTGATGCCAACTTGAATTTCTCCACAGTAAGTTTGATCACTCTGAACAAGGCTATACTTCCGTGGATGAATTTCAGCTTTCCCATTCTCCACTCCTAGCTCAAAAAGCTCCTTCAAGTAGATGCTATACCACAAAAAACAAAGTAACAACAGTGAGAATAAATCATAAAACAAAATATATGAAAGAAATAAACAGTTTCAGCTGCAAACCTCCTTGAACATTTTGAACAGATTGTAATTTTATCAGGTAACAGAAAGGAAAACGAGAAAATAGAAAACATTCATATCAACAATTGCTGGTTTGCACAATCCCGAATCTAAGTTAAGCAATTTGCTTTTTTTTTTGGGGTGAACCATGACTTGTGGGAGCTTTAGAAAAGCACATTAATCCCATTTTTGTGTTAATCACTACTGAGGGATTATTTTCTTTCGATTATTTCTTCACCTAAATCTACCACGTCTGTGAATCATTTCCATCAGTAGACTAGGACTACATCACATTTTAGTATTATGCACAGATTCTGCGTTAGGTGTATCAGTTTTGCAGAAAAATACCCATTCACCAAAAGAAGTTAATTTTAGCCATGGAAGCAAACAGAAACGCGAAGGATTTTGTGTGTGGCTTACGTGGCCTGGCCAAGAGAGTCATCAGTTGAGAATGTGTCATGATCCATAACCTTGAGAATAAGCTTGTACTGGTCATCTGCCCCTGGATACTCAACTCTGAACCTCAACTTCTCATTCCATACTGGTCTACTTCCTCCCCCTGCATCAGTGGTAGATGCCCATACTTGGTTAGTATAACCAGCAACTATATGATGACAATTTTTGAATCTAAGTTCCATATAGCTTGATAAATTTCGTTAATGTTTGCAAGCTAGACAAAATTCATCATAGCTAAATTGCTTACTTTCACACCGGTTGGAAAAGAAAATTATTTCACTAATATGAATTCTGGAAATTATAATCGTCAGACGAGCTAATTCATTCACCTTTGTGCTGACAGAAGCAACAGGATTTTATTAGGAGTATAATTTCTCTCCCATTTTTAGCATGTGATATTGAGTGTATATATGTAGTAAGCTAAGTAATTAAATACAAAAGGACAACAAGCTTAAGCAAAGTGATAAATCCGTGCCTTATCATATGGAACGATAGACTAGTCATTAACTCGTTATCTAGCCTGAACTATTACAAGGTGGGCAACCCAACCGGCTAAATACATTTGGGCTCTACATGCATATAGAACCTACTTGTATCTCAGGGTCGGGTTGATCATCGAGGAACTACTTTTCTCTATTTTAGAGATCTCTCAAAGATCATGAATTTACCACTGCATTACAGCGAAACAACGGGGTAAAACACTGAAAGTGAAAATATGATCAATATAGTAATAACCCACATATTTGGTGAGAATTGAAATTGAGACCATATACTTAAATTTTGATTACTAGGTCAAGACCTCATTAACACTGACTTTTCCACTGATTTGGCCTCTTTATTTTCAGAATATGATAAGAAAAAAAGTCTAATTATAAGAATCGTGAGGTTTAATTCATTACTCACCTTGAGCAACACTACTCTGGCGTTCTTGACTCTTGTATTGAATCACAACATAGGGGTCAATCCCACCGCCTGTTCATTTTTACCAAAGTGCTTAAGGAAGCAATATTCATGACGAAAGAATCATATAATTTCATCAATTACCGAAAGCTTCAACAAAAAGAAAATAATAAAAATATTATTAAAGTCCAATCCACGGCTTTTGACATATATAGGCCCCGGATGAGGTGGTTTCCAGGAAAAAAGAAAAAAGAAAAAGAACAAATAATTACACTATAGAATTAAGAAGCTTTCAACTTGTTTACTACATATGCCATCTATGGACACAATCAAATCGTTAAGAAATTGCTTAAGAAACTAATTAACACTTGAAGATGAACCAATATATAAAACTGATTCATCAGGAGATAAAAAGATCTAGCTGTTACTTTCATGTTTACCTCAGAAGAAGTTGAAACATCCATGGCTTTTGATGAACAAGGAAAAGAAAAAAAAAAAAAAAAATGGAAAGGAAAATAAACATTAAAAAGAAAGCAACAATATATAAATATAAAACGTGTATGTATGTATATATATATATATATGTATATGTATATGTATATGTGAAGACATGATTACCGAAGAACTCATCGTTTCTGAGGCCTTTAGCAGACACCAGGTTCACCTCCATTATACCAATCGTCATCTCTACTTAATTCTCTTTTTCAATTAAGGATACTTGCGAAAATGGTTTGTTCAGAGAGATATATTGATGTCCTTCGCAGGTGCTGTAACTTAGCGGAAAATCAATGGAGCATGGCGACTTGGTCTATGCAGAAGACTAGTAAAAGTTTATTGACTGCGACAGGTTGTATTATTTTACATGATTCCAAGATTCTAATAAATTAAAAACACTTTTCACAGGCCAGCTTGGCCCACCACGTACTAGATACTTGCTGTCATTCGCTTATAAACTCCCCAACCCCAACCGGCGACGTGGACCAGTAGATTTTTGCAGTTACATTAGCTCCATATGAGTAATGGCACAACCAAAAAAAAAAAGTCTTCAAGATAACCCGTCTCAAGTCTTCACCAAACAGTTGACTCAATTCGTTCGCGTGCGCAAGGGGATCAGTTGCATAATGAACTCCAAGTACTAAGCTTAGCACATAATTTGCCATCCAATTAATGTCTTGATTTAACATAATTCAGATTATAGCTCCAATTGCTCTCCAACCGTCTTTTACATTCTTCAATTAAAGGTGTAAGTACTCCTTTGGGCAAAATTTCTGTTCAATATACGCATTTAAGACATACGGTATGGTACTCTAAGATCGTAGAAACATACATGTTATTTGCTTGCTCTTTTACAATTTTCCCCGAGGGTCCTTTTACTCTCGTTCAAATAAAAAGTTACCGAGTACAAATAGAGAGTGTTATAATTCATAACTTTACGATCAATTATATGAATGTAAGTATAATTTTAGTAAGAATTAATAATTTTAAACTAAAAAAACATAAATATTATTTTAGAAGTCTTAAAATCAATGTGATTGGACATAAATAAGCTACATCCGCTGCCATCCAAGAGATATATGGACCTGGTTCCTTTTCACACGAGGATAATGCTATACCTCTTTTGCTCCTTTTGCTAAGAAAATGACTCCGAGGTTGATTAATACTAAAATTAACAAGCCAATCCGCGTACCCATGAACCTACGAATAATAAAAAACGAGAAAAAAAATTTTAACCAGCTATTATTAGACTCTTTAACTAATGGAAGCTAGAGCTAATAGGCCCCTACATTGAATCCGCCCATGAACCAATGGGCAATGTTGAGCTTCATCAGAATAGCAAAGTTGACAACTCCAATAAGAAAATTCTAGTGGAAAAAAGGGAAGTTGTATTGTCAAACACGCTCCATCAAACAATCTACATAATAACAGAAAATAGTCCAAGTCCTAGAGGAGTAGTTTATCAAGAGGACACAATTATAAATTGTTCAATATACGAGACCAGGTGATGCTAAAAAGATATACAGGCAGCAGCACGATACGAAGCATATCTGTGCTCACCCATTTCACCATGAAATAGGCTTCATCTGTCCCTGGGGGAAATATCAGCTGACCTAGATCTAGATCCAGAAGGCGATCTTGATTCTCGTCCAGGAGGTGACCTCCAATGTACTTGTGCTTCTTCATCATCGCGCTCAATTCTCCTACGAAGGCATCTTACATTCTTTAAATGCAGAGTTATAAACAAAACAAACACAAAGACAATCAGCAGGCAGCATGCCAGAATCAATCAGCACTTGATCTCAGCAAGTGGCATAACAGGCATCACCTACCAACATGGAGAAACTATGGGCAATGATTTGCAGTTAACCATTGCAGATATAACTTTCTAGTTTCACGAATATCTAGTTTCTTACGGTTGACTGGAATTTGTATGACCAAAACATGGGGAATTCATTGTTGTATGACCCTACGATAAGTTTAACGTGAAACAGAGCATCTAAATATTTCAACTCACTTGCGATAGCCATCAGCATTTTGAGCAGCGACTTTGTCATAACTGGGCGAGTACAGCCGATGGTTGGGTTCCATGCCCTGTTCCGGAGGATGATCCCTTGGAGATCTCCGTCGATCTGGATACCTTCTGTGTGGGGAAACCGAATAATCATTTCGCCGGCGCAAGGCCGGGGAGTAGGATCTGAACAAATTGATACAAGCACATATAACTAAATGAGAAAACATGAGAGCGAGGGACAAATGCTGTCTAATCGCAATATGATACCTTGATCTGTAACGGCTTCTAGACCCTACTGGATAAGGAGGGGAATACGAACGAGAACGAGAGCGAGAGCCTCCTGCATGATAAATCAGAAACAACTGCATCACAATTGAGCACTGTTAAGATGGCAAAAAATACCATCTAACATTGTATAAGCAAATAAATTCTTTAGGTATGAAAAATATAACCTCAACTATAAAAAAGTACTATTTAGCCCTAAAAAAGAAAATACATTTCAGTACTAAAAACTATCAGCAGACTTGATTCCCATATGGCAGATTACTAGATATTTGAACTCCCCATGGTAACTCAAAACTACCACCATCTACAACAAATGTTCAACTGCAGATTCTAACACATCAAAAGTCAAAAAGTTAGGCATTGAGAAACATGACATCAAAGATTGCAGATAATATGGAACAGAAATCCTATAATGAAGATTTCTATTCTTTTTTTTTTCCCAGTTTTATTTGTTTCTTTCTTTTTTCTTTCGGGGAGGGTGTGGGGTCCGCAAGAACTCTAAACTGCCACATAGAATAAACTTTGCCATAATGAGAGAATGGAAATGGGAAGACATATACCATAATATGATGATCTTCTTCCTCCATGACCAGATGGTTCTCTAAAGCATGATAAACATACAAATGGTATGTCAGAGATATACCATTATAGCAGAATCAAAGAGAAGATACAAATTAACATGCTACCTGATCCTAGATTTTCTACGCATTTCTTCTGGCCTTTTTCTCGTCTCTGCAGCAACAACTACAGATATTTCCCTCCCAGCAAACATTCGTCCATTCATTTGATACTGGGCCTCCAGAGCATCATAAGGATCCACAAACTGCACAAAAGCAAATCCACGAGGTTCCCTGCATAGAAGAAATGCTAAACCATCAGCAAAGTTGCCCAGCTCACAAATGCAAAATCGTTACCAATCCGAAAAGCTTATGAGTATGCAAACCAAAATGCTGAACAATGTCACTGACTGGTATACCTCTCTTAAATATTCGAAATAGGCTTCAGGGGCACTTCTGGCAAGAAGTGAACATAGAAGCTCAAAAGAGCAGCTAGATCCAAATGCCTGACCTTTTCTTCACAATCAAGTATGAAAGGCAACTTTGAAAGATGCAAGTGACTTGAAATTTCTTCACATGCTGTACAAATAAGCACTTGAAATCTACGTTGTCCCAGTATTAAAATCTTCGCATACTGTCTTCAAATAGATCAAGAATTGGTCTTCTTCATCAAACTTCTATTGATTGTGTAATTTTATAGTTTCTCTTCATAAAGGAACATTCTTCATTGGGAACATTAATAGCCATGGAGGCCAATAATTGTTAGCAATGACAAAGAGCAGGCCTTTGCCAAACTTGCGGCTTGGGCTCGTTTTAACTTCAAACAAATATAGCCCCTACAAACCAGTTCAAAATGTAATTCACCATGAAAGAAGAAAAGGTAAAATCCTCAACAACATTCAGAATGCACCTTAACATCTCTTTATATTGATTAACTACATCCTAAGTTTTATATGCAAGACCCTCATGATATCTAAATTACGTCCCTGATTCCCAACAAAAAAGATCTCAGAAATAAAAACTGCTACAATTTGAGACCGATTCTGCTCAAAATAGGACAACACCTCATTATAGTTGGGGAGCATCTAAAGGACCAAACATATATGCAGCCAGTAATGGATTAACCTAATCAAATATTGCTGAGATAAGATCCAAAAGTGGCACTTGGAGAACGTTCAGTAGCTGAGAAAAGGGCCACTCAGTTTGATCAATTCACAGGCCTATTCTATTTGCAAATTTTATAACTAGATAACTATTTATTCAACAAACAACAAAGGCGGCAAACATAAGAAACAAAAATAACAGGGTAGTTAATGTAAACAGAAAAAAGCTACAGAGTAAACAGAGAAAAGGGTAACACAAGTGTGAAGTAAAACTGCAAAATGCTTACCCAGTATAATAGTCCTTTGGGAGGTATACATCCCGAACTACACCAAATCTTTCAAATGGGACTCGAAGTTCTTCAGGCCTGTACAGAACCACATGCACAAGGATGCACAAAGCACATACATAAATGAAGAAACAGAAGGAAAGCAGGGCAAGGGTACAAAGCAAGAAGGAAAAGGAAAGGGGGTGGATTGTTGTGACTGAAGAAGGAGGATAGCAAATCAGACAAATATAGCTGGACATCTGAGCTCGAGAAAAGATTAACAGAAATTAAAGAAATGTCATCTTTAACTAGAAGTCATGAATCACAAAACCAAGCATTGTCGCTTTATTATTATTATATCTTTTTTTATGTAAACCCCATCCCCCCATCCCCCCATCCCCCATGGGATTTGAACCCAAGGCTTCACTCCTGGAAGGAGTTAGTTTCAACCACTTAAGCTACCCCGAATCCCTATTGCTTTATTAATAAGAAAAGACAATTTGAGAATACCTGCAATCCAAAGGAATATTTCGAACCAAAAGGCTACCATGATTCTGCTCCTTATGCCTCCCACGGTCACCACCATATCCTCTTCTTGGAGGGCTTCTAGCTCGTCCCCCATATCCCCTCCTTGGAGGACTGTAATATTGTGGACTGTACCTCCGCATGGTTTGGTCCCTACAAAGTTATGAATAGATGAACTTCATTCGTGCAGATGAAAGTTGATCGTTATTACACTAAAAAGTCACAGGGGGTAAAAAATGAGCACTAGATGAAATAAATGTTGGGCAATCCATCCAAATTAATACTTCATCAGAACAGATCCTAATAATTGGTGTATAGTCCATCCAAATTATCACTTCGTCAGAACAGATCCTAATGTCCACACATTAAAGCAGTAAAGCCGGTGTACATTCTGTGCTTAAAGCACGAACAACAAGCAAAATCACCCTGACTAACTTAGTACTTAACCACCAAGATGCTCCAAAAATCCCACAAGATTAACATTTCTCTGAATTTGCTCTTACAAACACTACCAGTAATATAGCTGGTACACTGAGAAGCACAAAACTTTCTTTTCTCTAGTCAAAATACATGAAAAAACATCACGCAACCATCATCTTCTCTGCTGAAGCCATTTCTTTTTCTTTTTTTTTTCTTTTCTTTCTTTTTCATTTTTGTTAGTTGCGGTTATCATTTGAACACAACATAGATATTTACTTCGCTGTGTATGAAGCTCCTGCATTCCAGGAAGGACCAGGCCCACCTTGATAAGGAAAGCTAATTGCATAACTACTTTGACTCTTTTCGAGCAAAGTAGTGATCTTCTGGGGCAATTTTGCGTATTGAATCCTTCATCACTTAACGAGATTATTATTATTATTATTAAAAAGAAAACACTGGAGATATTATCATAAGGAAAATTTGTTGTTCCAAAATTCAACTAAATAAATGTGAAACATCACATATACATATACACATACATTCATATATATATCAAAAAAATGGAGAAAATCATGTAAATACATACATAAAAATATGTATCGATCAGAAAATTGAGTAAAAAGAGTCAACTTTACCTGAAAGTAACAGCTTGGAGAAGAGAGATCAAAACAAACGATGCGCGTGTATATTTATGCCGTGAAAGGTAGTGTGTGTATGTAAGCCCTAGGCGCTAACTAAAATTGCTAAACCGGACCGCTGCGGTTCGATGGTCAACGCTCGGGCGGTTTAGCACCGGCCTAGTTCGAGGGTCTTTGGGACTAGGGGTGTTCGTCGGACATATCTCCACAACATTTATTTAACACGATCGTTATACTAATCGCGTGATATATTAAGTTATTGATCATAATTAATTATTTTTTATTAGGGCTTGTACGTTCTTTTAAAGCGCTATTTTTCTATATATTATTTTTCTGACTTTGTTCTCATGTTGACATTAATAAGAATTTTTAGCTTGTTCTTGACCAAAAAAAAAAAAAAAGTTTCACTAAGGTAGTTTTAATAAGTGATTGTTATTTCGACTTGTATTAATTTAAAAGTAAAATGTATTTTAAAAAATTAAAAATTTGGAAAAAGTAATTAGTAAGAGAATCACTGAAGAAAAAAAAAATCCATATCAAAATCATACTAAAAAACTAAGTAGATAGTAAAAATCTCAAGTTTCTAAGAAAGTCAATATTTTTAAATTACACCAAACTCAAAATATGAATTGGTACTAAGGTTTACTCAATAAATGAATATTTTTGTCCGAGACAAAATAACTATATATTTATTTATATGAACTAAACTCGTTGGAGCTTCGAAAGCCCATTGGCATCAACCCACAAAATAAGCCCAGGTCTTACGTTACTTAACAGGAGAGTGTTTTGCCCAACTTTTGAATACTCAAAATTGGCGAGGAATACTACTAAAAGTTGAAGAAAGAGGACCTATTTAAATTGACTTTTTTTTAAGAAAAAATATTTTTTTTTCTTAAAAAAATTATATTAAATTTACAATAATTATTTAATTTAACTTCTAAAAAAATTAAAACTCTGAAAAAACTCAAATACAATTTTTTTTAAAGGCCAGAATTTTCAACTTCTAAAAAAAATTTATTTTTCAAAAGTTGTTAAAAAAAACGTTTTTGAAAAAGCCAATTCAAACGAGCCCTAAAGTCAGAAATTGCTAGTGCCGTTTGGTTTTGGTCCAACCAAGATACGGAAGTCTTTGGGCATTGCCTGGCTAAGTGAATAGTTTTCCAATTCATGCTGGCTGCAAGGGACATAATACACAAATCTAGTGCCTGCAAATTGCAAGTTTGTATCTCAAAATTTACTATGCAACTCTATCCCTGGAAGCAACATGTCAAAAATTTTACAAAACATGTCCAATCACCTTCAGAAAATTAATTTACAGAACAATGTTTCAGATAAAAGATAGGACCACTGATCTTTTTGCTGCATCAACAACACAGCATTGATACAATATCACTACAGCTTGATGGTGCGTCGCAGATCCAAGGTCTGAATCTTGTGGTCTCCCAGTTCTTTTTCTTTGGGTTAGTTGTTTCCCGGGTTCAAGAAATACATACAATTGCGTTCAAAATTATGCCGGTTCCTCTGTTGTTTAAGAAATAACAGGTGTAAAAGATGGCCTTGGATATGAAGCAGCCCTTCTACTGGAGGCGGCATCAGTATGTGTTCTATGCTTCTTGTGGATCACCTCACTTTTTACACGTCCTGTGTCTTGCAAATCCTGAAGCTGCTCTAATGCTTTCACCACCTCATTCATGGTCGGCCGATATTTGGGTTCTAGTGCTAGGCATTTTACTGCAAGTGTTGCTGCTCTTAGTGCCCCCCCCAAAGAGTACTGGCCTTCAATCCGGGCATCCATAATACGCAGAATCCTCCGTTTGCTGGCTAGGTAAGGCTTAGCCCATTCAACAAGGTTGTTTTCCCCTTGAGGGCGGTTTTTATCCACTGCTCTACGACCAGTGAGCATTTCAAGGAGAACAACCCCAAAACTATACACGTCACTTCTTGCAGTTAGATGGCCTTCAAAACAAGAGAATGAAAGAGCAGTCAGATGAGAAATGAAGAGTTTCTAAACCAAAATTTGCAAGTGATGTGGTATATTTTAGGAAAGATTGGGCTGCTGTAACTTATACACTAGGGACAAGAAGCAAATGAACATCTTTCTGTGAGCATCATCAACTTCAGTTGTCTGTGTAATTGATACCTGAAATCCTGATCGGAATGCATATAGAGAAGGGGAATATCCAGGTTGGTTACCGAGGAAACTAACCGAAATTAAAGCTTAGACCACAGGAGAGTTGTAAAGAAGAGATCGTTTGAAGAGATTGAGGAGATCAAAAGAAAGGTACCAATAGCAACAGAAAACACAAGGTCACTAGTGGATACACTGTGTGAAAATTGCCCCTTTTAAGTAAAGGCGTTCCGGCACAGATGTACAGAGATTGCTGATTCAGCCTGTGCAGTTAGGAAAGCCTCAATGGCCTCAGACTTGCCTGACTGGTAAGAAAAATTGTGATTTTATATTTGCCTCAAAGCTCAGACTGTGATTGCAAGAGGGTGATCTACATGTATGATTAGATTTCATGCCTCTACTCACTGCATGACATTTATTAATGCAAATGACTGGTTCATATATGAAGCATGAGATCTACCTTTTCTGATATGGGTCAGAGAAATGTAATTACAGAAATGAGATCTCGCAAAAGAGAGACAGTCCAGAGAATACTGGGATCAGCTAAGGCATCAAGAAGGAACATCAGATGTTGCAGGAAATTGAACAACCTCGGTCTAACATCTCTTATAGGAATTTGTAATGCTTTCAAACTGGAACATAAAATACCTGTAGCCATGTACTCCGGGGCTGCATAGCCATAGGTACCGATTACTCTAGTCGATACATGACTTTTACCATCTATTGGGCAATCTTTGGCCAATCCAAAGTCAGAAAGCTTGGCATTGTAATTCTGTTTGATTGTATAATGTAAATTTTGTTAGAGAACCACATTATGGTTGAACTTTTAAGAGGTCATTTAATGTTTGAGTAAAACAGCCTACCGTATCAAGTAAGATATTGGAGGACTTGAAATCACGATATATAACTTTAGCTTCAGGACTATGAAGATACGCAAGACCCTTTCCTGCACCAAGGGCGATCTTCATACGAAGATTCCAAGATAAAGGCTGGAAGTGAGAACTCCCTGTTGAATGAACAATCAAGACGGTGAGGAAAGCCAAGAGTAATTCCGCGCATGGTAATTTCAGGGACTTTGAAGATCAAGAACTCACTCCTGAATAGATGGTTCTCCAAGCTTCCCCGTGGCATGAACTCATACACCAGAAGTCTGTGATCATCCTCTAAGCAGAACCCAATCAATTTCACAAGATTAGGATGATATAGTGTCCCCAGATAATTAATTTCTGTCTGCAGTTCACAGAAGCAAAAAACTTGGTGAATTTAGCCTATTTAAAACATTAGCTGCAAGATTTTCTTAAAAAAAAAAACTATTTAGAAGCTTAATTGGGATAGGATAGCCATTAAATTGGAAAATAAAAAATTAAGCTAAGTGGCATTACAGAAATGCTACTTGCCCTGTGATAGCAGCCCAACCTTTGGATAATCAATGCAGAGAAGTTATACTCACCAGCCATTCCTTGTGACCTTGAAAACCTTCTTGGTTCAGTCTTTTCACAGCAATAACCATTCCAGTCCCCGGCTTGGCAGCCTTAAATGTGTGCTCATCGATCCATCCCTTAAACACACAACCAAAACCACCTTCTCCCAACACACTATCAGGACGGAAGTTCCTGGTTGCTACCTTCAGTTCATTAAAGCTAAAGCTCTTCAGGTTTGACGATTCCAAAATCTCACTCTCACTCCGAGGGGTCAGGGGCACTGAGGATGATGAAAGCCTACTACTTGAATCTCTGCCATCAGTGCTAACATATCTTCCATTCACCCCTATACACAAAATAATCTCAGTGGACAACAAGAAAATTTCTGCTTACAAGTTGAAACTAAGTTCAAATTCAGAGTGCTTACTGCTTAATTTCCATTCAATTTACATATTGGAAGCTGAGATTGCCACTATTATAACTCTCATCTAAATAAAATACTCCTTTAGATGCTCAGCGCATAGCATTGCTCTGTCTCAAATGGACATAGCACATGAAGGCCAAGAATGCCACTATTCAATTTGGTTGCAGAGGCTACCAGACTCAGATGCCGCAATTTGCAAAGAACTTCACCATCACATTAATTAGAACAGGCAAGTAGTTATGATCCCCATTTATTTCCATAACCCAAAGATTTCTAAAACCCATCATAATTAGAGTTACTTCATAATTAAATTTCCCACTAAACAAGACATCCACTTTCTTCTTTTCAACATCTACTTTTCTTATCCTTTTCTTGTAACAACAATGCTAGGCCATAACAACTGTTGGATTAGCTTAATCAGAACAAAATAAAAAAACTACTGAAATCAAAACTATGTCTAAGAAGCATTCATAAAATAATCACACTCCAAAAGCGATTTCAGCTGATGCAAAGATGCTTGTATACAGAGAAGAATATGAGCTAACTATTTATATGATCTACAAGCTATCTGCATGGTTTACCTATCCAGCAAGTAAGCAAACTACAATCAATGAAGCAAAGATCACCATGAACACAAAAAAAAAAAAAATGAAACAGAAAACAAATAAAAATAACTTTATGTTATTACCAGCGTGAGAAGGGCTCTCGGCTTTGATACGAGAACTCAAGCAAGACCCCATGTTCTGAAAACACCAAAACTACCTGAATTTGAATCCTACTTTTCTTCTTCCACCATGCAAAGATGGATTAAAATCTTTGTCTATGGTTTTCTTGGCTGGCAGAAGAAAAACAAGCATGTCAAAAAAGAAAAAAGAAAAAGAAAAGTAAATATCAAACACAGAGATGTGGACGGATAAATATAGGCGTGTACACACCTATGCAACCTTTTGTCTATATGTTTGAATATAAATTTTTACGTGTGATAGGTTGGCTTCACGAGAAGCTAAATACAAACCTTCCCCAAAGACAAAAAACTTGTTGACTTTTCCTCCTCTTTTATTTCCCTCCAGTCTTCCCTTCTGCAACTTGTACACATGTATACATGAATCATTTATGTGTTTATATGTGGTTGGGGTGGGTGGGGTGGGGGGTAGCGGAGGGAAAGGTGGAGTAGTAACTGGAGGGACGACCAGCTTATCTCTATAAATGCTGTTAGTTTGCCTCGGCTCATTCTGTGGCTTTAAAAAAAGAAAAAGAAAAAAAAAAAGGAAAAAAGACAAGGTTGCATTAATGTAATGATATTACAGCCGTTGGATCAGCATCAAGCCATGAACAGTAGTCAAAGGAATGGATAGTGGTTTTTCTGATTTGTCAAACGTAGGGAGCAAACAAGAGAGAAGTGGCTTCTTTAAGAAAACGATGATGATGATGACGATGATAATGCGATTCCTTATTTGATAACTTTGTTTTTACAAATGCCGGCTTTATGACTAGCGTCTTCACTTGAAAATAATATATTATAAGTTGAGTTTCGCTCTGAAAACAGATACGGATGTAGCGAAAGCGTTTTCACCATGTGTTTAATATAAGTTTAAAATGTATATACATTATTTTTTTTTTTTTTTTTTAAAAAGGGTTAACCAAAGGAGAACCCCTTTCCCACCTGGCCAGAGGCCCCTTAACCAGGCGGGAGGTAAATCGAGGGATGTGCGTGAGTGGCAGCCCGACCAGGGAGAGGACCAACGGGCGTGGAAATCCAAAGAATGCAATATTTCGTGATCGCGCGCACAATTTCGATCCGCGTTGTCGAGTGTCTCACGCTGTCACTCACACACCACTTTACTACTTTACGCGCAATGTGTATATACATTATTAAGAGGTGGCGTGGTGGTTTGCTCACAGAATGCATTTTGACCCGTTTAGGCACAGAGTAATAATTTTTTGAGTTTTATGTCGTCATTTTGGTAAGGGCAAAAGGAGGTCATATATTTTTAAAATTAATTGTTTAGGTTTTTTGTGATCACGACCTCCCTGGTAACCAGAACGAATGCATATTGACCCAACGTGCACTTAACGAACTTTTGACAAGTATTTTACAACTTAAACTTGTATTTGGATTGAGACTATGACGGAGTTCTGAGTCAATAGTACGGTTCTAATTGTCAGAGTTCCTGCAAAAATAAATGATGGGACTTTTTCCTTTGAAATAGGCCCTAACGATCAAGTTAGTAATTTACCTAAGAGAGCGAGTTTTTTAAAATAGACTCTAATGCTCCCTGCAAAAGAGTGAGTTCTTTTTCTCTGCCTTACCTTGGCATTAAGTGGGACTTTTATAGGATGACTTCGGATAGGTTAATGATGATGGCAGCCTCCCACTTGGCAACTTGCCCTACTTTTTCTGACAGCAAAAAGAGGTAAGATAGAATGTCAGAACAGGGTGTAGGCCTAGTTAAGTCGACTCTATGTCAGGCTAAGCATGTTAGCCCCATAACAATGGCCTCCTTTAGAGATCCCAATGAGTTTGCTGCATGGTGTCCTCTGGATGCTTGCTTGAGTAAGGACTTGCTTTGAACGAGGTCCATCACAGATCTGCTCCTGTTGAGGTCCAATTACCAAAGCTCCCTGCTACTTCGGGTGAGCGGACATGACCAACTTCTAACTACGTATTTATTACCTCAAAACACTTTCCCATCAAGCTAAAAATTTTTCAAACGAAAGTTATTATATGTGGTCTAAAGAATTTGAAAGTATTTGTCTTGTTAACTGATCTTACCAAGTTTGTTAATATAAAATAGGTAACATTTTTCTTGAGATTTAAACATTTTGATGGTAATAATGATTACAAATAACACATATCAACCACGAGAGAACAAAGAAATCTTTGTCCTCAAGAGTTTCAAATGTTTGCTATAGCTACTCCTAAAGAAAGATTTTATTTTTTCTTATTGTTTGCGCTAAAAAAAAAAATTCAATTGACTAAACTCAACTACTAATACATTAGACAAAGTTCGACCACCAATTAGCAAATCTTCGGTGGACAGCACGTCTCTTATACTAAATATCAATTAAATTGAAAACACTTACTTACAGTAGAGGAGCTGAATTCAAACTCGCGTTGTGAAACGTGTTCATCTCTAACTCTTACTATTAGGGTGTCCTTAGAGTATTACTCCTAAAAAAAATATCAAAGAAAGTTATAAGTAAAACAAGCAAAATTTATTTCACAATTAGTTACAAGGATAAGAGTTAAGATCTAAACAACATCATTGGCTGGCCATGAAAGTGAGTCATTATTATTACAAAATTCCAGGAGGAGGACGAGAAGGAGAAGTTAATTACTTAAATCTCCCTACGTTCGAAGAGAATCAATGGAGAAAATGTTTACTATTTGACAATTGGGTACATTTTCACATGATACAAGTACAATGTTATTCAATGACCAAAGAAAGAAATGCTACGACAAAATAAATAAACAAGAAAAGAGAAACAGACATACAACGTTATTCTCTCTCATCTATTAGAGAATTTTTCTTCTTTTTTTCTTCCCCACTTAACCACTCAAATAGTTGATCAGTCAACGAATCCCGAGTAAGTTTGCAGGTTCAATGAACTAAATATAATTGTCCCCGACGATAAATAAAAAAGGAGAGTAGGTCCCCTAATTTATTTGCATGGACGACAAGAGAATAGAAAAAGAAACAAGAAAAATATTGTGTCATCATTACATCATTGTAACATAGAATATTAATACAATAAATAACATCAAGATCTTCTTTACTAGCTTAAACTTTTAGAAAGGTAGTAACTCTAATTATAATTAATTCGTCAATATAAATAGTGACTTGAGACTTTTTATTAGATAGTTTTAGATTTTATTATTTTTCAGTATTAGAGGAATGTACTTCAATACTTATTCATGTGTGACCCAACCAAAAAGGGATTGAACTCAAACGAGCTAAACAGAATCCTGCGAACCAAGAATCGATAACGATCTAACTAATTGAGCTCAAACAAGTTAAACAAATTTTCATCAAGCCAAAAACCAAAGCTCACGTGAGTGAGACAACCAAAGGTGGGTGACACATGCAGAAAACCAGAAATTAGACCAAATTCGACCCAACTTTGATGCAATCTTGAGATTTTTTTTTATGTAAGACAATTGTATGTTGTAACACCTCCTTATATATGACTCAAAATAATGTTTACACTAGGTCTTGTGACTAGGGACAATACTTGCACCACTTTGGATGGTTGAGATATAGTTTTCATGTACTACTTGCGGAGATAGGTCACTACGACCCAAGAACAAATGAGATGTAACTTTAATAGGTTGTTTAAAGTGACAGGCCATCACGTAAATGGATGTGCATGATAAAAGAGATAGGTTACAAATACTTGACAGAAGCGAAACTCTAATCATATGTTAAGAATCACTGAAGTTCTATCATAAAAACTTAAGTTTATATAGAGGATCTTGGTGTACTTATTTGTTGCATTAACATGGCAGAATAATGTATTTTATATACTTTCTTTTTTTTTCCCCTTCATGAAAGAGAAGTTATTATAGGGAGAACAACATCAAATCTTTCTCAATTTACAAATTTTATGATGTAACAATACATCATATGCTTTAATTCAATAAATGGTTAAGTTAGTATTTACAAAGAAAGAAATAAATTTGGATTGAAAATATGTTTCCTACAACAAAGTCGGCATAGGATTATTACACCCAACCATTGGGTACAAAAACTCCCTTTACTTACAAGTGAATCACTTCGTATGTCATTACTTGCCCCGGTCTCCCCTATTCTAGTAACACCCTTTGTTCAAATCGACATGTCTCGTGGCCATGTAAGAAGCGTTCCCATAGAGAACGAGAAAGAAATGGAGACAAGAAAGGGACTAACCCATTAGCAGAAATGTATAGAGAGTCAAGTTTTCTTTAGGTGGGATATTTAGCTCACAACAGGCAAGAATTTATTGCACTAACACATGATCTTGTAACCTACAATGAAAACAGAAAAAAAAAAGAAGAATCCATTATTGTCATGAAAAATTTCAACATTCACACACACACAAAAAGAAAAAAGAAAAAAGATTTGGTATTTTTCCACACACATGACAATGAACAACTTTTTCTCGACTGACAGAAAGTTAAAAGAAGTTTTCTTCAAGTTGATTACGTAAAATACAAATGTGCTTACAAGGCATATTTTGGATATCTAGAAAGAAATCAAGGACAAAGATCCAAAATTGGCCAAACAAGACAAGGAAAGCTTTGTGACAGTTCAACTTTTTCTATCTCAATTTGGCTTGACTTAGAAAAGTTGCAAGAGAGAATGCACATCTATTGCTTTCTCAATTACATATGGTAGTCATATTTTCTAAAAGGGGCACCCTCTTTGTTTGGTATTTTACGTTGACTCCAAAATTATGCAGCATTTCACGCATTGACCCTGTGTTCTTCAACAGCCTGGCAACAAATTTCTTTATTTGCCAAATAAGTTGTATCATCTTCTACACGGGATCGGCGACGTTTGTTCTCGCAAGTTGGGACTTTTAAGCTTTACATGTGAATGCGTCCACATGCAACCTACCAAACTAAGATGTCTTGAAAAATTGATAGTTTCTTATTCCATGGGTCAGACTGCGGTATTTTGAAGGGAACGAAAATATTATTCGTACCACTCTAGGGATTTGAAGTGACTTCTTTAGTAATTTTACGCATGACCAAGTTTTATTTAACTTTAAAATTTTTCAGAAAGGAACAAAATTATCTCAATGATCACACTAAATTTCTAAATCATTTTCTAAATTGTCTTGTGGAAGGGTTTAACTCTTCCTCTTCGTACACAATCAAGAACTACTAAAAGAGACTATTTTTTTATTTGTAGACTTAGGGATAAAATTCTAAAGGTTTAATCAGAAATCTAAAATTTCTTGAAAACTTACTGTTCTAAAAATAGTACACATACTATTTCTTTTTAAATAGAGAAAGCTATTTACTTTAGAGTTAGTCGCAATAAATTTTCATGTTTAGAATTAACTCGTACTACACCATATTTGATGTTTCCTTGGACTAAGAGATATAATTATACGAAATTTTAGTAACACGAGATCGGGGTCTAATCTATTTTGGGCATGTTTGGATTAGTTTTTTTAAGGAAAAAACACTTTTTTTTAAAAAAAGTTGTATTAAATTTGCAATAACTATTTGATTTATCATTAAAAAAAGTTGAAACTCTGAAAAAAAAATTCAAATATAACTTTTTTTAAAAGTCAGAATTTTTAGTTTCTCAAAAAAAAATTATTTTTTAAAAATTGTTAAAAAAATACTTTTAAAAAAAGCCAATTCAAAAGAGCTCTTTATCCTCTTGGTTATTGAGTATTTGTGGATCCAGGGAAGAAACGAAGAGCTTCATGGTAGTTTCTTTAGCTCTCGTGTGTATCGTCACAGGTATAGAGTATCTCATCTGATTAACGACACAGCAGGAAACCCAAAAGTCAGCTGTCCACATCAGGTTAGTTCATATGCACAATTAAGCGTAGCATTTTGAAGGAACTTAATTGACAAGGAGAGCACGTGTATTACAGGGTTGAACACTTTTTCTTACTTTTAGTTTGATTGGCGTGGATCCTGCAGATATCACCCATCCATAAAATCTATACATTATCTACTTTACGTGACGGGGACCTTCATTGCACTAGCAACTTAGAAAAGTTACTTTTCTTTTTAATCTTTGGTGGCTAAAAGGTCGCTATAACGTATAAACAAATTGGTGAGTGATGCATTCCGCACTAATGTTCCAACTATAAAAATTAAGGTCAAATATATTTTAATAATTAAGTTCGATCTATGTCTTTTACTTTGAGTTGAGTGTCTTGACTTACATGGTAGTTAAATTGTGAGGTCAGTCATTTTACTTGAGACTTATCAATTAATAGACGGCTCCACTAAATGTCTGATTGTCGGGCTCTGTCACTTTAATTTCTCTTATATAAAGAAAAAATTAGCGAGCGATAGTTTTATGTAAACAATTAAAGGTATAGGCTCCATTGTTGTCAAAAGTTTCAATATAATACTACCCAAAGCTCAGGTGGATAATTAAATAACAACTTATTATAATTAAATATTTTAACTTAAAATATTGTATCTTCGCATAGCAAATGTTATTTAACCCGTAATATTGAGTTAAAATATGCGGTACCTTGTGTTACACTACAATACTTATGAGCGAATTGACGTTAGTTCCTCGAAATGAACGAAAAAGGAAGGTTCTTCAATAAATCATGAAACCACGTGGTGAAGAAATTTGGTAGAGAACGACTCTGAAGCCGTAGATCTGATAAGCTTTAAAAAACTCAGGAAAAAAGTTATTGCAAGCCATCGGAATGAGTTGATGCGTGATGTTTTGGGTACAAAGGGTCAAACCAAAGTAGATACATAAGCTTGAAACTATATAGTTCCATATCCCTGTAGTCCTGTGGTAGTAGAGCAAGCGCCTGTTTAAATTAACTTTATTTTATTAAATAAATACTTATTTAGAAAAAAAAAAAATATATATATATATATATCTATTTCTTTTGCAATAAATATTTAAATTAAATTAAAAAAACTAAAACTCTAAAAAAAAATACTTCCAAATTTATCTAAAATTTAAAATTTTTAACTCCTCAGAATAACACTTAAAAAAAAAAAAAAAAAAGGTTCAAAAAAATGCATTTAAGAAAAACCATCCAAAGGAGCCCCACGTAGCCGGTTAATTGAATGGCAGCGTCGCTATCTTCCCTTACAAGCTCGCTTTATATAACAAAAGTACTCGAAAGATTCTTTGGAAATGGTTTCTCCTATAAAAGATGAGAGCTCAATCACACGCTGTACGCTAGATTTATTAGATAATCAACCAAGGCCTGAGAGCTGATTCACATTTGTCGGTTGTGTAATTTATTGATACATTCTAGCAAAACTCGGAGAACGTTAAGAGTACAAAACACCATTCTAGTCCGGGTACTTGTGAAGCGAAAAAAGGTCCCACAGCGGAAACTTCAAAATATCACTGTGTCAAAGACTGATACTGCTCAGGCATTCTTCTTCACCTCAGCAGACTTGATGATGTCAATAAATTCCGGCTGACAAGGAAAGAGAAAAGCAGACCAAGTAAATAAGCAGTTCTCTTCATGGTTCAAATGAATACTCCGCCATTTTGCACGGGAGAGGGGGAAGGACATGGGGAAGTGTCAACGGTAAAACAGAAAGGATGTAGGAAGTTTACCTTGAGAGATGCACCGCCAACTAAGAAACCGTCTACGTCAGGTTGGGCAGCCAATTCCTTGCAGTTGGCACCATTTACTGACCCTGCAATAGCAATGCATCCAGAGAATGAAACTTGGAACAATGAACATGTGCATCTCAAAAATCATTTAAAGGAGTAGCTGTGAAATTAAAGATCTCAGGAAGTAGGATTTTATAGAACAGCAGCAGGCATGCCACATCAAGCAAAATCAAAATCACCATGAATATATGCATACATATGTGTGCGTGTATGCGCGTGTGTGAAGGATATGAATTAGGGATCCTGAATCCCTGATGCAATATTTTGCAACAAGCTCAGTAGCATGCAGTCATTTCATTTGAACACTCTCACTGGCAATTTTAAACCAGATTCCAATGTACATCAATAAGCTTGCAAGACAATACAAAATGCAAAAGCTCCTTTACAGACAACAAGGTGTAAAAAGCATTATGGTTGCAAACTTGCAATATCCTTAACCAAGGCTGAACTCCAAAAGCAGAATAAGATTAGGCCATTTTCCTATAGTTCAGTGCATTCATTTATTTTCAACCTACTGTACAATGATGCAAATCTAAACTTTGCTCACTTGAGTAGAAGGCTAGAAGCCAGATATAAGTAAATCATTTGCAAGGGGGGTGGTGGGTGAGCGACGAAGAAGATAAAACACTTCAGTGTGACATAAATTTGACATCTGACTCTGGGATCAAGTTGGGTACAAAAAGAAACTATTAATTCCATGATAAGAATGTAGAAGATCAAAGTACCTGATAGGATTTGTTAATACCACAAAAACATTCTGAGAAGGTTCAACCTTTAAACAAAGTAGAAGCATTTATTTTCCGTGCTTAGTTGGTTAACCATTGAGATTTGCATGGAAGTAGACAATGAATGAAGGTAGAAGAAAGATATCTCTCATAAATGAACTTAAAGC
This sequence comes from Cordia subcordata, assembly GCA_028554755.1. Lineage (NCBI taxonomy): Eukaryota > Viridiplantae > Streptophyta > Magnoliopsida > Boraginales > Cordiaceae > Cordia > Cordia subcordata. The sequence goes on along the minus strand of JAPTOF010000003.1, from coordinate 26,090,920 downwards.
TAAAACCTAGAGTCTGCTAGAAGATGGCTTGACAATAATAACACCTGTCTGTAGAACGCAAGGTTAAAAGAAAATGAGAACACTAACAGTAGAGCCATTACTTTAGCCCGAGGACTTATCTTAATACTCAATTACTGAATGTCAAGTAAGTTGATTTAATGGCAGGAACCACAGATAGGAGCCAACATATTAAGAATTACCTCCATAAATAATCCTAGTTGAAGCAGCTACTTGAGGACTTACATTCGCTTCAAGCCACTTCCTCAATTCAGTGTGTACCTGTCATTCAGGTTAATGAAAGGGGAAAAAGAGAATTAGATAATGGAAAACTTCATTCAGGTTGGTCTCAAAGGAAACCTTCAATGCAGAAACCAAATTCGTCTCAACAAAATCACGAAAATCTTACTGAATATTGGAGAGCTATAATAAAGACATACAGAAGATAATCATCAAAAAGATCAAAGCAAGGGGAAAATCAATAGGCAGCACCAACGCCATGGAGGCAGGCCATATGACAATTCAAAGAAGTACCTTCTAACATAATGGAAAGCCAGGACTAAATCTTCTACATTGTCAAATTGAACTACCTAGAGAGTAATTAGATTTTGTCTATATAACTATGATAACCCTCAAATTATATTGGATAATATAAAGAAGGAAGAGTGGTGATATTTTGGGTAAATGGAAAACTTGTATACTGAGGCATCTGCATTTCTATCACACTAATAGGAAGTAATATTATATTTGACCTACTTTAGAGTATTTCATAAAGTCCAAGTCCACATAAGGTTTAATCTACAAATACTACCAAGCTATTTCGAGTAAATAAGTATAGGATTTAGTTTGTAATTTTTAAACAGAAGAAAAGTAAAGCAAAATTTTTAAAAGAATTGGGTGTTGCATATGCCGACTCTAGGTTTTAAATGAAAAGAAGAACTTGAAAAAAGAAACTAAGATTAAGCATGACTCAATAAAGCTACATATGAAAAGCAATAATTTTCCTTGCCTTCTATTGAAGAGAAACAAAGGAACAAGTGTCAGAATAATAGAAGTCAGATTAATTTTATAAAGACTGGATAATTTCTTATTCCTGACTTCTAATTAAGAAAAGTGGATAAGAAAAGTTAGACCAATAGAAACTAGAACATAAAGGACTAAGATTGTAAATCAAGTAGAACACTGAGAATAGTACTTTACTGCTAGACTCAGCTAAACTAAGATTCACAACAATATTGCATCCATCCCGAATCATGCTCCCCAATGTGCAAATTTGGATGCCAGAACCAGAGTCCTTTATATGAGCATACAGTCTGTGTATCACCAGAATTTTACATTTGAGTGATTAACTCCAAATGTGCGAATCACCAAAACCTTCCTTATATTTGCATAACTAATTTCATACTTACTTCCTGAGCCTGAGCAGGAGTTGCAACCTTTCCAGTTCCAATAGCCCAAACAGGCTCATAAGCAATAACAACATTAGACCAATCTGATATTCTTTCTGCAATGCAAAATACAATTAAGTCAATCATTAACAACTAAGAATGAACATAACTATAGGAGATCAGAAAAGTCACTTTCCCCCAATATGCAAGCCAAATCTTTTTTCCATTCATATATTAGAATGTACACTATAATAAGCGTTTAGGGCTTACGGTGTAGAATGTTCAGTACCATAGGATTTCGCAACTCTAAGAAACCACTTAGCGGTGCTCTTTACATTTAAAATTCACTCCTTAACAGCTGACACTAGTTTTGTTTACTAATCAATACCTTTTATCTGTGTATAGAGACAATGCATCATAATGAATCAATGTCAAGCTTAAAGATAGTTGTCAACAAGAATATTAAATAGATTAAAAGGGAAAAAAAAAAAAAAAGGAAGCAGCCATAGGAAAAGAAATTTTGCAAACGAATTCAAAAACAGATATATTGTAAAGCAAGATCAAGTAGATATTGGTGGAGAAAGGCAAAGTTCTCGTCATCTACCTGCAATAGCCTTAGTTTGTGCAGCAACAACTTCCATAGTTGATCCTGACTCTCTCTGCTCAAGAGTCTCTCCAACACAAGCAATCACTTTTACACCTTGAGAAAGGGCATATGCAACCTTGTCCCCAACAAACTGAGAGCAATATATTTAGTTAATAATAAAACTCAATGACAGGTCAAAACATCCTAGATATCACAAGCAGGCATGTTCAATGATATTGTCAAAGATTTCACGATTGTCACACTGAACAGAGATTACCTCGTTGGATTCATTTAGTATGAGTCTCCTTTCAGAATGACCAAGAATAACCCATGGAATGCCAAGATTGACGAGCATCTCAGCGCTGCACATGCAAGACTAACCACGTCAAAGTAACACTTCAGTACAAAATCCTTTCAGTTAAAAAAGAATGAAAGATACTGATGGCGACAAAAAAAGGCCAATTTATTAGACATTAATTATGAGAAGTCATCCACGGTCACCTAGCAGTATGCAAAAATCATGCTAATAAAGACTGAAATAAATGACTCTCAATTTTATGAAACCAGTTCTTCATTGTGCAATCTTCTCTTGACCCATCACAGACTGGTTTGAATCACAGAAGCATCACCTTCTTTAAGGAGCTCACAATAGTCATAGAAAACCAATGCGGAAAACATACCCGACTTCACCTGTGAAAGCACCTCCTTTCTTGACCCAACAGTTTTGGGCTGCAACATGGAACTCAGGTCGCAATGAACTCTTGACCAATGGTAGAAACACAAATGGGGGGCTCACAACAACCTCTGCATATGTCACGAACATTAAATCATAAAAGATTTGCAACTATCACCAAAGAATTTATGTTGCCAATAAGCTGAACCACGTTAATCATTTAACTCATACAAACTGAAGTTTTACGACGCCTTTTAGTTGTTGCAAATGTTCACAAGACAATAGAAACAGGATAGCAATAAGCATGAAAGACAAGGTTAAATTCAAGGGGTTAAAAGAGATCAAATCTTGCATGCATAAAGTGCTTTTGTATACATAAAAATGTAGCTATCTTCCGAACAGCATTTGGAGGGATAATGAATCAATCCAAAGAACAAACAATGTCTCTAATAACCCATGCAAAAAACTGCAGTATCATATAAAGATTCCTTGATTCTTAGAGCGAAATGCTTAATACGTTTCCACAATTATAAACTCTAGTATAATCCAGGTCACAAATTACACATGCAAAAAAGGCTATAGTTTAAGAGTGAAACTTAACGTTCACATGTTATGTTACCGAAAGTAACTCAAAACACTTAAAAATATTTTGTATGTGAATGAACTGATGGAACGAAAGCTGCATAACTGGTACAATTTGAGATCTCATAAGACGAATGATGACATATATTTGAAAGGTATATTTTCAAGGCATGCCCACATTTATAGCTAACAGACATATAGATCCAGACTTATCTAAGATCTCACTCACAACTCATTCCTCTTCTTCCCAGCCTCGAGATTTTCCACTTCTAGTCGGCCAATGATAAAGACACCTGTCCATATTAAGCAATATAACAGGGCTCCCAGTATGACTTGCTATTTTCTCCATTCCTTTCTGGCCTTACCAAATGCTACTCATTTTTATTTTTGGTGGTAGTATGATTAGAAAACCTTCCTCTATTCCCCAGCATCCAAGCAGTCACGTGCCTCTTCCATCTGTTCGGTCATCACTCTCAACGAAAACTACCCGCCGAAAGGGATATTGAATCAACCTTTCACATTGCCCTTTCTTGGGCAATTGAATCAATGAAAAATTATTGAGTATATTTTCCATTAATTTCTTTGGAACACTACTGTTTTCAGACTCAATGTCCGTTTAATATCATGGATTTGATTGAAGAGTAAAGTATTTTTTTTTTTTTAAAAAAAAAGGAACATACTATATTATATCAAAATTGAATGTTCTGCTAGAGTGTTTGCCCTTTAACCTTTCACTGAGTGCATAAGGTTTGAATTTTCAGATACTTATAACCGAGGGGAATTTAACTACGATCAAAGAACAAAATAGATTAAGAAAGGTCAGGTTGCGTTTGGTTTGCTTTTTTTTGTTTTCATTTTTGAGTTTTTATTTTCCATTTTCATTTTCTAAAAACAGTTCTCATTCTCTGTTTTCTAAAATTTAGAGAATGTGTTTGGTAAACAAAAGTGTCTTCCTTTCTGATGCTTATTTATAAAATTGCTACCTTATTTTCTAAATTTTTTAGAGATATTTATAAAGTTGCCACCTTATTTTCTAAATCTTTTAGATATATTTACAAAATTACCACCGTGTTTTTTAAAATTTTAGAGTTATTTATAAAACTGTCACCTTGTTTTCTAAATCTTTTAGAATTATTTACAAAATTGCCACCTTATTTTCAAAATCTTTAGAATTATTTATAAAATTACCACCTTATTTCTAAATTTTTTATAGTTATTTACAAAATTGCCACCTTAATTTTAGATAAAATACTTTTTTTTTATGTTTTCTAATTTTCTATAAAACTGTTTTCCGTTTTCTGAATATGGAAACAAAAATGGTTAATCAAATGAGTTTTCTATCCTAATTTTCATTTTCCATGAAAATGAAAGCAGAAAATAGGCAAACCAAACGCACCCTTAGATTTCAATATTAGGATTATGTAAATGTCATTTAATAATTGTTCAGTGCTGCGCCTTAAACAAGTATTTCAGATTGTAAAATTGCACTTACCAACAACATCTTGAGATGGCACTTCACCGGCATCAAGCGTTGACACTATCTTCTTCACCTCTTCAGTGGTCCCATTCTGTACATAATATATGGATACCACATATGTCAGTGTATTATTTTACATATAAATCTCCTTTCAATGTATACCCTATCTCTCATATCAAAACTTGAACAATAACACGAATTACAAATCCCCTCATTGAACATTACATGTAATCTCTTAAGGGTAAATCGCACAACTTGTTCAAAACTTCAAATCGATTACCAAACATTTTTTTTTCTGTTTCACATTTCCAACTAACTTTTCATTTGCATTTGTTTCTAATAAGTTGTTCTGTCTAATTCAAAGTTTAAAACTAAAAGTTCGACGGGGAAAAAATGGAGTGATCTAAATCTAATCAACAATGTGCTTCTATTAGTTTTTAACATCAGAATTGGACAAACAAATGAAAAGTTTAGTGGTTTACCCTTTTATTAATTATCAACTCCGCTACTAGTTGATGTGTTTATTTTTTTCACTTCAAAAAGAAATAAAAAATATATATAAATCGAAATTACAAAACAAGAAACTCTACGTAAGCACGAATCTGAAATACTAAACAATTTTCAGGTCTTGACATATTCAATTAGTATATACACCGGGATTTTATCTGGTTAAGAAAACCTAGTAATTTTACAGATCAGTGGAATGGACGGTCAGATTATAAAATGAAAAAAGCAAATAGAGAGTTTGACCAAAGGGCTTACACATTTCCAGTTGCCTCCGACGAAGAACTTGCGGCCCATATTGGACGAGGATCGCGAGGTTTGTTCACCCAAGAAAAACAAGCTTCAAAAGCAGATGAAAGTTTTGAGTTTGTGGCTTTGGAGTAGAGTGGGCTCTGTGTTTGTGTAGATTTCATGTATTTATGGTCCTCCCCCACTGTAAGGAAAGAAACAGAGTTGATGCGGATCCACGCGGCGTGGTGTAATGTCGTTGCTACCGTTGATCAATTTCCTTTCACAGACTTTGGATCCTATGCGCCCATCATGATTTTTCCTTTTTCATTTTTTTTTTAATATCCTTTTTCCTTTTTCTTTATTTCTTGAACAACATCTTCCTTTAAAAAGAAGAAAAGAAAGGAAGTAATATTTTGTGATTAATTAGGGACCTAAAGGTCTGTTCGGTAAAATTAGCTGTTTGAGTAGTAGATAGTGATTGAGTAGCTGATAGCTGTTGTTTTTGGACTGTTAGCAAATAACTATTTGATTAGCTAGTTGAATAATATGTATTAGATAAAATTAGTTATTTGAATAGTTTATGAGTGCAAAATGACATAAAAAGATATTGGTATTATGTTATTATGTTATAATAAATATAATTATTATTACTCTTATTGAAATGAGATAATTTATTTCATAATTAGGTATATTTTTCTTGTAATAACATTTGATTATTAAAGTATAATAAAATTACTTTTGATAAATTAATGTTATTAATATTACAAAAATGTTATTATTGTAGAAATATTTTTTAATTGATCAAAATTTTATTTTGTCAAGAAAAATAATAAATAATAATAAATGGGCCAATAAGACTTATACTTTTTTTAGTATATTTTGATATAGATAGGATTTAAAATTGATTTTTATATTATTTTAGATTTAGATTTATACTTGTGAAAGAAAATGTAAAAATGCAGAAAGAGATTGTATAGTACGTGGAAGTGCCAAAAAAATATTGAAGAGAGGGTAAGATTGCCAAAATGAAAAATGAAACGCTAACCACTACCTGAAATGTTAAAAATATTAACGTTTCAAAAACACTACTTCAAATACTATTTCAACTAAAAACCCTTCCTATAACACTGCTTTACCGAACAACAAAAATTGGAGAAGATAATGTTTTGACCAAACATTAATTGAAATACTGTTGTCTAACAACGCCTAAATCTGAATTGGTTCGCTTTCTCGATTCATCTCAAGAGTTTTGTTTTCCTCCAAAAATATTGAGCACATGTCTTCCCTTTCATTTTTTTTTTTTTTTGTAATTAGATCTATTACCGCATTGACTTCCCTTTTAAAAGACTACATCAAGTAAGCACGTAATTAGTATTAAATATATTTTATAAAGTCGATTCCATTTTTATAATTTTACTATTTCATGTTGACTATAAAAATTAGATATAGCTCATCGCACGGTTATTGGCTAGTTAAGATTAAACTCAATGAGGAATTTCAATTTTAAGAGAAAAAATTTAAAATATTTTGCTTATTATATATATATATATATTTTCCTTTCTCACTCCTAATGAAAATCTTATTAAGAACAAAAATGGGATTAAAATTGGAACGACAAGAACGCCACTGCCAACACCCAGATATCAACGCAAGAGAATGGTGAGTAAAGGAATGTAATGAAAACAAATTATCATCCAAGAAATCCGCAATCAAATGACCATCGGTGCAAGTTGCTGTAAAACTACACAAAAGCCCTGACAAAAGAGTCTTGTCAATAAAGAGAGGCAGGACGAGTGTAGGTCAAACCATCACCGAAGCAATGACCTAATAAGACACGACATCAAAAATGGTTAAACAACCAGACCAATGACACAAACAGAAAAAAGAAAAAAAGGGCAAAGAGAATAAAAGTGAAAACAAAATAGGAGAGAAATGTCATTGGCTAGCAAGCATGCAAGGAACTCACCGACAAGGACAGATACGACTAATAGGCCCGCTAAGATAGACGCTCTACTTGCATGAAATACAAAGCCAGTCCAAACTAGCATTTTAGGTAGTAAAATGTAACGTATGCCACATTTTGGCACTTTAATTTATGCCTTGCTAAAATGATGTCTAGTTCTGGGCCTAAGTTGGCCAATTTTTGGGGCTTGCATTGCCCATTTTTGTTGCTAATTTCGTGGTTGAGGAGCAGGCCTATCCTAGCAGCCTTCTAGAGTTGGTGCTTGAGTTTTAGAGGAAAAATAGCTGGCTCCTACCAGTCTGCCCAGGCCCTTGCTTGCTGCCCAAGAAAATGGAAGGGAAAACCAGCTGCTATATTGTAAAAATATCTTATATTTGCATATGTACATTTGACATATTGATAGATAGGGATATAGAGAGAGCAAGAAGCTCCCTACACAATTGTAAAGCAAACTCTTTCAAAAAGAATATAGTGATATTCTCGCCCAACTCTTCTTTGCTCTTTTATTAGCATTCTCCAAACTTTTAAGTCCCTTATTTGTGCCCGGTAACTTGGGTGCAGCCTCCCTTTGCTGTCCATACTTGCTGGTTCAGTGGCTATCCATCCAACACAATTTCGTAGCCCTTTCCTTGGTGAAGTGTTGAGGTCGTGCTTGGCTTCCAACACTCCCATTTTTCATTGCCGATCTCTGGTAACCTCAGGCGTGCTTGGTCAACTCCTTTGCTTGGCTAAGCGTCGCACGGTGGTTGGATTTTCGATCTCAAAACTCTGATCCCGTGACAAAAGCTCTAAAAGGTCCACACACGTTATAATATGCATTGTGTTTATGTACTTCAATATGTGCTTTAAGTTTAAGTTTGTATGGTTGAATACATGCTCCGAATTCATACATTTTAATATTTGCTTTGGGGTTGTATACCTTGTTATATGTATACTTTAAGTTCGTACTCTTAATACATATTCAAAATTAATAGAGGGTAAAATAGAATCCAATTACACAATAATTTGGAGGAAAACTTCTACATCTCTATCTAAAAACTGCCCATTTCTCTCTCTACCTTAACCCATATTATTTACATAACATTCAAACTAGTTCGTGATATTTCATTAAAAGAATCAAACTAATCTCTAGTATCTACAAAAAATTCAAACCAATCCCTCATATTTGACCATATATATGTGTGTGTGTATGGTAACACTAATTTGACTAACTTTTTAGAATTAAAAGGATATATTGGCCGCTTGGAAACAATGACTACATTGTAAACGTGTGGTGGTTAACTAAAATTTTAAAATATAGAGTAAATACATTTTAAACCTGTTATTATGCAATAGTCGTATAAAATTTTATTTGTTTCTAAATTCACTAATACCACATAATTTTAAAAACATTACAAATTGACCCTTATAATTCCAAAATAGTGCATAATCTCTCATCGGATTAAAAAAATATTATTTTATAATAAATATTTGTATTAACTTTCAAAAAAGTTGAAACTTTATTTAAATTTAATTTTTTTAAAGAAACCAAAAGTTTTAATTTGTCAAAAAAATTCAAAAATCATAAAAATACTTTTGAAAAAAATTACTTCAAACAAATCATTGCTCTGTTTTTTCAAACGGTAGAATTAAGCAACTCAATGAGAGGAAAGTTTCTGTAGTAATTAAATCTTCTCTGAACAGTTTTTTTGGCTAGATAAGAATTTCTGCTAGGTAAGAATCTGAACAGTTTGTACAGGTACTTACTCAAAAATTATAGCAGAAGTTTGAACTCGTATACGCGTCTGCGGTCTATCTGGATCAAAGTCCGTTGGTCAACTCTCAACTGTGCAGAAGTTTCCACGTCATAAGAATCACGCCATCTTCTAGTCTGCCAGACGGGCCATTTTTGGCATTTTCAGGTCCTTTGGTCCCCCTAAACAAATATTTAGTTAATGTAAAAAAAATATGAGAAAAATAAATTTTAAAATAAAAAACATCACAATCGCTCGACGTGCAAGTTTTACTCTATTTTTTGCCTCCATTAATATAATATTTGGAACTTTGAAAATTAGAAAAGTTAATTTGTCAAATTATGTTTTTAACTTCTTTACTATTGTACGAATACAAATATTTGTACAAAATTACTTCTTAAGCGTGGCTAAATAATATTTTGTTGTGGCTAAATAATTCAAGTTTAAATATCTGTCTTCCTATCACAAATATATTATCTAGTTTCTAACTAATTTGAAATATGAGTAAATTACTTTTTAAGACATGTTGTGTATCATGGTACTTATAACTTTAGAATAAATTCAATATGATTCCTTAACATGATGTCCTTGTCATAAAAAATGAATGTACAATTAATTGTAAATGGATATTTTAAAGTGTGATACGCACGTGTTGTAATCCTTTGCTCGTTACCTTGCAATTACTAGCCTTTCTTATCAGACTTGCCAGAATATAAATTTACATTTCTCCAAGAAAAGTAGATAATACAACTCACTTCTTGCAACAATGAGGACATATTATTGACATGCTATAATTTTGGTTGACTCTAGTTCGTAGGAAAAAGAAAAAGAGAGCATGACATGCAGTGTTATTCGTTTGTACAAATATATTTTTTCTATCAAGTTAAACACTTAAATTTTAGGGTTTCTTTTCCAGAGAAATATTAAGCTAACGTTTTATGTAAATTGAAAGAAATCAAGAAATTGTTAAACTTAAAATTTTGCATCTCTCTTACCAAAATGATTTTGAATATTAGCATGAGTTCTTATAGAGGTCCTTTAAGGGAAAGAAATGCGATTGTTTCACTTACATCTCATATAAACTTTCCCTTTTTTTTTTTTCACTTCATTTTCTTATACATTTTCTTCTCATCACTAACATAAAAGAGCAAAACTTCATATAATGCCGCAATATTCATAAATTACTATATGATTTATCGTAACAGATTTTGAATCGACGTTATTATATATATATATATATATATATTTTAATAAATATATATATTTTTAGTTAAAAATGGACAGAACCATTAGTTAATTCTATATATGGCTAGTTAGGAATTTTTTTTAAGGAAAAAACACTTTTTTCCTTGAAAAAATTTTACTAAACTTGCAATAATTATTTAATTTGGTTTAAAAAAATAAAAATTCTGAAAAAAGCTCAAATACAACTTTTTTTAAAAGTCAAAATTTTTTAACTTTAAAAAAAATTATTTTTAAAAAACTGTTAAAAAAATATTTCTAACCGTTAAAAAAATATTTTTAAAAAAAATCAATTTAAACGAGCCTATATTTTCAAGAAAAGAGGAAAAGTAACAAAAAAGAGAGCATGAGATTCGTTTCATTTGTCAAAAGAAAAGAATGACATTGATAATCCGTTACACATTTTTTTCCAAAATAAAAGGAAAACGAAGAAACCAACCCAGCTGTACTTTCACCAAAAATGAAAAGGAATGTAACTTACTTTCACGTCCACGTTCACTTGATTTCCAAACCTTATCCAATTCCATTCATGAAAACCCCCTCGAAACTTCCGATGAATTGCGACAGCTGTTTACTTGGTCATTACGAAATGTTTCCATGCCCATTTTCGTCATTTAAATACCCCGCGGCCCCTGAAAGACTTTATATCATTTCCCTCTCTCCCCTCTCATTTCTTCTCGTATCCATTGGGTTGCAGACGAAGCTAATTAGCTAATCGTAATCTCATCATCTTGAATCTTTTCATGTTGCCCTCTGGATCGTTATGATTACTTCTTGACCCCTAATAGCTGAAAAAGCTATATATATAAAATACACTTGTATTGTATTTTTAATTCAATTATTCCTTTCTTTTAACAGGTTGGATTGGTATATGTATTTTCGCAAACTTTGTTTTATGCTTTTCTTTTGTTTTCCAACACAGATTACGAAAACTAATATTCAATTTATACGACCTCAACGAAATTAGGTATGAATTTCAAATGTTAATTTTCGAAGATTAGGGTTTTTGGAGTTAATTTTTGCTGAATTAATTGGTAAAAGGAGAGTTGGTGGTGGTTATGGACTGTAAAGTGTGTGCAGCGACGGGGGACTTGTGGCTGAGAATGGCCGCCGGAGGCGGCTGCCGCGGCGGCAGCGGTGGAGGTGGAGGAGGGTTTAGCCAGGAGAGCGAGCATGACTTGTCGATGATGGTGAGTGATTTCCTGGAGAATGGGAGCAGTGGGGCCAATTCCAAATATAGTAGCGATAGCGACTCCGGCTTTTGTGATCTCTCTCACCTCGCTGACAAAATTTCTGTTAGTTTTCTTTCCCAATTTATATGTTTAATTATTATTATCTTTTCGGAAACGTGCCTTGATTAATTAATATGGATGGAGCAAGTTTTAACTTTGTCTGAATATTAGTCACTTTTTTAATGATTTAATATGGTGACTAATTAAGCAAATGAATTGAATATGTGAGTCTTATTATGCTGCCAGTTTCTTTTTGAGGGGTTTCTGAATCGTTTGCTAAGTTACTCCAAATTGTGGGAATGTTATAGAAGATGCCGTGTTACTCCTCCTAATGTTTTGTTGTATAAGATATGATGATGTTCCTCGTGCCCGTGTTTCTTATCAAAGGAATTAAATTGTCTCATGGGTTGTTTCTGAATTTTAAGACTCCTTTTTCGAGTTTAAATTACGTTTTATTTTCTTTTAAAAAAATTTCCCCTTAAAGGGAAAGCTTGCCACTAGAATATACAGTGGCAAAGAGAAACGAGGTCCACAATTTGAATTTCATAATTTGTTAATCTTACATATACATGGTTATCTTGCATGGTTTGCATCTTGTGCCGTGAGAAGTTGTTATACTCTAATGAGTCTCTAGTGGTTTCTGCGTTGGTGTCGAGTAGAATTAGCTTGTTGCTCTTAGCATTAGAGAATTGTGCATTGGGTTCATTAGTTATGGCATTTGCAGTTTAGGAATAGTTTAACGAATTGACTCCGACTCGCCTATTCAGAATCATGCTTTCCGGTTATCTCTGGTATATGAGTTTTTCTAAAGTGGAGAACGAGGTTTCCATGCACCATTTAAAGCTAGTTTTAGTTATTGTAAGTGCTTGCGAAATCCTCTGGCTGCTAAACTGGCTGTAGTAGGTCACTTTTCTGCATAAGTTAACAAGTCATAAATTGGATCTTTCCCGTCTTGTCTTTTTTTCGATTGTGATTATGAGGTTCTTTTTCTTTGAAGAGATTTTTTGTCTTCACTTTGGAGTTGGTTGATGTCTTATTGGATTTAATGCTCCCACTCTGAATGAAAGTTTTGAGTGTTAATTAGCCTACTGTTCATGTTGAATAGTTTTTGGTTGTTCTGCAGTATTACAAGATTGGAATGGATCAGTACGAGAGAGACTTGCTCTCAGTGGTTAATTCACGTGTTTTATTGATCAAGGAGATGGATCTTCATCTTGTGAAGACAGGTTTTTGCAATGCTACCTGCATCAAGTTCTCTTTAGTGAAGCTTCTGAGACTCTCTGGATATGATGCTGGTGTCTGTGTGTCCAAGTGGCAGGGAAGTGGAAAAGTTCCTGGAGGTGAACCCTCTGGTCATGCCTTAATTTTGAATTTATAAGCTAGATTACTCTAGGGTTTAAAAATCTCAGTTGCTTACTGTTGTTGGCAGGGTATCAAATTTCAATTAGTAGTATAAAGTTAATCTTTCTATATTCTCTCCTTTTGTTCTTTGGGCCTTAGATGCATATAAATTTTATGGGTTCCTTTTGAATAACTCATTGACATTTATGGATATTCAAGAGTTTTTAGCTAAACAACACCATTTCTTTTACATTTGTCTCTTGAAATTTAATGTAAAGGACCTTATAGGGCCACAGTTTTGGACCTTTGCTCAAAGCAGTTACACTAGAGTTATTGCATCTAATGGCAAAATTCCTATCTGCATTGCTGCCTCTCCTTGTGGAGAGTAGAAGAGAAGAACTCTATTTGTTATCAGGCACAAAGGCACTTATTTTTTTCTTCAAATGCAGGGGATCATGTGTATGTTGATGTGGTCAATTATGCTGATGATGGAAGCTCTGAGCAGTTAATTATTGATCTTGACTTCAGAAGCCATTTTGAGATTGCTAGAGCTGTAGACTCATATGATAGAATACTAAGCTCTCTTCCAACCATATACGTAGGTTCTTTTACAAAGCTGAAACAGTACCTTCAGGTTATGGTTGAAGCAGCTAAATCTTCGCTCAGGCAGAACTCCATGCCTCTTCCTCCTTGGAGATCCCTTGCTTACTTGGAAGCGAAATGGCAGTCTCCTTACCAGAGAAAGCTCAATCCCGATGAATCGATTCCTGCTGCTGGAATTGCTTCTGAGCATAAACTGTGTCTAGGGCATTTGAAGAGATTGCAATCATCACTCCAGTCTGAAATTGGAATTGACCGGTTACTGAAGCCGATAAACAGTGAAAAACACAGGTTGAAGCTTGATAGGAGGTGGCATTCCTCGTTCAGGACTTTCTAAAGTGTACAAGTCATGCTTGCTTTATTGCAATTTTTTTTTGTCCAAGTAACGCGTTTGAATCTCAGTTCTTTTTGTGATCTCTCCAGATCTAAATAAGTCATTTTGATCTGGATCGGAGGAAATGGTTTAGATAGCTAAATCAAAATCAATAACAACCTCTTAGGAGATGGGTATGTTTTTACTCCCATCACACTTTGGGGAGTTTGTAAAATTTGAGTTCGTTTTTCTAGTAAGCCAAGAAGATGGCGAGGCTCAGGTCTGCATTCAAGTGCTGAATCCTGTAATTGTGTATCCCCAGCATTTTCGTCTTTGTGGGGTAAAAGAGTTTGTTTTTTGTTTTCTGTTTTTTTTTTTTTGTTTCAAATGTATCCCTCGACTGTATCCAAGTTTTGTATTCTTTCCCCATATTATTTTGTGGGTTAAGTATTTGTTATATCCATGCGAATTTGAGATATTTGTGTTATTGGAATAGAAAAGCTCCCTTTTTGATTCGACAGTGGCGTTGACTTTTCAGTATTCACCACCTCTCCGTTGACCAAATAAATCTTTTCATCAGTTGACTCGTAGGCAGAATCATATTATGTTTTCTTTCTTTTGGTGTTTATAACCGTACAATAAGTATATTAGTCTTGCTTATTCACCAAATAAGTGTTTTTGTGTTTACCATTACCATTCACCAACGTTGGTGTTCAACACCAGTGCAATCTGGTGTTTAGGTGTTCGTTGCTGTCCAAGGTAAGTGTTTATTGGTTTACGTATTATGTGGTGTTAACCAATTTGGGGTTTGTTTAGAGGTTTTCTTATTTATTTATTAATTTAAGTAAAACATTTTTTTTAAAAGAAGTATTTTTGTAAGAAGTCAAACTCTTTTACTTTTAGAAAAAGTAAATTGAAAGTTAGTTAAATATTTATTACAAAATGTATGTATCTTTTAAATAGAAAATGGTGTTTTTAATGATAATTCTGTTACAAGTAATGATGAAGATATTTTTTATGAATTTATGGCATTAAACGATAAGACATTCATCAAGTTTCCTTCTTTACATGTCCATAGCAGAATAAGACATTCATCAAGTTTCCTTCTTTACATGTCCGTAGCAGAAAATACTCTCCTAACAATAGCAGCTGCAATAGCTAAAGATTAAAGACAAAATCGTACGCTTGTAAATTAACAAATTGGAAGTATGAACTTTTTCGTGTTCATCACTTTTCAACATAACTACAAAATATATTGCCATAATTTACAATTACGAATGATTTTAGTCTCTAATTTATTTTTTCATTTTTGTTTTTCATATACGGTATACTTGGAAAATATATGTAATTGAACTTTTGCTCTTCATACGCGATAAATAAAAACATTGAAGGCTAATAAAAAAGTTTACTATCATTTTTGCTTTTAAATAAAATCAGTTATTAGAAATTCTGTTACTCCATGAAATTCAACAACAGATATTAGCGGCTAAGCGTGAACATTATTTTCAATGTTAACATATCTCTAATACTAATTTTTATGTTACTTATTGTCATTTTACATATTTCTTTAATTGTCAAACCTAACATGTCTCGAAACAATGCTCAAATCAACTTGAAAAATTTGCATCAATATGACCCATCATGAGTTAGGCTCTGTTTGGTTTAATCGTGTGATTTCAGTATTAAGTTGTAGATTTTTTAATAGTAGAGCTTTGGATAAAAGTGCTATTAAATAAAAGCAGTTGTTATTTGATTATGTATTTTAGAAGTTGATATTTCAATTGTTTTGAGATTAATATTAGATTTTTAAAAAAATAAAAAATAGTATTTTCGAGAAAAAATAAAGAAAAATAATTTTTGACATGACATAAAAATAGTTTTGCAAAAGCTTTTCTCAAAAAGCTTTAATTTGGAGCTTCTAGTTTTACAGCTTTTTTTAGTTTCAGCTTTTATGTAAAAAATCTTTTAAAAATGGGTCAAATAAATTAATTTCAACTTTTAAATTCATAAAAAATACTTATAAAATTTTAAAAATTAGGCCAAACAGACTCTTAGTGGTGCACTTACGTTTTACAAAGTGCAAGAGTAGAGACAATCCCAAGCTCCTACTATCAGGTTATTCATTATAACATTTACTTTGTTAAAGTCTTGACTTGTCTCGACACTATAACGTTCAAAATCAACTTAATAAAAATTTAATGAACCATATTTACTCTTTCAAACTTTGAACGAGTCTTCTTCACTTTTTAGAGTTCAACCACCTCTTCGGTATCCTCTTGTTTACAATCTCTCCCCTTTAAACAAGTGTTTGACGATTGATGAGCAACAATCGGATATTTTCCATAACCACACAAACAAAATTTCTCACGTTGTCAGTTTTCAACTTTCTCTCTCATTTTCTTTCCATATAAGTAGGTTCACGTTCTTGAAAGTTATATGTTAACGATACAGTGACCCAAAGCAAAGAA
This sequence comes from Cordia subcordata, assembly GCA_028554755.1. NCBI lineage: Eukaryota > Viridiplantae > Streptophyta > Magnoliopsida > Boraginales > Cordiaceae > Cordia > Cordia subcordata. The sequence continues at coordinate 26,074,590 of JAPTOF010000003.1, read as the reverse complement.
AGAAAAGAAAAGATGGCAAAGAGATCAGTAGCAACTTCAGACATCATCATCATCCTTATCGTATGTGCTAAGCTTGTTGCAACTGTTCACTCAATTGAGGGCAAGAAATGGTGCGTCCCAAAACCTGGAGCACTCCCTGAACAACTGCAGGCAAACATAGACTTCGTGTGCGGGGTGGGTATAGATTGCAAGCCAATCCAAGTAGGTGGTGCTTGCGAGTTTCCAGCGGACGTGACTTCTCGTGCGGCGTATGCTATGAATGCTTACTATCAAGCCAAGGGTCAGGACGACGTGAACTGTGATTTCTCTCAAACTGGTGTCATAACCACTGCAGATCCAAGTGAGTTGAAAATATTCTCCACGCTTCCCTATTTCATGCACTGACCAGTAGTACTACAACACCTAAGCATGGATGCTGGCTTTATATGATTTATGGTCAAAAGCGTACCATGCATGCAAGCTACTAATTCTTTCTTTCTTTTTTTTTTTTTCTTCATATTATTTTAGGTCACGATAATTGCATATTCCCAACATCAGTTGTTGCTCAAGCCGTGCAAAATCAAGCGCAAGGCCAGCAGCAGCAAAAGCAGAGCAAAAAATGGTGCATAGCTAAATCTAAAGCACCCCATGAACAGTTACAGGCAAATCTAGATTCTCTATGCGGCCAGGGCATAGATTGCAAACCAATTCAAGTAGGTGGTTCCTGCGAGCATCCTGACGATGTTGTTTCTCGTGCATCGTATGCGATGAATGTTTACTATCAATCAAGGGGCAAGAATGATGCCGACTGTAATTTCAATAATTCCGGCATCGTAACTCCTGTTGATCCAAGTAAGTGCAGATTGATCCATTTTCTCTAACACATTGATTACTGCTTTATGACTCTACTTCTAGTATTGTAGGAATGTTTGAACGGGATCATGATCCTTTGGTACCTAATGCTTATTCTAACATTTTAATAACACATCTCAATTAGTGATTTTGTTTTTAAATTTAAAATCACGGGAGAGAAATTGAAATTCTATTTTTTTTTAGCAAAATTTCTAACATTTTTAACAACACATCTCAATTAATGATTTTGTTTTTAAATTTTAAATCATGGGAGAGTAATTGAAATCTTATTTTATTTTATTTTATTTTTAACAAAATAAGTGTTTGTGATATGATATATTAAAATGTTAGAATAAAACCTCAACTTTTCAAAGTAATTTTTTTTAAACCTCAGCCCCTAACCCAACCCCCTGTTTCCAATATGATTCGAACCCGTGGACTCTTTGTCAGAAAAAAATATTCTTAACCATTTGAACGATTCTCATAATATCATTATTAGGAAAAGTAGTGTAAATTATTTGGATGACTCCCTAAATCCTATAATAAAACCTTACTTACTTGGTGATCCAAATCCGTTTGCATAGCCACTAATATTATCCTTCTCTTTCTTCCTATTATTCAGGTCATGGTACGTGCATATTCCAATCTTAATTTAGAGACTGCAACCAGGCAAAAGATGGATTTGGCTTCAACTTTGGGACTATCACTGACGTGATTATTTTATTCATTATTAGTCACTTTTCACCTGATTTTTCTTTTATTTTTGCGTTTTTTCCTTGTAGTCCAGCTTCACGTTGTTGTGCAAATGCCCGGTATTGTGGCAAGTTTGAGCTTTTTCTGGTCCAATAAAGCCTCTTTTCCATGACTTCTATATTTTCTTAATATCTAGCTTTTTTGACAAAGTTGAACATGCCATGTTTGAGATTTGGACCCTTCAATTTTTCAACCACCTTAGGAAATTAAATCAGACTATTCTTGTCTTGTGATGGATGTTCGACACCTTTGTTTTTTTAGTTTCTTTTTTTCCCCTAACAATAAACTCTCTAAAATGGCACCGATAAAGTTTTAGTTTGAACAATTTACATGTGCTTATCAATTGCAATCGAGGACATATCCAATAACATTGTAGAGACAAATTAGGCTAAGAAAGAATATATATCCACTCACAGTCTTAGCAAAATTGTGTTTATATAAAGGACCCTTGGTATAGTTCTAGCACAAATCCTTGGAATTCTCCTAATATTATTAAAAATGTTGTTCCTTCAATAATGGCCATAGAGCTTTTTCATTGGACACAATTATATTTTTAGCAACAGTTACATTTTTGGGACAGAGATGAAACCTAATATTTAGATTAGTTGAGGCAAAATATTGATAATTGTAGAATACTGTATATGCATATTTATGTAGTCTTTTTTTATATAAATTAGGTTGAGCGTCCTGCAATTTTATTGTATCAGAAACAAATATACAATGATAGTTTTCATACGTGTAAAAAACGTAAATGAACCCCTATCTTCTAATGCTTGGAATCAAGTATTTATCACAATGAAGAATTCTGCACAGTTTAATATGGCGACTTTCGTAATGAATCACCACCATTACATTTGCTGTTGTTCCTTTGTTCGCAAGATAGTCAGCTGCTTGGTTCCCTTCCCGGCATATGTGCGTGACTATGCAATAAAGAGTCTTTAACAGCAGCCGAATTTGAACCTGAGCATGACAATGATCCCAACTGTAATTTCCATCCTTGGCTGTAGTTAATTACTAACAAATATCAATAACATCTTTTGCATGAATAGAAACTAAAAAGGAAAAACTATTATTACGAGGATTCATAATTGATAACAACTTAAATGAATAATGCTACTTTTTTATTTTTATTTTTTATGCTAAAGATGTTAATCTCTCAAAAGATACACTTATTTAAAAAATTTAAATAAAAGCGCTTTTGAAAAAGTTAACACGAATAAACCCCTAATTTGTCTCATAGTAGACAACTTAAGAAAAAATTAAAGGTTATTATAGTCTATAATGTCATTATTTTTAATTAATACATATCAATTCAACAATTTCGAACTTAATAAATTATAATAAACCCGTATGAACTAACAAACATACCTCGCTAAAAAATTAATTTTATTACGTCGTACTCCCCTACACATTTGCTGCAATGCTAACAAAGTTAAGAGAGCTTGTACACCTTTTACAATATTCATCAAAGCTGGCCAGCCAAATGTGTCCCTTAATTTGGTCGAATTTCTAAGGCACAACTCCGACGAGAGGTAATAATACAAGAAATGCAATGCATAATTTATCATGAGACGCGTTTATAAAAATGTGGGGTCAAAGAACCGAATTTGCATCGTCAAAGTAACCTCAAAATCATATTTGAATGATATCAAATGAGATTTAATACAACCATCTTATTCTAGACTATAAAATATAAATAAAAAAGTTTAGTTAACATGGATCTAAAGTAGTCCAAAGTAGTCTTATTCATTTTCGAATCTAAGAACATGAAGGCTGCTATAGATATTTTATGGCCAACGGGGCTACAGCTGGGAGCGTGTACAAAAAGCTGTTAACAGATTTTCTTTTTAAGCAGAAGCTGTGCCAAGATTACAACGAGACTAGCCTAGAGGATGAGACTCCCATTAGGTCCTCTCTAAGTATAACTCGTAGTTGGTGTTGTGGCTCTTCAATTACATGTGTGCTTATTGGGAGTTTCAAGCAAAAGTTAGCTATTCAATTTGTGCTCCTATTTGTTTCTCGGTAAACATGCCTAAGAGAATATCTCGGATTAGCTGCCAATATATTTTTGCATTCTTTGATGATTGGTCATAGAACAGTTCTTGGATGATCCTCCCCTTTGATCTAAAGCGTCAGAATTTACGAGTCAAGTTTAATTTCTAACTGAGTCACCCTTGTTGTATAGTCAACTGATAATAGATTTGGATGTTCAACACTTTTGCAATCTCTTTTGTGTTTAGGTGTTATTTTGTTGTGCAAGTAAATGTTAAGTAGTTTACTTATTACGTGGTATTAACCAGTTTAGTGCTTGTTTATAGTGGTTTTTTTTAAAATGATAAAACATTTTTTATAAAATCTTTTACTTTTAAAAAAATGAATTTGGGGTCTTTTTTTTTTTTTTTTAAGTAGTTTCAGTTTCTTCTGATAGTGAGGTTAGATACTCATGTAAAAGTTATGCGTCTTTTAAAGGGCAAAAGTCTTTTGTCAAGATAATTTCATTGCTAATAACATTCCAAATGTAATTTGAACTTGAAAACGCTTGATTTATAGATCTATTTTAGAGTTATCACCTTATATAAAAGTTTAAGCTTGTAAAGAGAATATTAATTTATTAATTTATTGTATTAACACTTAAGTATAGCAACTAAAACTAAAGCTAAAATCTTAAGCTTGTCAACTAATAGATAGGAAGTATGCTTTTTATGTCTTCATCACTTTTTCAACTTGACCACAAATTATATTGCCATCACATTTGAGAATTGACAATTGGATATTACACCAGTGATTTTACCACGAATTTATGGTTTCCTTTTTGGCATTTCATATACAGTATACTAAGGAAAACTATGTGGTTGTTTTTCGATTCCCATAATCGTTTTTTTTTTTTTTTTTGCTTTTCATATGCAATAAATAGAATATTGAAGGCTAAATAAAAAACTTTACTGTTATTTCGCTTTCAATTGTCATGTTATTCATTTCCTTTATTGTCAAAGCCTAACATGTCTCGATACAATGCTTAAATCAACTTGAAAAATTTGTATGTGTGACCCATGATGAGTTAGTGGTGCACTTGTGTTTTAGAAAGCGCGAAAGTAGAGACTTAGATCCACCCACATTCAGACTAACATTCTTGCTTCTGCATTCAAGAAATTTAATGCACAGCAATTGATCTCAACTTTCTACTATTATGTTATTCATGAAACTCTTACTCGTCAAATCTTTACAGGTCCCGATAATATTTGGAATCAACATAAAAAATTAATGAACCATATTTCCTTTTTCGAATAATGAAGGGGTCTTCTAGACTTCTAGAGTTTAACGGCCTTTTTTTAATGCCCATGTTATTTTGAGAATCCTTAAAAGAGCAAACTAGCTGGCGAAAGTCACGGCTTAAAACATGCTCCCAGCTTTAAACAAGTGATTAATGTTACATGTGCAACAATTGGACATTTTCTTCATTAATTCAAGGGCGATGAAAGGCCTATAATTGTTGGGAATTGATCCCAAAACTTTTCGCGTCTAAAGTAAAAGACCACTATACCTTTCTGGTGGGAATTGAATGCATCCGGACATTTTTTACTGTACAAACAAATTTCTAACGTTGTCACTCCTCGACTTTCTCTATCATGTTCTTTCCTTTTAAGTAGGTTCATGTTCTTCAAGTTGTGCAGTAATAATATAGCGATCCAAAGCAACAGAAAAAAAAAAAAAAGGGAGAAGAAAATGGGAAGGAGTTCAGTAGCAGCTTCATATATCAACCTTCTCGTTTGTGCTATGTTCACTCCACTGAGAGCAAGAAATGGTGCGTCCCAAAACCTGGAGCACCCACTGCAGGCAAACATAGACTTCGTGTGAGGGCAGGGCATAGACTGCAAGCCAATCCAAACAGGTGGTTCTTGCGAGTTTTCGGCTAAAGTAGCTTCTCATGCAGCATATGCCATGAATGCTTACTTTCAAGCTAAGGGCCAGAACGACTTCAAATGTGATTTCTCCCAAACCGGTGTAACCTCTGTAAGATCCAAGTAAGTTAAATATATATATATATATATATATATATATATATATCCATTTTTTTTTCCTATTTCATTAACTAGTGCCATGGCATGCAAATTAATGTATGGTTTGCCTAGTATGCTTTTTTATGGTTAAAAGCGTTTCACGCAAGCATTATCCTTGCTCTTCTTCATATTATTTTAGGTCATGGTGCATGCATATTCGCAAAGGAAGGGCAATGAAAAGGGCAGCAACAGAGCAAGAAATGGTGCATAGTTAAAAATGATGCAAAACCAGAACAAATGCAAGCAAACATAGATTCTTTGTGCAGTCAGGGTATAGATTGCAGGCCAATTCAATTAGGTGGTGCTTGTGAGCATGCCAACAATGTGTTTTCACGTGCATCATATGTGATGAATGCTTACTATCAATCAAGGGGCAAGAATGATGCTGACTGCAATTTCTCTGGTACCGGCGTCATCACTTATAATGATCCAAGTAAGTGGAGTACTGCCACTCTTTCCCTGATTCATTCATTGCTGCTTATAACTCTAAAAGTAAAATTGCAGGCATATTTGGGTGAGATCAGGATCGATTCTCTATTAGCTACTGTTTGTGCTAACATTCTGACAATACATCACAGCTAATGATTTTGTTTTAGTATTTCAAATCTTGGGGAGAAAGTGAAATCTTTGTTTTTTTTAGCAAAATAAATAGTTGAGATGCAATATTAAAATATTAAAACAAAACCTTAGTTAGGATATAATCCAAATCTATTTGCACACCGTCTTATATTATTCTTCTTTTTCTTCCTATTGTTCAGGTCATGGTGCATGCAGATTCCAAGCTTAATTATAGAGCATGCAACCAAGCAAAGGATGAATGCAACTTCACTTATAGGACTATTTCTACGTGATTATTTTATTCATTATTTGTCTCTATTAACCTCATCTTATTTTTAGTTTTGCTCCTTTTTTTTCCTATTTTTTTGGTAGTCCAGCTTGATGTACGTTGTTTTTCGTATGCCCGGTATTGGACATTTCTGCTCTAATAAAATCTATTTCAAAACTTTTTATGGTTAGTTTCTAATTAATATCCAGCTTTTCTTACAAAGTTGAACATGCAATGAGATTAGGACTCTTCATTTTTCCATTCATGTTAGGAATTTAGATCAGACTCTCAATTCTTGTCTCGTGATGGATATTCAACACCCTTGTAGTTTCTATTTCCTTTCCTAAAAATAAACTAAGTCCGTGTAATGGCATCGATAGAAGTTGCGTTCTAATAATTTGCATGTGCTTTTCAATTGAACTCGATGAGATACGAGAATATGACTTGCACAACTTTTTCCATCATTGCTGGCCAGCTAAATATGTCCCTTGATTTGCTGGAACTTCTAAGATACAATCCAATAAGAAACGCAGCGCAAAATTTATCATTAGTCATGTTTATGTATGCGTGCGATTAACGAACAGAATTTTAAATCATAAAAATAACCTCAAAATCATATTTGAATTATATTGAATGAGATTTAAGACAGGCCATTCTTACCATAAACTGTGAATAGAAGAATTAAAATTTATTTTAACTTGGACTTACAATTTTCTGATTTTGACTAAGAATACAAATCGAGCAATATTACAAAAAGCTTTAAATAAAGTTGCTTGGCTATATATCTTATCACATTCAAACAAAACACAGCTCTATAATACACCCCCAACACACCCCAACACTTTAGTCAATGTGGAAGAAAAAGTGAAGAAGCAGAAGAATAACAAGAATAAGCAAGAACACCAACACCCAAATGACCAAACCACGAAAATCACATCAGATTTTGTCTCCAAGCCTAGCTCAGAAGTGAAAGGTCTAAGATTCCATGGCCAATTTACTGGAAAACCTTTCGCAGATAAGAAGAGCAAGGCCTTTTGAGCCCTTTTGTCTTCTCTCTCTTCCACTATTAATCAACCAGAACAAAACCAACACAGAGCCACCATTTTCTTCATCCTCAGTTTTCTTGCCTACAAATTTCACCATCTTACCTCACCATGCATGCACACACTAACATTACGCCTTGCTACAAAGAAGTCTAAAGTTGTCTTATTCATTTTCAAATTCAAAGAACGTGAAGGTTGCTATAGATCGTTCGTGGCGAATGGAGATACCACTGGGAAAAGTGAACAAGAAGCTGATCATAGATTTAGGTGTTCAATAGTTGGAGCCCGTTTGGCTAAGTTTATTTTTAAATGCTTATAAGTAGCTTGTGCTTATAAGTAAAAAGTTACTTATAAACTAGTGATGAATAAGCTGTGATGTGTTTAGATAATATGCACTTATAAGCTACCGAAGTGTTTGGTGAATAAGTGCTTATAAATCGCGAGTGTAGTTAAAATGACTAAAAGGGACATTTCATTAATAAATATGATAGAAGCTATTTAAAACTATTTAAAGATAGTATTGTCTTTTTATAACTTTGACCAAAGTGTTTATAAGCTCTTAAAAAATAAGCTAGTACTTGGAGCTTTTTTTTTTTTTTTTTTTTTCCTCCCCCCAATTTATAAACTAGTAAATAGTGTTAATAAATTTGTTAGTCAAACACGTCAAAAAGTCTTTTTGAGATGTAAGCCCAGCTTATATACCAGCTTATAAGCTTAGCCAAACACCCTCTAATGCAATCTCTTATGTGTTTAGTAGGTGCTACGTTTTTCCAGCAAGTGTTCTGTAATTTACCTATTGTGTGGTAGTAACCAGTTTAGTGCTCTTTTGGAATGGTTATTTCTAAAAATGATATTTTTTTTTTATAAAATCTTTCACTTTGGAGAAAACCTGAATCTGAGGTCTTTTTTTTTTTTTTAATTAGTTTTAGTTTCCACTTGAAAATGAAGTTAAATACGTATTGTAAAAAGTATGTCTTTTAAAGGGCAAAAGTGTTTTTTAACCAAATACTTAGTGGTAAAGTGGTATGTCACTCACTTTTAATGTGAGTGGTTTGGGAATCAATTCCTGCTAGTTGCATGTAATAGGTCTTTAGCTTCGCTTGAAGCAAAAAAAAATTGTTTTTTCAAGATAATTTCATTGCCAATAATGTTACAGATGTTTTTATCAATCTATGGCATTAGACGCTAATCAATTGCCCGTTATATTGTATAATCGATAATTTCATTGCCAATAATGTTGCGGATATTTTTATGAATCTATGTCATTAGACGCTAATCAATTGCCCGTTATATTGTATAATCGATAATTTCATCGCCAATAATGTTACGGATATTTTTATCAATCTATGGCAATAGACGCTAATCAATTGCCCGTTATATAGCATAATCGATTCCCATCGTGTTCATGACAGAAAATACCCTCTTAGCCATAGCAGCCACAACAGCCAATTAAAATTAAAGCCGAAACCGTAAGGTTGCAAATTAATAGACAGGAAGTATGCTTTTTCCTCTTTTTCAGTTTTTTAACATAACCACAAATTATACTGCCATCATATTTGAGAATCCAAAATTGGATGTTACCCGAGTGATTCTATCTCTAATTTATTGATTCTTTTTTGCTTTTCATTTTTTTAAGTTAAAAGGGACAATCGGACCCTGATTTTATTCCATCAAGTAATTAAAAGGAAACACACGACCAATAATTCTTTTTCACTTTTCATATACATTATACTTAGTAGTTAAGTGGTATGCCTCTCACCCTTAGTATGAGCAGTGTTGGGATTAATTTTAACTAAATACATTTTGTAATCAGCCTTTGGCCTCTTCTAAAATTAAAAAAAAAAAATACTGAAGGCTAAATAATCTATTTTACTTTTCATATGCAATAGATAAAAATATTGAAGGCTAAATAAACAACTTTACTATTTTTTCGCTTTTAAATTAAACCATTGATTTCAAATTTTGGAACAACATGAAATGCGATGACAAATATTAGCGGCTATAAGAACACGAACGAAATTTCCGATATGAACATATTTCTGATACTAATTCTAATTATCATGTTATTCATTTCCTTTATTGTCAAGGCCTAACATGTCTCCATACAATGCTCAAATCAACTTGAAAAATTTGTTTCAGTGTGACCCATGAAATTTAATCAACAGCTTGATCTCAAGCTCTTATTATTATGTTATTCATTAAATGCTTGCTTTGTCAAATATTCTTGACGTGTTCCGATAATGTTTGATATCAACTTCAAAACTTAAAGAACCACATTTCTTTTTTCAAATAATGAACGAGTCTTCTCGACTTCTAGAGCTTAATGGCCTCTCTCACATTCCCATGTTATTTTGAGAAACCTTAAAATTGCCAACCAGCTAGCGAAGGTCATGGCATGAAACTTGCTCCCAGCTCTAACGAGTCATTGATGGTTCATGCACAACAATTGGACATTTTCTATTCACTAATTTAAGAGAAATCAAAGTCAGATTATAATTATTGGGAATTGATCCAAAACCTTTTACACCTAAAGTGAAAGAGAGACCACTACACTTTTCAAAACTAATGGTGGGAATCGAATGCATTAAAATATTTTTTGCCGCACAAACAAATTTCTAACTTTGCCACTTATCAATTTTCTATATCATGTTCTTTCCTTATAAGTAGTTCATGTTCTTCAAGTTATATAGTAATAATATAGCGATCCAAAGCACCAAGAAAAAAAAAAAAAAAAAGAAGAAAATGGCAAGGAGTTCCGTGGCAGCTTCATATATCATCCTTCTCGTTTGTGCTATGCTTATTGCAACCGTTCACTCGATCGAGGGCAAGAAATGGTGCGTCCCAAAACCTGGAGCACCCGCTGACCAATTACAGGCAAACATAGACTTCGTGTGCGGGCAGGGCATAGACTGCAAGCCAATCCAAACAGGTGGTGCTTGCGAGTTTCCGGCGGACGTGGCTTCTCGTGCAGCATATGCCATGAACGCTTACTTTCAAGCTAAGGGCCAGAACGACTTCGACTGTGATTTCTCTCAAACTGGTGTCATAACCTCTGCAGATCCAAGTAAGTTAAATATCCATTTTTTTTCCTATTTCATTAACTAGTACCATGGCGTGCAAATTAAAGTATGGTTGCCTAGTATGATTTTTTATGGTTAAAAGCGTTTCACGTAAGCATTATCCTTTCTCTTCTTCATATTATTTTAGGTCATGGTGCATGCATATTCGCAGCATCACCTGTTGCCGAGCAAGGGCAAGGGCAGCAGCAGAGCAAGAAATGGTGCATAGTTAAAAGTGATGCAAAACCAGAACAAATGCAAGCAAACATAGATTCTTTGTGCAGTCAGGGTATAGATTGCAGGCCAATTCAATTAGGTGGTGCCTGTGAGTATCCGAAAAATGTGTTTTCACGCGTATCATATGTGATGAATGCTTACTATCAATCAAGGGGCAAGAATGATGCTGACTGCAATTTCTCTGGTACCGGCGTCATCACCTATAATGATCCAAGTAAGTGGAGTACTGCTATTCTTTCCCCGATTGATTCATTTCTACTTATAACTCTAAAAGTAAAATTGCAGGCATATTTGGGCGAGATCAAGATTGATTCTCTCTTAGCTACTGTTTGTGTTAACATTCTAACGATACATCACAACTAATGATTTCGTTTTTATATTTCAAATCCTAGGGAGAAAGTGAAATCTTTGTTTTTTTAGCAAAATATATGGTTGAGACGCAATATTAAAATATTGAAACAAAACCTTAGTTAGGATATAATCCAAATCTATTTGCACACCCACTTATATTATCTTTCTTTTTCTTCCTATTGTCCAGGTCATGGTATATGCAGATTCCAAGCCTGCAACCAAGCAAAGGATGAATGCAGCTTCACTTTCGGGACTATTTCTACGTGATTATTTCATTCATTATTTGTCCCTATTAACCTGATTTTATTTTTAGTTTTGCTACTTTTTTTCCAATTTTTTTTTTTTTGGGTAGTCCAGCTTGATGTACGTCGTTTGTCCTAAGCTCGGTATTTGACGAGTTTGAGCTTTTTTCTGCTCTAATAAAATCTATTTCAGAACTTTTTGTTGTTAGTTTCTAATTAATATCCAGTTTTCTTACGAAGTTGAACTTGCAATAAGATTAGGACTCTTCATCTTTCCAGTCACGTTAGGAATTTAGATCAGACTCTCAATTAGTATCTCGTGATGGATATTTTCAACACCCTTTTAGTTTCTATTTCATTTCCTAAAAATAAACTAACTCCGTGTAGTGGCATCGATTGAAGTTGTGTTCTGATAATTTGCATGTGCTCCTCAATTGCACTCGATGAGATATGAGAATATAACTTGCACGACTTTTTCCATCATTGCTGGCCAGCTAAATATGTCCCTTAATTTGCTGGAATTTCTAAGATACAGATCCAACAAGAAACGCATCGCAAAATTTATCATTAGTCATGTTTATGTATGTCTACGATTAAAGAACATAATTTAAATCATAAAAATAACCTCAAAATCATATTTGAATTATATTGAACGAGATTTAAGACGACCATTCTTATCATAAACTATGAATACAAGAATTTACAATTTATTTCAACTTGGACTTACAATTTTCTGATTTTGCCTAATAGTATATAATACGACTGATTAGAATAAAGATCGAACAATATTACAAAAAGCTTTAAAGAAAGTTGTTTAGCTACATGTCTTATCACATCGAAACAAAACACAGCTCCACAATACACCACCAACACCCTCCGACACTTTAGTCAATATGGAAGAAAAAGTGAAAAAGTGAAGAAGCAGAAGAATGACAAGAATAAGCAAGAAGCAAACCACGAAAATCACATCAAATTTCGCCTCCAAGCCTAGCTCAGAAGTGAAATGTCTAAGATTCGGTGGCCAATTTATTGGAAAATCTTTTGCAAATCTGAAGGGCAAGGTCTTTGGAGCCCTTTTGTCTCCACTCTCTTCCACTATCAATCAATCAGACAAAATCAACACGGACCCACCATCTTCTTTAGCCGCAATTTTCTTGCCTGCAAATTTCACCATCTTAGCTCACCATGCATGTAACACCCAGTGGGTAGAGTAGCCACGTGGGTTGCATGCAGATACAATATATATATATATATATATGTTTTATATTTATACTTATGTGGTGTGTGTTTTGACTATTTTGACTTAGGGTTGTGTTATGGATGTGCAAAACTATAGGGGGTTAGAGTGCAAATATGGCAAAGTGTGTAAGATACATACAGGAATTAAAGGAAAAGAAAGGAAAAGGAAAAAGATAAAAATAAAACCAGACCCACTTTCTTTTCTTTTTTCCACTCTGTCGAGCCAAAACCCCTCACCCTAAGTTGTTTTTTCTCTTTAATTTTTTGCCAGAATTGGAAGAAAGCAAGGATAATTTTGAGTTGGGCAATTTTGGTATGGCCTTATGAACTTATTTGAACTGTGTATATGTAGTTAGGTGTAAATTTGTGAATATGTGTGTATATTTTGAGTGAATCTTGTTGGAAAATTTCTTTTTAAAGTGGACTATCGTTAATTATTTTTTGTTTTGTAAAATAGGCTGAATATCTAGTTTACAAGTTGGGCTTTGTGATCATATTGATTTTAGCCCACCTCATAAATCTATACGATTCTTTTGTGCGTAGGCCCATATATTCTGATAAATCCTTGTATGGGTAGAACTGTCAGAATTTATTATAAATAGAGCTGGGTCCCCTCTCCTACTCTTAACCTAACAGTTGTTCCGATAAGCATCTGTTAATATTGAGTAGAACCGGGAGAGGAAGATCTAAGCTTAGATTGGGTGGCAATTATTTCTTCAGCAATAATTCTTTAACAATAATGGCTCAAACAGGTATGTGCTTCTGCTATCAATTATATTTTTGAATTTTATATTGTAAATTCATGTATACGATCCTATATTGCGCTTACATGTGGTATGGAGCCACTTATACATAGATTTACATGCAACTTTTTTTAAGAAAAATTGGAATACTTATTTGAGCGTATAGACTACGAAAGTTGGTGATGATTGTTTTACATTATTATTAAATTTTATTTCATAAAATTGATTGAGTGCTTTCGTAGAACTCTCCTTGGTCATTCTTGATTTATGATCTATTTTAAATTTTGAGTTTTTTCCACTGAATTATTCAGAGAAAGCCAATCGCCACTCACATCAAGAAAATAGCCATTTTTTTTAAATAAAAAAAGGGAATAGTCATGATTTGATTTGTGTTTTTGAAGACCCATGTTTTAGTCCTGTGTTTCAAATTTTTGCGATTTTCTTAATTTTTAATAAAATAAATAAAAACTATTTGCATAATCCAGTAAAGAATTCAACTTTTTTTTGTGAAATTGATGTTGAATTTGAATTTCTAGGTGAAAAAGACTAGGGTTAGATTATTTGATTACAAAAATCGAATTAGATTCGAGGCTTTTATTACATGAATTTTCGTTTTGGGTCTAAACATACTCTGTATTAGCCCATTTTAGAGGTAGAAGGACCATGTTTGGTAAATAAGACTTTGGGGTGATTAAACTTTACAATTAATAAGCATAACCAAACAGAATCTTATTTTAAATTGGTTAGGGGTGTGTTTGACAAATAGTCCTTTTGGAATACTTAGGCTTTTGTTATATATAAGCGCGACCAAACAAGGCCCTTGTATTTTAAGTTAGAAAGGGCTACGTTTGGCAAAACTTACTTTCTTTAGCTTTTGGTCTTTAGATTGTTTGCATAACCAAACAGAGCCTTTATTTTTAAGTTGGGAAGGTCTTGTTTGGCTAAAGGTTTTTTTTTTATCAAAGACATAGCATTGCATATTTTATATTTACCAAACAATGTCTTTACTACTATGGAATCAAATTTAATTTTAAATGTTAAATTTTGTGTGTGTATGTGTATACATATACATACATAAATATATATAAAATTAGTCTTTTGAGAGGGAAAAAACCATCATGGTTGAGTTTTTTTTTTTCTTTTGGTCATCCATTATTATATGAATAAATATATGTACATATGATATATCCCTCGTTAAAATAATAATAATAGTAAATAATTATTATTATTAGTTTCTTTTTTTTTTTAATTCTTAGTTTGATTGTATATTGACAAATTGAAATATATTTTGTTATGTCCTAAGATGCGTCATTAATGGTAACATGTTCTTGCAATGGATATTTTATAATTATTGCTTATGTCTTATTCCTTTTAAAGTATTAAATTAACTAATATATCATTAATTGATTTACTATAACGAGTCCTTAGGGCACTTTTAAGTGCAAGTGCCATCATCTATTTGTTTTTGCAAATATAATAGAATTCTATTGGTAAGCGAGTTGCCATTGGATCACGTTAATATTTGGTTTTGGAACCAGTAACAATTGTTTTAACTTTGTTATGAAAATAAATTTAATTAGACATTGAAATTTTATGTTTTTCTCTATGGCAATTTCTATGTTTTATAAATAAAGATTTGATTTAGAAGTTTTCTTTAGTCCTCTGAACTTAATGAAAATATTTATTTTCTTTATTCAATTTAAAATTTTATATATCTCCTATTGCTAGATTATTCATATGTGCTCGTGAAATTTGTTGAATGATTCAATTTTAAATTGGTCACTGAGACATGTCATACTGAATTGTTTCATATTGTATGGTCAATCGCATACATAGCATTTTGTGATTAAAGTTAAGCATTAATTTTTCCCAATGAGTTGATAGCATAGATTTAAGTAGGCAAATTCACCAAAGTGATTTGCTCAATTAAATCTATGGCTTTTCCCATTTTGTTTGGAAAACTACCATGGTAAAGTGCGCAATGTTCTCCCAAAGGAGATCATTATATGGCTTTAGCGCGGTAGCATAAACATAAAGTATGGACTAAGTTTACAATGCTGCTAGGGAGTTCAATTGCCCAAAGGTGGTTGGCATTTCTTTCAGTGAGGTGATCTTAAATGTATTACTTTATGTTAAAAGAAGGCCTATTTACATGTTGAATTATTTGCCCAAAGGTAGATATGACAATGATGTGCTTGGACTTTTTTGTTTATAATGGTTACTCTTGTAATATAGTATGTACGCATAATGTTTATTGATATTGCATTCTTTTCTTGGATTGTTTCATTTACTTTGAACAATCATTACTTAGATGTCTTGAATAGATAAAACCATTATGAAATGAAAGCTTATATTGGATTTTATCTGAGTATAGTCAATACTGACTTGACATTATATTTGATGCACATGCTGCTTTGGTTGATAAAAATGGTGATAAAGAAAGCGTAATATAATTGACAATGGGAAAAGTCTAACTTTCTTGCTTAATGACTATGAAGAGACTATAACTGAGTGTTTAGTGAATGGCTTGTCTTGAAGTAAGAATGTAAAAGAACTCTTAATAGCTATAGGAGAGAAATACCAAGGAATCTTAGAATATTGATGACCAAATATTACCCATTATGTTATTGAAGAAAACAAAATTAAGGGTAGAAACCTAAATGTTGTATATTTTGTTTCCAATTTTAAGCCTTATTTTTATAACGTTAGTACTTCGAATTCTAAGTGTCATGTTACTAAGAGAGGTCATAGTTTTAAAAAGGATGGTAAAGGTCAGATCTAAATCGGAGATTAAAATCACAATGTAAGAGGTCTCAAATCTGCTATTACTAAGTTTGATAAGAATTCTTACATTTGTAAGAAAAGGTTATAAAAGAGCTCATTGCACAAGTTCAATTTTGGTTTAAGAAAGAGAAAATAGATGAGAAGCAAGTGGATTAGAGTCTTAAATTGGGACTGTTAGTCTGTATTTAAAAATTAGTTTTGAACTTGTTTTAAAAAATATTTTCTAGATGTCATGTTTTAGACGGAACTTGATTCCTATTTCTTTTTTAGATAAGATTGGCTATGATTTTCACTTTAGAAATGACCAAGCACAATTGTTTTTCAATTCCAGAATTGTTGATGAATGTTTTTAATCAAATGGTTTATACCAATTGTGTTTATTCCTAGGAAGTTCTCGTGACTCTTTTCATATAGAAAATTTTGCTTCTAAAAGATGTTTAATTATAAGAAATTTTTTCTTTGCTATGGCATAAAAGGTTAGGTCATATTTCTAGGGAAAGAATTGAAAGACTCATTAACAGTGAGATTTTACCTTCTTTAAATTTTTGATGATCTTGAAACTTAAATTGGGTGCATAAGAGGTACGTGCACTAAAGTTAAAAGAAATATACTACCTGCAGTTTTGCGTTTTATAAGTGATAAAGATAGATACTACAGGACCTTATTCTGTTATATTGTGTGGTAATAAATATTTTGTGACATTCATTGATGTTTTTTTTTCTTGTTATAGATACCTTTATCTAATTAAAGAGAAATTTGACACTATTGAGAAATTTAAAATTCTTAAGACAAAGGTAGAAAAACAACTTAAGAATGTTATCAAAATTGTTGGATCTAACGGAAGAGGTGCCTACTGTGGTAGGCTTGGATCTCCGGACAACATATAGGGTCGTTTACCAAGTACTTATAGAATTATGGGATTGCTGCCTAGTATACTATGTCTACTATCCCTTGTTACCCAGTATACTATGTCTACTATCCCTGAGTAAAAGGGTGTGATCGAAAGGTGAAAATACACTTTTACAGATATGATAAGAAGCATGATAAGTGTTATTGACTTACTAGAGTAACTTTGCAGTGAAGCCACTAAAATTTCTTGTTAAATACTTAACCATGTTTCTAACAAGTTTGTCCCTAAGACTCATTTTTTAAATTTTGGTTAGACAGAAACCCAATTTGACCAATTTTCAATTTGGAGTTGTCTTGCTTAGGTAAGGATTTTCAAATAAGAAACCATTGACCCTAAGACTATTCGTTATTTCATTGGGTATTTGGCTCATTTTAATGATATAAGTTTTACTCACCTACATGTGTTTCTAAGATTGTCAAATATCAAATGCCCAAATCCTTATAATTGGATGTTAGTAATGTTGTATGTTCTCAACCTACTACTGAGGATAATGATAGAGAAATTGCCTCATTTCCACTACTACTAAGTAGTCAGGCTTGTACTCTACTCACATTGAGAGATAAGATATTAGTGGATACCCTATAATAGATGATGATGCTATAGCTAATGACAATCTACATGTTAAGATCGCACAACCTTATGATTTAATGATGAACAACATTTAAAAGGTCTATTAAAGAAAGAAGACATTCCATCTATAATGATTTTCGCATTTACTTGAACACTGTGAGAGATGAGATGCAACTTACAATGAAAATAAAATTGGGAACTTATTGATCTTCTTAAAGGAGATAATCTTATTGGTTGCAAATGGGTCTTTAAGACCAAGAGAGATCTCATAGAGAAGATTGAGAGGCCAAAAGTGAGATTAGCTACAAAAGACTTTACCCAAAGAAAATGTATAGATTACAACGAAATCTTTTTCACATGTCTCTATAAAATATTTTTTGAGCTATTAATAACTCATATAGATGTGAAAATAGTTTTTTCAATAGTGATATACATATATAAGTTTACATGAAATAGCCTAAACGTTTGCTATTGCTGGTAAGGATAATATAGCTTGTAGACTTAGAAAATTTATTTATGGTTTTGAATCACACCTCAAGGTAATGAATATTTGAAGTTTGATGAAATAGTAACTTCTTATTATTTTGAGGAAAATAGAGTTGATCCATGTATATATTTCAAGATCAGTGGGAGTAAATTTGTTTTCCTAATATTGCATGTTAATGATATTTTGCTAGTTATATATGACTTGGGTATGCTTCATAAGACTAAACAATATTTTACTTAAGGCTTTCGATATGAAAGATTTTGAGGATACTTCTTTTGTTCTTGGGACTAAGTTTTGTTGAAATAAGTCTCTTGGAATTTTTATATCTTTTATGAAATATTATATTGATTGAATTTTCAGAACTTTTTTTTTGATGTAAAGAATTGTAAGTCTTGTGTGCAGTTATTTTAAAAGGTGATCAACTCAAATTGAAGCAATATCCTCAAAATGATATAGAGAGGGATTCTATGAAAGATATACCATGTGCTAGTGCTATTGAGAGCCTGTTGTATGATCTGGTATGCACTAGACTTGATATCGCTTTTGTGATAAGAGTTTTGGTTGATAATAAATCCTAGAATGAATTATTGGGTTGTTGCTAATTAGGTAATAAATTGCTTACAAAAGACAAAAAATTATATGCTTGTTTGCTATAAAGTGGATTATCTAAAGTTGGTTAGATATTCTAACTCTGACTATGTTGGATACTCAAATGATTGAAAATTTACTTTTGGGTATTTCTTTGTGTTGGTTGGAAGGGCCATGTCTTGGAAGAGTGCAAAATAATAGCTTAATGCCTCTTCAACTAAATGAATTTATGGCTTGTTATGATGCCTCATCTCCTGCTATATGTTTTAAGAACATGATATTTAGTTTTGAGAATTATAAATTCTGTTACTAGATCTATTAAGATCTGTTATGATAATACAGTTGTTGTTCTATTCTCAAAGAATAATATGACAATTGAAGTTTGCAAGCATATAGATATCAAGTTCCTGGTAGTCATAGACTTTGTCAAAAATGATGGCATTCATGTAGAATGAATTGCTAGTAATGATGTATTAATTGACTCCTCGTCCAAGGGTCTTTGACTTATGATTTTTGTGAAACATGTTAGGAGTATGAGTATTTTACAATCTTTTTGAAGCTATTATCTAGTGGGAGCTTTATATCATCATGTACTGTTGGATGTTCCTATTATTTTATGTTTTGCTTTGCACATTAGTGCATTCGTACAATAGCTTGTTGTTTTATGGTTTACAACATAATTGTATATTGTGATTACTCATATTCATATTTTGTTGAGGATCTTATGTTTGGTGTCCATTGTGATAAGATCCCCTATTTAGTTTAATATCTCCATGAGGGCACATTTTGGTTAAAGATATGTATTCTTACCTCTGGCATGTTGATCGCCGTTTTGTGAGGATATGTGTTCTTTCCTTTAGCATATTGAACGCTATTTTGTGAGGATATAAATAATAGATTTCTCTTGCTTTAAATGCTGATATTAGAGAAATCATGTCGAGGACTGACAAAGAAATAGCACATTTTGATCACATATTGGTGCTAGTTTCTTGCTATGCTGCCGTATGTTTGGTCCATGACGATAATGTTAGATGACATTTGTGACCATGAAAAGTCTTGTGTCAATAAAGAACACTATGACTGCCATGATTCGATGTTTGACAATCTTGTTGATCCGGATATACACTCGAGATATAATCTTGTAAATCAGAATATTTTAAAAATTATGGCCACATTCTGTTTCTTATTCAGTCTAATAAATATTTTTCTTAAAAATTTTTGAAAAATAAATAAAACAATTAGAGTTGTCCAAGTGGGAGACTGTTGGAAAATTTCTCTTTAAAATGGGCTATCGTTAATTATTTTTTGTTTATAAAATAGGCTGAATATTTATTTCACAAGTTGGGCTTTGTGATCATATTGGTTTTCGCCCACCTCATAAATTCATACGGTTCTTTTGTGCATAGGTCCATATATTATGATAAATCCTTTTATGGGTAGGATTGTCAGAATTTATTATAAATAGGGTTAGGTCCCCTCTCCTACTCTTAACCTAACAGTTGTTCCCATAAGCATCTGTTAATATTGAGTAGAGTAGGTAGAGGAAGATCTAAGCCTAAATTGTGTGACAGTTATTTTTTCAACAATAATTTTTTAACAATAATGGCTCAAAGAAGTATGTGCTTCCACTATCAATTATGTCTTTGAATTTTATATTATAAATTCCTGTATACGATCCTATATTGCACTTATAAATCTTTGTTATGAGTTTATGCTAGAAATTATGAGACAATTGCATGCTTACATATGGAAAAATTAAGGAAATTGAAGCAGAAAATGAGTGAGGAAGGACTAGGGCTGCTAAGCATAATGTGTGTAGGTATAAGATGGCTTTCTTTTGAATTGATTATTAAAGTATATATATGTATGCATCTCTAATTTCGTTTCTAGTTTAAGGAACCTGATAAGTTAGGGATCTTACTTGCAAGTTTGAGATTTTCACTATATTTGGATGAGCTCTTAGTATAGTGAGATTAAAGGATGTTTATGCAGGAAACTTGGGGGATTATAAAGTGTTGTGTAATGGGAGAAGTAGGGGCTGCAACTAAATGCTTGAGGTTAAACTATTGTTTTAGGTGTTTGTGGATGTGTGAGCAATTTTGGTCTGTCAAACTAAGGTATGTTATGTATCTATGTAAATTCAAGGAAAAAATTGTTGGATAGATTTCAAGTTTTGCTGGTGAAGGCAAGGGAAAGCACTGTTAAATATCTATATACATTAATTCCTAAAAGTTCAATTATTTTATCTGTTGGCAGCTTTAAAATTAGGACTGGAGATTAAGGGTTAGAAGGAAGATTTATTTTGTTAACAAACCAGATAAGGTTAGTTGGAAATTCCATTCGAACCACCTTTTAGAAGCTACCATGGTTATCATGTTCTCCTTTCACAATTCTTTTGATTATTATTATTAGTTATATTGGTTACATGGCAATTAGGTATGTTTGAGATTGTGTTTGTGAACAATGGATTATATATATTATGTGTAAATCCCTGGAGGTGTGACACCCATCTGGGAAGTGAGACTGCTTGGTATTTGAGGAAGTGAGGTGATTCCTGTGCCCGTAGATGTAAACGATTCACCTAACGGAGATGTGGGGCTGTAGGTGGCCATCCTGTGCCCGGGTCAGCGGGAGATGGTTCACGAGACCAGAAAGGGCCTAGCAGGAAGGTCTAGGCCCAACGTATCTGTGAAGGGCGTGGAAGTATATAAAGTATATAATATATCACAGCTCCAGGGGGATTTTTTGTGATTTTTGTGAACTGCGTTCCTAAAATGGTTGTGAACAGCCCATGTGATGCAAATAGTGATGACTCTGAGATATGTTGCATGTCAAATTTTGAGCTTCAATGGTGGAATATGTGTTTTATCTTGGTTCCATTTCCTATGGTTACTAGGTAGACGTGATGTGATGGTTAGTCATGTTTTCTTGTCCTCGGACTATCCTAAGCCTGACTCTGAGGTGTCCTTCTTACTGAGCTTGTTTGGCTCATGTCTTATTTTTACCTTGCAGAAAATGAAAGGTCGGGACCATAAGGAGAGAATCAGTCGGAGGATTTGGGATCGCGCCTGCCTTGACAATCCTTTTGTCGTTGTCAAGGACGGTTAATGTAGTATGAATTTTGCTATGTTTTCCTGGCATGATATAAATCCTTAAGTATAGCTTGTGTGTGGATACAACCTTGTGTTGGTAAATAACTATCTTTGGTGGAATATAAGTATCGTGTTTTGAGCTCTAATTACAGGCATTTACGGAGTCTAGATGCCTTCCTGCTAGCCTGGCAAGCTTATGCCGATAGCATGTCACCCCCGGGTGTTGGCACTGAAGACTTGGGGCGCGACAATGCATGCACACACTAGCATTAGGCCTTGCTACAAAGAAGTCTAAAGTTGTCTTATTCATTTTCAAATTTGAAGAACATGACGTGAACAAGAAGCTGATATTAGATTTTGGTGTTCAACAGTTGGAGCCCCTTTGGGTAAGCTTATTTTTAAATGCTTATAAGTAAAACGTTGCTTATAGGCTAGCGATGAATAAATAAAGATATGTTTAGATAATATGTGCTAATAAGTTATAAACGTGTTTGGTGAATAAGAGCTTATAAAAAGCGAGGATAGTTAAAATGACTAAAAGGGATATTTCATTAATAATGTGGTAGAAACTATTTAAAACTATTTAAGGATAGTATTTTCTTTTTATAACTTTGACCAAAGTGTTTATAAGCTCTTAAAAATTAAATTGGTACTTGGATCTTTTTTCCCCCAATTTATAAGCTAGTAAAAAGATGCTAATAAATTTGTTAACCAAACACGTCAAAAAGTCTTTTTGACATGTACGTAGGCCGAACCGGCTTATAAGCTTAGCCAAACACCATCTTATGCAATCTCTTATGTGTTTATGTACTACGTTTTTCAAGCAAGTGTTCAGTAATTTACCTATTGTGTGGTAGTAACTAGTTTAGTGCTCTTTTAGAGTGGTTATTTCTTAAAGTAACAAAACATTTTTTTATAAAGTCTTTCACTTTGAAGAAAACCTGAATCTGAGGTTTTTTTTTTTTTAATTAATTTTAGTTTCTACTTGGAAATGAAGCTAAATACGTATTGTAAAAAGTATATGTCTTTTAAAGGGGACCCACTTTTTTTTTTTTTTTTTTTCTGATCCTTCAAGAAAAAGATTCATTCTCTTCATACAAACTAGGAGTATTTTTTAATCAAAGACCTAGTGGTCAAGTGGTATGTCACTCACCTTTAATATGAGTGGTTCGACAATCAATTCCTGCTAATTGCACGTCATAGGCCTTTAGCTTCCCTTGAAGTGAAAAAAAAATTGTTTTTTCAAGATAATTTCATTGCCAAAATTATTACAAATATTTTTATCAATCTATGGCATTAGAAGCTAATCAATTGCCCATTATATTGTATAATCGACAATTTTATTGCCAATAATGTCACAGATATTTTTATCAATCTATGGCATTAGACGCTAATCAATTGCCGTTACATTACATAATCGATTCCCAACGTGTTCATGACAGAAAATAATCTCTTAACCATAGCAGCCACAATGGCTAATTAAAATTAAAGCCAAAACTGTAAACTTGTAAATTAATAGATAGGAAGTATGCTTTTTCCTCTTTTTCAGTTTTTAACATAACCACAAATTATATTGCTATCATATTTGAGAATTCACAATTGGATGTTACACGAGTGACTCTATCTCTAATTTATTGATTCTTTTTTGCTTTTCAGTTTTTTTAGTTAAAGGGGACAATCGCACCCTGATTTTATTCCATCAAATAATTAAAAGGGAACGCGCAGCCAATAATTCTTTTCCTTTTTCATATACATTATACTTAGTGGTTAAGTGGTGTGTCTCTCACCCATAGTGCGAGTGGTCCAGGGACTCGATACATGTTGTAGTCGGCCTTTGGCCCCTTCTAAAATGAAAAAAAATAAAATTGAAGGCTAAATAATCTGTTTTGCTTTTCATATGCAATAAATAAAAATATTGAAGGCTAAATAAACAACTTTACTATTTTTCGCTATTAAATTTAACCATTTATTTCAAAATTTGGAACAACATGAAATGCATTGACAAATATTAGCGGCTATAAGAACACGAACGTAATTTCCAATATGAACATATTTCTAATACTAATTCTAATTATCATGTTACTCATTTCCTTTATTGTCAAGGCCTAACATGTCTCAATACAGTGCTCAAATCAACTTGCAAAATTTGTGTCAGTGTGACCCGTGATGAGTTAGTGGTGCACTTATGTTTTACAAAGCGCGAGTGTAGACTTAAATCCACTCACATTTAGAGTAAAATTCTCGCTTCGGCATTCATGAAATTTAATCAACAGCTTGATCTCAAGCTCCTATTATTATGTTATTCATTAAACTCTTGCTTTGTCAAATATTCTTGACGAACCACATTTCTTTTTTCAAATAATGAACGAGTCTTCTCGATTTCTAGAGCTTAATGGCCTCTCTCTCTCGTTCCCATGTTATTTTGAGAAACCTTCAAATTGCCAACCAGCTAGCGAAGGTCATGGCTTGAAACTTGCTCTCAGCTTTAACAAGTGATTGATGGTTCATGCGCAACAATTGGACATTTTCTATTCACTAATTTAAGAGAAATCAAAGTCAGATTATAATTATTGAGAATTGATCCAAAACCTTTCACACCTAAAGTGAAAGAGAGACCACTACACTTTTCAAAACTAATGGTGGGAATCGAATGCATTCGAATATTTTTCGCCACACAGACAAATTTCTAACTTTGCCACTTATCAATTTTCTCTATCATGTTCTTTCCTTATAAGTAGTTCATGTTCTTCAAGTTATATAGTAATAATATAGCGATCCAAAGCACCAAGAAAAAAAAAAAAAAAAAGAAGAAAATGGCAAGGAGTTCCGTGGCAGCTTCATATATCATCCTTCTCGTTTGTGCTATGCTTATTGCAACCGTTCACTCGATCGAGGGCAAGAAATGGTGCGTCCCAAAACCTGGAGCACCCGCTGACCAATTACAGGCAAACATAGACTTCGTGTGCGGGCAGGGCATAGACTGCAAGCCAATCCAAACAGGTGGTGCTTGCGAGTTTCCGGCGGACGTGGCTTCTCGTGCAGCATATGCCATGAACGCTTACTTTCAAGCTAAGGGCCAGAACGACTTCGACTGTGATTTCTCTCAAACTGGTGTCATAACCTCTGCAGATCCAAGTAAGTTAAATATCCATTTTTTTTCCTATTTCATTAACTAGTACCATGGCGTGCAAATTAAAGTATGGTTGCCTAGTATGATTTTTTATGGTTAAAAGCGTTTCACGTAAGCATTATCCTTTCTCTTCTTCATATTATTTTAGGTCATGGTGCATGCATATTCGCAGCATCACCTGTTGCCGAGCAAGGGCAAGGGCAGCAGCAGAGCAAGAAATGGTGCATAGTTAAAAGTGATGCAAAACCAGAACAAATGCAAGCAAACATAGATTCTTTGTGCAGTCAGGGTATAGATTGCAGGCCAATTCAATTAGGTGGTGCCTGTGAGTATCCGAAAAATGTGTTTTCACGCGTATCATATGTGATGAATGCTTACTATCAATCAAGGGGCAAGAATGATGCTGACTGTAATTTCTCTGGTACCGGCGTCATCACCTATAACGATCCAAGTAAGTGGAGTCTGCTACTCTTTCCCTGATTCATTCATTTCTGCTTATAACTCTAAAAGTAAAATTGCTGGCATATCTGGGCGAGATCAAGATCGATTGTTTCTTAGCTATCGTTTGTGTTAACATTCTAACAATACATCACAACTAATGATTTCGTTTTTATATTTCAAATCCTAGGGAGAAAGTGAAATCTTTGTTTTTTTAGTAAAATAAGTGTGTGAGATGCAATATTAAAATATTAAAACAAAACCTTAGTTGGGATATAATCCAAATCTATTTGCACACCCCCTTATATTATCTTTCTTTTTCTTCCTATTGTCCAGGTCATGGTATATGTAGATTCCAAGCTTAATTATAGAGCCTGCAACAAAGCAAAGGACGAATGTAGCTTCACTTTCAGGACTATTTCTACGTGATTCTTTCATTCATTATTTGTCTCTATTAACCTAATTTTATTTTTAGTTTTGCTCCTTTTTTTTCCTTTTTTTTTGGTAGTCCAGCTTGATGTACGTCGTTTTTCCTATGCCCGGTATTGGACAAGTTTGAGCTTTTTTCTGCTCTGATAAAATCTATTTGACAACTTTTTGTTGTTAGTTTCTAATTAATATCCAGTTTTCTTACGAAGTTGAACATGCAATAAGATTAGGACTCTTCATCTTTCCAGTCACGTTAGGAATTTAGATCAGACTCTCAATTATTATGTCGTGATCGATATTTTCAACGCCCTTTTAGTTTCTATTTCCTTTCCTAAAAATAAACTAACTCCGCGTAATGGCATCGATAGAAGTTGTGTTCGGATAATTTGCATGTGCTCCTCAATTGCACTCGATGAGATACGAGAATATAACTTGCACAACTTTTTCCATCATTACTGGCCAGCTAAATATGTCCCTTAATTTGCTGGAATTGCTAAGATACAAATCCAACAAGAAACGCAACGCAAAACTTATCAATATTCATGTTTATGTACGTGTGCGATTAAAGAGCAGAATTTAAATCATAAAAATAACCTCAAAATCATATTTGAATTATATTAAACGAGATTTAAGACGGCCATTCTTACCATAAACTATGAGTGGAAGAATTTAAAATTTATTTCGATTTGGACTTACAATTTTCTGATTTTGCCTAATAGTATATAATACGACTGATTAGAATAAAAATCGAACAATATTACAAAAAGCTTTAAATAAAGTTGCTTAGTTACACATCTTATCACATCGAAACAAAACACAGCTCCACAATACACCACCAACACACCCCAACACTTTAGTCAATATGGAAAAAAAAGTGAAGAAGCAGAAGAATAACAAGAATAAGCAAGAAGCTAACCACGAAAATCACATCAGATTTCGCCTCCAAGCCTAGCTCAGAAGTGAAAGGTCTAAGATTCGGCGGCCAATTTATTGTAAAATCTTTTGCAAATCTGAAGAGCAAGGCCTTTGGAGCCCTTTTGTCTCCTCTGTCTTCCACTATTAATCAACCAGAACAAAACCAACACGGAGCCACCATTTTCTTCAACCGCAGTTTTTTCGCCTACAAATTTCACATCTTAGCTCACCATACATGCACACACCAACATTAGGCCTTGCTACAAAGAAGTCGAAAGTTGTCTTATTCATTTTCAAATTCGAAGAACATGAAGGTTGCTATAGATCGTTTGTGGCTAATGGAGATACCACTGGGAGAAGTGAACAAGAAGTTGATAATAGATTTTGGTGTTCAACAGTTGGAGCCCATTTGGCTAGGCTTATTTTTAAATGCTTATAAGCGTCTTGTGCTTATAAGCAAAAAATTACGTATAAACTAATAATTAATAAGTAGAGATGTGTTTGGATAATATGTGCTTATAAACTGCTGACGTGTTTCGTAAATAAGTACTTATAAATAGCGAGGGTAGTTAAAATAACTAAAAGGGGCATTTCATTAATTAATGTGATAGAAGCTATGTAAAACTATTTAAGGATAGTATTATCTTTTTATTACTTTGACCAGTGTTTAAGTTCTTAAAAGATATGCTGTCACTTGGAACTTTTTTTTTCCCTAATTTATAAGCTAGTAAAAAGTGATAATAAATTTGTTAGTCAAATATGTCAAAAAGTCTTTTCGACATATAAGCTGGTTTGCTTAGCCAAACACCCTCTTATGCGTTTAGGTGCTATATTTTTCGAGAAAGTGTTCGGTAATTTACCTATTTTTGTGGTAGTAACTAGTTTAGTGCTCTTTTAGATTGGTTATTTCTCAAAATAATAAAACATTTTTTTTATAAAATCTTTCGCTTTGAAGAAGACATGAATCTGTGGTCTTTTTTTTCTTTTAATTAGTTTCAGTTTCTCTTGAAAATGAAGTTAAATATGTACTGTAAAAAGTATATGTCTTTTAAAGAGCAAAAATGTTTTTCAACTAAAGATCTAACGGTTAAGTGATATGTCTTTGACCTTTAATATGAGTGGTTCGGGAATCAATTCCTGCTATTGCATGTAATAGGCCTTTGGTTTCTTTTGAAGTGAAATATATATATATATATATATATATATATATATTCTAGATAATTTCATTGCCAATAATGTTATAGATATTTTATCAATCTATGGCATTCGACGCTTAGACATTCGTCAATCGCCCGTCATATTGCATAATCGATCCCTAACGTGTTCATGACAGAAAAATACTCTCTTAACCATAGCAACCACAGCAGCTAATTCAAATTAAAGTCGAAACCGTAAGCTTGTAAAATAATAGATAGGAAGTATGCTTTTTCCTCTTTTTCACTTTTTTCAACATAACCACAAATTATATTGCCATCATATTTGAGAATTCACAATTGGATATTACACGAGTGATTCTATCTCTAATTTATTGATTCTTTTTTGCTTTTCATTTTTTTAGTTAAAAGTGACAACCGCTCCCTGATTTTATTCCATCAAATAATTAAAAGGAAACACAAGGCCAATAACTCTTTTTCGCTTTTCATATACGTTATACTTAGTTGTTAAGTGGTGTGTCTCTCACGTTTAATGTGAGTGGTCATTTTTTGCATAATCTTTTTGTTTTTCATATGCAATAAATAAAAGTATTGAAGTCTAAATAAACAATTGTACTATTTTTTTGCTTTTAAATTAAGCCATTTATTTTAAATTTTGGAACAACATGAAATGCGATGACAGATATTAGCGGCTATAAGAACACGAATGTGATTTCCAATATGAACATATTTCTAATACTAATTCTAATTATCATGTTATTCATTTTCTCTATTATCAAGGCCTAACATGTCTCGATACAATGCTCAAATTAACTTGAAAATTTGTGTCAGTGTGACCCATGATGAGTTAGTGTTGGACTTATGTTTTACAAAGCACGAGAGTATAGACTTAAATCCACCCACATTTAGACTAACACTCTTGCTTTGGCATTCATGAAATTTAGTTAACAGCTTGATCTCAAGCTCCTATTATTATGTTATTCATTAAACTCTTGCTTTGTCGAATATTCTTGACATGTTCCAATAATTTTTGAAATCAACTTCAAAAATTAATGAACCATATTTCTTTTTTCAAATAATGAATGAGCCTTCTCGACTTCTAGAGCTTAATGGCCTCTCTTTCATTCCCATATTATTTTGAGAAACCTTAAAATTGCCAACTAGCTAGCGAACGTCATGGTTTGAAACATGCTCTCAGCTTTAGCAAGTGATTGATGGTTTATGCGCAACAATTGGACATTTTCTTTTCACTAATTTAAGGAAAACCAAAAGCAGATTATAATTATTAGAAATTGATCCCAAAACCTTTCACACCTAAAGTAAAAGAGAGACCACTACACCTTTCAAAACTAGTGGGAATCGGATGCATCTGAACATTTTTCACCACACAAACAAATTTCTAACGTTGTCACTTCTCAACTTTCTCTATCATGTTCTTTCCTTATAAGTAGGTTCATGTTCTTCAAGTTATGTAGTAATAATATAGCGATCCAAAGCTAAAAAAAGAAGATGGCAAAGAGTTCTGTGGCAACTTCATATATCCCCATTTTCGTTTGTGCTATGCTTATCGCAACTGTTCATTCAATTGAAGGCAAGAAATGGTGCGTCCCAAAACCTGGAGCACTCCCTGCACAATTGTAGGCAAACATAGACTTCGCGTGCGGGCAGGGCATAGACTGCAAGCCACTTCAAGCAGGTGGTCCTTGCGAGTTCCCCGCCGACGTGGCTTCTCGTGCAGCGTATGCCATGAATGCTTATTTTCAAGCTAAGGGCCAGGACGACTTCAACTGTGATTTCTCTTAAACCAGTGTTATAACCACCGTAGATCCAAGTAAGTTGTGTGTGTATATATATATATACACACACATATATGTATATGTATATGTATATGTATCTACCGACAAATTGTTGATTGAGATAGTAGCAGCCTCACCCCGTAAGAAAGAGAAGACAAGTTTGAATTTCAGGGAATGCGCTTATTAGAAGGGTTTTTCCTTAATCGCTCCCAACTCGATAGGAATTAGTCTCAAGTCTAATGTAGCTTGAGCACACCCTAAGTCGAAGCCAATATATATATATATATATATATATATTTCCATTTTTTCCTATTTCATTGACTAGTATCATGGCATGCAAAGTATGGTTGCCTAGTATGATTTCTTATGGTCAAAAGCGTTTCACACAAGCATTATCCTTTCTCTTCTTCATATTATTTTAGGTCATGATGTATGCATATTCGCAACATCACCTGTAGCTGAGCAAGGACAAGAGCAAGGGCAGTAGCAGAGTAAGAAATGGTGCATAGCTAAACGTGAAGCAAGCCCAGAACAAGTGCAGGCAAATATAGATTCTTTGTGCAGTCAGGGTATAGATTGCAAGCTAATTCAAGTTGGTGCTACCTGCAAGCAACCCAACAATGTGTTTTCACGTGCATCATATGTGGTGAATGCTTACTATCAGTCAAGGGGCAAGAATGATACTGACCGCAATTTCTCTAATTCTCGCGTCATAATCTATAATGATCCAAGTGAGTGGACTACTGCTTCTGTTTCCCCTGATCCATTCATTTCTGCTTATAACTTTACCGGTAAAATTGCAGGCATATTTGGACGACGATATCAAGATTGATTCTCTCTTAGCTAATGTTTGTTCTAACATTCTAACAATACATCTCAAATAATGATTTCCTTTTCATATTTCAGGTCATGGTAAGTGCATATTCCAAGCTTAATTCTAGAGCCTGCAACCAAGCAAAGGATTAATGTAGCTTCACTTTTAGGACTATTTCTACGTGATTATTTCAATCATTATTAGCCCCTTTTAACCTGATTTCATCTTTAGTTTTGCTTCTCTTTTTTCTTTTTTTCTTTTTTTAAATAGTCCAGCTTGACGTTGTTCACAAGTCCTGTATTGGACAAGTTTGAGCTTTTTCTACTCAAATAAAATCTATTTCATATCCTTTCGTGTTTTCTAATTAACATCTAGCTTTTCTTAAAAGTTGAACATGCAATGTGATTTTTCCAACCACATTAAGAATCTAGATCAGACTCTCAATTCTTGGCTCTTGATGGATATTCGATACCCCTTTCGTTTCTATTTCTTTTCCTAAAAATAAACTAACTCCATGTAATGGCATCGATTACAAGTTGTAATTTGAATTATTTACATATGATCATTTATTGCACTCGATGACATACGAGAATACAACTTGCACACCTTTAACAATATTCGTCATAGCTGGCCAGCTAAATATATACCTTAATTTGCTGGAATTTCTAAGAGACAAATCCAACAAGAAACTGAATGCAAAATTTATCATGAGACATGTTTATGCGTGGGGTTAAAGAACAAAATTTAAATCATAAAAATAACCTCAAAGTCATATTTGTATTATATTGAATGAGATTTAAGACAGTCATTCTTACCATAAACTATATATTAAAAAAAAAGAATTTAAAGTTTTTTAACATTGACCTACAATTTTCTTATTTTGACTAATATTATATAATACGACCAATTAAAATACAGATAAAAAAATATTATGAAAAGCTTTACGGTTGCTTAGCTAGATATCTTATCATCAAAATAAAACACAGCTCCACAATACACCACCAACACAACCCAACACTTCTGTCTGTATGAAAGAAAAAGTGAAGAAGCAGAAGAATAACAAAAAGCAAAAACACCAGCACCCAAATGATCAAACCATGAAAATTAAATCAAATTTCGCCTTCAAGCCTAGCTCAGAAGTTAAAGGTCTAAGATTCAGCGGCCAATTTATTAAATATGCATATTTAATAATTATGCTCGGCTTTGCGCATTGTGCTCTCTAGGGCAACTTGTTCGTTCCTGACGGGTTGCCACCAACCTTTTTTTTAGATCAACAATGTTCCACTCATTAAGTGGGGATAGAATTTGAACTTGCAATCTTCAGGTCATGAGTTTGATGAGTTGGCTAATTTCTCTAGCCTCCTATTGAACCAGTGTATGCTCATTCCTCATTTGATAACTCCCAGTAAAAAACACCTAAGTCTGTCGATATGAATTGAAAGAAAGTTGGGGATGGACGCTGACCACTAAATAAGTCGCCATCAATCCAGGAGAGAAGCAAGCTAACTTTCTTTGATCCACCTTCCCTGGCAGGGAAGAGAATGAAAATGGACCATAGATGGTGGTCGTGGTAGATTTGAGGATCTTAATTGGGGGACTATGTATATATATAAGGGTGCATATATACAGGCAGTTCGGACGGTTTTATTAATAATTTTCTAACCAAACCAAACTTGGAGGTTAATAAATTTATAAAATTGAAACTGACCAAAATAATAAAAAAAAGTCGTCGGTTTTAGTTAAAACGGTTTTAGATGGTTTTAAATTTTGGTTATTGCATATCTAAATATGTAACATAACCATATTAATCAAGGAATAATTTTCTAAATCCCAACAGCAATTGCAAACTCTATAGTTTAATCTTTCAATATTTTCTTAACTATCAAAAGTTCTTTCACTTCTATTATTATTTTATTTGGTAAACAATCCTAAAGATCGGCTCAACTATAAAGAGAAAGCCATAAAAATGAATAGTAGAGATTAAAAAGGTAACTATGTGAATATATGTTAAAAGTAAGAATAATGTATATGTCATTACTATATATACTATTTAAATTCTTGAAAATAGTGTGTGTGTGTGTACATACTGGTGGTTTTTTTTACTTTTAAAACCAAAATCAAACTATTTGTTTCGATTTTTAAAAAGTGAAACCATGACAAATCGAACCACTTTAAAAACCATTAATATATGGTCGATTCAATTTGGTCTAAACAGTTCTTTCGGTTTTAGCGGTTTTATGTTCACCCCATACATACATACATATATATATATATATATATGAAATGAAAGTTAATTAATTATACAAATTTATCAGGGACATGGGAAAAGAAGCGGATGTAACTACCATATATAATTGTACGTTTTGTGATTGTCTCTCAGCTGGCCTATCTTATTTACAAGGCGTCAAAATTGATCCTCCTCCTGCCAAAGTGCTTAATTAGATGCCATACTAGGAAAGGGTAAAGGTTGTTACGGTATGTAAACCGGTTATACTTAGATACACATAAATTCAACTTTTTTCAAACTTAATAAACTATAATAAATTTGTATAAACAAACAAACAAACAAATCTTCCTCAAAACATTTTAATTTTATTATGTACGTATTTGCTTCTTATACTTTGCGGCATCGTGGACAAAGTTATGAGACTATAACTTGTATACCTTAACAATATTCATATACTAGTAAGTCACCCGTGCGATTACACGGAATGTGATATTTGTAAGTTGATATATTAAAATAATTTAGTTTTTTATCAAACTTAAAAATATCTTAAAGGCAATTGTAATATTCTCTTGCCACATATTAACGTTAGAAGGTTTCATAGAAGTGTAATTGTTGAAAAAATATGCTAAGGATGGCGGGTAATCCTAAAACGGGTATTATTATTCCATAGACCAAAATTGACTATGACATAACAATCGCCTTCCCGAACCCTTTTTTCAAACTTGGGAATCAAATCTTTTCAGATAGATGCTTGAATGGTATCACCCTGAAATCAACAAGTCAAAATAAGGATCATTAGAAATAAATCATATTAAATTTACAAAATATCAAAGTAGTTCGTTCAACAAAATTAGTATATATCTGTTCATTAAGTAACAGCATATCAAGCCCCATTATTTCAGTTCCTTTGGTAATAAACCACATGCTTATTACTCGTACTACAATACGATACATTTGTCTCGGGGGCTCCAAATCAGTGATATAGTTAACTAGTGGTGCCATCTAATACAATATATAATGATTATAAAAATAAGAGAGCAAAAACAAATTAAGAATAATACTTGTGAATGTAGTACATTTCTTAAGAAGACACAAAACACACACAAATACAAACTTCATTTGGTACCGTGTGATCAGTCTACCAGAAAAGTCAATAAACTAACAAAAGAGCAAGAGACAGTATTATTTAATTTGTTCAATAAAATACAAATCAATCCACAACCAAGCATTATTCTTCGTGGTTGAGGAAGAAAGTTCAGAGTATGTGTTATTGGGTGCAAATTGTTGTATTTTGAGTTCCAAGACTTGTGCTAAGATCATGCGATGGACAAATTTTGATTATCTCACCAAAGCCATGTCGCCTGTGCAGGTGAGCAATTTTCTTATTAATCCCATGTGCTTATTGTTTATTTATTTCTTTTTGGAAAAGAGGCTAAGGAATTTATTCGGTTAGGTTTTTTTTTTCTTTTTGAATAGAAAAGTTTTTTTTTTTGGGTAATAAGTATTTTGATTAAATTTTTAGCGAAAGTTGAAACCTAGAAAAAACTTAATTTCAGCTTTTCTCAAAATCAGAATTTTTAGCTTTCCAAAAAATAGTTTCTCATCAGAACATTTAGTTTCTCAATAAATCATAGGTGTCATCTAAATATTAAAGAACATAAAAGAATTATCAAAGCAAAACATATTTAAATTAACTAAAGTCAGACTATAAGAACAACAAATTATGTCAGAACTAATAGTGAAATTGCAACCTAAGAATGTTGTACTAAAAACTAATAGTGAAATTGCAACCTAAGAATGTTGTACTAAAAACTAATAGTGAAATTGAAAATTATATCAAAACAGCAAATGTATGTGTGCAATTGTAGATTAACCGAAGTCAGACTATAAGAATGAAGTTAGAATATAAAATTGAATTCAGGTATGTAGATTATTCTATACAAAAAAAAAAAAAAAATTAAAAGCACAATTCACAGCTTGCGAGTCAATTTTTTATACTCTTATTTGCTAAAGTGCAAGAAATTGGCAATGCAGTTAAGAAAACCAACCAACTTTTTTTTTTTAATAAATCCCATGTGCTTATTGTTTATTTATTTATTTATTTATGGAAAAGAGGCTAAGGACCTTATTCGGTTAGTTTTCTTTTTTTTTCTTTTTTAAATAGTTTTTTTTTGTGCAATAAGTATTTTGATTAAATTTTCAGTGGAAATTGAAACATGAAAAAAACTTAAATTCAGCTTTTCTCAAAGGTTAGAATTTTTAGTTTTCCAAAAAATAGTTTCTCATCAGAACATTTAGTTTGTCAATAAATCACAGGTGCCATCTAGATATTAAAGAACATAAAAGAATTATCAAAGCAAGATAGATTTAAATTAACCGAAGTCAGACTATAAGAACAACAAATTATGTCAGAACTAATAGTGAAATTGAAACCTAAGAATATTGTACTAAAAACTAATAGTAAAATTGAAAATTATATCAGAACAGCAAATGTATATGTGCAATTGTAGATTAACTAAAGTCAGACTATAAGAATGAAGTTAGAATATAAAATTGAATTTAGGTATGTGATTATTCTGTACAATAATAATAATAATAATAATAATAATAATAATAATAATAATAATAATAATAATAATAATAATAATAATAATAATAATAATAATAATAATAATAATAATAATAATAATAAAAGCATAGTACATAGCTTGCGAGTCAAAACCAATTAAAATTGTCTTACCTCTATAAGTAAGAATAAACACGGTGTGACCAATAAGATTAATTCAACAATCCTTGAACTTTTCCTGGCAAAAGCTGATGAAGATAAGGAAAAGACCAAAAAATATCAAAAGCTGTTAGAGATGAGTTTGGATCCAATCTCAAGAAGAAGAAGACGATATAATCTAATGCAGCAAGCGTCTCGTGTGTTGTGTAAACAAAAGCATTCAAAAAATAGTTTCTTATCAGAACATTTAGTTTCTTAGTAAATCGCAGGTGCCATCTAGATATTAAAGAACATAAAAGAATTATCAAAGCAAAGCAGGTTAAGAATTAACCGAAGTCAGACTATAAGAACAGCAAATTATGTCGGAACTAATAGTGAAATTGAAACCTAAGAGAACATAAAACAACAACTATGAATGAAATCGTACCTGTGAATAGAGAGAAAATATGTATCAAAGAAGAAGAAATGACAAATATGAAATCGATTAATGAATAATAGAGAGAAGAACATGGTAGCATATATACACGAAGCGAGAAATAAAAAAGCAAACAACCCGTTAACCTTGATCAAGCAGCAGATTTGTAAATGTTCCCTTTGGAATCCACTATAGCGATGGACATAACGACATAAACATGGAAAATTTGAAGAAATTTCCATTATTATGGAATTGATTGAAATCTGCATAATAAAAATTTGAAGTATAACGCGGGATTTGCATTGAGAGATTAAGAAGTATTTATGGTAAGCACTGCAGACAAACGATTTTGGGAGATAGGGTTTTGAGCCAATAGTGAATAAGGCAAAAAGGGGCGTGTAGGGTTGCTGGGTTGTAAAATTATGAGGGACAAAAGAGGGAATAACATATATAATTTGTCTAGTTAAGTCTTTTTGCAACAAAATATAAGGGCAATATTTGAAAGTGCATATTTTTAATGAGTAATTGGTATAAATCAAACACATGTCAACAAATTAGCAGTGACACATGTCATCATAGTAAACAACAGGGTCTGTTTTACGTAATAGTATAGATAGATAATAACTGGCCAGTTAAATGTGTTCCTTAACTTGGTGGAATGTCTAAGGCACAAATCTAACAAGAAATGCAAGGCAAAATTTACAAATATGTGGGGTTAAAGAATATAATTTAAATCATAAAAATAACCTCACACGAATAATATTTGAATTATATTGAATGAGATTTAAGATCACGTTTTTTACTGTAAAATATGGATAAAAGGATCTCAAGTCTGTTTAGCATTGTGGACCTACAGTTTTTATTTTTGACTAATTATAGTATATAATACGACTGATTACTAAATACAGATCAAACAATATTATCAAAAGCTTTCATATTGCTTAGCTAGATGTCTTATCACATCAAAAACAAAACACAGCTCCTCAACACACCACCAACACAAACCCAACACTTCTATTCTATATGGAAGGAAAAGTGAAGAAGCAGAAGAACAATAAAAAGCAAAAACACCAGCACCCAAATGATCAAACCACAAAAAACACATCAGATTTTGCCTTCAAACCTAGCTCAGAAGTGAAAGGTTTAAGATTCGGAGGCCAATTTATCATAAAATCCTTCACAATCAGACGAGCGAGGCCTCTGGAGCTCTTTCGCCTCCTCTCTCTTCCGCCGAATAAAACCAACACGAAGCCACCATTTCCTTCAACAGCAGCTTTTCTGCCTACGAATTTCACCATCTTAGCTCACCACGCATGGAACACACTAACATTAGGCCTCGGCACAAAGAAGTCTAAGGTAGTCCTATTCGTTTTCGACTCGGAGAACATGAAGGCTGCTATAGATCGTTTATGGCCGACGGAGATACCATTGGGAGAAGCAAACAAGAAGCTGATAAGGAGCTTGGCCGGGTGCGAGATGGCTCGGTTTAAGTTCCGGAAAGGTTGCATTACATTCTATGTGTATGCAGTCAGGAGAGTTGGCAGCATTGGATTCTCATGCGCAGATGATCTCAGGACCATTTTGCAATCCGTTGTTGCACTTAAAGATTTCTTGGACCACACTGCTATGCTCGCCATACCCCACCAGAGAAGCATCAGTAATGCGCCCTCAGTCGCCATGGCTCACTAGGCATGTTTCTCAAATCATCTCCATTTTCGTTCCTTTTTCTTTTTCTTTTTTTTTTCTTTTTCAAATTTCTAATATATATATATATATATATATATATATATATATATTTTCTTTTCATATGACTTGCGTTATATAGTTCATTAGTTTAATTAGTTTATTAGAATGGGTTGGGAGGGATTTTTTGATTTCATTTTCCGGATATTTTGCCTTGTCTTGTGAGTTTTCTCTAATCTTTCTTTGAATGTAATCTAGCACGAGTAAATTCCAGTTTCGATCAATAGTTGCTTTATGTGTCTATAATTTTATTGATTTGGATAGTTCATCTACTGTTTTGTTTTTGAAAAAAGAAAAAGACGAAATTTGAAGAAGGAATATGTCTATACGATTAGTTTAATTTATAATTCATGAAAATATTCCTTCTTCACTTTTGTCAAAGTTATGCGGAAGTCATGGCGTTGGTTAAGATTCGAATTCCATTGAATCGGGTCCAACCAACCACATTCAATCCTCTTTTCAGACTCATCCTGTCAAGTGCTTGATACTATGTTTCATGCTTTAAATGAGTAATAATATAATGATTTTATATATATATATATATATATAATTAAAAATTTTAAATTCAAATGATTTCATTTTGTTATAAATATTATATAATCTTTAATTGACTTAGAACGATTCAAGTCATTTCTAATCATACATACGTTAAATTATATCATAAAAAGTTTGCAAGTTCAAAAAGAAAAATATATAACTGCATAGATTATATTATGGATGGACGTAAAAACCTCAGGCAAAGAGTAATTGTTCGGATTAATACACCACGTACTACTTTTCTTTCTTTTTTTTTTTGGTAAAATGAATATTTCCCCCTCTCAGTTCACCGTATACCTCATTAGGTGATCAGTTCTCATCATTCAACTGAAAAACATTCGAGGCTCCACTGCATACTATTTGGTCGGTGGATCTCTAAAATGTCAACAATCATGTAAGGATAATTATATCACTGTTCGTTAACAATACAGATAGTATAAATATCAAAAGACCAGTTTTTGCCTTTCTTTAATTTTCTTCTCTGTGCGACGAATTAATCTCACCGGCTTGTTGCTTAGCTAGTTTGTTTTTTTTTTTTTTTTACTTTATTGTCTAATAATTTTGAATGTCTAATTAAGTGACTCTGCTCAGAAATAAAAGAGATGATTCAACTGTCATTGAGAAAATCTGTAGTGTATAGGTTCTATCTAGTTTAGAAATGCTATCCTCTCTTATTTTTTATTATCTCGTATATACCGGGGGATAATTTCAATTATTCATGCAAAACTAAACTAATATGTGCCCTTTATTTCAAAATTTAAATTCTTTATCAATATCTTTCTTTTTTCCTTTTTATTTTTATTTCGAAATTAAGGGTTCGCAGAAATGATCGAGATTATCCCTCTTGTAGATAGGAGAGGATCCAATCTCAATGATGCTAAGCTGACTCAATAATTGTCAAAGGCCAACAATTATTTTTTTGACTTGAACTGAGATCTATTCCATGAAAACTGAAAGATCCGGCTTATGACTTCAAAATATATTTCTGCAGTCCATCTTATAACGTTACCACAAAATAATATCATATACATCATATATTTTAAACTAGCTAACTAACAAAAAGCACCAAACCTATTGCATTAATCATTCAATAAAAACACGATGTAATAGAAATATTAGTTCATGTTATGCAATTCACTATCTCACACGCATCTGATGTTGATATATATATATATATATATATATATATATATATACAGATTAAAATGTGCGGGTTGGGTACTTGGAAAATAAAGTATAGCGTGACAACGCGGCTATGGTTGGACGAAATGATGGGTTGGTGCGTGGATAAATGGATGTGATGATGACAAATGAATGATGAAATGGCGAGGAAAAGGTGGAAAGTCTCGTGCAAGGCTGAACCGTGAGGGGCCTATTTTTAGGCTTTATGTATGGTGTAGGAGAAGAAAAGTGAGGGGGAAAAAGAAAAAGAAGAGCTTTCTTTTCCTTGTACCCCCGCTTAGGTTTTTAATCATGTCATGATATGGACCCCCCATCTCAATAGTCTCCTCTTCACATGAATTCCCAATTACTGTTTGCACTAACTTTCCACTTTCCATGTATAGTTGCTACTTAATTTGTAACAAAGTTAACGAACGTGGTTGTTGATTGATTAACTAATATACACCTAACCCCAAACTGCCCTCTTATAGACTTGCCTGCTACAAGAATTGATTGAGTTTACACCTATACTTATATATTATTCAAGATTATTAAAGGATTGGATAAATAAGATTTGTAGTTATTGTTATAGGTCTATTGCGAAGGACCCTCAATCTCTTGGTAACGAATTTTGAAGATACGATGATAGTGAATTATTTATACAATTATAACTAAAAAAATTTGAGAATTGTTCATCATGATTGGAATTACAAGATATTTCACGCTTATCGATAAATTAATTTTGGTATGTAGGTACAAAATATAATTCCACTTGTCCTGTATCAACTTTGTGAATTGGATATTTTCTATGGTGAGCGTAACGAGTGTTAAATCCGCGCTCTTCTTATTTAACACTGATTGGGCTGGCGTATACGGGCTAACTCGACATCTGGAAATTTCTGAATTTGCCGGTTATTATTTGGGTGGCCTTCTTGCAGGTAGGATATTTGGATTTAAGAAATAATTAATGCATTGAATCTTTAATTTATTTCGAATTATTAATCTCTGAACCGGAAACTAGTTGATCTGTAAATCAAACCAATCCACTTTTCAGTTTTAAACAAAGCAAGCTAGCTCCCATACTCTGTCCTTAAGTTCTTATCGAACGATAAGTCTGGAGGCTCAAATTGAATTTTTTTATATAACTTTTATTACAAATATATATTTTTGAAAAGTCAATATAAACAAAGCTTAAAAGGAAATTTTTTAAAAAAAATGATCTACTTTTTCAAAACTCTTTTAAAATTGGCGCTGTTTTTAGACCTTTTTTTTTAAAAAAATATTTGTGCTTTTAGATTTTGGAAACCCGAAATGGGTTTTAGTTAGTTAGGGGAGCTAAAACCCAATTTGAATTTCCAAAACTTGATTTTGGGAAATGATATAACGCGCTCCTAATGTCATTGCAGCTGCTCCTGATTTCAATGAAAACCTTTTTGGGGTTTTCAAAAGCCAAAAGCGTTATTTTTAAAAAAAACTTCCGAAAAGAACACTCTTTTTTTAAAGATCTTTGAAAATGTAAGTCATTTTTTTTAAAAAAAATCCGCCTAAAAGTAATTATAGTGACGGGTCCTTTGTACAAAATTAACTGGACCAGAAAATTCAAAAGCCCAAAATGTGAAAAGAACGCCATTTTTGAAAGATCTTTGAAAATGTAGGTCATTTTTTAAAAAAATCCGCTTAAAAGTAATTATAGCGACGGGTCCTTTGTGCAAAATTAACTGGGGCAGAAAATTCAAAAGCCCAAAACGTAAAAACTTCAACTCGCCCACCGTGGGGCTCGAACCCACGACCACAAGGTTAAGAGCCTTGCGCTCTACCGACTGAGCTAGACGGGCTTCCCGTAATTCTTTATCTCAATTTCCTTGTCGAGTGTGAAATTTTAAGTTACCGGCACTTCAGACCTTGAGTTGTGGCTGCTTTAGTGGTGAAATTCCATTTCTCACCGATCCAAAAGCCGAAGACTTAACGCAGAGACGAGAGAATGGGAATGATATGGATGACGTTTGAGTTGGCGTTGATCTTGGCGTTGCTTTTAGCATTAGGATTGCTCTCTGCAATTGTCCTCGAAACGTTCCGAAGAAGATTCAATCACGCGTATGCTTATATCTCCCCAATCTATACATACATATGTGTTATTTAGCCCTAATTTTTATATGATCCACTTTCAATATCTTTTCTAGATGAATATTTTTCTGATTTCTTTTTGCAGTCACGTTGAAGCACCTCCAGTTTTCGAGGATCCTAATTCTTTGAAACCGGTATCTTCTGCTCCTGTACAATGCCCCATATATCTTAAATTTATATAGATATGTAGATATGTGTAGGAGGTTCTTTTTGTTTAGTTAATTTCGGACTTCAGATGTGTATAAATTATGAAATGTTGGTAAAAAGATTTGAATAATTAATGAATTGATCGAGTTTACTTAGCAGATATTTAGATATACCAATCTGCTTCCAAAGCTGTAAACTCTGTTGCAGAAGTTAGATAGATTGGAGGCTAATCATCATTGTTATGCACTTTTGTGAAGTCAGATTTCTGTTTTAGTGAAAGGGGAATCATTAAATTCCCTAACTATGCTTTTTAAGCAGTAGTTTCGGTTTTGGGAATGAGATGGAGGGGCTTGGTTCGATCATATTTAGCCAGTTCAAAAATGCTGGTGATTTTATGGTAGGATGTAAAATGCGTATATGTTGAAATGCTTATGTGATGTCAGGTTAAGGGATACATTGTGATGCTAGTTTGATATGAATAGCAAAGAGAATATTGTTGCTTTCTTAGCAATAAAATACCAGAACGTTTGAACATATGTATCTGTTTCTATTATATGAGCTAAAATATTGACGATTGATCTCAAAATAACTAATAAGCTTGTCAATTTGAAAATTGCTTCATGTTAAGGATGTAATGATGCATGCAATTGAGGGGAAAAAAAAAAGGATGTAATGATGCATAATAATTCGAGGGTGTTGATTAACAATATACATAATTATTAAATAACTATCTCAGTTAAAAGTTTAAGCTATTATAGAGAGGTTTATTGTATTTCTTTATTGTTTTCAGCAATAATGAAGGGTAACTTAGGAAGTTCCAAGGATTACTATCCCTTGTCATTTTGTCAGTATATCATGACTTTCAATTTCTAACTGGAGGGCTGCGTTGTAATCTGAGCTTAAGTATGAGGTGCCAGAAGGCCCAGACCTTGATAACTGTGTTAATGATGTTTCTTCCAGGTTCCCTGTCCAAATATTTTTGATCCCGCTGAAAAGTACATGTCGTTGATTGTTCCTGCATTCAATGAAGAGCATAGGCTTCCTGGAGCTCTTGATGAAACTTTGAAGTGAGAATAACCTTTAGATGGCTTCTTTATCTACTTTATGTTCTTCTGCTTCTTAGTAATTATTTCTATTTCCAAAGTTAACATTACTTTCTCTCATTCAAATCGAATTTTTTTAGCTTTATTCCGAGGGTGCGTTTGATTGACGTTATATCTATTTCAACAAGTAAATGGTTCAGAACTAGGCATTTATGTATTAAGTTATTTATTAAGATTCATATTACTAAATGTAGTGCATTTTTGGAATGTCTCAATATGATAAAGGTTATGAATCTGGATCTAGTTTTGTAAACGTTTTTGTCTGCACTACTCTTTGAATGGAGAAAAGCTTTGTGATATGTACACGTTTGGGACCACAGAGAGTTCTTTTTTTAAATGTTTTAGGCCATGTTCCGGTTAATTTTTTTTCAAAGAAAAAGTACTTTCATAAGATTACTATTTTTTTGCAATAAGTATTTGGTTTTTGACTTAAAAAGAAAAAAGGAAAAAAAAAACACTGAAACTCAATTGAGTTTTCTCCCTAGACACTAGAAATCTGAGCTTCTCAAGAGTGTACTTTTTTTTCAAAAGTTACAAAAAAAGTGCTTTTCTTAGAAGGCAATCCAAATGAGCCCTTAGTGGCTATGGTTTTTACTTGTACATTATTAAAAACAGGAATGCAGCTCTTGACTCGAAAATGAAATGACTTTCCATGTGTTAGCCATGGTTGCAATATAGTAACTCTAACAATTAAAATACTTGTGAAGGTGATATCATGCTAGTATAATTTTTCATATAATATTACTTTAAACTTTGTTATGAATAAATAAATCATGTTTGATGCTCATTAAGAACATGCATCCTAAAATGAAGCAATTTTTTCTTTTGGATCTCTTCTTGTAGTTATCTTCAACAGCGTGCAGCAAAAGACAAGTCATTTTCTTATGAGGTAGGGTGTCTGTGTATTTGTTATTTCTCTTTTTCTTATGTCCACCAGTTAATTCATCTCAAGCTTCACTGCTCAAAAGTTTAACCCAAGCCTCTATGAAACGTGGTTAGAGTAGTCTTGGTTGTTTCATTTACAGTTCCTGAGAGGTGTTGGTTTTGACAGTATTGTTTCCTCAATCTTTTGTGTAATAAGATGGATTGAGGAAGGCATTGCAATTCTATATATCTTAAAGATTTGTCGTACAATTTAATATTATCATGGATGTTCGGGAAGTGATTTATGGATCAGATATGAAAATAAATGTGGCTCCGGGAACTTGGGCGGGTGCTCGTGTGGGTGAGAGGAATGCACTATTCACAAATTTCTATTGGTCATTTGAGTTGAAGATGTCGATACACAACTGTTTAAGAGGGTTGATAGCTTACACTGATTGGTAATGTACCAATCAAATGAAATCATTATGAGAACCATGATGGGACCATTAATTTTCATGTACCAATCAAATGAAATCATTATGAGAACCATGATGGGACCATTAATTTTCAGGATCTCTCTGTTCTTGCACTTTAAATATAAACTTGGAAATCTGGAAGACCTGCTGGGGTGTGGTTGCACGTCACTTAGCTGTTTATTTAAACATGGCTGATCTTTTGCATCAAAAGCTACTTCAAACTTTGGTCACTTATGTCTACGAAAGCAAAGATGTGGCTTCCCAAACTGCAAAGTAGCATTTTTTTTTTTTTGGCTGTTATCAGAATTTTATGCAAATTCTATAACTATAATAATGCTTTAGATACTTAACCTACATATGTTGCATTTTCATGAATTTGTGATTTAGATTCATTTAAGAAGAGGATATCATTTGTTCCACAACCAGCCTTTTGTCTATCTTTTTGCTCAACAAGTCAGGAGAATACAAATGTATTAGCCTACTGTTAAACAGTAAAGTCAGGAATGCTTTAGATTTAGCATGTAAATTACTTATAAAAATGCATGTAAATTGCTTTTCAACATTCTTATATTATTAATGCTGTATAGGTGGTAATTGTTGATGACGGAAGTGCTGATGAAACAAAGCGAATAGCTTTTGACTTTGTGAAGAGATACACAGTGGAAAATGTGAGAGTTATACTGCTTGGAAAGAACCATGGGAAAGGAGAAGCCATAAGAAAAGTTAGTGTGATCTAAACAATTCCTTCCTTCAACATCAACGAAGCATTTCAAATCATGTTACTGAATTTGCATGTTCACATGAATATATTA
The DNA here is from genome assembly GCA_028554755.1 of Cordia subcordata. Lineage (NCBI taxonomy): Eukaryota > Viridiplantae > Streptophyta > Magnoliopsida > Boraginales > Cordiaceae > Cordia > Cordia subcordata. The sequence continues at coordinate 26,029,767 of JAPTOF010000003.1, read as the reverse complement.
CTATTACAATTGATTAAAGTTTTTTGCTTCTGCGAAAGCGTGTTAAAACAGGGGATGCTTCATTCTCGTGGTGAATTACTTCTTATGCTTGATGCTGATGGAGCTACCAAGGTGCATGACCTCGAAAAACTTGAAAACCAGGTTGGTGACACCTGTATCACTGAATATGCATCTGGTTAATTAAATATTTTAAGAGTTATGCAAGTTGAAGCAGAGTTCTTGGAAGTATCTGATTATATGCTAGTCAGATCCATGCAGTTGCTAGAAAGGATCACCAAATTGTAGATTCTGCATCAAGGGATTCAAGTTTTAGAATCTCAGATATACCAGTTGCTGCATTTGGTTCTCGAGCTCATCTCGAGGAGAAGGCTTTAGCTGCAGTTGGGTGATTTTGCTTCTCTTTACCTTCTATTTTACATTGTATTGTTTGTGTCATCATTCTATAGATTGACTGTTAATTTCACGTTGATATGTTTCAGAGAAAGTGGTACCGCAATTTCCTAATGAAGGGCTTTCATGTTGTTGTTCTCTTGGCGGCCGGTCCTGGAATACGTGATACGCAGGTGATCTTATGTTTCATGAGCTGGTTCCACTCTTTCTTGCAAGTATTCCCATGCTAAATCAGTTATTCCTTTGTTGAATTGAACTTACACTTGATCTGATTTACTTGATCCATTGCAGTGTGGTTTCAAAATGTTTACCAGAGCTGCTGCTCGCAAACTCTTCACAAACATTCGTTTGAGAAGGTATTTCTTTAAAAAACACTCATATCCTTAACATGAATAGATACTTATATCCAATATGAGTTTCAACTGGTACTCTCATATTTTTTGTATTTAAGTGAAGGGCGCTTCATTGTTTTTCCTTGAATAATGAGCTCCTACTTTGTTATCATTGTCATCACCTGCTTCTTGTAGTTATATAATTGAGAAAAGGTTACAATTAGAGTTGAACCAAGTAACACTGCAAAGGCAGTGCTTTTTGGTCTGCTACTCTCAGTTTGTTTCTTTGCTTCCTTTAATTCATTCTGAAAGGAATTGATCAACATTGTTGTGTTTGCAGGTGGTGCTTTGATGTTGAGTTAGTCTATCTAAGCAAATGTTTTCACATCCCTATGGTTGAGATATCTGTAAATTGGTCTGAGATTCCAGGATCTAAAGTTAATTTGTTAAGCATTCCAAACATGTTGTGGGAGCTGGCACTCATGTCGTTGGGGTACAGAATTGGCATCTGGAAAGTCTATACTTGATTATGCTCTAGGGAGGTGAAACATAAAAAATTGAGTTTGAAGTCTTTATTGGTGCGACACAGAGGAGGCATTCTGACCACGGCAGTAGGGCAGCTTGAGTGTACACGAGTACACCTTTCTCCAAACCATTTTTCTTGGTAAAGCGTCAATTGCAAATGCTTGATATTATGAAATTAAGAAATTTATTAGGACTCAGGTTCACATGCAGTTTTTACTTCATGAAAGGCTAGGTTGCTTACTGTTACACTTGTTATTGGCAGTTTAATTCCTAGATGATTGATTATAACAAAATGCAGGATATTGTTCTTCAAGTGACATAATGTAGTAGTTTTGACAAGTCACTTTCTTCTTATTCCTTTATCATCTAGACATAACAGCTTTATCAGTCCATGCTAATTTGCTGGTATGATCTCGAGTGTTACTATCCTAGTAACCTTGTAAACTAATTGAATCAGAGTAATGTTTTATGTCATCTGTTCACCCGTCACTTAAGGTAAAGGGGTGATGTTATTTGGTCTTGAAATATATATATGCACGCAAAATGGGTATTGTGGGACCTCCACGGCTAATGAATATCAACATTGACTTGTTCGTAATGGGATCGCAGCGTAGGTTTGGTGTGACAGCATTGGATCATCTTAGGCGCAGGTACAACTATGGCTTTGGTTACATTTTCCACCTTCTTGCTAGTCATTTTGCCTAGACTTTGAGAAAACTTATCTATAGGAGGTCGTCAGTAATTTTAGAGCCTCAAGAGGTATTTTGCCCCGCGGTAAATGCTTCACTGGAGAAGATTTACTTGAGCGTGGCATTACAATGTGTAAGGCGTAGTTCGTTTGGATCTTCTTAATTATAACATATCATTCTGAGGAAAATTTAGTGATCATAATTGTTTAAATTATTTTATCAGAGAATTCATTATATAATAACATTATAAGATGATCCAACTCTTACACAATTACAGCCATCGCATGCGCCGTGGAGCAGGAGGTGCATTTGTGTCGAGAATCGTATAAATTTCATGGGGTATCAGTATATTCAAAAAGCGAAGCACTTAGAAGTGCTAGATCTTAATTATCTAAGAGAAATAAATATATAAAAAGCCAATTTGTAAATTCAACATTCTTCTTCTATATTCAACCACTCTTCGCCCTTTGAATCTCCTCCCTTCGAAGCTCAAATTTAGATTACCTTATAATAGGGTTATGAAAGGTAAATTATGGCTATTGAAATGAATAATTACTTTATCTGTATCTTCAAAAGATCTATATTAATTCATTGTCATTAATTTTCCACGAAACATTAATTATAATGTGAGATTGCAGTAGCAACTCGCTATACTACGGGCTACCGAACCGCATGCAGTCTTTCTACTGACCTTCACGCGCAGTGGGTTTTTCCTTTTTCTTTGTCAAACTAAAAACTGTGATCTCAACTAATTTTGTAATTTGTAAGTTTTTTAAAACAGTATCCTCTATGCTTTTTGGTTTTTCCTTTTCTTTTGTCAAACTAAAACTGTGATCTCAACTAATCTTAGAGCCTGCGTGGCTCTGCATATTTTGTAGCTTGTAAGTTTTTTAAAAAAATATCCTCTTGTATGCTTTTTATTATTTGTAATTTATTAGTCTCAAATAAGCTTGGCCAAACCAGTTGTTAATAGCGTGCGGAGGTGTGCTTTTCTTCAAAGAATTCAAACATTCGAAAATATCTGTAAGAAAACTTCTTGTTTGGCGACAAATGCTAAGCAAAGAATCGTAACACTACCTTTCCTTTTCTTCCAAGATTACTTGTCTCATGAAAAAAACTAGCTAAGCAAAGAATAAAAATGACTTAAAATCCTGTCTCCATTTTTTTGTCAGCATGTATATTATTCATTCCGAACGTTGACTTTTCTTGGCCAGTCAAATTAAGAAGATAAAATGCAATAATAACCACCGCATAGGTGTCTAGAATGGTAACATGTTACATGTGTATAAAGACAAAAGCCTAACGAAATTGACTTGGTAATTTCATCGATATGTTGCTATCTCTATCTTACATATATATCTGGGAAAAAAAAGGTTAAAATTGAAGTATTTAATTCTTTTGTTTGAATAAACTAGCCTTAGAGCTAACTTTATCTTCTTCTCATTATGTAAGCAAATCCACTTTCTAGAGTAGGTTGATTGTTGTTTGGTTATGCTAATGGAGTAGTTGCATTTCCATCCTCTGTGGACAAGGAACCAACAATGTTCAAAGCCTTTGAAACTACATTAACTATGTTGATTATAAGCATTTCGCTTAACAAATTATCCTCCCATAATACAAGAATGGCAAGTGCTCTCTTTTTGCATGAATTCAAAAGGCAGGCTTCATTCTTCTTCAAAGAAAAAATCAAGACTGCTAGATTGGCCTTGACCGATGTTACACCAGCACAATTGTGAGTTGTGTTCTTCATATTTATTTTTTAACATGTTCTTCCATTATCGTCTTTTTGATGCTTTGCGAAAATAGCTTCTTACAAAAGAAAAAGTAAAATTGTGTGTAACAGACCTTAAAATAGGTTTCGCCTTTTTTCTCATAATAGATTGTGCATGGCAGAAATTTCGTGTACTGGGTTGTCTTTGTTCATTATGCTCTTGAAGATTGACTTTTGTTTAATTTGTATTTGAAAGATTGACAGAAGATGCCACACGTGGAGATTCACCTGTGCCAGATGCTCGGACGATGAGGCTAATATCTCGTGCAGCCTTTGAAGTAGAAGATTATTGGAGAATAGTTGATATTCTGCATAAAAGGTTAATATTGCTTCTGGTTCCAATATATTTAATTGATTGAGCCCAGGTATTTATATTTTCATTGATTAATCCGAACATGCATGTGTTTGTGATGACATAACACAGGCTATCCAAATTTGATAAACAATATTGGCGTGCTTTCTATAATGCTCTATGTATATTGGAACACCTTCTCACCCATGGACCCTTGAGCATAGCAGAAGAATTTCAAGCTGATCAAGATAGAATCAGAGATATGGGAAGGTTTCACTACATTGATGAAAAAGGGTAGGTCTTGTTTTGCATGTCCACAATATTCATAGCCTCAATCATGCGTATAACGAGAGTTCTGTACACCAGAATAATTTCTTAGTTAAGATACCATTCTCCTGGACGCGTGCAGGTTTAACTGGGGATTAAGTATGAGAAAAAGATCAGAGAGGATAATAGAGCTGATTGAGAACAAATCATTTCGCAAAGAGGAGAGAGCAAGATGTCGAAAGTTAGTAACCGGAATCAAGGGGTTTGGCAGCTTCTGCAAGCGGCCTGCTTCAGCAGATGGCAGCATGAAAGATGCGATAATTTCTTCAGAAAAATATAATAGATGTAACTCTCTCTTCTATGATAATAATGATACAAAAAGTAAAACCTTTGCTTCAGAAGAGAGATTTACGTCACATGAGGAGAGGCATGGCAAAGCGGATAAGATTGATGATGTATGCTTCACCTTGGCACTTCTTGAGAAGACTTCAGACGATGGTGATGAAGATGATGGCTATGCAATAGAAGATGATCATCCTTTTTACGACAATGGAGATCAAACTAGGGCTTCCCTGCTTTCTTCCGTAAAATGAAATCTTGCTTAGAAGCATACACACACAGTGCACACACATACATATAGTTTGGTAGACCTCACTTTGTATGGTAAAATAAATAAATACTGAATGCATGTGGTGAAGCAAAATCATATATACTATTAGGAGTGAAAGAGCTTCAGCTTTTTCTTACATATATAGCCATATGTGTTTCTAGGTACTCTATCTTTACAGCTCAGATTAATTGCTTTCTTTCTTTCTTTGATTGTTTTTCAAAATCTTGGAAGTTTCATTTATGGTTTCAGACGTGATTATAGGCTCTGAAATATGTCGCCCAGGTTGAAGTATGCGGTAAATAGAGGACTAATCAGAGCCATTACAACATGAGTTACCTTTTAGGCTCAAGCTCGACGAAAATCAGAAAACAGCGTGACAATTTGCTACGAAAGAACAGAAAAATATAACTATATAATGGCACAATTAGTTCATCTAATGAAAAGACACATTGGCATCGAACCTTCGTAGAATTTGTTATATGCATGATATAGAAAAAAAGGTGCGGTAGGAAACCATTATTTTGATATACCATCTGGGTATACATATTAAAAATGATAAATAGACGCGAAAATAGGCGGACATTATTAGTATCCTGGCCAATACCATACAGTGAAGTTGGATCTTGAATCGTGCAACTGCGATTCCAATAGGTTTCTCTAAACATTGGAGGGATAAGTTGAGCGCCCAAGCAATTACTATAAGTTTAGTGCAGTGGTTAACTTCCTCGTTTCCATGGTCAATAAGGGGTTGGATTGAGATTGCAGGTGGTTTACCCTGTCATCAAACGTTTGAGCATGAGCGAGAAAGGTAATTCTTGGTTTGCAATTTGTTACAATCACTCTTCCTCTATCTGCGTCTTTAAGCATAATGTGTGACATGTGTTTGTGACGTCTCCTTGTACAATGTAGATTCCAAAGATTCATGATCCGAATGTTTATTTATTTATGTTTTTTGGTCGAAATGATCCAAATGTAAATGAGTTGAATAACTTTCTCTTGGTGTAGAACAACCATCCGTTATTCACACTAGAGAAGGTACGAGTGCCACAAAATAGACGCAAAAAGGAGTAGAACAGAAATATTTGAAACTTCTAAAATAGATAAAAATTAAAAGAATTGGAACATCCAAAGATCAACGTCGCCCTCTCAAGGCTGTCAATCCATCAGGAGAATAACAAAAACAGAAAACAAAGCTAGAAATAAAATTTCCAAGCTGCATCTCTGACCCAGTAGGAGAAAGTTTCTTCAATAGGGTCATTATTTTGCAATTAGAAGCATTTTCGGTGAACGATTGACGGACCCGATTCATCGTACTCTGCCTTTGCAATCCACATCTGCGGATGAGGAAACAACATTCCATTCAGAAACTCTTTGTGTATTGTATCATAAATGAAATATCACTTCTTAATATTTGCAAGAAAGGAAAACAAACCTGCTGGAAGGTACTGAGGGATGCCAAAATGGAACCTCCTATCCAGACACTGTATTTCCTCTCAGGTGGTGCGACCACCTTGATCTTCATGCTGCTTGGAGCTAAGGCAGTGATTTCCTTGCTCATTCTGTCAGCAATGCCTGGGAACATGGTGGAACCACCACTGAGGACAATGTTTCCATATAGATCTTTCCTGATATCAACGTCGCACTTCATGATGGAGTTGTATGTGGTTTCGTGGATTCCAGCAGCTTCCATTCCAATCATCGAAGGCTGGAAAAGGACCTCAGGGCATCGGAAGCGCTCATTTCCAATGGTGATCACCTGCCCATCAGGCAGCTCATAGCTCTTCTCAACAGAAGAGCTAGTCTTTGAGGTCTCCAGCTCCTGCTCATAGTCCAGGGCAATGTAGGCCAACTTCTCCTTCACATCCCTAACAATTTCTCGCTCTGCTGAGGTGGTGAAAGAGTAGCCACGCTCAGTCAGAATCTTCATCAAGTGATCAGTGAGATCACGGCCAGCCAAGTCAAGACGAAGGATAGCATGTGGGAGTGCATATCCCTCATAGATTGGGACAGTGTGACTAACACCATCTCCGGAGTCCAACACAATACCTGCACAATAAATATAAGATCATATTCCAGTAATTGGTATACTGCCTGTCCATAACAAGGCACAGGAACCAAGTAACCCTGGCAATATACAAGGGAGTTGAATTTATAATACCCAGATATAATGAAACAGTATAAGCTGGCTGAAATGTCAGATACTTACCAGTAGTACGACCACTAGCATACAGAGACAGAACAGCTTGAATAGCAACATACATAGCAGGGGTGTTGAATGTCTCAAACATTATTTGAGTCATCTTTTCACGGTTAGCCTTGGGGTTAAGAGGTGCCTCAGTTAAGAGGACAGGATGCTCTTCAGGGGCAACACGAAGCTCATTGTAAAAAGTGTGGTGCCATATCTTCTCCATGTCATCCCAATTGCTCACAATACCATGTTCAATTGGGTATTTCAAGGTCAAGATACCACGCTTGGATTGGGCTTCATCTCCAACATATGCATCTTTTTGGCCCATACCAACCATCACACCAGTGTGACGAGGGCGACCGACAATGCTAGGGAACACAGCTCGAGGAGCATCATCTCCAGCAAATCCGGCCTAAACAACAAGAAAATTCATAAGCTCCATAAATGCAGTGGACTAAGTTGTTCATTAAAATTCATATTAATGAACATGAAGCATATGAGATTGGTACCTTAACCATTCCAGTACCATTGTCGCACACGAGTGGCTGAATGTCCTCTGCGTCAGCCATCTTAGGTTACCTCCTGTTTTTGTGATAAAAGCTACAGTAAGATAAGCAAACCTTCACAGATCCATCACTTCTTTCTTCTTATCTACATTAACTAATACTTTATTCACTGTGGATAGACATAGGGTTCAAAGCCTGCATTGCTTGGTCCAGATAAAGGAGTTACTTGGTGATTTGGCGCTAGGTGCTGTCGATCCCCAATCATTAGTGTTATTTCTTATGGTACAATGGATAACAAAATCCCATAATTTCTTTGGGCATCTATCCTAAAAGAAAGAAGAGGTGGTAGCAGTATGCAACTATAACCAGCTCTACTGAAAGATGACATTTCAATCACATGGATTCTGACTTTTCCTGTACCTGTTTCTTTGTTAATTAATCAATTAAAAGCTGCTCTATTTAGCTAGCAGTAAATTGTCACTCAAGCATTATAGGAATAAGTGAAGATGCAACCAAGCACAGTGGTGTATTTAATGCATTTTGTTTTTCCTTGCATATAAAAGGATGCAGAGTACAGCAATTTTCTTGTATTTTATATGACGTTTAACAAAATGCATAATAACCACTCACAATCTTCCAATTAAAATGGGCACTATAGCTGCCACGACAAAGGAGCTTCATGCTGAAGTTCTTCTTATAACAAACACATTGATTGGCCTCGCATCCCACACTCAACATTTTCCCAATATACTACTAACATGTGCTTAAAAGTTAATATCAAGAGCAATATAACAAACTTCAACAGATAAATTTTAAAGTTAAGAGCAAGTAAATCAATTTTTAGCACTATTATCAACCTTATGTACTCTAGAACTATTTATTTCTTCAATATGCCAAAATCTGAATGAGATTAAATCAATTCAAACCAAAAAGGAACTGCATTTGTGTCAATGCAAACACGAAAACATCATCACATGTTTCAATAGATCATAATGATCAAAAAATCAATTATGCAAGGGAAAAATATTCCCTAAATTAACTGAAACATTTTTCTGAAAATTCAATTTACATCATCACACACGTTAAAAGAAAACGCCTTAAAGTAACAAAACATCTTATCAAGATTCCATTTTCATCACAATGCTGACACTAACACATATCTGGAACTCAAAAATTTGCACAAATTGCAGCTGAAAAATCCAGGCACTTGTCTATCAGTTAATAATAGAAAATTACTTAAACGAGGAAATTAAAAGAAAAGTAGATATATAAACAAATTGCAATAAAAAAATCCAAGCACATTACTAATCAATCAATCGGAGAAATTTAAAAAAAAAAATTATACACTTAGTAAATGAATAATGACATGTACCTCTATAGAATACACGGATGCAAACACTTAGTACATATAAAAATGTGTACATTCATACATTTGATTCATTCATTGATCAACAAATTAGCGAAATAGATTATGAGAGTAATGTACCAGCAGCAGATTAAAAAGATAAGCATATCGATCAAAAGATCAATTAAGCGCTTATTTGAAAAGCAAAAACAAAGATTATTGAAATGTACCTAGTGTGTAGAGGGAAAAGGAAAAAGCGTGTTGAGGAAAAGCCTCAGCTAAGCTTGGGAGAGGGGAGTGCCCAAACCTCACAAAATGGCAATGGACATGGGGTGATGTGAATTTGGAGGGCTTATATCGAGGGTGAGAGTAGTTCTGGACCGTTGGATCGCCTTACTACAGTCTGGATCTACGGACACGGTGACCACGTCTTCTGGGGGGCCTATCATTTTGATTGTGGTGGCCACTGCTTCCTTTGTTTTTTCCTTTTTCTGCTTTTACTCTCACTCGTTCGTTTTTTCGAAGCTTTTTTTTTTTTTAATTTATTATTTAGATTTCCAATTTTTTTTTTCATTTTCTTCGGAGTATGGAATCCTTTAGTGGTTATAAATATGTGATAGGGAAATTATTTTGCCATTCTTGGTAAGGCAATTCACGATTATGTGGTATAAAATTTTTCCTACGTCTTTATCAAGTTAACAAATTCTATAATATCTAAAAATAAAATTAGAAGAGTGAGTTCGATTTTCTTAAAATAAATTTACGGTCCTCACTTATCGGAAACATCCAATGAATTGGATTGTTCATTATTTACTTGAGTTCATTAACTTAAATGTCTTCTTTTTTTTTTTTATAAAAAAAAAGGGTTTTTAGTTGTGTTTGACTTGTAGCTTTGGTAAATCTTATAAGGGTTCAGGATGTATTACAACTAAGGACCCGTTTGTATTAATTTTTTTCAAAAGCTTTTTTTAATAATTTTTAAAAAATAACTTTTGAAAATTTTAAATTTTAAAAAAAATTGTATTTGAACTTTTTTCATAATTTTAATTTTTTTTAAAACTAAATTAAATAGTTATTTCAAATTTAATTTAATTTTTTTCAGAAAAAAATATTTTTTCCTAACAGAAAACAAATCCAAACTGGCCCTAAGACTCATTCCAGGAAAGTGATACGTCATGAGTTTATTTTACATTTCAACCTAGAAAAATAAAAGAAAGGAAAGAGTTTTTTCTTTTCTTTTCTTTTCTTTTTTTTTGGCGGGGTGAAAGAATTGATTTTATGCGGATAATAGTCATAGTCATTAGTCTGAGTATTTGGGCCTCACGGATCGGTAATCTATGTTAGTGTGTGTTCCCTGTATTTTATGATGTGTGGTATTTAACTCTCCAATTTTTGTGGAAGCCGTTTTCTGCCTTTTATTATTTCTTTTCTATTTTCCTTTTTCCCCTTTTTGAGGGAGATCTAACCGATTTTAGTAACGATCTGCAAACAATGGCCAAGTCACATGGTTGCATGGTGATCAAACCAGAAATGTCTCGCCTTTTTTCTATTATTTGTTAGTTAAAAGTATTGGATAATTGATTTTTAAGTGGTTTCTTCTTTAATAACATTTTCAAAAGTTGTTTATATCTATTAGCTTTTATATTTATACAGAAATTTTTTTCCCCTTCATCTCATGTCGCCCATTAAATTTTGAGTTTCACATATAGATCTTTCATCTAGGATTAAGAATTTAAACAAGCTATTCAAGCCAAAAAAAATGGCATTTCGCTTCCATTAGTTTCAATTTCAAAATTTGATGTGTCAAATACAAATTTCGTGCACATTTATGCTCTATTTGTTATAGTCTTAATTTAAGATACTTATCGTATTGAAATGAGGGTAAATCTTATAAGATTTAAGAAATCTTATCATGCATCCTATGAAAATTTAAAACAAAACCATACTTTTTATTTTATAAGAAATAAGCAATCCTTCCTATCTTATTTTTTACAACTACAGAATGCATAGTGTATATGATAAGACATCTTAAATCTTATAAGATATCTCCAAATTTCAATAGAATAAGCATATTAAAATAAGATCATTCCAAACACACTATTAGTCATTAATGAGACAAATTCATAGCCAATTGTATTGTAAGGCAACAGTTATTCAAGAACTAAATTAATCTCCAATAAATTTTATTATAATTTTATAAGAATTTAGTGAAGAGTAATTTGAAGTGACATTGACACATACAGTAATCAGGCGAAGGCATGACAATGTCTGCAAGTGTTTGATCATTTCCTTCATGCTCAAGATTTCAATCAACCAAAGTGTGACAGTGTGGCAATTGCAATTGCAAGCTTGTAAACTTTAGAGACCATGTGTGGTGTCTTAAAGGTCTGTAGCTTTTTTGATGAATGGATTGCTAAATGCACCTCTCCCCTCTGGCAAATGTGCTTACACCTAGATAAGGGGGCATCTTGCTGATCCATTCGATAGTTGTCACTCCTACCTTTTGGGCTATGGGAATGTTAATTTTACCCCCCCATTGTCTTAAACCCACCTTCCACCATCATGTCATGTGAAACCGGTCAATTTAATTTGATGGGTTGTATACACACAATTGGTGAGTTATTTTTTCATGTTAGCAATCTCCACTTTTTAATTTTTCCAAGAAGAGAGAAGCACGTGTTTGCTTTCTTGATGGCTTTTTTGGTTGCATCAAAGTGGACTAAGACAGCGGGTTTGGGAGAGAAATAAGTGGTTGGCTGATCAAGTTGCATGAACCCTCCAGTTGCCTCATCAATACAACGGTGAAATTATCACTGATTGGCATCAAGATTACGGGTTTAACCGTTGAAAAGCATTTTCTGAAGATATAAAGTAAGACTACGTGAAATAAACCCAAAATGAATCTAATTATCATCTTAACACATGAATAGAGTTTCATAGATCAATATAATCTTTTCTTTTCTTCTCTTTTTCTCCCCAAAGTTGGACACATAAAAATCTGTTTCGCATGATCACATCAAGACTGATGAGCTTCAACTAAGAGCCTGTTTGGCTCTACTTATTTCAGGACTTATAAGTTTCAAAAGTAAAAAGCTACTTGCTCTCAAAATAGCATTTTTCAAAGCAGTAATAGAATTTACAACATGATTACATCCAATGAACCTCATGATTAACTCATGAATAATCAATGATATGGGCATGCCATTTGAACCTAAGAGATGACAACACGTGGCACGTGGGACTGAAGGGCCAAAATCGGCGGACCCATACAATAGGGGTCCGCCCATGAATAGTTCCAGGCTCGCAACCGGCGAACCCTTGGTGTACAGATCTACTCCTTTCAAAACCCCAAGTGCACCCTCATGCAACAGGTATGCTCCTTTATGTATTCAGGATAACGTAAAAGGCGAAGGCACAAACATTCAAATGGTGCAAGGATATGCATAGAGGAAGATCCTGAGGCCACGCGTACGCTACGAGGTAATGGAAAGCTTACCCATGCGCCTAGGGTACGCCTAGGCTAAACTCTCCAAGGAGCACGTCTTCTTCCTCGAAATAACTACATATGCCATGTCGACGATCAAAACAAGTCCAATCAGCATCCTGCTTGAAGTAAATTTCAAGTGCCGAGCCATCTTGCCTATAAATACCTATCCATATTCTATGCAAAGTAAGGAATGTTGAGAATTCTCTTTACACATCTTGGAGCATATTCATAGCACATTCAAGTTAACCTTTACAGATTCATGAATTCTAGTAACTGAACCTCTACTGACATGCGAGGAACTTCTTCATCCACATCAATCAGCATAAACACAAATTCCACCCAATCCTGCGTAACATGTAATCTTGGGTTCTACAATCACGAAGGATGGGGGAAGATTTTATCACTTCGCTTTTCGTAAAAGAACAATTACAAATTTAAAAAGGAATTCAGAAAATGCTTCATAGAGTAGCCATGATGATGAAATTAATATCTTTTAAGACGGCCTGCAATTTCTCAACACTGGCATAAGAAATATGGTGTTTGAGTCTACTCATATAAGGACACCAAAAATTGGCGCAATGCGAAATCTGAATCACACTAGATTAAATTGAGCTCTGATGTTTTGATAAACAAGAAAAAGAATATAAAGCTGGAATCCTGATTAATCTCTGAAGTGTATCACCGAGACCTCTTACAACCTTCAGAACATGCTACTATAATAAGCATTCACCGGATCAAATGCCTTTCAACCCTATTCCACAAGAAAGGGGAGCTTCTACAGGAAAGGGGGCAAGATGACCCACCGTCGGGGATACTTTGACCTTCCTTCCTTTCCATCAAAAAGCTGCAGAGATTAAGCGGCCAAAGTTAAAAATTACAACAAAGAAACTTTGAATGAGGAGGAGATCAGGCTCAAGCATATAAAATAAGAAAAATTGTCTTGGAAGCGCTTATAATGCCATATACATGTCTACCTTATACTTTTTATTAAAATTCAACCACTAACCAGCAAAATATCATCAATTTTATCTGAAGACAATCCCTAATCAATTTATGTTCCTGGGGAAGATTGGCAACAGGCAGTTATTATTGGCTAATGATTTAATAATTGCCTCTCAATGATCCTTGACAAATCAACATACCAAGAAGTACCAGTCTGAGCTATACGATGAAGTGATGTGCACCAAATCTCCAAACAAATAGCAAAGTCAATGTTACGGGAATTATCTACCACAGATACATAAGAGTAGATCTGCATGCATGTGTTCGGCTCAGTCTACTGATATAATGGTGAGACAGCAGATTGTTTAATAAGGATAGGATGCATATCCCTATTAAGTGTATGTGGAACTATGCCTGAAAGAATATGTTGAGTCATGTCTATGGATCCATGGTTTTCCCACTCAATCGAAGTTCTTCTCTTTTCCTCCAGGTCTTAGATGTTGAACGATTAGCTAAAGAATCTCATCTTACAAGCAAAAGCAAATGAAAGGCATCAATCTGTCAGAGGATGTCAACAAGCAAAGGGAATATCAACAATGATAGGAAAGGTGTCAGCAATTTGAAGTTCAATTTCTTGGGAAAAAAACACATTTATGCAGACACGCCATGATTTTTTCTTTATTTTCTTTTCTTTTCCTTTCATGCATCTCTTCCAGCAACAAAGAAAGGAAAATTACCCTCTTTAAACGGCGGTGCTTAACAAGGGCCCAATTCGTCATTATTGCAGCAGCAACAACCATGAAGACATAGCCTGCAACAGTCTGTGTAGCAATGTTGAAGCCCAGCCACTGGTAAATCTCTGTTGTGTAATTTGCACATGTAACAATGTCGAACAAAAATCCATGAGGGATTTGGTATCCTCCATTACCACCAGGGCTTCGGAGATGTCTCAACAATATATGACAGTAGAAGTTTGCAAGTTGACAAACCAACCCCAACCCAAAACCAATCTTCATCTGGAGATCACTCACAGGAGTATAAAGTGGGTGATTCACAAAGTATGCAATGAAAGCGCCAAAGGTCCAGTAATAAGCACAGTTCCGGAAGACATTTGAAAGTGGGGAGGTCACATGACTGAAACGGTGCACGAAAAATGTCTCCATGATTCGTTTAATATAGTGGAAGCACCAATAGTAAAGTGCATAAGTCTGAGCCGTGTGGATGACACGGTCCCCTTTGTAGCCGAAATACTTGTAGACGGGAAAGTAGTAGAATATAGGATAGAGGATTAGCGGGCCCAGATACTCCCAAAAGAAAAGTGTGCTGTACTTGACTTGTGGCCCTAAGTCCTTGAAAACTGCCGTCAAGTTTGTCTTCCCGTCACTGTACTCATTGAGGCTCTTTTTGAAGTTAAGGACAGGAGGCTTTTCCTTCAATCCAGGTGGCAGAGGAAGAGTAAGGCGCTGTCTTGAAGGATAATATCTCTTGGCTGTTGATACAAGGCAAGCATAAAAAACACTGTGCGCAGAGAGGCTAATGAGGGAAATAAAATGTAAATATAAAGAAAATAGAGCTATAAAAGGATTGTTTACGAAATATCGCTAGCTCAAGTAGCCATGTCAAGAGAAGGTACTTGTTGGTTCCTCTCAATATAATCACTAGTTATGCTAGTACTTACACACCCAAACACGTGTATCAGCTTTAACAATATACGTTTTGCAGTAGAAGGATTAGCAGATTACAGAATTACGTTAAAACACATGCCTAAATTTTTTAACAGGGATATGAAGACTAGATGAATCTAGTGTGACCTAGGAAGAGCCAAGTAGATAAAGAAATACGGGTTCAGCTGAACAGAAAATGGAATCAAGACATACATTATATAAACTGAGAGGTTTCTAAACTACTGCTGCACAAGTCCAAAAATTTACCTGTGTACACATGAAACTCAGATTTCCACAGGGGACAAGAATTTATACCTGATATCTAATAATTACTCATGTTCCTAATCATGGCAAGATTGTTTTTGTCATTCAAACTTCTTAAACAGTGCGTTGCGGCAGTTAAAGAAGAACCATCCTAGGGAAACTGATCTTTTCCCAGTTGATTCGTTTGAATGGTTGCAGCTGAACAACCTAATTGCTTCTCCTTCGTGTTTACAAAAGCCAGACAAGTCAAACCTATAAGAGATCCAATGGCTAAAAATGTTAAAGAATACAGTTACTATCTTTTCCTTCCAATCTTACTTCCCCAATCAGTGATACCTTCACTCGCAGCTCCCACTTAGGACACTAGCCTATGCTGCCTTACTTTCAATATGCTGATCAGAAGCAGCAGCCCAGACATACACTAGATTAACTGTTAATCATCTTCAAATTTACAACAACCAAAGCTCAACAAGAGTCGACTGATCAATCGATCCATAGGAAAAGAGAATCTATTACATTTCAGCTTCATCATGTTCCTATATCTGCACCTTTATACACCACCAGAGATGCAATCGTCGGCAGAGTCCAATTCAAAACAACCAAGTAATCAAGTTTAGACAAGCAACAATAATGTTAAGGGAGGACGGAAGGAAAGTGATCAAGTTGAAGAGGAAGGATCGTTCTTCAAGAATCCGAAGGATCTGTGATGAATTCAGTGCACATCGTGAAAGTACCTCCAAAACGATAAAACTATGAAAAGGACTCTAAAGCAAATGTAGTTACACAGAAATGTGCAAGTAGTTTTTTAACATATACATGCCATGAACAAGAAGGAAGCCCATTTTGTTTCCCAAGAATTAGAAGTGGTAGAATTAGTTTCCTCCTTTCAGTTCTGGAACCTCATTTTGTTAAAAACTAGCGCATTTCATTGGTAATGTCACAGGAAAATTATTGTTCCTCAGGTTCTGTTTTCTTTCTTTCTTTCTTTTTTTTCTTTTTCCCCCTTCTTCTCCTTTCTTTCTTTAACACGTAGAAAGCAAGCAAAAGATCCAGACATAATCGACGCTCTAGTCAACTGTTGTACTCAATGACCAAATGAAAAAAACAAACCAATCTCATTCACTCAACTAAAAAGCAGATTAGAAAACATCATCATTTCATAATCACGTGCCCAGAATCATTGATAATTAGATAATAACAACAGATAGTATTTATCCAATAAAGAAGCGGAACAATCACTTACTTCGCTTGTGAATTGCATCCTGCAGATCAGCCACAGTAGCCTATAGAAACCAACACAATCAACTTCACAAACACATAATTTGAGATTTCTTACTCTTTTTTTTTTTTTTTTGAATTTAAGCTTATAAAACTTGGTCTCGAATATCAACAAACATGAGTAAATCCATGACTGAACTTTGTAAAATGAAATTGGACAGATGACAATAAGAACGTACAGAATCGGTAAGCTCGAGGCCGCCCTTAATGAGCTCTCTGCCGCTGCGAGTAACGATGGTCACCTTCATCTTTTCTGAAGAAATAAGAGAAACACCCGCACACTTTTCTCTTTTATCTCAAGATTTACTATTTAAGTAGTTAAATATGCATGGGCGTGGGTTTCAATGTGGATTGTTTGGGTTTTAGAAGTGAAAAATTAATGGCAAACGCGTTGGGGGTCGATGAACCAACAAACATGTTTCACTGACGAACTAAAACTACCCCTTCGCTGCTGCAGTCACCTCATCATTATGACTCATGCAACTCTTTTTTTGGGTATTGTTTTTTTCAACTCTCAGTGATACAGAGAATTTTTATGATGCGATTTACTCGAAGCATACTTTTGTAAATTAAAGATTAAAAGTATACTTTTAGTTAAAAATAAAATAAAATAAAAATCTAATTCGAGATTTTTAATCATAGTTACATTTGTAAATTAAAGATTAAAGAATATTTTTATTTTTTTTAAAAAAAAAAATTCTATTCTTGATTGTTAATCATATATTTAAGTCAAAACAGTCATTTTTCCTGTATTATAAGATCTATAACTCGGATGATGCTGATTTTGACATGGATTGAGCATTACGTGCTTCTTGATCAGTAACGAAGATTAACTACATGGCTTTCTTGAACCGACATCAATTTCTGTGATTGCTTGCTTTTAATGATTTTATTGGTTTAGTTTGCTACCACGGTGGAATTTCTCTCTCTTTTGGTCAACACGTTACAGTATTACAAGAAAATGAAAGACATTTTAACACGTCATAATATTACAAGGTAATCTTTGCTCTTCTCCAAGGTTGAAAGTTCCCTTCTTTCCTTCGAATATCTTTATGTTGCAATTTTCCAGCCTCGAATTACAATTCGTGAAGTCAACTTGTTAACACCCCCATTCGTTCAAGGTTATTTAAAACGAAAATGCTTGAAAAAATAAAATAAAATAAAATAAAACGAAAACGAGAAACAGTCGTGCTTTTACTTTAAATGCAACGAGAGACCTGGGTACAAAACAACAAACAATCTGATTAAGCTCGGCCTTTTAGACCAATGGCAGCTGATTGCATCTCTACTTAACGGTTTACATGCACAATCCATCTGATAACCACCCGTTATGTGGTGGACTTTCTTCCTTCTAGTCTCCAGCAATGATGTCTCCTCTTCTACTGTGAATGCCATTGAAGCAGTGAAACTAGGCTATCCTGCTTCTCGTGTACATCTCTCAACAAAAAAATGTACCATCTTAGCGGCCAAATCTTTCTACTCTGCAAATGTAAATGGTGACAGTAACTGCTTAACAGAAGATGTATTTTTGCGTCGCGTTAAACAGATCTCAACGACATACGCATACGGAAAAAAGCCTTATCACACACGGTAACAATCACAGTACGAGCATATGAGTCCACGTATTCGACGCAACACGAGGGCATAAACCAGAACGCTTAATCTCTCCCACAAAGATCATCGCCTCCTTAACTTACTCAACAAACAATACAATTTTGCTTCTTCCTATGTTGGACTTCAAAGGCATAGTCTCTTCCCTCTTCTTCCATCAAAGGTCCCAAGCTTGCCAGCCTCAAGAGTAACTCTTTTACACTTGTTTATGGAAGCAGTTTCATCAGGCCCGCTTCTATAACTTGGAGAGGATCAAACCAATCTTATCCTCAACATCGAGCTATCATATACTGGCTCTCCAGATGCATTGGAAGTACACCGCCAATTACTTGTTGGTCTCTTCCTGATAATCACGAGAACACATATAAATCCTATAATCACAGACAAACATAAGCCTGATATCCAAACACTACTTTCCCCAACTAAGCAAGAAGGGGGAGGAATAAGGTGCAAAAGAATGCATGAGACAGAGATATTAAAAGCAATAAACATTATAGTCATGCCAAGAAAGAGCATCAACAAACAATAGGATTTTAGCTAAATGGCAAAAATGATAATCTCGTCTCCAGACATAAAAATCATCCTTTTAGAATAAACATCTCTAAAATGTCATAAAATGCAGTGCCACAAACTGTTGCATTCAGAAAAGCACACATGACACTGAACATTCCCTCAACAAGCAGCAGTAGAGCTTGAGTTTTAAGGAAATTCTCAACGTTCACAATTTTGTACAACAACATTATAGACAGATTTAATAGTGAATCGCAATGAAGATGGACTTTGCGACATATGAATACAAGCAAAGAGCCATTTAACTTTAGGATCTAGATCTTAGAGAAAATTGCAAAGTGCATAGTCACATATTATCCTTGGGCTCTTAGCATCAATTTGTTCACTGAGACAAGTACTGTCCATCCCGTACCATTTTGTGTTCCCTGTAAATTATACTAGGGCTCTTAGGCACCAATTTTGCGGCCCCTTTACTCTTCTCAGGTCCCACTTATGATAATAACATAATTACCTGCAATGTCTTATTTTTACATATACAGATCAGAAGCAACAGCCCACACTATGCGCCATAAAGGACTCGTGGAGATGCAATCAAAAACATACTCAATTCACAAAAGATAAACAAGATTCAATAGATAAATTGTACCATAGGAAGCAGACATTTTCTTTTCCAACTTATAACAAGGATAAACAGGAGTGAACTAACAAATCTTACTATAGGAAGCTTGAATTCATTAGTTTTCAGCAGCATCATGTTCTCATATCTGCACCATACACCAATGGAGCGCAATTATGGACACAGTTCAACTTAGAACTAACCAAAGCTAACACAAAGTATTAAATAACTATTCCTGTTAGGGAGGAAAGGGTAGAAAGAGTAGAATGCTTCCAACTCCGGAAGGTTCTCCTAACAAATTCTGCCCTCATGACAATACCTTCAAAATGACCAAACCATGAGAAGGACCCTAAAACAAATGTAGCTACTAACAATGTAATTCTCTAACTTACCAGTGCCACTAACAAATCTGAAGTTTGGTTTCTTCCCCAGAAGTAAGAGGCATTTGATCCTATCTACTCCTTCCAATTCTAAAACCTCAATTTGTTCAAGACTAGCACTATCTTGGTTCTTCTTTCTGTTTCCTGGATGGATGTTAGTGGAAAATACATGCTCTTCCAATTCCTTTTTCCTTCTTTCTGTTCTTTTGTTTTTGTTCTGAAATTCTAACAGACTACTAAAAGTTTGACATGTAGTCTAGCATAAAGGATGTACCAAAATTAAGAATAATAACTCTGCTCAGTTACATCCACACATAGAAAGCAATCAAAGACCCACACATAGAGCTACTGATTAATCATTCAATAATCAAATTATTCAATTAACTTAGATACCTAAGACTTACAATAAGTAACATGGTACACAAGAAACAAGTTCCAAGATCTACAAGTTCTTATTGTGCTAATTTGCAAATATCTTCATATTCAACATCCTTTATAGACCGACCAGCATACGCTCCTTTGTCAATCTTCACCTCGGCATAAAATTTATCAGTATTCACGGCCTGCAATTTTGCAGTGGATCCACGATAAGCCCCATTGACTACCTTTACAAGCCCCCCGATTTGAGGAATCACGGTCTCAAGCTCTTCCTGATCAACTCTTAAAATATGCTTGTTCTCCAACATTTCAATCTCCCCTACATACTTATCAATAACCTTCCGCACAACTCCCTTCTGCTTGTAGTAGCCCTTATCGGCCAAAGCCTTACTCATAACTTTCACAATAATCCCTTCGCACAACCAATAATCCTTCCTATTACTTCTTTCTTTCACCTTCTCTTCCTCTCTCATCAACTCATCCATTGCTGACATTGCCCCCTTCCCTGACTTCTCATTCTCCTTCTCATGCTTTTTTCTGTTGTTCTCATCTTCACCCTCATCAAATAAAATTCGCGATCCTTCCGGCTTCTCTTTCCCAACTGCTTTTGATAAGGAAGCAAGACTTAACTTTATCTTCTGATCACTCTCAGATTTCACTAACAACTTCTGCTGCGCTTCCGATAGCTGTTCGCAACTGATCCCATTATCCTTTGCACCAGCCATAAACTGCTCGGCACGCTCAATTTGCCTCTTAATCTCCTTCTCTTGCCTCTCTTCGTCCACCATATCGGCCCTAATCCTCTTATTCTTCATCTTCTCCTTGAAAAGTGTCTCCGAGTCCCTATCTATATATGTAATGAACCACCCCTTCGGGGTCTCCTCAACTTTACACTTACCTGTCCTTCCTAAATACTTGACAAACTCTGTTAACGTCGCCCATTGAGTTGAATTCATATGAACATGATGGCGATCGGATATATATTCGTTATACACAACTGTGGCTGCAACACGGCTGAACCTGTGGCTACGCTTCATGTGCTCAAGGAAGGCAGTCTCAAACTCTTCAGAGTAACCATCAATAATACGGTTGGGGTTTTGGCCGAAAATTTGCATCTGACGCTGGTGGGACTCGCTCATACAGTGGCATTTGAAGCCATTCTCGTCTCGGCATTGCTTTTGACACATCTGGCAATACCATCGCAGCTTTTGCAAACCCTTGGCTTTTATTCTGTTTGCTATGGCTTTCGGCGTCAGAAATTCGTTTTTCCCCATAGGGATTCTTAACAAAATTGACACGGGAGTGCTGCAAAATTAATTAAACCCTAATGTCAGATCTCACAACTTTATCTTCATCTATATATATATGCCAAAATGTTGTAACAAAATTCCATCTTAAATCACAATTCCGATAACAACGTATATCTCAAACTCAAGATTTACAATAATCGAAGCTCAATCCACGCCAAATACTAGTTAATTGAAAAAAAAAAAAAAAAAAACCTAGATATCATAAGCAATAATGACATGGACAAACACTTATACAAACACATATTATTACATGAATTGCTAGTTATATATACATAAATATTATCTATACAGATTGAGGACAGAGAAGAAAGGAGCTTACGGTTTTCTGCGTAGGCTATTCTTGATGCTTCAGAGCCGCTGCCAAGAGGCCGATGGGTATCGAGTCTTGTAATACTTGTTTATTCCGCAGTTGGGTCAAGATAATTGGGCCTTGCATCGTATGGGCCTTTGATGGCTTTATAGAATTTCTGAGATATTTTTTGTTCTAAATTAGTCGGTTTTTATTACAGCACCTCTTTTATTGTAAAACAAAAATCAAATCTCTTTCATAATAAGTATTCAAACTTAAATTTTTTTAATTAAAATTGTGAAGGAAAAAGCACAATTTAAAAATTTTTTTTTGAAAGATTAAAAATTTAAACTTCCCAAAAGAATATTTAAAAATATTTTGAAAAAGTCAATCTAAATAATCCATAGTTAGGTTGGTGAATATTTGTTACTACCGAAAAATATAGCTACAATAATATGTTGTAATGTTGGTAAATTTGTTGGTTATGGTGGTGCAAAGTGGTTGGAGTATATAACATTTTGACAGCCGATAAAAGTTATGAGATCACTTAGCCGAAAGAAAAAGTTTTTGAGATTATATCAACGTAAGTTTTAGGTATACGAGTCCGGCAACTAACAAGGTTATCCTTTGAATTGCTTTAACTGTTAGATGTAATATTTGGTTTTTAATTAGATTTCTAATAGTCTTTCTACTAAAAAATACTTAATTAGAAAAATGAATATCTTAATTTTCATTAATTTAATTTGGTATTTTCAAAGTAATCAAGGGTACTTAACAAAAGTTTACGATAAGTTTTTTATAAGTAATTGTTAGCTATTGATCAAAGAACCTTCGAATTTTGTTTTGTAGTTTACATTTGGATAGGCTTAAATGTCAGATTTGATACTTTTAAGTACTTTAGAATTTGCTTATACACATATGCATCCAATAGGAATGGTCTGCTCACGAGTTCCTGATACCCCTCCTCGAGGACCCAAAGGAAAAATGCCACCCCGATACAGAACAAGGAGCTGATCCTCAAGCTCAAGAACAGTGGATAAGAAAAGAACAATCATGAAAGGGAAACAAGAATTTAAATTGAAAATAAGCAAGCACATTCCTATGCTAATATTAGTGGTGCTTCAAATTCAAGGTTAAAATCCAACTTAAGCAAAGCATCGAAGGGAGGGGAATTCATTCATTGAAGGTTCAAAAGTTCCATCAAAAAACTACTTTGCCTGGACAAGGGCATTCCTTGTCCATTTGGAATGAATCATAATCGTGTCTTAACTGATGTTGTATGCTAATATTGTATATCAATCACTCGTTGTAGCTTAGAAATGTAAGTATCGTAAAATGAAATGAATGGCAAGAGAAGGCCAAGGTGTTCCCAGTAGCATTTAACTTAAGCCTAGCAGTCTCTTGCATTTGAGATGCTAGAGTTCAGCCACTCATTGTTTCTCCACTTGTTTTGTCTTGGCCGCACTAATGTCTTCAGCTGGTGGCAGTGTCTGCAATCACGACAGTAGCAACCACATAAGAAAACTAGGATTCTCAGGAAACATATGAAGAGGAGAACTTTTAAGGTTAAAAACAAAAAAAAAAGAGTCAAATGGGGAAAAGATTAGCAATTTAAAATAGTAAGAATATTAGTTTCTGATGAAGCTAAAGATTTTCTCAAGTAATATCACGAGACAATGAGCGCATAGTATCTATGTCCAGTATCCAGTTCCACAGAGGCATTTTGTCGAACACACCACAGGCAAGAGAAAATTCAGTGAACGACATGCACAAAACAGAAGCATTTCAGCTAATAAACTTCGTAACATAATAGCAAGCTCCCTAGGGAAAAGCTTTCTAGCAGCTGTCTTATCTTTTTCATTTTTTTTTTCCTTTTATTATTTTTCGGGCGGGGGTGTTAATACCAGATCAGGCTTGAAGATGTTGTGGACGATGGAGGCACCGGTGAGGAGCGAAACAATGACGACGGCGCACGACCATGCAAGCGACGGAGTGCCTGTCGGCGGCTTCCCTCTGCCAAATTTTCGATTCATGATTTCCTCCGCTAATGTAAGTCCTTCTTTTGGTTGCAAGCGCAAAAGTCTTCGTGTGCAGCCTCCCGCAGCCGGGTAAAAATGTATGTATAATAAGACAGCAATAATAATAAATGTGAATACAATTAAGAGAGTGTGCCTTCTTTTTTTTGGGAGGAATTAAGAGGGTGCACGAACTTATTTATTTATGTGTTTATAAATATTAAAAATAAAAAGGCTTTCCCACCTAACTTTACTAGTTTTTTATTTTGAATAATATAAGTATCTAATAAGCACAACCAACCATTTCTAAGGACAAATGGCAAATCTTATATTGTGGTCGGTATGAATTTATTTTCCATTTATTCTATTTGATAATTGATGTAAAAAAAAAATTATTGTTATTAACTTAGGATAATGCAATCTCTGTCGAACTTGATGAGCCTATTGCAATCATCCATGTTTGATGTCGATTTCCCCCCTATTGTTTGCCACTCTCGGGGTTTTGGTTTCTCAAGAGCATATACTTGTCAGTTTTGTCTTGGTGACTTGTGTGGATGGTTAAATAAAGTTGAATTTTTTTTGTTGACAAGTTTAAGTTAATTTCATTTTCTATAGTTACCTTCTCTGGTGATGTTTTTGTCAGTGTTGGTATTGTTTGTTAGTTTCAGTTGGTACCAAGTGTTGTCAACGTTGGATTATGGATTTATGGTTTATGTTTGCATGGATATTTTTAATTTTTGTCGTATCGGTTGTAACCTTTTTTTATGTAATGAAAGTTTGATGTTTTGATAAAAGAAAAAGAGTTAAAAATTTGAAATACTTAAAAAAAATTGAAAATTAGAAATTGCAAAAATTTTAAAATTAAACATTAATTAAATTAAAAAATTTAAAATTGAAGAAATTAAACATTAAAAAGTAAAAAAAAAATTAAAAGATTAAAACATTAGTAAATTACAAAATTAAAAGATTACAAATGTAAAGGGGACAAAATTTATATTCTATATTTTATTATTTATCATTAATTATAAAATTATAAAAATCATGATCTTGAATTAAGTGTGTTGTTATCAAATTAATTTAATACATCGTTTTAGCTTAGGCTAATAAGAGTTGCAAGTTAAAATTTTTTTTATTATATTAGAGACTTATTTTTTATTGACAAAAACACGAATAGCAACAAACTGAATAACACAAGTCTTCTTTTTATATATTATAAATTTGATGATTTTGGGAGCCGTCCAAATCTTACCCTGATGTAGACTATTAACGAACGTATGACATATCTAATCCTCGATTACATCATTGTAGTTTCCCAGGAAACTTGGAGAGATAAGCTAGCCATTTCTGGTAATTAATATATTATCTTAATTGTCATTGCTTCTCAATTATTATATATAATAAAACAAAAGAGTAGCTTTACACGTATTATGTATTTATCAAAGTTTCCCTAATAAAGTTTTAACATATAAACTTGGTCGTGGTTCGTTGATCTTATGTGATTGGTTGTGGTTCGTTGATCTTATGTACTAGCATACCACAAGCGACAGAGGTCGGCGAGAACGATGACTATATGAGTTGAAAATGAAGCGTTAATTATATTACTCTACTTTGTGAGAAGCTTGGATTGGTTCTGCTTAAAATTAATAAATTTACCTATCTAATGGATAAGGCTTTCTTTTTTTTTTTTTTTAATTTTCTCTTTTGATGAGGTGTATTATAGGCTATTAAATATGATCTTTTGAATCTCAAAAATCAAAATTTGAACTACATACATCATACAATTTTGAAAAAAGATGATTAATTAAATAAAAATTTGAGATAGATGGTCCAATGCCCATATATGGTCCATGAGACATCTCATCCAAGCCATTAAAAAAAAAAAAAACACAAGAAGATCCAAAACCCTATCTAATCTCGATTCGGCTGATATGGCATCACGTGTCAGTTGCTGACGTTTTACTACTTATAACTATAACGTCATAGCTTTCGTAAAGCAATTGCTAATCTGTGCTTAATTAACTCTACTTTCGTTGACAATGATCATCAATCTTTTTCCTGCTAGCTGATGATGATTATCTATCTAGGTTTTGTCTTTTGCTTGGAAATTGCCGCTGTCTAGCCGACCATGAAGCATGAAAAAGAAATAGGAAAAAAAGAGAAAAGTGACTTCTTCATGAGATTTTCTTTTTTTTCCCCCTCAATTATTTAACTGATCTCATGTCTAGTTTGTTGCGATCGGAATTAATTAGAACCAGTCATAAAAGGAAAAAATAAAAAAGAAACTTATACTCTGTTTGGTATAATTAAGCTTATTAGAAGATGTCTTTCTACATAGAAAAATATGATTTATTTAGAGTTTCATATTATGCTTGTGATACGATATCTTATTTCTATAGTTATAAAAAATAAGATAGAATAAATTACTTATATTTTATAATATCAAAAGTATAATTTATTTTGAATTTTCATAAATTTATGTAATAAGTCTTAAATTTTATAAGATCGTTTTTCATTTTAATAAGATAAATATTTTAAAATAAGTTCATTCCAAATGCACTATTAGTCTAGAATTGGTTTGCCCACTAGACCAGCTACCCTAAGAAATTAATTTCTACTGTATAATTTATTAAACAGAGCATGTTCTAACGAATTTAATTCATCATTTTGCGACAACGAGTCCTGTATTTTTAAATAGTAAAAATAGTATTAACCTGAGGCCTGAAGAAAAGGTTCGAAATGCAACATAAAACTCCAACTGTCAGAGACAAGCATATAAATTTTATATATTTTTTAAATTTAAAATTTTAGATGAATATATAACAAGCATACCATATATCACGTGACCATCTCATGTAAAACATAATACCATCCTTCTCTAGGGTCTAAGAGATTTTAAAATCAATTATCGATGGATGTAATTAAGAATATTATATTATCAACTCTAAATATGTTAAATGGAAAAATAAAATAAAATCTTTAGTGAGAATAATAAGGCATATTTGACGATAGAAAAATATCTTATTCTTAACAAGAGTAATTAATTTTGTAAATTAAAAGAAGATGTTAAATACGTGTTATTATATATTTCCGCCAATGTTATATGCATGCATGGGTTGCCGTCAACATCTTGTTTCTTGCGAAGAAAGTATCATGTCAACGCAACCCATCTATATTAAGCTTTGGTCAATGTAGAAACTTAGCACAGTTGGTTTCGCTAGATCGCACCGCCCTTAAGAAATTTCTAGTCTCTTAATTTATAATTAAAAGTTCCATGTTCTAATTAAACATCAAATCATATGCCGTTATATAAGGGTACGAATGTTCTATATTGGCAAGTAGTACGATTAAGTATCGCCCAGTGAAAAAGTTTTGAGTTGTATTCTGCAAATGTTCACAAACCATCTTTGTTCTGTCCATTTCTTTGAAGTTGGTTGATAGAGAGATCTAGCCATAATCATCAAACAGGTAATTAAAACACGCATTCTTACGTCGTTGGTTTACTAAATTCTTTCTTTACACCTTTAATTAAACTTTCGTGTTTTCTTTTTCTTTTTTTTTTTCTTTTTCTTTTTCTTTTAACGCACAATCAACTGCTTCTAGATCTGTTGTACTAATTGATGGATCACTACTTGGTTATAATACAGGTGTAGACCATATATATACATTTTTTATTGCAAAATATGTCGATGTTGAGGAGAAATCGCACTTGCTTCGGCAAAGACGAGCACGATTTCGAGCTCAAAAGCTTCGACAAGCAGTTCAAATGCGACGGATGCAAACAGCAAGGTTCGGGGCCGAGGTACAGATGTGATCGCTGCGGCTACGAACTCCACGAGGAGTGTAGGTTCCCCAAAGCCACCATGTCCCATGAATTCTTCGGAATCTCCATCTTCAAATTCTTTCAGGAGCCGCAGATAAGGCGTTACGGAAGGTGCTGTGATGCGTGTGGGAAAGATATATTAGGGTTCAATTACCACTGCGTGGAAAAGGGCTGGGATCTTCATCCAATTTGTATTAACCTTCGAAAGAATCTCTTCATCGACGGCACAGTTTTTGAGCTTCATGGAAAGGTTTTATCGAGGTGCATGTGGTGCAAAGAGAGAAAGATTTCAGGTGGGGAGAAATACATTCCAGGATGGTCTTATGTTTCGGGGGGTAGAGATATTCATTTCCATGTGCATTGTTTGATGGAGTTGCTGCATAGTAAGGCCTCCACGCACAATCTTGCCTTGGAGAGGGTAGAACTGCGAGATTTGGTTAAGTCGAGAAAGAAAGATAAAAGAGGGGTTAATAGAGTGTGGAGCACTGTGAAAATATTTCTCAAGGCGATTATATCAGTTCTTCTGGGTGATCCAACCACTCTGTTTGCAACTGCTTTTGTGGAATTAATCTCGAATGGGTAAGTGGTGTATATATACATATATATATATATATATATGCCACCCTGGGAATTATTAGTGTTTGTCAATAGATGTTCTATTTCATGCAGTGGATGGGGTTTGTTAGCGTTGAGATTGTGAATAAGTTAGATTTAAAGTCGTTTGAATTATAAGTTCGGAGTGTTTTTTTTTTTTTCAATGTAAATTTTGTAACTTTGATGGTAAATTCCTCTTGAATATTTTGTACACGATCTTTATGTTATTTATAGATGTGTGTATATATATTTGCTTTTTGTGGAATTGAACATATTGGATGTTAAGTATTTCCTGAATATTGTTTAAAGTTATATAAAATAGACTAAATGGGTTACATATACATATCAATGCATTTTTCCACCATACATATTCTTACACTTATTCGTGTCTGTGCAACAAAAACAAAAAAATAACAATATGAAATATGAATATTCTTATACTAATTTGTGTTGGCCCAACAAGAACAAAAAAGAAACACACACATACAGATATATAGATATGCATCCGCTCAATGAAAACGAAAAGATAAAAATACAAAACGACCAAAAAGGTCTGAGTTATGTAGTTTGACAACTTGTTTATATAGTAATATTGCATTTTCCTCTTTTTTTTTTTTTGAAAATGAGGTAAACTTAAACGCAACCTCTACGAGTTCGATTTGGACTTGATCAAATAAATTGTTTTTGTAATATCTACTTAACCGACACGTTTCCAAGGATGCAAATTTTGCGAAGACCGTTATATATATATACTTTGCTGGTGCAATCATTTTCCCATCATCTGATAACCATTGAAGGGTACCGGTCTTAGATAACAACATATATTCGTTGTTTAATTTAATTTGTTAAATTTCCATGCGACAACAAGCATAAGAAGCCGGCAAAAGAACGACAACAAGTAGACATATAGACGGCAAATATTCTTTTTGTTTAAGGTGAAATTCAGTTCTAAAAGTATCTAATGTTAGATTAATCGGCAGTTTAGTTGTAACACGTGTCAATAACCCACTTGCTTTTTTTTTTGGGGGGTCAACCCGACTTGTTATGTCTAACAACATATTAGCTTAAAATACTTCGAAAATAAAAGCATATTAGCTTAAAATCCAGCGCTAAGCATGGTTCATTCCCGTGTGAAGCAAGTGTTAAACATAATTATTTATACATAATCAGCTTTGTGCAATCAGTGTGTTCCTTCTTGGTCGAACTCTTTTTTTTTTTTAATTTGTTCTTTTAAAAATAAAGGAATAATGTAATAAATTTTAAAAAAAGAAATAATTAACTAATTAAACAAATTATAAAAAGTAAACGTGTAATTTATCCAAAAATATTATACACGTACAGAACAATCAACTATTATCTTGGTAAACGTAAATAAAAATCCACACAAGCAAGAAGCGTTTACAACTCGAATACAAACAATAGAAAACCTGGAAATATTAGGGTTTCCTGTATGTAATATATACCACAGATGCTTAACTACTAAAAACAGCTCACACGATAACACAACTAGTAGCATTGTCATCACTAAACATGCTAGAGTAAGGCTGGGGTGGCGGCGGGGGAGGCGGTGGCGGCGGTGATGATGGATAATAAACAGAGTTCACCGGCGGCGCTGATGGATAATTATTAATAATAGGCCATGAAGGTGCAGGCTCTAGCGGAGACATGCACCCACACGGCGGAGGTGGCCAGTTCCGGTTGTTTCCCTGAACTGCACGCGCCGCCCTTGCATGTATGTCACAAGTCGTACAGTTTTGGCAGCAACCAAGGTGATGATCATGAATATTATGAACTCCATGGCTGCCACAACAAGAGGCAGAAGCTACAGAAGGTCTATTCACAGCAGCATCAATGGCAACCTCCAAATCTTTGCCATCCTCTATATTTTTTTCCGTTTTCTCGCCATTAAATGTAAGCTTTATGGTTTTAGAGTATGTTACCTCAACCTTCTTCAATTCTTTGATCCCAGATAATTGCTGAAGCTGTTCCACCATTTTCGGATCATCAAGTTGATCAACTATTTTAGACACTTCTGCAATTTGTACGCTGTCACCATCGCTTGATGGGTGCTGTGGGGCCCACAAGAGCTCTGCTTTTCTGCCATACTTCTCAAGCATCATGATGATTGTGCGAGGATCAATGGTGCCTGAGACAGTGACGTGTCCTTGTTTAGCATCGATGGCAACAGAGTGAACCCCCTGAATGCTCTGCAATATCTTTTTCAGCTTTGCTTCGCATCCTTTGCAATGGATGTTCAGTTTGAGGACGAAAGTTTCAGGAGCAACCAAAGAGTACTCCATTGCTGAAGTCTATATACAAGAAAAAAACATATGTAAGTAATTAAACATATCTAAGTATACTATATATAAACAAACAAATAATTGTAATCCGTTAGAAGGGAGTAGTTCGTAAATCGTAATTTAAGTGGAATTACCTTTTTCGAGAGTGTCGATGATTTGAGTTTGAATATCGAAATTAAAAAAAAAATGGAATTGGTTAGAGCAACTTACATTAACACGGATATATGTGTCTGAATGACTCGAAAAGCGATTAACGAGACTGCAAATGTGAAGAACTTGGGGGCTTTATATTTATAGACGAGAGATGGCAGAAACAGTAATTTTGTGATGGATACTTGTACACGCATAAAATGAAAAGTCTTGACTAGTTCTGATTTCGTTCAATTTAATCTTAAATGAATATAATAGATTTCTTTTTCACAACTTGAATTCTTAAATGAAATGATAAATTACTATTTATGTAATTTGTTCTCGAAATAAAATATTCCCTACAACTTTTTTCTTTTTTACAAATTAACTAAGATTGTATTAATCACAAATTTCGTACAACCCATGTCAAACCCCTCAAGTCACTATAACAAAACAAAACCAAAGCAAGACTTTTGAGGTAGTGAAAAAAAAAAAGAAAGAAAACCAATACAGGAGACCATCATCAACAATCAAAAAGAAAAGTAAGGAAAGACAAAAACTTCAAAATCCTAGTTTCAATTAGAAGCAATGTAATATACTAAGTCTTCCAGAAATAATAAATAAATATACCAAGCTTTGAGTTTTCCTCGTTGACCTTAATTACGATTAATAAAGGCTACACAAATGAATTAAAGGGAAAAAAAAAGTATATCTATCCACATACACTCACTCTTTTCATTTCCTTAATGTGCACAGTTACGTTGATTCTCGAAATAAGCAAAGCATATTTTTTGGAGATAAATCTCTTACGGACTTCTTAGAATTTGCATCCGCGGAGGCGTGCAAGTAGACAAATAGCTAGGTTGACCGTTTCTTCGTCAACCTTACATGACTTAACCCTTTTGATAATTTTTTGTATTTTTGGACCCACACAAATAAAAACAAGAGAATATATATGGGACGACCACCATTATATTATATTTATACCTTGTTATTAGTAATTCTTATTTCATGCAAAGAACCGAATTCGGAAAGAAAAAAGAAAAATAATACGTCTTAACTGTTTGCTTACTTTAATTCATTAAAATTTATCCAATCCGATCCGAGTAAATATGAAGAAGTAAAAATGTTAGAATCTTCCCTACAGCTCAGATATATATGGTTCTAGCCATTGTATTAAGGTACCCTTAAAAATATAACTCTTTAAGATTAATTAGTAATATTCAGACCCGAAATTTTAATATTCAAGTTCATTTAATAAACAACTGTGTTCAAAAAATTCAGTACGGTCTGCCTTTTTTTGGTTATATTGTTAAACAAAATAATGAAAAGTATATAGGTGTCCACAAATTTTTTATGCTAAGTTACGCACCAAAACTCCAGTTTTTTAGCTAAGATAAAACTTTTTATAAAATTTATAATTTCTGAACTTTAACTTCGAAAAGAAAGCTTCAATAACCAATTTTCTCGGTTTAAATGCCATGCTAATTCAAAAATTGAAACTTAATTTATTAGTTACATTGTCCAAATATTTGAATGTAACATGAAGGCGTTGAACTCATTATAAATTAGAAAGGAGGTTAGTTTACTTCTCACTTGCCCCGCAGAAAAGGAGGTTAGTCTACAATTCATATATCAAAATACAAACACGAAAATCACCTCAACTAAAAATAAAAAGGCAAAAGAGAATATACTATAATTAATTGTGTGAACTATCAAGTATGTGTGTGTGTGTGTGTGTGTGGCGACTCTCTGGGTCGTCTAATTAACGCTTTGCTGGATTGAGTATATATTGACAAAGCTATAGACATTAATCGCTGAGAAAATCGAAGCAACTTCCTCGAAAATTTGGAGATATACCATTTCAAGTTAAATATGATATGAATTAAAATACTGATAACTCTTGGCTAGAAAAGATTCAAAAGAGAAAAAGGAAAGAAAGTTCAATATGATTAAATACATTCAATGCTTCTGTGTATAAGAAAAGAACAGCAGCCACCACACTGCAGATTAGGATCTTCTCATATTATTAGTCAATATGAGAGAAAAATCTTAACCATTCATGTACAGACCGTATCATGTCAAACACTCATTAAATTCAAATCTCAAAAAGTGTGGGTACTGGGAGGAATAAAAAGTAATTTAAAAGATTATACTTTTTAAATTTTGAATTTCGTTAATAGCTGAGATGATATGATTTATATATGAATGATTAAGATTTTTCTCATATCAACATAAAAAGAACATTTGATATGAGAGGATTCTAACCCACGCAATGCAGCAGTTACATATGCCGACAATCTTGGACAGAAATTGATCAGGAAACTGCTAGAAATATATTGTTATTTCTAGAGACTGAGTTCTAGTTGAAACTTAATTAAGGAAGTTAGTTCCCAATTAAAATATGGCCTAAACAACTAAACCATATAAATACCACCACGTCTAATTTAGCCGCGTCTAACCGATAATATTAGAATTGAAGTATTCAACCCTTACATTATTATATATGATATATTGCGTGTCCCCCCGCCTCTTATCTTCTATAAGTGTACAAATTTATTGTTTCTGTCGTTCCATCGTCCATTGACACTAAAATTAACAAGTTATTGAATATCTACTTCATCGTTTTTCGTAATTGAATATCTACTTCATCGTTTTTCGAGTCATTCCAAGTACTTAACCTCATCTATTTTTAATTAACCGTTCTCTTGGCTTTTAGCCTACAAACATTTTTTATTTCTAGGGTTATCAACTTCTTCAATGGATCATCAGTACAATTCGGATGCTCCTAGAACATTTGTTCTCAATCTGAAACTTCACCCTGAAGAAATTTGCGAAAGAAAGCTTAAGCGGTGGCTGGAAATGATTAAGGGTGTCCGCTCTGTTGATGTCAATGCACAACAAGGAAAAGTGACCATTACAGGCACTACAGATCCTGCCACTATTGTGATGATGCTCAAGAATTAT
Source organism: Cordia subcordata (assembly GCA_028554755.1). Lineage (NCBI taxonomy): Eukaryota > Viridiplantae > Streptophyta > Magnoliopsida > Boraginales > Cordiaceae > Cordia > Cordia subcordata. The sequence continues at coordinate 25,996,298 of JAPTOF010000003.1, read as the reverse complement.
GGCAAAAATGGCATAGCAGCAGAGGTCTTGCGCGAGCAACGCCGAGCAAAATATGGGTATGGTATCCAAAAGACAGCAGAATCGAGAGTTAAAGTTGTTCATGATCAACTTGATGATCCGAAAATGGTACAACAAATTCAGCAATTATCTGCAATGGAGGACACCGAAGAAGTTGAGGTAACATACTCCAAGATCGTTAAGGTCACTTTCGATCGCCAGAAAAATAAGAAGAGTGTTATAGAGGACCAAGATGTGGAGGTTAATACTAAATCGTCTTATAAGGACACTGTGGATAGTCCTCAGATAGCTAATGGTGGCTGCTGCAGACTTTGTGTTGCTTCTGCCTCTTGTTGTGGCGGCCATGGAATGCATAACTTTCACGGTCACCATCCTCCCATACATCCAAGGGCCGCGTCTCCTCCAGAACCAGCTCCGTCATGGCCTGTTTACATTATTCCGTCGGCACCACCACTGTCATATGTTAATAATCCGTCACACCCACCACCACCACCACCGCCGCCGCCACCAGCACCGCCGCCCCAACCTTCCTATAGTATGTTCAGTGACGAAAACCCTAATGCGTGTGTTATTCAGTGACCTTCTAGTAGCTTGAGCATTTGTGGTAATAAAAAAGGAAACCCTATAATAGGATTTTGTGAATATTTTTTCGGGTTTTCTGTTGTTTTTCTTGGACTTGTAAATATTTATGTAAGATAGTATTTGATTGTTCTGTACATGTATGTAATCGCAGTAATGAAAAGGAAAAGAAGTGTAGTACATAAATTATGGACGACCTTAATCTGATATTCATTTTCAATTTATACCACCATATATATTAATATATCTGAATCAAAATATTTATTTCTTGAAAAGTTATTTGGTAACCATATTTTAATTAAAAATTATTTTCAGTACATACCGACAAATATAATTAGTGAAGTAGTAATTAGTCCACTGATTAATTGTATATATAGATGCAATTTTTCTATGTTGAAGGCCATTCGAAAGACGAGAACCTGGAGTTTGCCAACAAAATCTCGTGCCAGCTGGTCCCCTTACATTTCAAAAGCTTGTACCATAACAAGTTGTACGTAATCTCTACATACTTTTGATTGGAATACTAGAAAAGAAAAATTATCTATTATGTTTAGAATTGATTGACTTTTATTTTATATTTTAACAGAAGCAAAGAATGAGATTATATTCCAAATGAAATAATTTTATTATATGCAACTTTGGTCGGTATCTCTAGGTCCCACAACTAGTCGTGGATAGACTAACTTGTTTCTTGCGATGCAAGAATTATATCAAGGTAAATATTGCATGCAGGGAGGACTTCTAATCTTGTATGATAACAAGCTGGGTAAACGGGATATCTTAATCCGGTACGGTTACATTATTCAGAATTATCAACTTTAGAAATTAATTTTCTTATATTTGTTTCGTCTTTTAACATGTCAACTAAACATATATATAAAAGGTAACATTTTTAAGTAATTAATAAAAGTAAGATATGAAAATTATCGCTATGCCCGACCCTAAAGCAGTCAAGCCCCAGAGATATAGAAAGAACAAAAGCAAGCAAGCCTGAGTTAATCGTATGATACACTTTGTTAGACCAAAGATACTCCAGGGTTCAAGTCAATAATAGTGTAATCTAAACACTCAAAAAAAAATGAAAAATAAGAAGCTTTTATATTTGTAGAATAGGCTGAAATGGGACCTGGAGCCATGGTCTGCATTGTATTTATAGAAATTGAGCACTGTAGTTTTAATTAAGCTTTTAAAAGTTACATCGATTTTCTTTTTTCTTTTTTTTGGCGGACTTATATCGATTTTCTTGTTGACAAGAAAAAGGTTGTATGTACTTCCATGTGGCCGCAATTATTGTCACTTGACCCCAAAAAGTAGGGGAAAAAAAAAGAAGAAAAGACTGCAACTTTAATTTCTCCCTTATGACAGCCCACCTATTACTCTCAGGACCCATAAAAAATTTTCCTTCAAATTATACTAATAGGATTGGGGGCATAGCGGAATTTTTTTAATATTTACCCTTATTTCTTAGCTCCAGTTAGACACATCTATTTTCTTCTTCTTTTCGTAACATATCTTGGAATTAATTAAGATTTTGTTAAATAGATTTTAAAGTTATAAATTTCTTGGTGTAGTACTACATCTCATGCAGATTTCAAGTCAATCAATTGTTAATAATATTTGTGCTCCAAGAGAATAATTCCAACTTAAGACATTAATAACTATTTTTGTGTTAGAAGAGCATAAATTTAAATTTAAATTTAAATTTTTATTACCTATTATTAATGTAATAAGTAAATACACCAAAATCCTTTACACAAATTTAAATTTTTAGATTAGATGGTAATTTATTATGATATCAGATTTTAAAAATCAAAATGTTAGAAGTTAAAAACTCATACAAAACATTAAAATGAAAATAAGATTCGACTTGAGGCAATTATTAGTTGATATCGATAATTCGATAAATAAACCATTGCAAATCCATTAGCTTTCATCCATAATGTTTTGGAATCCCAAAATCAACAGGAAAGGAAATTAAATTTTCAGGGTGTACCATCATATCTTTTATAATTCATTACTTTGAATAAAGGTATAACAACAATCGAAGATTAATTTGCATAACGTAAATAAAACTCCACACCAGTGGAAAAATTACAAATCAAATACAAACACCAGAGAATCTGAAAATATTGACGAAATACAATTTTATAGTTCTCCTTCATAGGTACATACTACAAATATTTGACAGTTAACAGGTCACATGATAGCACAACCAGCAGGATTGTCATCACTAAACATGGTGTAGTAAGGTTGGGACGGGGGTGGCGGAGGCGGAGGCGGTGGTGGCAGCCGCGGTGGCGGCAGCGGTGATGATGGATTATAGACAGATGGCAGTGGTGGCGCTGATGGAGTACTGTTAATAACAGGCCATGATGGTGCTGGCTCTGGTGGAGACATGTACCAAAATGCTGGAGGTGGCCATGAAGCATTCATTTGGCAGCAACCATGGTGACCATGAAAGTTATGCACTCCATGGCCGCCACAACAAGACGCAGAAGCCACACAAGGCCTAAACGCAGTTTCCTTATTAGGAGTAATAATCTCCATATCATCATCCTTGATACTTTTCTTATCTTTCTGGCCATTAAAAGTAAGCCTTAAGGTCTTGGAGTAAGTCACCTCAACTTTCTTTATGTCCTTAATCCCAGACAATTGCTGCAGCTGCTCCACCATTTTTGGGTCATCAAGTTGATCAACCACTTGGGATTTTGTGGTGATTTGTATGTCGTCGCCATCTTTCGCGGGGCGTTGCTCCCACAACAGCTCAGCTTTCTTGCCGTACTTCTCAAGCATCATTATAATTGTTGATGGATCAATGGTGCCTGAGATGGTTACATTTCCTTGCTTTGCGTTGATCGCAACCGAGTGAACGCCCTGGATACTTTGCAGCAGCCTTTTCAGCTTTCTTTCGCCTTCTTTTGAGTGAATTTTCAGATTGAGAAGAAATGTTCTTGGAGCAGCAGCCAAGGAGTACTGATCCATTGACGTTGACGATGAGCGTGCGTAAACAATTGACTGTAGAAAAAGAGAGAGTGAGAGAGAGAAAAAAGTTAAAAACTGGTCTGAAGTCAATATATTTCCAAATTTGCCTCCTTAAAAAAAAAAGAAAAACAACAACAACAACAACAACAACAACAATAACAACAACAAGAACAACTCTGACAATCTTCCGAAAGGTACAAATATTTCTGAAAATCGCTAATTTTCCGTCACTAAAACCTTGTTTCTAATAAGACCTAAATCTAGAGACTTAGATCATAAAAAATAAAATGATACAACTAACAATCAGAAATACTTGAAACTTTAAAAAAATTATATATAATAAAAATTATTAAAATAATGGGTTAGATAAGAAAAGAGAGTATTTTTCTAGTGAAATTGAAATAAAGAGTTCTTAAAGAAAACAATGGTACAGCAGAGACAATTAAAAGTTTATAGAGTTTAAAGAGCATTAACACTGAAACATGGTATTATATGTGTATGTATATACAATAAATCAACAGATGATTATTCTAATCAGTGAGAGTAACTTACATTAATTAACGAGGATATTTGTCTGAATGACTTGGAAAGCGATGAATAAGAGATATACAATGTTAAGTTTGAGTGTTATATATATATATATAAGATGGTCCACGGCGGAAACAAAATTTCGACTTATTGAAGATGATTAGAGAAGAAACACGCGCAAAATGAATAGGTGTTGAATACTTCTACGTCGTTTTACGACGCGGCTAAATTCACAGGTCGTTACGTCATTTATTTGGTTTAATTATTTGATCATATTTTAATTGCCAGATAATAGCTTCCTTGAAGTTGTTTTGAGTGTCAACTGCACCTTATAAGTCTTCTAGAAATAATAAAATATTTCACGCTTTTTATTTTCCATAATTCTTTTCATATTAATTATTCATCCATTGAGCAACCCTCTTGTCCTTTTTGATCTATTTAATTAAGAACATAAAATCTTAATGGGTGTAAATCACATCAGGACAATATGTGATATTTTTATATACGCTTTAGCATTTCATTTATTTAATGTTTCTATTGCCGGGCTTTCCCGAATCAAACAAGCAAACATAGGTTTGATTCTTAATTATCCAACATCCGAACGTAAATATATAGATTTTTTTTTTCCTTTCGGAATAATATTATATTTATGCTTCCAAATTATTAGACACTAGTAAATAGTTCTATATTTGTTATCTATGTACTTGTAAATAATATATTTACTTATAAATTTTAATCTTAGTTATATATAACAAAGTACATACAAAATAAAGTAAGTCCTAATCATAATGGCTTCACTTTTAAAACATCAAAATGACATCATTAGAACATATAATTGTCAACGAACGTAGAGCTTATCAAAGATTAACAAGCATTTTACAGAAGCCATATTGTCTTGAGTGTGTATCGGATTTCAACTGCGACGTAAGTAATATATAAGATATCAGCCGCCAAATCAAGATTAGACACCTCCTGAACTCAAACCTTAACAAATTAATTTAAACCAACGACGCTTTTTTTCCACACTATTATCATCTTTCTCGCCGACCACTCTTGCTTGTCTTTGGAAGGTAATATATAAAATGAATGCAGACGCTGCAGCCAAGACCAATTCTTTGATGAATAATTTCTGTAGTGCAATTTCCTATGTTGTTCGTGTAACTGCCTTCCTGCCGTGAAAGGTTTCTTTCTTTCCTTGTATGCGAGAAACAATGTTGTTAATTAAGCCATACTTGTCTAATAATGGAAATATCTACAAATTTTCTGAGAACTTGCTCGAATGTTTTTCCAGTGATTAATATCTATACGTTTGGAATATTCAATCAAGGTGAGCTTAGCCGACAGAATCATCAAATTAAATTCAGAAACAACCAATATATTATATTTTTGTTTTTATGAAGAGAATTACGTAGGTATCATTAATTCTTTTTTCTGTTGCTTATCTGTTGCCGTACTTTCCCTGACAAAATACTTTTTGCTGTTCCTTTTAGTTTTCCTTCTTTTTTTTTTCCCACTCATTTGGCATGCCAACTAAACATATACAAATATATACTCAACAAATGTATGATGAGAAAGTATATATCATGTTTTCTTTAAAAGGTTGTTCTAAGAAGTACAAAATTACACTCGTGAATATTAAATTAATATTTTGATTAGTATAAAAGTATACCATTTTGAATTTTTCATATATAAAATTTATTACTTCTAATGATTCCTTCTTTTAAGAGGTGGGTTATATTTAATGTAAAAATAATTTGAAATACTAAATTTTCACACAAATGAGTTATTAAACTCAAGGAAATTTCATCATTAGTCCCTATATTTATAAAAAAGTATCAGTTTAGTCCCTATTATTTTAAGAGTAGCCCATTTAATCTTCAATGTTTCAAGAGAGTCAATTTATTTACTATGTTTCAGAAGTAAACCGTTTATTCCTTGCAAAAAAATGTCAATTTTCATCCTCATTAATCGGTCATGTAATGTCCTTGCAAAAAAAAATATCAATTTTTATCCTTGTTCATTGGTCATGTGACCATCACATTAACTTTTTGAGAGCTAAAATAGGGATCAATTAGGTCAATCTTTACAAATATTGAGAACCAAATTGATTACTTTTGAACAATATGGACCAATATTTTGAATATATTAGGGACCAAATCAAGCACTTAAAAAATAATAGGGACAAAATTTACATTTTCTATAAATATGGGCCATTTGTAAAATTTGTGCTGAAATTAAATATAGTAAGTGTAATATTGTACCCGTTAAAAAATTCTTTCTTCAAATAAATTTTCACTCAGTTTCGCAAGGTAAAGCATATGACGAATACATTCTCTTTTTCTTATTACGTTTTAGTTGGGGAGGTCATTTTCATGTTAGTAATTAGATGAAGTATACTGACCTTCTTTCTAATTAATCATGATTTAAAATGTCTCCTAGCGCATTTAAGGTTATTGGCAACCGCAAGTGGCCGATAAACAGTCCACACATGGTCTAAGAAATCTCCTCATTAGGTAACAAAAGGGAAGACCTTAATTAAGTAATTTACCGAACGTGACCATACTCAAACTACCTTGCATTTAATTTATATTGGGACTATCAAAACTTTTCCTAGATGAAGAGAGATCAAAGAAGGAAAAATAAAAGAAGGGGAGGGGGGAAGAGCTTGGGTTAAATGAAGGTAGCAGAGAGAGGGGAGATTTTGGGTTTGTTTGGCTTTTTCACGAAAAAAAGTATTTTTTTTTAAAAAAATACATTCTTTTTACAATAACTGTTAGGCTTATTTTCAAAAGAATTGAAACTCTAGAAAAAACTTAAATATTATTTTTTTAGAAGTCAAAATTTTTAACTTCTCAAAAAAAATATTTTTTTAAAAAATTATTAAAAAAACATTTTTGTAAAAAAAAAAAACCAATCCAAACAAATCCTACATATTAGGGATGGAACGTCCTGTTAAGGGTTGAGGAAAGGGTCATCGGGTTTCAGGCCCAACACGGTCAAATCCCACTCCTAATTGGTTTTTAGAAATTTTTTTTTAAATTAGGGTATCTCAATTCTCGATGGATTTGAAACTAATTCTTTTTGGACCTAGTCTTGATTAGACAAAAATTTTTGTTTCTTATTAATTCTTTTCAGTCCTTGGATTGGATAAAATCCAAGTTCTAACAAGATTAAAACTTGGAGTCTGAGGGCATGTGAATTAACCTTGGAGGAGCCCAAATGCCTTTATTGAAGCATTAACTAGATGCCAAGCTTGGAGAAAAGGTGATACACATCGTTGACAATATCCGTGGTAAAGGTAGCGTTAAGCCATGTTCGAATGAGACTATCGAGTCGCAACCAGGAGCGACGAGATGGCGAGGATTTCGGTGGACAAGGGAACGTGTCGTCAATGATACCGGAGACTCCAAAAGGGAATAGAACATGATCAAGTTGAGAACGCCATAGCCTATAATTAGAGCCATTAAACTTAATAGTAACTACAGTAGTGGTATTCAAGCTACTAAAGTTTAGAAGTTGAAGTAGCAGAGAAGTAGCAGCAAGGGAGAGACCACCATCACTAGCAATGGTTGTGGTGACAATAACAGCAGAAATTGATGGTAAAGGCATGTTCATGGACACATAAAGAGAAGGAGAAAAGGTGGAGCCTAGCAGATCTTGGTTGAGAGTTGAAGCAGATATCATTGTAGCAGGGGTCGTGTCTAGGGTAAAAAGAGAGAGAGGATCTACAATTAAAGAAAAGGTTAGAGGGTCCATAGGCACCGATGACATGGTGGGAAAGATAGGGTTTTGACTCTGAGAAGAAAGCGTAGGTGTGAGGACCAAAGAGGTCCTGATGCCGTTATAACAGCTAAAAGCCCAAATACAAAAGGGTTGGCAGGCCCAAATAATACACAAAGAGGCCTAATAACATATCAGGCACAAGAAATGAGGAGAAGCATTAGATCACGATATAAGCCAAAAGCTCTACTTGATTACGTGGCATAGAAATAGTTGAGTTTGTTATAGCTATGATGTATGACATGACTTAGTGATATATATATAGAGTAACAAAGAAGAGCAAGGTGTGAAAAAGTGTTCTTTCTTTTTACTTTTCTTCTTCTCTGTAATTTTTTCTTAAGAAATACAAAACCCAGAAAATCAATTCTCTCTTTTTACTTGTTCTTTCTAGTTGGTTGTTACAATTTGGTGCTCTCGATGAGTATGGCGGAAGGTACACGCCTGAATGTTTTGGGCGAGCAAGTCAAAAAATTGCAAGATACAGCAGAAGATCAATCTCAAAAGCTACAACAATTTGACCAAGTCATGACTGATCTCACTGCTAAGCTTAACCAAACGCTCTTGCTCCTCAAATCTACAAACCCCGTTTCACAACCTTTCCCTTCCCCTGCTTTGACCACCTCCAACTCCACTTCTTCTTCTTCTACAACTTTACCTACAACCAATTTTGCCCATTTACCACCTCCGCCACTTCTCTCCCCATCATCACCTTACCCTTTTTTCAATTGTCATCATACTTCTCTATCACCACCTCCTTTTCCACATCAAACCACAATTCCCATTTACATGTCTCATACACCTTTCCCTTCTTACTCATCTCCAACCCAGATTCCTCCCTCTTCCACCACAATCATACCCCCACCCTCTTTTAATTCCTTACCGTCGTTTTCATCTTCTTTTCTTGACTCCGCTGGCAGTTGCATCAAATTAGACCTTCCCTGATTCGATGGCACGGATCCCATAGATTGAATCTGCAAAGCCGATCAATATTTTGCTTTCAATCGTGTACCGGATGACCAGAAGTTAGTTATTGCTTACTATCACATGGATGGCCGAGCCTTACACTGGTTCCAAGGTATGTTTCGTTCCAGACAATTTTTCACGTGGAAATAATTTACTCGAGCACTTGAGGTTCGTTTTGGTCCATCTGAATTTTTAGATTATCAAGGGGCTCTGGCAAAATTGGTACAAACTTCTTCTGTTGATGATTATCAAACTCAGTTTGACGCTTTGATGAATCGCACATGTGGGCTTCCTCATTCATTTTTGCTCAGTTGTTATGTCGCTGGACTTCGGGCCGACATTCATGCAGAGGTCTAATCTTTACGGCCCACTACCCTCAACCAGGCAATGGGACTGGCCAAACTACAGGAAAATAAACTAATGGAGCAGGCCCGTTTAGCTAAAGAGGCCTCTCGAAATAAGTGGGCCACTAATGTTCTTACATCGAGCCCAATAAAATTCCAAACTCAGAAATCTTTTCCTTCTAATTTTGTACACGACACCAAACAAAACTTTACCACCACCACACAATCTAATCCACCAGCTAGACACCAACCCTTCACCTCAACTTCCACCGTCACCTCTGTTCCTGTTCGAAAACTCACAGTCGCAGAGATGCAACAACGACGTGATAAAGGACTTTGTTATAATTACGACGAGTGTTATGTATTCGGGCATAGGTGCAAAACGAAACCACAATTTTTCATGATAGATTGTGGTGAGACAGGCATGGAGGATCCTCAAGTGACTGATCTGATAGCTAAGCCAAATCAATCAGAGGAATTCAGCCATCAACCTGAGATTTCTTTGAATGCTCTGGCCGGTAATCACTCTCCTAACACTCTCCGCTTTACAGGGGAATTGAGGGGTACTCGAGTTCATATTTTAGTGGATGGGGGCAGCACTCACTCGTTTATCCAATCACGAATAGCCAACCATCTTAATCTTCCAGTTGAGTATACATCACATCTGAGTGTTGTTGTTGGAAATGGGCAGAAACTGTAGAGTGAAGGGGTGGTGCGACATGTTACACTATTAATTCAAGGGGTTAAGATCCACACTGATTTGTATGTATTACGATTAGAAGGTTCTGATATTGTTTTGGGGGTCGCCTGGTTAGCTACACTGGGTCCGGTGCTGCAAGATTATGCAAACCTCACTATGACCTTTAGTTTGCAAGGGCCTGAGATCACTCTTAAAGGTGACTCTCTTTTGAATATGGAACAGGTTCCTTTGTCTGATGTGAAACGCATGGCTGCCACTGGTTCGATAGCTGCTTTTTATAGCTTAACGATGCTTTCTGACAACCGCCCTATAAACCAGTGTACGGATCCACAACTCTCTGCTTTGTTATCGAACTATGCTAAGGTTTTTTAACCCCCTCGTGGTCTTCCACCATGTCGTAGCAGAGATCACTCCATTGAGCTATATCCTGGCACTTCACCTATTTCAGTAAAGCCATACCGATATCCACATGCTCATAAATCATAAATTGAATGGCTAGTAAATGAAATGTTGGAAGAAGGCATTTTCAGCATAGCTCCAGTTCCTTTTCTGCCCCAGTATTACTGGTTCAAAAAAAAGATGGTACATGGCGATTTTGTACTGATTATCGAGCTCTCAATTCGGTAACGGTGAAGGACAAATTCCCAATTCCAACAATGAAGGAATTGCTTGATGAATTAAATGAAGCCACTGTTTTTTCCAAACTTGACTTACGAGCCGGGTACCATCAAATTCGCGTAAAAAAAGAGGATGTGCACAAGACAGCATTTCCGACACATGAAGGGCATTATGAGTACTTAGTCATGCCATTTGGACTCACTAATGCCCGGTAACATTTCAATCCCTGATGAATGATACTTTCAAGCCCTTATTGCGTAAATGTGTTCTCGTTTTTTTTAATGACATCCTCATTTACAGTTCCTCTGTTCAACAACACTTGGAGCACTTAGATCAAGTGCTCTCTTTATTGCTAACAAATTCTTTTTGTGCTAAGCAGAGTAAATGCATTTTTGCCAAAACAAGTATTGAATATCTTGGACACATTATCTCCAACAATCAAGTGGAGATGGACCCAACCAAGGTTGAAGCGGTTCTTCGATGGCCTATTCCAACATCGATCAAAGCTTTACGAGCTTTTTTGGGGCTTGCAGGGTACTATAGACGTTTTATAAAGAACTTTGCGGCTATAGCTCGTCCTCTTACTGATCTGCTTAAGAAAGATGGTTTCCATTGGAATGACACAGCCACTGCAGCTTTTCGCCAACTTCAACGTGCCCTCACATCTGCTCCAGTCTTGGCATTGCCAAATTTTCATTCTATCTTTGTGATAGAAACGAATGCTTCCGGCATAGGCATTGGGGCAACTCTTTTACAAGAAAAGCATCCTATCGAGTACTTCAGCCAGAAACTTACTCCCCATTGGCAAGCAGCATCCACTTATCAACGTGAAATGCTTGCGATAACCACGGCTGTTGCAAAGTGGCGACACTATTTAATTGGTCGCCATTTTAAGATCAAACCTGACCAACAGAGTCTTAAAGCCCTGATGGAACAAAAACTGCAGACTCCAGATCAACAAAAATGGTTGGTCAAACTGCTTGGCTTTGATTTTGAAATTCTATACAAACTGGGGAAAAAGAACAAAAGCACTGATGCACTATCTCGCCGACCATTGGAGGCTGAATTCTTATTATTATCTATGCCCATGCCAGCAATTTTGGACACTCTTCGCGCCACTCTTGCTACTGATAATCAAGCCATCTCTCTGATTGAGCAACTTTCTCGGCCTACTCCTTCCTTGGCCGACTGGAGTTACAAAGATGGTCTTCTCTTTTACAAGTGTAAGCTATTTGTTCCTATCCCATTGCGATTGCAATTCCTGAAGGAATTTCATGATTCACCGGTAGGGTGTCATGCGGGCTTTATGCGTACATTTCAACGATTGGCTGCCAATTGTTATTGGCAGACAATGAGGCAAGATGTAAAAAATTATGTGGCTGCTTGTTTGGTCTGCCAACAGTCTAAATCTATGAATACACATCCAGCTGGGTTATTACAACCGTTGTCAATTCCCTGCAGAGTTTGGGAGGACATTTCAATGGATTTCATTCAAGGACTTCCTTCATCCAATGGCTATACAGAAATTTTGGTGATTGTCAATCGGTTCTCCAAATATGCCCATTTTATTTTATTGCAACCTCACGCAACCAGCTCCAAGATAGCTGAAATTTTTGTCAAGGAAATTGTTCGCCTCCATGGAATTCCTACCTCAATAGTCAGCAACAGAGACAAACTTTTTTTGAGCAATTTTTGGAAAGAACTATTCAAACTACAAGGTACTTCCCTCAACATGTCCACTGCCTAACATCCCCAATCAGATGGACAAATGGAACGCGTGAATCGTACACTGGAAATGTATCTTTGCTCTTTTATTGCAGATTCCCCCAAATTGTGGTCCAAATTTCTGCCTTGGGTTGTGTTTTGGTGCAACACTTCATATCACCACTCCATTAAAATGACTCATTTTTTAGCTGTCTATGGACGTCACCCCCCCAGAATTGCTCAGATATGTCCCATTCTCTTCCTCTAATGCCGCTGTGGACAAAGAATTGCAGGATCGTGATGCTATCTTAAGACAACTAAAACACAATTTGCACATTACCCAACAACGAATGAAAGCCCAAGCTGATAAAAAAAGGACTGAATGTGAATTTGCAGTTGGGGATTGGGTTCTTGTGAAGCTCCAACCTTATCGCCAAACATCTATGCGCAGTACTGTGAATCAGAAACTAAGTCAAAAATTTTTTGGACCTTTTCATGTTCTCGCACGAATAGGTACGGTCGCATATAAAGTCAAACTGCCTCCGACATCAAAGATCCACCCTGCTTTTCATGTCTCCATGCTGAAGAAAGCTGTCGATTTCAATGATTCTTCCGAACACTCTCCAGCAATTCCTCCTTACCCTAATATGCCACAGGTTGTGCCTCAAGCAATTTTGGATCGCAGACAACTCATTCGCCAGGGCAAACCAGTCGAACAAGTGCTTGTACAATGGTCTCAGTTGCCCTTAGACAATGCTACATGGGAAGATGCTGCTGAGATCCTCCATCGTTTTCCTACTTTCAACCTTAAGGACAAGGTTCCTTTGCCACCTGGGGGTAATATAACAGCTAGAAGCCATACAAAAGGGTCGGCAAGCCCAAATAATACACAAAGAGGCCTAATAACAGATCAGGCACAGGAAGTGAGGAGAAGCATTAGATCACGATATAAGCCAAAAGCTCTACTTGATTACGTGGCATAGAAATAGTTGAGTTTGTTATAGCTATGATGGATGGCATGACTTAGTGATATATATAAAGAGTAACAGAGAAGAGCAGGGTGTGAAAAAGTGTTCTTTCTTTTTACTTTTCTTCTTCTCTGTAATTTTTTCTTAAGAAATACAAAACCCAGAAAATCAATTCTCTCCTTTTACTTGTTCTTTCTAGTTGGCTGTTACAGCCGTATAAGAGTGTTTACGGTGATTCACCCTAACTAGGGTGATTAGCATATATTTATAGTGACAATATTGTGTACAAATTTACATGATTGACCTTTATATATATATGGTAATACATGATACAAGATATACTCTAATACTATTTGTGCAATTTTGGGATGCCAAAATAAACTTGGCACTTATATCATACTTCTTCATGAGCTTCGGTTTCTTTGTATACTGCATGGTGAAGTCTTCCCGCATCTGGAAAAGATACTATCCTCATTAGATATAGAGAAAATAAAGGATTTAGCTTTTTTCTTTTCGTGCAACTTGATTTTTTTTTAACCCCCTTCCAAACCCCCCCCCCCAACATCCCACCCAATCCCCCACCCTTCATGGATTTGATCACAAGATCTCATTCTTAGAGGAATAGCCTCAATCGCTTAAGCTACTCCCTTGTTCCTTTGTGCAACTCAATAGTTGCTATATAAATATTGTTCCAACTGGTTACATTGATTTTTATTTTCTTAAACAGCTATTTAATTTTGATCCTTTGAAATATGGAAGTGTTTAACTTTTCATTGTAGTCTCATAAATGATAATAAGATGAAAGTTTAGAGTGTGGAATGAGAATACCAATTTCGCCAGTCGTTATTGTATTTCAATGAATGCATCGTTGATGACTTCATCTTTATGTACGTATTTATTAATTTATTTTTCCTCGCGAGGGTACTTATCAATTTGTTGGTAATGGAAATCAAAGGAAAAAAAAAGAAGTTATAGACATAAATGACCTCTAGAGAATATTTTTTTGCGAGTTTGATGTACTATAAATTGTTAATAATTAATTATTATAATTTTATGAATTGGTAAAATCATAATTTCTTGCCAATTCATAGCAATAGTGATTTAAGCTTAGTTTGATGAAACTACGAGCCTATTTGATTTTTACTATTTGCATCTTATAATCCACAAAGAAACACTCCCAAACACCTTCTAAGTCCACATTAACTCTTCTATCTAATAATTTTTTTTCTTTATTTATTTATTTATTTATTTATTTATTTATTTATTTTGGGGGGAGGAAGTTTACTAACAATTATGGAGGACAATGAATTAGTTGGTGGCAACCGGCGTAGTTTAATCATGTCATTTTATAACATAAAATGTCTTTTATGCTCTACAAAGTTAACATTACACGCAAGTCAAGTTTAATAAATACTTAAATTTCCCTTGATACAAACATATATATATATATGCACACACACAGAGACATATATGTAGCTCTCGCAGTAATTACCTAACAAGTTCTCTTTCCTCCGCCGCCCCCCAACACACACACGTCGGGAGTCATCGGCTATGCTGATGAAGGATACACGAAGAAAAGTGCAACTTTTTTTTTTTTTCCTCGCAAGATAAGAAAAGTGCAACCTTTTTCTGCGTTAATAAGGTGATTCAAAGGATAAGAATCTGGATTGTGCCCATAAGATCATGAGTACGTGTCAGATGCTCCCACGTTACAATGGCTAACGATCTTTTGGGCCCCACATAAAAAGTCGTGGATAAAATTAACTACTTTGTTTCTTGCGATGCAAGAACCATATCAGGTGAAAGATCCAAATCATGCATGAAGAGAAGTTCTACAATAATATAATATCAAGCTTGGTCAATGTATATGGGATATCCTATTCTGGTTACTTTATCCACTTAACCGACTTTCGAAGCTTCTAAACGATCCATCATTAAGAAATTACTTGGTTTAAAGTAATTTAATCATGTATCTAATCTAATGATAAGGCTTTATAAATAACTAATTGCTACGCAAAGTTCCGACAGAAAGATGCTAGGGTGCAAGTTAGTTATACGTTCAGTAACAAGCATAAATAGATTCTTCTTCAGTTCGTCTCTCTGAGCTTGGCTGATAATATCACAAGCCACACAAACAGGTGAGACAATCATTAGAGAGTTTGATGTACTATAAATTGTTATTATTTCATTAGTATTAAGTTTATGAATTGGTAAAACTTCTTGCCAGTTAGTTCATCACAATGTCATATATCAAAATCACGTTTAGCTTGTAAAAAAGATATTTGTATATTTATTTATTGTATTAATATACCCCTCAAATGTAGGTGGTATTTGTGTTTTAGTCTTGCATGTAAATAGTTTTATTATTTTTAAATAAGTTGCAATGAATTTGCATGTGGACAGTTTTAATATTTTTAAATATGTGACAGTGATTTTTGAACCTAAGACTAGCTGATATATGTTTTTAAATAGATGATAGTGAGTTTCAAAACTGAGACCATTTGATCTATACGCTCTGATATCATATTAGCGTTTCACCTTATCTAAAAGTTTAAATTTGTATAGAGGATATTGATGTATTTATTTATTGTATAATAAGCTTGTAGAAAGGATATTGTTGTGTTTATTTATTGTATTAATAGCGTAAAGCTTAGTTTGACATAGTGAAACTATGGTGTTCTCGTGACTTATATATAGTGTTTCCAAACCCAAATTTCTGCCCACGTTTTCTCCACAGGCACTGGCTCTGGGACCATGAACTCAATGGAGTACTCTATAGCTGATCCAAGAACATTCGCTCTCAAGCTGAAAGTTGACTGCAAAGAATGCGAAAGAAAGCTGAAAAAGTTGCTGCAAAGTATTCAGGGCGTTCACTCGGTTACAATAATCAAGAAACAACACATATTGTCCATCACAGGTACAATAGATCCTTCCACAATCATAACGATGCTTGAGAAATATGGAAGAAAAGCCGAGCTCTTGTGGGATCAACGCCCAGCAAAACATGGTGAAGTTATACAAATCAGTACAGCAAATGATTATTATCCAAAAAAGGAGGAATCACTTCAAAAAATATTATCTGAAACCACTAAAAAGTTAAAGAATGTTGAGGTTGCTATTACAGACAAAGTTTCCAGCCCTGATCAACAACTCCATGGCGAAATTCCTTGTTGTGTGGCTTCTGCCTCTTGTTGTGGTGGCCATGGAATACATACCATTCAAGACCACCACGGCTGCTGCTACTATCATCCACCGCCAGCTCCTCCACCAACCCCACCAATGACGTCATACACTTATAATTATGGCATCAGCGATGACCATGACTATGGCTGCATGATCATTTGACGTTTTGATAGTTCGCGCTCGTATACATATATACGACACGCTCGTTCTATCTCGGAATGTGTGGTTTTGTTCAGCTTTGGGAATTCTACTTTTGTTTGTAATTAATCCCACATTTTCTATAGTCCAATTGTAATTTTCAGTGGTTTGGGATTTTATAATATTAATTACGTTGTGAAAAACAATAGTTGATCGTTTTAGACGGCTCTGAAAATGTACCGATGATATTAGATATCATCATATTTTTACTATATAAATGTTACATCTTATGTATATCTTTAGTTGGTATAAATATATAGCAGATAGATAGATGGGTACGTTGTCCCAAATTTTTTTATTGAAATATTAATTGTCTCTCGTTGATAAAAATCGGCGATCAATATATAGTAATTTGCCTTCTGAGCAGAAAGAAAAAAAAAAAAATTTCATCTTGTCCCCAAGTAAAAAATATGTAATAATTAAGCATTAGGTGCTATAAATAAAGAACTCCTTGTTCTGACCTGCATATTAGCTTTGTCGAATATTTTCCTCTACATAAATTTCTCTCTGCGCTCACCAGAATCCAGATGATGATAATCGGTGTTTTTGTTACTCCCGTCTCTGGCCCGCCAGCTTATGAAGTTCCAATACTTTCATGTTTTAGAAAAGGGTAAATAGCGCTTAACCCCGTGGTTTATCAAAAATGCACATTTAGCCTCTTTGTTTCGGGTATGGGTTGGTGTCCGGATGTTGAAGATGTGGCCCAAACAGGGGCGTTTGCTTTATTAGAAGGGTGTTCGCTTGCTATGATGTCAAAGCCCGCGATTGTAACGCTAGAAAGCTATGCATTATAGGTGTTTGATGAAGTGTCTCATAGGTACTCGATAAGAATTGGAAACTTGAAGCTGCAGTTCGGGAGATGAGAGAAAATCTGCAACAGTGTCTTTTGGCTTAAGGTCGAACTAATAAAGTGTTCCGCTATACTGATGTTGATTGGGTTGCTAAGGGCTCGTTTGGATTAGTTTTTTTTAAAAGTGTTTTTTTTAACAGCTTCTGAAAAATAGTTTTTTTTTAGAAATTGAAAATTCTGGCTTTTAAAAAAAGTTGTATTTGAGCTTTTTTCAGAGTTTTAAATTTTTTGGATGACAAATCAAATAGTTATTGTAAATTTAATGTAATTTTTTCAAGAAAAAAAGTTACTTTTTCCTGAAAAAAAAAAGCCAATCCAAACAGGTCCTAAGTCAGCCCGGCTTAGTGCCCTTCCTTCAAATTGCATTGTTAATCCCCTTTATCTTTGAGGGGATTGGGTTCTCATGATGTTATTGTGTCTCATGTAACTTGAATGGTCGGTCTATTAATCATATCTCTATTTGCTGGGGAAAAAAAAAAATCATTTGCATTTGCATGCATGCATTACTCATAAAATTATCATTGTATACATATATCTTTTCTTAAAGTGTTACATATATTACGCACTTAATAATGTATACATTAGATTTTCCCAAAAGCATTTATCTCATTTTACAGTAATCTATTAAATATTCATGCAATACTACCAACAATTACTATTGGGTTAATTACATCAGATTTGGCTGTTGGTCGCCATATTCTATATCAAGTTATTAATATAGCAATACAATTTCAAATTCATTTACGATAAATCAAAACCATACAATAAGATTTTTGTGGTAGATATACATTTGACTACAGCTTTTAATATTTATGCTTGATAAAAATTTCAATCATGCAACATCTATCATGCTTGGATTTCATTTCGTATCCAATTACACACACCATACGCTACCATATAATTAATGGAATTGTAAAGATTTAACGAACAGCCTTTGTTCTAATTTTCTACAAGTAATTGTAATATAATCAGAGGTGCATAAGTTACATTAATTTATGGCAAAAAGCAGTAATAGCTAGTGTAAAGGAACAAGATAATATAGCTACATCACATTCTTGTAAGCGTAAAAATCATTAAACTTAACCATGACATCGTCGTAATCGCTGGATGCAGTGAAAGTGTTGGTGGTGAGAACAATAACGGAGATGAGTGCACAAACGAAGGTAAGAATCCTCACAACAAGAGCTACAACTGGAGAAACTGCGTTGGATGGCGGTGGAGCCATATCTTTAATCTTTCTCTGTCTGATAAATTAGCTCTACAAATAAGTTATTAAGTATACATTTATGTATAGATAGATAGATATAATCTTCTCAAAGTATAGTTTTGATGGGGAGAAATCTAATCCCAATAATAATCTGTGAAGCAGATAGTTGTATTAGATAATATTAGTCATTATCACTTGACCCTTTACTAGTTGGCGCTTGTATGCGAATATATAAGATGCACTCGATCTATTTCGGTAGGTGCGGTTTTGTTCAGCTTTAGAAATTCTACTTCTCTTTGTGATACGTCCCACATTTTCTATGTTCCACTTGTAATTTTCAGTGGTTTTGGCATTTTATAATACTAATTATAATTACATTGTGTAAAACAATAATTGATCGTTTTACCGTGCTATGATAATTATGTATCAGAGGGTCGGATTATATATATTAGATATCATTATACTTTTATTACCTAAATATCACCTTATATCTATATATTTAGTTGGTATACTCGTATATATAAACAATATATAGTGGGATTGTCCCAAATTTTTCTTTATCAAAATGTTAATCATCTCTCATTGAAAAAAATTGTTAATCAATACTTATTTGCATGTTATAGTTCCTCCTATTAAAAAAAACTAATTTTTCCCTGAGTAAAATATATGCAATTAATGAGACGAGTAAGCAAGAGTCATCGCCACAAAAATACTCTTTCTTTTGATCTCGCACTACGTGTTTCAATCATTTTCGGTTGGAAAAATCAAGGACAAATGCACACACATATTAAAACACAGTGAAAACATACACAAAGAATACATAATAATTTTAACATGGTTTAGCCCTCTACCTACGTCCACAATCTCCCTCTGGGATAAATTCTACTATTCAACAATAATAAGTTATATACGATAATAAGTTTTTATGCGGATAAAAAAGTCTAAACCTTCTCCCACGAAATTTTTACAATAGCTCTATCTTCAACAAGACTAGAACGAATATGAGACACACTCTCTCTCACACATGGGGCTCTCAGGATCTCTCACCCATTTCCTCCTATGGGGTGTGGCCCTAAGCCAACTACTTCAAATTAGAAGACCCCCCATTTATAGGAGAGAAATTCTTACTCTCCAAGAATTCTCTTTCACTAGTTTAGACAAGTCTTAAATAAGATAACTCTGTTAACTACCTTCTCCTCCAAGTTTCCTAATTTGTATGAGTTTGAACTTTCAGCTATAAACCAACAAATTCCTCTCTTAACGAAAAGTCTAAATGTTCTTTGCTGCAACTATAACCTCTTCACAGTCTTCATATCGGAGCCTTTACTTAAAGGCACTCTTCATGACAACGGCTACCAACACATCCTAGCAGGTTCATAGAATCATCACCAACATCCCTATCCATGCCATCTACCATTGATTTCTCAAGGTTGTTTGCGACCTCCCTCGAAACTAGACATCTTAAATGTAGTATTCTTTCCAGCAGTAGCACTCCCCATCAATTGCTTAGCCAAGACTTTAATCGTTCAGCTATGTGGACCATCCATGCATGACTCCTCCCTCGAACCGAACATTCTTCAACTAATCTACTCATCCAAACTTTTCTTCTCTAAAAGTTTGTTCACTAGTCAGCTGAATGTGTTTGCTCGCACAATGCTTCAAAACTTTTGCACAATTCCATCACAAACTCCATCGTTTTAACAAAATTCAAAAGTCATCCACGATACATCAAAAATTTGGCAAAACCGACCTCAAAAACAAACTCAAGATGTCAAAATTAGGTAGAAACACCCTTGGTCAACGCAGTCAACACCCACTCAAAGCCAAACTCAGTGATCAAACTTCTCTCAATTTCACAATCCTAAATTCAAAATCCGGCACCCCCCAAAAATCTTAAGAGTACTCTCAGTCAACTCAATTAAATTTGGTCAAACTCCAATTAAAGCACTTTAATTTCAGGTCATCTTGAGTCTACACCAAGTCTTTCATGCATGCGCCACATCGAACCCTTTCCTCTCACCATCAGATCAGCCTTATATCACTTCCCATTTCTTAATCTAATGGTCAAAAACTCCAAGGTTCACCAAAGAACACAACACCGCAAACCACCATATCCAAAACCATTACATCACATCTCACAATCTAATGGCAATAGAAGGCATGTTCACCAACCTTAGCATGTACCACATAGCATCTAAGCCATACCAATCTTTCTTCTTCATTGTTAAAATCCAAACCCAAAGACCCATTAATCCGTGCGACCTCACCAGTATCTCACCGTCAATCCAACCATCGAATTGATGATCAGATTTCACAATAACGTACTCTACCATCACGTGACCTTCACCTTGCCTTCTAATTGCTAATCAGCACCACCACCATCCACCCTTACCACAACAGGCTGCTATCTTCTTCCTTATGCCTGTGGTGATTACGACCATCTCACACTACAAAACCATTACTAAAATGATCCTTGCTCTCTAAGGAACGTAATGGTACCTTCCACGCATGATGAATTTACCCCAAACGCCATGGCCATCATCCTCCATAGCCATCTTCTTCACGTCATTGACGACTCCGCTGACCATCAATCACTGCGCCACTGGTACCAAACTTTTCCTTTCATTGTCGCGGTTCTAACAATACCTCTCACGCGTGATTTGGTTACTCCTATCAAGATCTGTCATTAAAGCACTTCATAACTTTCAAGCTTTTTCTGGCATCATTTTTGGTCACGAAATGCTACAAAAATATCAAATGAACTCCTCGAGCTCCAACAAGTTCAATGTATGCTCAAATCTCAGTTTTGATCCTCGAATCAATATCTAACTTAGGCTCGAGCACGAGCTGTCCATCTGTCCTAGCAGCGTTCCGATCATTTTTAAGCAATACCACCATCATGATGTAACTTCTCTCATCACAACTAATCTAATGGTGGTCTTGTTTCTGAAATTGGGGGTCGAACGAAAATTTTACAATGTCGATCTTCTTCTTTTACATTCCTCTTTAGCACAGTTGCTTCACACGACAACTTCTTCAGAATTTTGTCCTACTTGCATCGTCATCTTGCCCAATTCACCAACTGGGCTCTAATACCACTTGTTGGAAAAATCAAAGACACACACGCACATGTTAAAGCACAACAGAAACACACCCAAAGAACACGCATTTTTAACGTGGTTTGGCCTTCTACCTACGTCCATGATCCCCTTATGGGATAAATTCCACTATTGAATAATAATGGATTACACACGATAATGACTTTTTGCACGGATAGAAAAGTCTAAACCTTTCCTCACAGAGTTCTTACAATAGCTCTTTTTTTAACAGGACTAGAACGAATGTAAGACGCTCTCTCTTACGCACGTGATGCTCTCAAGATCTCTCACCACACCTCCTCTATGGGATGTAGCCCTAAGGCACCTACTCTAAGTTACAAGACCCTCATGTAATGAAAGAAATCCTTGCTCTCCAAGATTTTTCCTTCACTAGTATAGGCAAGTCTTAAATAAGGTGACTCTTTTAATGACCTTCTCCATCAAGTTTCCTAATTTATATAGGCTTGGACTTTAAGCCATAATCTAACATTTTCCTACGTTGTAATCTGACGCTCTTCATCTTGCTAATGTTCTCTCTCACCATTGATCTATCTTCTTTAGAGCTCTCCTCCATCTTCTCAAACAAACTTATCCTTCCAATGCTCAAAGCCCCGGCCTTCGACCAATGGCTCTGGTTTTCTTTTTCTTTTTCATCCTGTTTGTTCTCTTTTATTTATTTCTCATGTTTATTTTTTGTGTTTTTCTATGTATTATATACTTTTTATACTAGGCAGAAGTATTAAAAAAATTTTACTCAAAATTAATAATTTTTTAACACAAAATAACACAAACATATCATCCTATATATACATATGTACATGCATACATACACATATTTATTCAATTACTCTTAATAGATTATAGAATATTGATGATGCACAAAACAAAGAAAAATATATTTTCAATTCTCCAAACACATTTTAGTATATATAAAAATAACTATTTCTCATTTATTGACCCTAAAAGGTATCTATGCATACACACACACATATTCGTCTTTCTTGGTAAATTGACAACATTTAATTTTTTAGATTGCTAATCACCTAACAATTTTTAAATAAAAGAAATAAATAACAAAATATGTACTACTATTTTTTTTTCTCAGGGTAGGAGATAAAAATGCACATTTAAGATCTTTTTTTTTTCACCAAATAAATACACAAAAATTACTTTTTTATATCATTTTTTAGCTGGGATAGACCATTGCCCCTACTTGCACCCTTAAATCTACCATCGGTTGCCCATCGTGTCTTCTGTGTTCAATTTCGCCATTGTTGGTGGATCTGTTTCTTCAAAAAGTTTTCAAAAGATTACTTTGGGTCGATTTGGCCAACAATTTGTCCAAACTTCTTTGTTCATGCTGGTAAGCTTTGTTCTCACTTTGTTATGACTTGTTTGTGGTTTGCCACTTCTTTTGTGCTTCTAGAGATGTTTAAATGGGCGTAATCCATGTTCTATGTCAAGTGTGAAGATTTCTTGAGGTTCTATCATAAAAACCAACTGGTCAATATGATGAGTGGTCCAAAATCTTTATAAGATAGTCTTAGATTTTATTATTTTTTCATATAAGAGCAATATGTATTTCAACATCCCTCTTCACATGTGACCCGAAACGAAAACTAAGAACGCCAAGAATAGAATTTTTCATGTAGGAGGAATATGTATTCCAAAACCCCTCATTACATGTGACCCGAAACGAAAACCAAGAACTCTAAGAATTGAATTAAATTCAACGAGTCAAAATAGGAATCCCACGAACCAACAGCCAAAAAAACAAGGAACATAAATATAACCTTTTGCAACACCAAAAAGATACAAAATTTTTCACTCACAGAGCTTTGGCGATACAACTTAAAAGCTCGAAACAAAAAGTTATTTCTTACTCCAACCTTACACACATATAGGATATTAATAATTGCAAGAGAGATATACACGCATGAATTCGATTAAACAAACTAGAAAAGGAAATCAGGATAAACATTAAACTCGCTTAGGAAGGGAATAAGCGGAGAAAATTGATGATACGGCGCAGAACAAGAAGGCTAGCAGACACATGCTGGCCGCAGCGTTTGCGACGTTGAGAAATTTATCAACATCTGAATCGTCCGAATCCAGACCGCTCTTCAAATCCTGGGTCATCCCAAAGCTTGCAGCAGCACCAGTGGCCAGTGCGTATGAGATAATCTGCTCAACCATATATTCCTCACTTTTATTATAGTGTTAATTCGGAGAAAAAAGCTCTTCACTATTGAAACAAGATCGTGGCCTCTCTAGTCTCCACCAATTATCAGTCATTTAACGTACTTGGGACAAAAAAAATGATACTGAAAAGAGTGGAATTTATCATGCCACGTAGTTTGTGTGTTACATATGTGTGTTTGTTTTCCGGACATTGCGTGTCACACGTTTTTTTTTTCCCACTCTTTACTTCTTTATTTCAACGAAATAAGTATCTTAAAATAAGTTTATTAATTCCAAACACACTATTAGTCGACCATCAATGCAATATGTACAAAATCACAGTTAAAATTTTTTGACAAATTAATATTAATCGCGTAACAATGTTATAGTGTGATGATCAGATATATACGAAGGGAATTAATACCTTGTCACCGTAGAAATCAAACTGAAGCCGGAGATCACCACCGATGCGGTTCCCAGTAGACACTTGGAAAACCGTGAGAACCGTTTGTAATAGACTATAAGCAAGCCCAATCACAGTAGTCGCAAACAGGTACCTATAGTTAATAATGCATTAGACAATTAGTCCACTCAAATTACAAGTTTTTAATTTGTCGTCCATCTATATTGGATAACATAATT
Organism: Cordia subcordata; assembly: GCA_028554755.1. Lineage (NCBI taxonomy): Eukaryota > Viridiplantae > Streptophyta > Magnoliopsida > Boraginales > Cordiaceae > Cordia > Cordia subcordata. Next base: position 25,971,755 of record JAPTOF010000003.1, on the reverse strand, counting down.
TACTTTACGTATCAAAATAATAATAATAACAAGAAACTTTATTAATTTAATGATTTGAGGTGGTAGACACTAGACAGTAATATGGCAAGAAGCAGTAATATTGGCTAGTCTGTAGAAAGTAGATTATATAGATCATCACGTACCTGTAAGCGTAAAAGTCTTTGAACTTAATTTTGACTTGCACGTAATCTGTGGATGCAGTGACAGTGTTGGTGGTGAGAACAATAATGGAGATGAGTGCACAAATGAATGTAAGAATCCTCACAACAAGAGCCACGACTGGAGAAACTACGTTGGATGGCGGTGGAGCCATATCTTTAATTTCTCTTCGTCTAAGTAATTAGCTCTACAGATAAGTGTGTTCTCTTTAAGTATATAGATATATAACCTTCTCAAGTGTGTGTGTGTATATATATATATATATATATGTATATAGTTTCTCAAGTGTGGATGAGGGATGGATGGGTAACACTGCGCACGTCTATATGTAGGAGTTTCATACGCGGCTGTGCAGACGTTGACTTGAGCAATTGCTGGCGGCCAAGTCAATGTGTAATGCAGAGTTCATCATCCTATGCCACATGCAGCAATATTTTACTTCTTTTCTTCCTTTTTTTTTTTCTTGTCTTTTTTCCTTGGGATCAAGATCACTAGCGTTTACTTTGAAAGCATCACTGGTATTATGGTTGGTGGTTAATTGACCCGAGAAGGACGGTTAACGAATGCGTGTAGGATTACTTGTATGATTGATTTGTTTGACTTTTATTAATTTGGTTTGGTCCCCTTGTCAAATTGGTATTTGGGAAACCAATTATGTTTTGGGTAAATTTCATTTTTTTTTCTTTTTCGTGAATTCTTGGTTAAAGTCCAAACACCTCATGAACATTTTGGATAAACCATTTTTTTTAATGGTTTTAGAATGTGCCAAACAAAACCTTAAGAGTAAGGATATTTTATTTTTTCTTTTATTAAAAAATATAATCTCCAATTCATACACATACTACATATTAAACGACCAAAAAATTTTCAAAAAAAAGCACTATTACCCATGATCAAGACTCGTTAAAAGGTATTTTGTGGTGTGATGCATAATGCCTCTATGTATTGGGAGATTATAGTCTTTCTAATAAAATAAATGGACAAAAATTAAAAAAGAAATGGTGTAATGTGTGATCTGTCTATGTGTAGATGGATTATAATTATTTTAGTGAATAGAAAGACAAATGAATACAAAGTTCTGTGGGTAATTTGTATTGTGTCTATATATGTATTGAGAGATTATAGTCTTTGAAAAAAAATAAAATAAAAAGACAAAAATATACAAAAACTTTTGTCGTGGAATGCGTAGTATATCTCTATATTGGGAGATTATCTAATTTTTTATTAATAAAATAAAAAAGACAAAAATATGCAAACAATTTTATTGTGTAATGTGGCTATGTATTGTGGAACTTTAAATTTTTAAATAAAATAAAAAGATAAACTATCTTTATTATTAAAGGTTTTGTTTGGAAGGATTTAATACCATAGGGAATTTGGGTGACATAAAAAGCTCATGAGGCAGTTTGGATTTTACCCAAGATCTTATGGAAAAAAATGGGATTAACTCGTTTAATAATTAACCATTACGAAAAATGCTATCTATTAGTGTTCTCATCTAGATTATTAGATTTGGGGGTTGCGGGAGCAATTGTTCTTAGGCTCTTTTGGATTAAATATTTTTGTAAAAGAAAATCTTTATTAAGAGTTTAAAACAAAGGGACAAAAAAGGAAGATAAACTTTGTGCGTGTGTGTCTGCGTAAAGAGAGAGGGAGGGTTCTTAGATTTTTATTTGAGTCGTCAATCCTCCAATTGAATGCAAAAGGGAAAAAAGGTTCATATAAGGCAGGGAGCGAGTAGGGGATTAAGATGGTTATATTATCTGGATTACAAGTAAAGCACATCTGTATTACCTTTCAAGATGGAGAAGAGAGTGTTAATTAATTTTTTGTTGTCTGAGGAGAGAAGAGAATGCTAATTCTTAAACAAACAAAAACTGATAATTGGTTACAACTTGGCTATTTAATAAATCCGGAATTAAATTTACATTTACGCCAAGTTAATAAACGATTAACAAAACTATCGTTCTTCTGTTAATTCCTGCGAAAGGCGCGCTTGCGATCAGAGCGTATCATTATTATTAGTCCATTAAGCCAGAATGTGAAAATGCTTCAATTTCAAGTAATGTGAAAATGCTTCAATTTCAAGTCTTCCACCCACCCCAAGTTGAGAAAGAATAAGGAAATGAAAGTTTCTTCACTATATTATTCAAGTGCGAAGAGGATTTACGTGTTCTCGAAGGATATCATGCATGCCATAGTGTATATATATATGTATATATACATATATATAGATATATATATGATATATATATATATGTATGTATGTATGTAGTTGGGGAAAAACATGTAAATACAAAGAATACGAGAAGAAAACGACACGAAAATTTACGTGATTAAGCCTCAAAGCCTACGTCTATGGGCAGCAGAGAATAATTCCACTATTGATCATTGAATATTACAAAACTCCTCACCCTGGTTCTTCTCCCACGCATAATACAATGATTATTGCCACATATTTATAGTACACAAGTTTCGTAAAACCTATTAATTATGTATTATTATAGTAACAAGCTAATAAGGTAACTTGCTAATAAGGCAATTTATTATTCTTGTTGCCCAAAAATACGGACCACAATCAACATATACATGTATAAATGTGGTGTGTTGTTGGTGCCCAAGTTGTGTGAACATCAATTTTTGTTTTGAATATAGCTCACACTTGAAGTTGACCAAGTAAATTTCTTTTTAATTAATATACTAAGGACTCATTTAAATTGGTTTTTTTTAAAAAAAATAATTTTTTAAACACATGAGTTCTTTTTAGAGTTTTAATTTTTTTTTAAAATTAATTCAATACTTATTTCAAAAAAAATATTTTTTTTAAGAAAAGAAGTGCTTCTCCATGAAAAGAAAAACCAATCCACATAGACCCTAGTTACAGTTTGGTTGATTGTCAAGGAAAAAAATTATTATTCTTAATTTTCTAAAGTAAATGCAGCAGTACTACTCAGAAATAGCTGAGATCAGTTGTAAAAAGATAATTCTTTCTTTTCTTTTTTAGAAGACTGTACAAAAGAAAAACATAAGAGCTCAAAGAGAAAGAAATACACTGCTTTCCAACAAAACAAACTAAGGATAAATGAACCAGCAGACCTAAATAACACCAGAAATCACTCAACAAATTTCTTAATTAAACAATACTTTTCTCGACCAAACCAATAAAAAGAAATTCAAAACAAAATTTGAACTAGATGACGTACACAAAATAACATTAATTGGAAACCACACATGTGAATCTAGTACATGTGCACTATGAGAACGACGAGCTAGAATCCAATTGAATAACACTTCCAATTATGCAAGTATACTTGTGGGCATTTTCATGATAAGCTTCTCCTTGTAGCATTTTGTGAGAGAAAACTGTTGAAATTGCAGGAAACACGAATCCAATGAGGCAAAGACTAGCCGCAGCATATATTTTGTCGAAGAAATTGTTGGTCGACTCAAAGCCTAGGCGTTTCAAATCCACTGTCAGCACAAAACTTGCAGCCGCACCCGAAACATACTAGAAACTCAGAACTCCAAAATAATAACGAATTGCAATAGCGAGCCCAATGCGTTAATGCACTTTGCTCTTTGTAATTATGAGGAAATTTTTATAGCACAGGCGGCCTGGATCTAATGCACTTTTAGAGGATCACTGGGGAATCAATAACAATTTACACTTTGTAATATATATACTTCTTGAAATTTCAAGGGCTTATTTGAGGTAATTGAAAGTTAAATGGGCTTGATGCTACCGCCCCTAAAAGGTTTGAGGGTCAAGGGTGATTCAGCTTTGATAAATTGTTTTCTCAATTAAACCCCTAATGTTTTAATAATAAACTTGATGCATGTATTTATGCCCAAAATTAATTAAACCCTCCTCTCTATCAGCCTGAACATTATAGTCAAAAGAGAAACATTTTTCATTGCCACATTTGTTACACAACACTAGACAAAACGTGTTTAAAACAAGTCTCAAACATATATATGGGGGGTTACTAAAAATCTTTTCTGGAAAAATGATTAAGAAATTTAAAGGATTTAAAATGTAATAACTTTCTTTGATACTGCAGCTGAAAAATAGACAATAATTTTCTTTAAACCATAATTGACGATTCTCATTCGTGAATCAATTTTTACTTTTATTGGGTTTGGAATTAAATCCTTAATGATATTAAAGAGAAGTACGAGAAGTCGTACGAGGTCAACACAGAAGTCAAACTTGTCGAGAAAATCAGCAACGCGCTTCCCCCTGCTGACGTGGGCAACCGCTAACGCAGTTTGAAGAATAGCATACGCCATCCCAACCACAGTGCACGAAAGCAGGTACCTGCAAACATAACAATAATATTTCTCCAGTGACAAAAAATATGAGCATTTCAAATTAATCATGGTCTATTATGTTTTATTTTCTCTTTGAAACAAAATAATAAAAAAAATAAGAATAGCGAAAAAACATTTGAAACCCTTTATTTAGTTGCATGCTTGTTTAATACTGAATAAACTAGGGTATATATTGATTATACATACCTTTAGGCGTAGAAAATATTGAATTTTCCAGACTTTTCACTTGTAGAAACATAGTCACCATTAAGTTCAGTGGTGGGAACTAATACAGTGATCTTGTTGGTGGCAAGTATGCATAGGGCGGAGCCACACTTTACCGAGGGGGTGCCCTGGCTTTTTTTCTTAAAAGAGTTATTTTTATTATTTCTTTTGTAATGAGCCATTAACCCATGTAAAGTGCACCCTTGCATGTAAATTAGTACCCGTCTCCAAATTGTGAGATATTTTATTGTTACTTTTCTTTTGATTTTTAACCAAAAATTAAAAGAAATTCAAAAAATATATAAATTTATAATTTGTTATGTTATGAAAAGCTAAAAAAATAAAAAAAACAAATGAATAGAAAAAGTAAAACTGGAAAGAGAAAAAAAAAAGGGAGGAAGGAGGAAAAGAAAAGGAAGAAATAACACAGTAAATGATTGCTTAGTCGCTTATATAAAGAGGGATACATTTAGCACAATCTCCTGTGACTATATTCGATGATTTAAAATTATAAAGTCGTGTCGAGATAATTATAAAAAGAATTTCTATTTAGAATTATTATAATTATTTATTTTATATTTTCTGTGTGTATTAAAATTTCATAACTATATTAATTATTAGATATTGTTATTATTAATTTTTTTTAATTAAAATAAAAGTTTATACATGAATGTGCACCCACTGACTAAGGGACCCTGGCTCAGCCATTGCGATTATGACCGAGGATATAATTAAACAGAAAAACGTGAGGATCCTCACGAGAAGGCCGACGATTGGAGGAACCGGCGTGGGTGGTGGTGGCGCCGCCATATTATATATTGCTCTCTCTAAATGTTTTAAAGGCCATATGTATATGTGAGTTTCAGTAGTGCTCTCTGATCTGTTATGTGTTGCTGTTACGATGAGTGATAGGTTGCCATAAATTCTTCTCTTTTATAGAGCTCACCTTGAAATTGTTTATACGACTCAAAAACGTTGTGCTTCACCATTTTCTGCTTCACTACTTAAGGAATGATCAATTGACCCGTTCAAAGTTTGACACTAGCTACTTAATTATACAGCTAAACTCTACTCTCTGCATCATTTATTATTTATATCTTCATGTATTAATAATTTGTCAACTATATTGGTTATCCGTAATCTGAGTCCGCTATCTAAATTTCCTCGTCAATGGAACAAAAGAAAATTTGTCAACTATATAGATATATATATATATATATATATATATATATATATATATATATATATATATATTTTTTTTTTTTTTTTTTTTTTTTTGGCCAACGTCAACCATAGATGTTTGCTGTACACGTTTACAAAGTATTTCTTCCACCTATTCAAGAAAGCGAGTCGTCCTAAATATAGATTGCGAAGACCATGAGAGTTTTTTTTTTTTAAGTAAATCTCCGTTATATTCTGTGTCTAATCAATTCGGTGGTAAGTTGTTCAAAATTCTAAAGTCGACCTTGCTAGTTCACAAAGAAGCTGTGCATGTCTCCTGTCCTGGCACAAATTGTTTGTTTTCTTAAATGGTGAGAATATGTCAAACTTCAGTTTTATATGTCCCTCACAATCCATTTGCATAATAAAAGTGCCAGGAATTTTGCTCTAAGTTACCTTTCATACACATATATACACTAGTTGATAGTTGTACGATCCTTAATATATCTTAAAGCAAATTGTTTGTTTTCTTAAATGGTAAGAAGAATAAGTCAAACTTCAGTTTTATGTGTCCCTCGCAATCCATTTGCATAATAAAAGTGCGAGGAATTTTGCTCTAAGTTACCTTTCATACACATATATACACTAGTTGATAGCTATACGATCCTTAATATATCTCAAAACAAATTGTTTGTTTTCTTAAATGGTAAGAAGAATATGTCAAACTTCAGTTTTATGTGTCCCTCGCAATCCATTGTTTGTTTTCTTAAATGGTAAGAAGAATATGTCAAACTTCAGTTTTATGTGTCCCTCACAATCCATTGTTTGTTTTCTTAAATGGTAAGAAGAATATGTCAAACTTCAGTTTTATGTGTCCCTCGCAATCCATTGTTTATTTTCTTAAATGGTAAGAAGAATATGTCAAACTTCAATTTTATGTGTCCCTCACAATCCATTTGCATAATAGAAGTGCGAGGAATTTTGCTCTAAGTTACCTTTCATACACATATATACACTAGTTGATAGCTACACGATCCTTAATATATCTTTACCGTCATTAATCCTAATATTTTTCTATCACCTATTATCTTTTTATTTAAATAAATGTTAATGAGATCAAACTAACTCCATTAGAAACGTAATTTTATTACCTTTTACCCTTTTTTGAAAAAATCTACTATTATATAGAAAATTTCATTAGAATATTTGATTCAAATATGGAGAAAGATTAAACTAATCTATACTGCAGTACAAAAAAAAACAAAGAATAGGCAACGGTTTCATTACAAAATAACAAAGAATAACCGGTAGTTTTACGATATAAATAGGGGCTTAGGTAATACATAAGCATATTGTTATGCAAAATAATTAATGAATGTATTCTTAACTTGATTAGTAGATGGTATGATTATAGTGTCCTATAATAAGGAAACTTCAAGGTTCGAACAGTGGATGAAGCATGGCGTAATTTTTTTGTCTAGAATTATATATATGTAGCGTTTTAAATAACCGTCCACAGTGTGTTTTTTTTTTGTCTAAAATTATATTTAAGTGGCATTTTAAATATTCAACACTCATTCTGGCGATTATTTCAAAATAGCCAATGCATATATAACCGGCGGTAAAACCTTGGCTTATTACCTACTTTTTTTATGATGTTTAAACCTTCCTACTAATCTAATTGCAACTTTTTAGACGAACGAAACACTGTAGAGTACCCCCTCATTATATACAGGACAACTAATTACAAGTAGGTACATGCTATATAATTCTGGAAAACTGCGTACTTATACTGCTAATTACCCTACTAAAATTATTATATCTCTAGTTAGGCTAACAGAAAACTCAACCATTATATGGGTAAATGATAAAGTCAGCTACAGATCGACCTACAACAAGTTCTTGCTCTAGATCCTTTTGACATGATTTCTCTGTATAAGCCCCTCAGCAATTAAAGCCTTCTTTTAATTTTTTCCGTCATCTTGGTGGTTCATAATCTTCTCTGAGTTGTGAATGTGATTTTATATTTAATGCTTTTAATTAACGTTTTCTTTTTTTTCTTAATTAGTCTACACAAGCATTTGGTTCTCTTAAGAACACCTCAAAGTTAATTCCAAGAAATTATATCTTTGAGGGAAAATTATATCTGTTGTTTGTGAAGCCCATTTCCCTTTTATGAGAGTAGATCATTCTATCATTAAGATAAGATATTGCAAATGAAACCCGATATTACTTACAATTGGGTCCAAAAGTGATACAAAAACAATGGTCCAAAAGTGACCTAACAAGAAAGTAAAATAACAGCTAGACCAAAGCCCAAAACATTGCAAACAGCAAATAGCCCAAGCCTAAGTTATACTCCGAACACCTAGATGAGCAATAAAAATTGAAATAGAACATATTTTGCACTGATCAAACGCCGTGAGAAATGCACCACGGCCTCATATAGAACTGTACGTAAAACTATAAAATTAAAAAACAAAAAAGAAATATTTTGGCCAAATTGAATCGATTGTAAATTGATATTTTTTTAAATAGTTCGATCGAATACAATTTTACTTTTTTAAAGGCGAATATGGGAGGTCCGTTCTTATATCAAATGTTTGTTCCAATAAATGGTAGCGAGATTCGGACACGCTATTAAATACAATAAATAAATATAAACTTTAGATGAAATGGTATTCTAATATTCTCTACATCCCGATTTCTCAACATGTCATATTAAACAATCACCTAACTTAAGTTGCTTAACCTTTTTTTTTTTTTAAGTTTCCTTAACAACTATATCTAAGGACAATATGTGGGATAACAACGTATATTTCAGATTCAATGAAATAATATGACTTAAAAACGTGACATTGTTGTCGTTACTGCTCTATGTTAAAAATTCGCTATGGGACCTTGGTCCTGCCGTCACTACGTACACCTTGAGCAAGTCATATGATATTGTCCCCTTGGCCTTTGTTGTGTTCTGCAGTATTTTTCGGTCAACGCCATGGTCAAATTCTTCTGCTGACGTGTACATCACAAGATCTAGCAATCTGCAATAATAATAAATCTAAGACGTACGAGCCATTTGGAAAAGGGCTCCAGTTTACAATAATATCTTTGCTTGAAGCTTTGGAATCTCGTGAGCTCAGCCTTAATTACTCTTCGTCCCCAGACTCAAATGCTCAAAAAAAAAAAAAATTTAAAAAAGTTGCAGAGAGAGTGGTGACGAAATGATTAATTAAGGTGGCAAGGCACCTTTCAGCTAAGCCTGCACACACGAGACACTGTCACGAGCTAAGCTCACGCTTTGTTCTTTACCAAAAGGCCAGACACTAATCAAACCCCCCCCACTGTCATATATAATTATCCTCATATCCTGTTTTCTACTATTTGTAATTGTACCTTGTCGAGCCCTACTGAATTCTTAAGATAATTCTTCTGAAAGAAACAAAAAGTTTCTGCAAACTTTTTTTCACTATAGTTAATTGTACCTTCTACTGCATCAAGTGATCGGTACTAATAAATAGGGCAAATGCACGTTATCCTCTTATTTGTTTAATTAGTTAATTCATCTTACTCTTTTATACCTTTTAAAAGGTAACATATAATCTCTTATATTAACGTTTTTGCCCAAATTAACTTTTTGTGCATTAAACGCATCTTTCTTTGCATATATAAGTTTTAAAACTTACAATGTGCTAATATTTTTACAAAAATACCATTATTTTCAAGTAGTGACATTTAGATGATGATGATGATGATGATGATAATAATAATAATAATAATAATAATAAGCGGCAATTATAGCATTTTTTGAAAAGTATAAGCAGTTAATATAGTAAGTTTTAATAATAGAGAAAGATAATCAATTTAAATAGAAAATCATAAGGGAATAATTAGTTAATTAAACAAATAACAGAGGCAACGTGTCATCCTTTGAAAAATACAAGGAATACTACAATAAATTTTAAAACATAAATAATAATCAACTAATTAAATAAACTACAGAGAGTAACTTACATTTTACTCTTAATAAATACTATTCACGTGATACTTTTTACCAGTCTTTATTTAAAAAAATTACACAGTGGAAACATAAAGCATTATTCGTCTATAATAGTAATTGGTAAAGATTCCACCCTTGTAATGATAGGAAGTTAATAAACAATGGGTCCTATAAGAATCGGTGCAAAATTGCAGAAAGTATGAGATGGCATGCATGCGCTGCAAAAATGTTACCAAAAACAAAAGGTTGGCACTTGGCACTAGGCACTTGGTAACGACAACAATACGCACTAAGCAAAGCATAGAAAGGAGAGAGCCCAGCCTGCTAGGTTAAAGTAGAAAGCAATGTACTTTACTACAGGCACCAGGACCCAATACAACCGCTTTTAGGGTCGACGTAGTTAATAATTTTGGGGTTAATTACTCGTATAATTTATGAATTATAGCACTTGAGATAATTTAATTTTTGAACTATTAAAATATATTTTTCAATTCTTAGACTATTAACATTTAAACAACGTTAGTCCATTCACGAATTCTGTTCGACAACTAATGAGAATTGCACAAAGGCATAAAATGATGAAACATGAGAGAAGTTTTCTTCTGCCCTCGTAGTTTTTGGATAGATTTCATTAAATAAATTAATGTTTTGGATCAATAATAGTTTAGAAACTAAAAAGTATATTTTAATAATTAGCGAATTAAATTATCTCAAATAATATAGTTCAAAGACTATACGAGAAATTAAACCTTAAATTTAAGTTACTAACTTCGTCTTCATCTAGATGGGTAATTACAGTGCATCAGACAACTCAGCAGACATGCTGATTAAATAAAAACAAAAAATCAACCCACAAGTCACCCACTCGCTTTGGCCTTATTCCACAACAACATCAATTTCAGTCTGCAAACAATTCTGCCACCCTTTTCAAAATTCAAGATGTAGTGATGATTGAACAAGGTTAGTACCTTGAGCAACTAAACAAAACCCAATTACCAAAATCCTAAAAGCAGAAAAGTCTGGTGATTCTTGAATTAATCAACAAGAAAGTTAATTGATAATTTAAAAAAAAAATTTGACTAAAAATTTTGTTTACAGCACCAGGTTCTGATGCAACAAGGCTTTGCTGCTGGATGATAATGTAGACTTTGGAGGTGAAGAAACTAATGGAAGTACCTGCGAGGAGCTGGAAGGATACAGCACGACATTTTGGTGCTCTTCACGCTCTTTCTCTTTGTTCTTCCCAACAATGATTGTGAAAAATGGACCATTTTCCTCACCTTTTTCAGATTCTTCATTCAGATTTCTTCTATAAAGTTTGTCCTCAGCATCTCTCAGGAACTGGAAAGTTGGAGGTGGTGAAGACCTTAACCTATTGAACTCTGCATCACTTTCAAACTCAAAGAATGGATGGAACTGATTCTGGGCAGACCTGACGGGGGTTAAAGGAGGGGTAAAGCATGATGGAGAAGCCAGAGGTGTTAAATATGGAGTCTCTACTGTGTGAATAAAGACATCACTCAAGCTCCTGCTTCTTGACCCTTTTCTACTCCTACCACCTCTAGATTTTCCATCTTCAGACTCCAAATCCTCCTTAGTTTCTTCCTTGATGGTGAACAGAAACCGCGGCGGCCCGGCCATGTGCTGCAGCCTCATCAGCTCTGCATCTAAGCTGTCTTCATCAAAGGGGATTTCCCACAAGTCTTTGTTTGAATTGGCATGGCGCTGAGCTTGTGGTTCAAGGGCAAGAGTTTCAGAAGAGCATAGTTCTTGGGGGTTTAGAGTTCTGCTGCTTAAAGGTGATGACTTTTTGCAGCAGAAAGAGTTGAAGAAGTCCTTTGCTGGGCTGCTGTAACCACTTTCAATACCTCCATTGATGACCCTCTTTCTCCACCAAAACAAGTAGTAAATCTCAGCAACCAGAGCCAGCAAAAGGCACCCGAAAACAAGACCCAGACCAAGACCAACACCACTCAAAGATTTCATCTTTTTCCTCTACATCAAAACCCACAACTCACCTAATGAAAATTGCTCTCAAATGAAAAGCACCTGTTACAAATCAACTTACAACCTCTAACTCTAAGCAGCAACAGAACCCCAAGAGAGCCAGGAAGAAAAAGAAAAAAGTGCTTATTGGGAACTTTTTAGGAGAAGTCCTGATCTTCTGCAAAATTCAAAGCAGGAGAACCAAGAAAACCAGAAAATTTTGCCTGCAACTCATGAGGCAAATTAAAAAAAACCCCTCGACTTCTCTTTAGTAAAGACCACTAGTTTCTAAGCATGCATAATCCAAACTCAAAACCAACCACCAAGACAAAATAAAGATTTAATTGCCCTAAAGTAATAAGCTGAAAGAGTCTGTAGCTTTAATGCCATAATCCCATGAACTTTCACCTGCAAATGACGATAAATCACGTGTTCTAGTGTTCCAAAATATAGTGGAACAAGCAGCACATTGTCTGATTTGGCTGTATTAATTTTGTTGTAATACCTTAGACATTTTAAAGGGAATGTGTCACTGTAAGAGCACAGAAAACTGGAAAGCTATAAAAAAACATAAGTGGGGCCATGACAAAAAAAGTTGGTAAAAATTTGTCCAATTTATGGCTGTAGTTGTGCTATCGCATCCTTCGAAGGATGCTCACACATGGGATCACATAAACAAATAGGAAAGGATAAGTGTCACTTGAGTAGTGCTTCGTAAGGGCTTAAAGCTTAAGTCATAAGTACATTCGAATGGGTGCACTTGAAGGTGAGAATTTACTGACACAATGAAGCTTCCTCACGACCTAACTTTGAAAATGAAATTAAGGACTAGATTCGATGGTAAATGAGTTTTGTCTTGAGATTCTATTTGATAAACTTATGCAAGTTCAGTCTTGTCATATGTCACGTGTACGTCTCGTCATTTTTTTATTTTTATTTATGTAATAAAGTTATATATCTTTTTTTTTTTGTGAATAAAGATATTATTAATAACTAACCAATCAAATTACATCAAAGACAATAACATCTTTTGACACCAATCCCCTCACAGATGAAGGGGGATTAACAATCAAGTTTGTCGGAAGGGCATTAAGCCTATCCCAAAAAACTGTCAGCCCTATGAATCTGGTTTTGATCCTTCCGATGATATCAAAAGTCCTTACACCATATACTTCTTTGGCGAAGTTCAGTGGCGTGTCTTGCCACAACTGTTTGGAATGAGATTAAGTTGAAAAACAAAAAAGTATGTCACTATCCTTACTTTTTAGTCTATCTACTGCAACAAGTGCTGCGGGAATGAGTGCCATGCTTGCCCCGATCAATATTAGCATTCATTACTGTGAACCGGCCTTGGCCGGGCTGACTTAAGAACCCAATCAGCAACAGCATTAGCAGAACGCTTTATTGGTGTGACCTTAAGCCATGGACACTGTTGCAGGCATTCTTTGATTTCCTGAATAGCATCTTCTAGCTTCCAATTTAAAAGAAGATATTTTATTTATATGGATGTTTGTTACATAAAAAGTAAAATAAGAGATCAAATTTGAATGATACAACTCTTTTCTTTTAGAAGATCTAAGTAGATATTGTAAAATTAAGTGATATTGTAGGTCTAAATAATTATTAAATTAAGAGTTTTGAGTCAATCAAATTTAATAAAAAATTAATTATTTGAGTCATAATACCAACCTCTTTAACGGGTGTAAAGTTCTAAAATTGGCACATGATATTAACGGTGCATAAGATTTTAGGTGAGACAGAAAATGGAAAATCACCAGAGAGTAGTCAAAAACAACGTAGTATTCAACCTGAGCTTTTAATTGATGGAGTAAAAGGGAAAAGGTGGCGATGTGGAAGAATCCAAGGTGCTGAGTGTTGATATATAACAGAACAAGTGCATGCTGGAAACGAGTGGGCCATGCACAGTTGGTCCAATCATTGATTATTGGGCCCAATAGGTCCATCTTATCTTTTCCCGTCTACGCGATAATGCGAGGTCTCCATCTTTCATCATCAGCGTCACAAAATCACATACGACTTTTCCTTTTGAAAAAAGAACAGCTAAAATCACAGAATAGGAACTGGAAGAAATCGATAAATGGAAAACAGCAGAAATGAAAAAAATAAAAGGAAAAAAGCGAAGAAGAAGAAGAAGAAGAAGAAGAAGAAGAAGAAGAAGAAGCAGAAGAAGAAGAAGAAGAAGCAGCAGCTTTCAACACTACTGACACTTTGAATGAAAGTGCAACAACATGTGGATGCATTGGATGTAAACCGGGTGTGTGCAATTGCAAGTATTCTGGCAAGACTCATATCAATCAGTACCAACAAAATCAGACAAGCATATTGAAGATGTCTTATATTTGTTGTATTGTCTTTGCTGGAAAATATTTTTAGAATATTTTCTCTAAAAATATTTTCTTGTAGTACGGAAGCATAAATCAATTAGAAAATATTTTTCGGTTAACCCAACATGTTAGTTATGAAAGGAGGAAAATATTTTTCGGTGGCCAAGGAAAAGAATTTTCCATACACTAACTCTCTCTTTTTCTCTTTCAACAGGCCCACCCTTCCCCCACCCCACTCATACCCCAATCCCTTGAAAAAAATAAAAAAGTAAAAATTAAAAAATTGATTTTTATTTTCATTTTTTTATTTTGATTTTAATTAAATTTTAATTTTAATTTTAATTTTTATGTTTTGTGTTTATTTTTGAATTTAAAATAATATGCTTCAAATAATAATTCTTTATGAAAATTTTCTATTGAGAATGTTTTTCAAGTCTCATAACAAACACAAAGAAATATTTCCCATTGTGACAAACAAACACCAGAAAATATTCTATTTTTCAGAAAAACATTTTCATAGGAATACATTTTCCCTCAACAAGCTATTTTTTTACAAATAAATAGAGTCTTATTGATCCAATTTCAGTTTCACGCCAATTCTAAAGATAAAGAATACTTATTTCTAAACTCGGTAATACCATTTAATATTTTTGTAATTGTTAATACAATATATATACACATCAATGTTCCCTCTACACACTTATATATTGTATTAGCATTAATATATAAATATATCAATATCTTTCCTAAATTTTTAGATCATGGGGTAATTCAAACATGGTATTGGAGTCAAATCACCTATCAAAACATATTGCGATCCATTTCAAAATATTAAAACTCACGTGTAATGCATTGATCTAATTAAATTTGCACGTAAAGGGGCGTATTAATAAAATATAAATACCCCAATATCCTGTTTATAAATTCTTTTGTCAATAGATCATTGTGCAAAAAATGGAGTTTTGATATTAGTATTTTGGTCAAAGTTGGACTGACTGTTGATGCCCTCTTTTTGTACGGTTTGATTTGTGATATTAGTATGAAGTTCTTGTTTACTTATAAAGGGGAAAAAAAGAAAAAGAAAAGTTAAACTTTTGAATAAAGTGATAACTCTATTTAATGAATTTCTCAAATATGAGCTTGTGAATTAAATTCACAAGTGACTAACCCTCTGTTTGGCCTAACTGCGAGAATTCTATTGTAAAACTTTTAAATGTAGAGTTTGCAAAGTGTTATTCAATAAAAATTGTTTAACCTTGTATTTTAGAAGTTGAGTTTCCAATTATTTTGAGGAATATATTGTTAGATTTTTAAAAATATGGAGTAATATTTTTGAGGGGAAAAAAAAGTAGTTTCTAACATGGTGTAAAAGAAGAAAAATATTTTTTGAGGAAAAATATAGAGTAGTTCTAGCTTTTATATAAAAGTTGTTTTAAAAATAAGTTGATATTTAATCTCACAAAAATGAGTTTCATGTGCTTAAGAATTAAATCAAACAAACTCTAAAACACAGAAAACTTTTTATCGTTCCATAATTTTTATGTGTGAATGTGCATGTTATGACTGAACCTAGTGTGATTTGTCATAGCAGCAGTATAGCACAATGGACCACGATTGTTACTTCTTTCGAACTTAATTATTTTGTTCAGTAGAAAAGGGCTTTTCCTCCACGTCTTTATGATAAGCTAGTCTCATTTGATTCAATTCCCGGCTTCACCTACAAACAACGAGAGCTTCACCATCTTTAGTTCCATCTGAAGACGGTCAGATATTGTTTCTAAGCTTCAAAACAAATTAACACTCTTGTAAGTGCAACTATTGTCTCACGTGGTCCTGCCGGCTGATAGTCGACTCAATTCTACAATACATTAAGAACCATTAGTGGGTATTATATTTTTATGGGTCCTAATTTGTTTTCTTGGTTTACTAAGAAACACGCTACAACTGCAATTTTGTTTTGTCACTTTTGTCGATCAACTTGCTGATATTATGACCAAAGGATTATCAATTGTTCATTTTGTCAAGTTACATGACACGCTTGCCGCATGAGATCCAACTTGGTTTGCGGGAGCATGATAGAGGATAAAATCTAATCTTTGCGAATGATATTTAATTTTTTTTTATTTTATTTGCTGTGATCTTTATGAATAAGATGCACCGTATAAATAGTGTGAGTATTATAACTTGTAATTTCTCAAGAGTCAAATATATCAATACATAAACACATTACTTTTAACTCTTTTAAAGTATTGCGTCATTTTCCCTTGCAATTGACTTAATTAATCTGCAAAGAAACCGTTCTAGTAAATAAATATATGAGATTAATAATGAGGCGAGGATCCTTAATCATTGAGCATAAGATGTATGAACATTTACGCGGTGCAAAACAGAAAAACACAATTACACAAGAGAGATGTGGACCAATAATTACACAGGTTTGGGCCAAATTAAAATCATCATCTGATGATCAAAGGGAAAGAAAATTAATCACAGTAACTTTTGAGTTTTGGACTCTACATATTTCTTCGGAACAGGGTCATGTGTGAATAGAAAAGAAATGGTTACAAGAAAGCAAACAGGGTCATCTGATCTGTAT
Organism: Cordia subcordata; assembly: GCA_028554755.1. Taxonomy (NCBI): domain Eukaryota; kingdom Viridiplantae; phylum Streptophyta; class Magnoliopsida; order Boraginales; family Cordiaceae; genus Cordia; species Cordia subcordata. The sequence goes on along the minus strand of JAPTOF010000003.1, from coordinate 25,954,975 downwards.
GTCACACCTTCGGCGTTTATACTCTTGAACGAGGTGAGATGTTATGATCGCCTAGCGGCGTGGCCGGCCCGGATGAATTGGAAACCAGCAGATGCAATAATATTCGTGGTGAAGGGGTTGCAATAGTGCGACACACGGGGCAATTGGGATGTGAAAACAGCCACATATCAATACAAGCTGCATGGAAAGAGTGCGTGCACTCGGGCAAAGTACGTATATCTTCGCCCTCTTCGAACTCAGATAAGCAAACCGCGCACATCCCATCATCATCTTCGTAAATCAACCCTTTTCCCTTCTCGTATTTGTGAGATGGGATAAGCTCGGCAATTGAAGTCTCTATGCTGCTTTGCGTTGCCTCTTGGTGCGGCGCAAATGTTGCACGCCGAGGCGCGTTAACTCGGTGGCCTAGGCCTAGCATGGCCCGGACATGGCTTGCTGTGAAGCAGTGGTAAAGAGTGACGATCACGCCTGCTGTCGCGGCTGCGATTAGGCAGATGGTTATGTTTTGTATGAGGCCTGAGGTACCATCATCTGCCATTGTAGTTATCAACTAGCTAGGAAAAGTGATGCAATTGCTTTGCAGGCTGCCTCAAATGTTTTCGGACTACATAGAATTGACGGACTTCGCAAAATGAGTCGTTTGTCTCCTGTGGATTTGCTGCGTCGTTAGTGACGATCCGGCCGGGCCATGAAGATTGGGCCTCACGGTACTTATAACCACTAGCCCGATTGATTTGTGTTATCCTTTTTTGGCGAAATAAGAGACCATATATTTTCAACCCAAGGATCATGCACCAGCCCGACATTCGTGTTATGGCCCAAATATGGCAGCCAAGAAAAGAATATTATATATTCTTTTGAAAATAACTGTTGGTCGCTTAATTTACTGAAAAAAGATATTTTAAAACTAATATTATTTGCTTGTTATAACATATTATTTTATTCTTATTTCTACATGTTTGAAAAAATTCTATAAAAAGTTATAGTTATAATTTAAAAGAGTAATAGCAAAAATAAGACCAAATGTCATAACAATATAATGAGAAGGTAAGAATGTTAATGAAACAAAATAGGGATAAGAAAAAGAAGGGTGGTTATTGACATAATAAAAAATTAAAGAGAATATTTTCATTCAAAAGATGTCTTAAAACTCCATTGCTAAAATGGCAAACGGAGAAGTTAAATCCAAAAACTCAGTTGACTTTTAATCAAAACCAGCTTTTAAAATACAAAACTAAACACTATTTTTTCCTTTAAACAGGCTATCAAAATTTAAAAGTCAATTTAGCTTGCCAAAAAAAAAAAAAACTGGCTCTAAAGTCTCCAATTTAAGTCATTAATCTGGACTAAATGAGAAACTACCATTTACCCTCTTTTAAAAAAGAGTAATATTTCATTGATATAATCGAACAAAAGTACAATAAGTAGTTACAAGATTAGCTACTATCTAAGTGTTGATTCATCTATGTATCGTCCGCAAAAAATAGTATATACAATATATGGGTACTAGAATTTATTTCCTACCATTGAGTGACAAAGGGCTCGTTTAAATTAGCTTTTTCTAAAAATATTTTTTTATAATTTTTGAAAATAAAGTACTTTTTTGAAAAGTTAAAAATTCTGAATATATTTTTTTTCAAATTTTTAATTTTTTTTAGAAAGTCAAGCTGAATAATTATTATAAAAATATATATTTAAAAAATATTTTTCCTTAAAAAAAAAAAAATCAATCCAAGATTAAAACCAATATGGACACGGTGTGATGGTTTAACTTTGACTAGTAGAAAGTACATAATGGATCATCACTTTCGGTTTCTTCCAAATTCCATGTGGAAGGGCAAGTTTTGATTAGTCTATAAAAAACGTGAATATTCCCATTGTTTTCTCCTTTAAGGTGTTGGCCTTTCCTTTAAATTGTTTTCAAATGAAGGTTGAAAAACAAGCAATGATATGCCTAAAACCCTATATGTGATAAGTTAGCAATAATGTTAACTGATGTAGGTGATATCTAGACAGTTTCGATAAGAGAATTTAATATCGTTGAAATTATAAGCTGTACAACTGCCTCAATTCCACTCAACAAAGAAGTGGGTGGATACTTTTGAACCCGTGTGTACATTGAAATATAAGCAGCTTATCATTTTTTAACGACTGTTTGCGTATAATTATAGAATTCGTCTATTATTATAAAAAGTTAGGCCAAACAAAAATTTGTTATATATTTTAATTATCAGAATTCACATAATCATCATATATTGAATCATTGAAATTCCAAAATCTTAATATCAAAGGCATGAGTTTCAGTTTTGATAAAGAAGAAAAAAGCATTATAATAGATATCTATCTATTTATCTACCTCAATTCGTTTCATTATAAATATTGCAGACAAATACAATATTATGGACAAACGAACAATTAGTAATGAATACTACAAGTTTTCTTTTTTTTGCTTTTTTTTTTTTTTTTTTGGCTAACCAAGTAAGATTTGAATGCGAAAGAGGAAGTAACTTAGTAATAGTATCCCCGTTCAAAATTTATGAGCCTCTCATTTAATTTATTAATGGGGACTAAATGAGAAACCACATTTGACCTTCTTTTCAAAAGAACAATAATCTATTCATAAAATCCCAAATAAAAACGTTTACAAGTAGTAAAATATTAGCTACTAATAAATTTTAAGAGAGGGTACTATTATTCTTTGGTATCATTGTTGGTATTATTGTTGTTTCCTGTTTTTTGTTTTTTGTTTATCAAAATTGAGAAACTAGTTTGTTTCTTTCTATTTTTACTTTTTATAAAAACAAAAACTGACAACTTATTTTTACAACTTTGGTAAACAAGAACTAGTAGTTTTCTTATATTATGACAATAAGTTTTCAAAATGTTTACTCATGTTTTGGTTAAAATACTTATTAGAATTATCTTTTTAAAAAGTAATATGAACTCATTCAATTTTTAAAAAAATAATTAATTAAAATTAAAAATATTTTCAAAAGATGTTTTAAAAGATAATTTTTATAAAAAAATAAATTTCAATAATTTAAAAATGCTATTAAAATTTAAATTTCATTATTAAGTAAATATATTTTTCAAAAAATTAGCATTATATTTAAACTATAACTTTTCAACAAATTAAAATTATATTGCATAATTTATTCAAAATAAATTTAATTATTAAAAATAATTTCTACAAAATATGATTATTTTAAAGAATAATTTTAATAAATTAAAAATGTGTTTAAAAATAATAACTTAAAATTACTCTTAAAAATAAATTTCATAAAGTAAATAAAAATAACTTTTCAAAATAGTTGAAATTAATTTTTTTTAAAAATAGTTATTTTGTTAAGAATTAATATTAATAAATTTATAATATAAGCAAATTTGTCTATTCTCATTATTCTTTTACAAAACATTCTGAAATATTTTCAGTATTCTAGTCGATAGAAAATAGTAGGAAAAAAAATTAAGAGATAAAGTCAGTTCGTAAACTATGGACAAGCAAATAAGTTTTTAGTTTTTCTTTATAGATTTTGCAACCTAATTAAATGTGTTTATAATTTCAGTTTTCAATTATTGTTGACAATTTTTTGTTTATTATTTTAATTTTCGTTTATAAAATTTTTTACAGTAATGTTAAATGAACGCTGAGTGTTATTCATCTACGTTTCATGTGCAAAAGGTAGCACGTATAACATATGCAAATGACACGGGGGAATGCTTTAACTTTAACTAGTAGGAAGTACATAATGGATCATCACTGTCGGTTTCTTCGGAATACCATGTGGAAAGACTAATTTTGATTAGTCTACGAAAAAGATGAATGGAGGGCCAAAGGCATGTTCAGATTGGTTTTTTTTTTTTTTTTTAAATTATATTAAATTTATAATAACTATTTAATTTAATTTTAAAAAATTAAAATTTTAAAAAAAATTTAAATATAATTTCTTTAAAAATTAAAATTTTTAACTTCTAAAAAAAATTATTTTTAAAAAATTATTAAAAAATATTTTAAAAAAAAAACCAATTCAAACGGAGCCTAACTTCAATTGGTCTACAATAGAAAGATAAATATTCCCATTGTTGTTCCCTTCAAGGGGTTGGCGTTTCAACAAGCGATGATATGCCTAGGAACAACGAACCAATATGTGATAAGTTGGCAATAATGCCAACTAGATGTAGGTGATATCTAGACAGTTTAGATAAGAGATTTTAATATTTTATAAATCATAGCATCTCGCATTATTATTAGCGGTACGACCACATCAATTCCACAAACAAAAAAAAAGAAATGGGCAGATAACTTTTCAGCCACGTGTCTGCAATGAAATATGAGCAACTTATCATTTTTTAATAGCGAGTGTTTGCATATATCTACAGACGTCATTTATTATTACATAAAATTAAATTTCGTTATAACATTATACGTTATAATATGATTAAAAATTTAGTATTTGTATAATAAATAATAAAATAGAAAATAAAATAATGATTAAAATTTTCTAATAAACATTGCATTTTGTATGAAGTGATTAAAGTTCAATATTTACATTTCCAATCACGTTGGACTTTTTCTAAGGCTGAGGGCGCAACTGCCGCCACCAAGCTTGGGCAGCACCGCGTTGTTTAATTTGAATTTGCATGTTTTATCAGCACCAGTCAGTCACCATATATTACCAAAATAATGTATTGCAACTTGTACGACAATAAGTTGTAGCTCTGTTATTGGTTCTTCCAACATTCATAGACCATAGATTAGGAGTCCATCCCTTCTGTCAATACCAGACTCATAATTTCACGAATTAAATGAGTAAAAACAAGTAGAGTGTTTTAGGGGTAAAATGAAATCTTTTTCTGTTTGTTTTCTAAATGAGTTTTTAAATTAATTAAGTAGTGAAAATAAATAAACTTTTATTTATTTATCTCGTAATAATTACATTTAATTTAAAGAAAGAAAGAAAGAGAAAGTATTAGATAACAGCTTGTTTGACTAAGCTTATTTGGAACATAAAAATTTTAAATAATAAAAAATTATGTGAGAGATATTGTTTTAGGAGTTTACAAGTTATAAAATATGTAGAGTCAAACTTTATCCCAGACAGCTTTTCCCCTCCACCCAACACGCTTCTACTCTGTTGATATGTCTTTTTTTAGCTCTTCTCCACGTGTGTGATTTTTTATGATGCTACCGCCTTTGATTGCAAAGCTTTTCTTTTATTTTCCTTTCTTTTACAGTCATTTTTTTTGTTGGTATAGTATATTTTGATTTTGTGACAATAATCAGTTTGTTGTAATACATGTCTATTTAACGTTTTGAATCATTCCATTTTCTGATTGGAGCTCCTCCTCCTTCTTTACTTGAAATTTCTTCATCTCATAGTTCACTACTAATCATACATTTCGGTCGTACTAATCGCGTGATAGGTAGCTTGGACTGTTTATGCAATTATAATAAATTTTTTATTCTTTATTTGATCTTGTACTCTTTTCTCTAAAGTTAGACTTAATTGTTCATAATAATTTTGTTATCTTTGTATATTCATATAAAATGCTTTATTACCAAATATGTAATAGTTACATGATATGTCTCTTATTTTTAATGTAAGTGATTCTGTCGATAAATCTCGCCAGTTGTGAGTAATTGGCCGTAGCCCAAAAAAATGCTTCATTGTTTAGAAAAATGATTATTGATTTAAGTCTTGTCAGAGGTTGCACCATCGATATGTGAATTGAACATGGTTTTTGTTATGATAAGAAGGCGAAGGGCACCTCGATAGCAGGCGAGATGGCAATAAGACACTATGCAAAAGTTGTGCGCAAGTTGGCAACGCCAATATCGAGGCCCCATTTTCTAAAAGGGTTAACCAAAGGAGAACTCCTTTCCCACCCCAGCGCCTTTAACTGCGCGACGTAAATCGAGGATGTGCGTGAGTGGCGGCACTGCGAGAGACCAACGGCGTGAATCCAAAGAACAAATTTCGCAATATTTCAATGGAAAGATCGCCGCCACACTGACTCGATCCGCGCTGGTTTCCACCCTAATCACCCCGCCACTTACCAACTCACTACTCTCTGCAGCCCCATTTTCTACAAGAAAGTCCGGAGGACCACGGCAAAGTCACAATTGCAAGTTGCAACACTCCAACTACGGTTGCGTTTGCCGACCTACTTGAATAAGTTGTCTCATTCTTATGTCCTTTCTACTTTTTAGAAAAATGGACATTGATAATATAAAATTAAAGTTTATAATATTTTAAAAATATTTATTATGATTTTTTTGTGCTCCTATGATTTTAAGGGTCGACTTGCTAATTTCTTTCAAATCCACCTGTAACGCATCCTGATAAGTAGCATGCCTTTTCACTACGTTAAGAGGCATTCAATCTTCTACGTGGCAACCTATCCGGCTTCCAAGTGATATATTAAGTTGGGAAAACAAGTTCTGACAACTCTAGCCATTAATTGAAAAATTAGAAATCAAACTAATCACCTTTTTTTTAATACAAAAAGTAAATTAAAAGAATTCAATTGGTTGGGATTATTTTATTCAAGAATAAAATCTTAATTTTAAATATCACGGAAAGGGAGAAGTTGAAAAAAAAATTAAATTAAAGGATGTACTTGACTATTAGAAATCTTTAAATTTTTATGCGCTACATTATTTTATTGGAGCAAAACTTTATTTGAAATAAAATAAAAGAACAGGTGTCAAGTGCCACTATTTTTTATTCAAAAAAATTATAATTTATTATCAATAGATAATTCAAGTAATTAATATTATTTCGACGATGTGCTGATTTCAATTTCAAAGAGGTGGTTTATAAATTAAAAAGAAAAAAAAAAGGAAAAACCGACAATATAACTTTTTACCTCCCAAAATTTATCAACAACCTCTCACATCTGGTGCCAAACGCCTTTGTTGACCCTTGAATCTTTAATCAAGTGGGTTATTAATCTTCAATAACTTGCCGTTACCTAACGGCGTGTGTTCTCCGCACAGCGGCCCCATTCTCACCCCACTTTCATTCCCTTTAAATACACTCCGTTAACCCACGTTTTTTCTCTTTCCTTCCTTTCCGCAATAATACAACACCGTAGGTTTCTCTCTCTCGCTCATCATGTATCTGCAGGTATTCATTTTCTCTTTTGATCTCATTTAGTTTATAAAATACATATAGGTATTTATACATATAAATTTTTACATGAATGGGCATTTCTAGGGTTAGGGTTTTTTACCCAGATTCAAATAGATTCAGAGGCTTCATTTTAGTTTTTTCTTTTTTTTTTTTTTGGGTTTCCATCTCTAAAAGATTGAATCTGTAGTGAGTAGGTATGATATTTAGTCATAAGTTAGTAATCTTTTACCGGCTAAGGATGTTTTTACTTAAAGGTATATGTAATATTAATTGACAAATTTGTAATTTTCTGGTTTTAAGGATGTTTTTGCTCGATTGGTTAGGGTGTAGGTTGTTTTGAAACCGGTAAGGCTTTCTGGGTTTGATTTTAATTCAATACGATATGTTTGAAATGGGACTATAGTATATAGTTATCACCCCCGAATAGCGAACAATGCCTGCAAAAGAAAAACTGGGCGAAGATCTTTTAACAACCTTATCCATGGAAAGTAATCATTTGTCTACACTCTTGTCCATGGATTCGGGTTCATCCCCACGTGATGAGATCGAGAGAGAGTTGAACCGGGCGGTCAATCTTTTGCCGCCACCTGATATTAACCTCCCACTCTCAGCTGAAACAAGCCCGCCCCCTCCATTGTGGAGTGATACTTGTGACATCCTAGATGTCAATCTTGGCCCCCAGCATTATGAGGTTGAGGCTGCTAATAATAGTGTGACAAAAGCTGGGAAGAAGTGGGCCAAACGACTTGATAGTGTTTGGGGTGCTTGGTTTTTCTTCACTTTTTATTTCAGACCAGCGTTGAATGAAAAATCAAAGACCAAGATTCCAAGGGAGTCTAATGGGGTTTCTGGCCATGAGAAATCAGATCTGAAGTTAGACGTCTTCTTGGTTCAACATGATATGGAAAATATGTATATGTGGGTGTTTAAGGACAAGCCTGAAAATGCGTTGGGCAAGATGCAGTTGAGGAGCTATATGAATGGGCATTCACGCCAGGGAGAGCGCCCTTTCCCTTTTAGCGTGGATAAGGGCTTTGTTCGATCGCATAGGATGCAGAGGAAACATTATAGGGGTCTCTCTAATCCCCAGTGTGTTCATGGCATTGAAGTTGTTCGATCTCCCAACCTTATGAATCTCGATGAGGAAGAGCAGAAGAAGTGGATGGAGCTCACCGGGAGAGATTTGAACTTCTCTATTCCTCTTGAAGCCAGTGACTTTGGATCATGGAGGAACTGTCCACATACAGATTTTGAGATTGAACGACCTTTGGCACTGAAAAGTAATGGAAACTCTCATGCTAAAAGAGTGTTGAACGGTTCTGGTTTGAATCTGTCAAATCAACCACCAAACCACGCAAATGGTGAAGCTATGGACCTTTTGGCTGTCTGTAACAAGCGGAGGAAAATTTTTTCTCCTCATGGAAATGATGATGATTGCTGTCTGTCAAACAATCTTCAATCTGAAAGAGTCTTGGATATCCATGCAGTTGAACCTTCATGGTTATCTGAGTTCACCGGAGTCATGAGAAGTGCCTATGGCCCTGTGACAGCTGCAAAAACTATTTATGAGGACGAGGAGGGATTTTTGATCATTGTAAGCATGCCTTTTGCAGATCTTCAAAGGGTTAAAGTTACATGGAGAAACACCCATACACATGGGATTGTGAAGATATCTTGTGTGAGCACAGGGCGTAAGCCGATCCTTAAGAGAAAAGACCGAGCATTCAAGCTGACAGATCCTGCACCAGAGCACTGCCCACAGGGGGAATTTATCAGGGAGATTCCCCTTCCAACTCGCATACCTGAAGATGCTAAATTAGAAGCATATGGTGATGCAACAGGGACTATGCTGGAGATTCTTGTTCCTAAACATCGCGTAGGACCAGAAGAACATGAAGTCCATGTGTGCCTTCGCCCCTCTTCTTGGAGTGAACGTGCATATGTTGACCTGATAGAAGCGTTGGTGTGAAAGATTGAAGTTGCTATTGCGTTATTTACTAACCTCTGAAAATTATGAAGTACATTTGTATTCTTTTGGAAAATTTTTATAGTTTTCTTTTCTGTTCCGCTGTCTCATTTTGAGGTTAGGGTTTTCCATGTTCTGTCTACCTATCAGATTTGTCAACTCAGCCAATGTTCGAATTATATGAATTATCAATGCTTCCTTCCATTCGTTCTTTTTTTTTTTTTTCCTTTTTTAACTTTTTTCCATTCAATTGTAGTAATTGTATTCAGATCTCCTTTGACTATTATGTAATGTGTCACACTCAAAATGTGTGGTGTGATCCAGATGATACTTCTGATGGTTTACCAACATTGATGCAAAGGGGAAATTTTACTAAATGTCCCGGAATGAATTTCTGTCATATAAAAGAACCCCTTTTCAGTTTATGTTTTAACAGAACTCCAGGGGCTTGTCTCCTGCGTAATCTATATCTATTTTTTGCGCTTTTGGTGTTTTATACTGCAAAAAGACTTCTTAGAGCTTAATCAACCGTAATCATGCGAGTTTTTCCTAAACTCTCTGAACAAGTTCATGTTAGCATGTACAATAATAATCCTGGGGGTTACTCTATGGACAAATTCATATTAGCACGTATAACAACATGAACCCCATGTACCTTCCAACATAAAAGATTTACTCCCCCTTTTCTATCTCTCTGTCGTGCTCTTCTTCTTCACTCAAGTCTTTGCGTCGCTTGAGATTGTTTGGAGCACCTCAATGGGATAATCCCAAGGCGTCAATGAATACGTCCCAGCAGAGCCAGAGTTCTTGTCTCTCTTGTCACCCCTTGATTGCCAATGTTGTCATTTCCTATGCCAACGAAATTCCTCCTTGGTTGCCAATATAGTCATTTCCTACACCGATGAAATTCTTTGTTGGTGAAGTGAACACAGAAGTCAATATACAAGGATGGCTTTTCCCTTTTTAACTTCTGTGCTGATACTTTAGATGCTGAACGAGCTTAACCAAACCCCAAGATAACTGTACCCATGCCATCTACTCCAAAAGGGATGAGCAGCATTTCCACGTCAGAATATGCGAGAAATAACATTGAAGACCAACACGGACGGACGCTTGTGCACAATGGCTTACCTACTCCCTTGGCACAGTGGAGTTCCATAGCGCATCATGAGCACTGAGCTAAGGAAAGGTTGAGCAACTTAGAGGAAATGCCTAGCCTAAAGATCGCTTTAGGCGGATTCCGGAAAGTGAGACGGCGTGTAACAATCTAGCCATGTGTTTTGGTATGTAGGGCCATAAGTTCAAATCCTGTCACCGCAATCTTGTAGCCTTCTCCACTCTCTGCTGGGCTCTTGAAAGTCCATGACTTCTGCTTCTGAATGGATCAAAACCTGACTTCTGAAACTCTCGTTACTGAGAATAGACCCACCCGAATAAGTGCGGAGTCTTCCACCTGCCTGAACGCACGGAGGACACAACCAGATCATCGAGAAAAGGCAAACCTTATTTTAAAAAATGATTCGACAAAAAGAACTTCAGCGCTCAACAAACTTTATTTTAAAAAATGATTTGACAAAAAGAACTTCACCACTCAATCACGCACTTAACTCGTCGTAGAAAACAAAAACAAAAACAAAAGTGCACTTCAAAGCAACTAAGAGCGAGCCGTGGAGGTGCTAGGTCCTTGCAGGAGCGAAGATTGAGAATCTCTGTTGGATTTATTACTCGTTGAGTGATCAATGACTTTAAGCTCTACTGATGCAATTTAAAAGAATAATACATAAAAACTCAGAGGCATGTCTCCATTTTTGACGGATGGAGAGCTATAAGTTAATGGTCGAAAACGATACGGGTCACATAATTTGACGAAGTCCAGCCAATTCATTTCAATTCCTTGTTGCATTTGAATCTACTCGTACCGTCATAAAGTGTTTCATTGAAATGATTAATCACGACTCCGAGGGGCACTCGAATAATAGCCTTCAGCGAAAGGATCCTTGCCATTCAAAATATCAAAACGGGAAAGAACTGGTACTTTCACTCACAAAGGCCAACACATATTACACGTATATAAAAGGTTCATGCGGATGGAAAATAGAGATGGAGAAAGTCTCCAAACAGTTCATATTTGACTACCACAAACTTCTGAAACTACTAAACTAACACAACCCAGAAGTGATTTTATCTCATGCTCAATCAACCTCCTCAATCTTAGGGCCAGCTCCACTGCTGCCACCGGCAGGAACATCTTCATCCATTCCCGCGTCAGAAGCAGCACCTCCCTGGTACATCTTGGCAATTATTGGGTTGCAGATGCTCTCCAGCTCCTTCATCTTGTCCTCGAATTCATCTGCTTCTGCAAGCTGGTTCCCATCCAACCATTGAATTGCCTGCTCGATGGCATCCTCAATCTTCTTCTTGTCATCTGCTGAAAGCTTGGAGCTGATCTTCTCATCCTTGATGGTATTCCTCATGTTGTATGCATAGTTCTCCAAGGCATTCTTGGCCTCTACCTTCTTCTTGTGCTCCTCATCCTCAGCCTTGTACTTCTCCGCTTCCTGTACCATCTTCTCAATCTCTTCCTTGGACAATCTTCCCTTGTCATTGGTGATTGTAATCTTGTTCTTCTGACCCGTGGTCTTGTCCTCGGCAGAGACATTGAGGATACCATTTGCATCGATATCGAAGCAGACATTGATCTGGGGAACACCCCTCGGGGCTGGAGGAATACCAGTAAGTTCAAATTTACCCAACAAGTTGTTGTCTCTGGTTCTTGTCCTCTCACCTTCGTATACTTGGATCAAGACCCCAGGCTGGTTGTCAGAATAAGTAGAGAACACCTGCTCTTTCTTTGTTGGGATTGTAGTGTTTCTCGGAATCAAAACAGTCATGACACCTCCAGCAGTCTCCAATCCAAGAGAAAGAGCGGTGACATCCAAGAGCAAAAGGTCCTGAACCTTCTCATTGCCCTCGCCACTCAAAATAGCAGCCTGAACAGCAGCACCATATGCAACAGCCTCATCAGGATTAATGCTCTTGCAGAGCTCCTTTCCGTTAAAGAAGTCCTGCAACAATTGCTGTACTTTTGGAATCCTAGTAGATCCACCTACAAGGACAACATCATGGACACTGCTTTTGTCCATCTTAGCATCCCTCAGGCACTTCTCAACAGGCTCCATACACTTTCTAAACAAATCCATGTTAAGTTCCTCGAATCTTGCTCGGGTAATGGTTGTATAGAAATCAATACCCTCGAACAAAGAATCAATTTCAATTGTTGTCTGAGCAGTAGATGAGAGAGTCCTCTTTGCCCTTTCACAGGCAGTCCTCAATCTCCTAAGGGCCCTAGGGTTACCGCTAATATCCTTCTTGTTCTTCCTCTTAAACTCTTGAACAAAGTGGTTCACCATTCTGTTATCAAAGTCCTCCCCGCCAAGGTGAGTATCACCAGCAGTAGCCTTCACCTCAAAAATACCTTCTTCAATCGTTAGCAAAGACACATCGAAAGTGCCACCACCAAGATCAAAAATAAGAACATTCTTTTCACCACTGCTGCCGGCTTTCTTGTCCAGCCCATAAGCAATAGCAGCAGCAGTTGGCTCATTAATGATACGCATCACATTGAGTCCAGCAATGACTCCGGCATCCTTAGTTGCCTGCCTTTGAGAGTCATTGAAGTAAGCAGGGACGGTAACCACAGCATTCTTAATCGTAGACCCAAGATAGGCCTCGGCGATCTCCTTCATCTTGGTAAGCACCATGGACGAGATCTCCTCCGCTGCAAATTGCTTCTCCTCACCTTTATAGTTAACCACAATCATTGGCTTGTCACCAGGACCAGGAATGACCTTAAAAGGCCATAGCTTCATGTCAGCCTGCACCGATGGGTCACTGTATCTCCTCCCAATCAGCCTCTTTGCATCTGTAGGTCACAAATTAGAGAAGTTAACACAAATTCGAATCTTAATTCCTTAACGACACACGTTCAAGTTTCAACTAAAACATTCGTCTGATGCAAAATTATAACCCCATGCTCCTTGCAGCTAAAACATACAATTACACAATCTCGATTCTCGATTGTGTAACTCTAAATTCTAAATTCAATTTTATCCAGAAAAACTAGACACAAAATTACGACATTTCACCTAATAAATAATAATAAAATAAACAATATACACGTGTGTGTATATATATACACCTATTTACATACCAAACAGAGTAATATTCTAGTGCACAAAAAATACCATAAATACAACATACAGCAAACAATGTATACTCGATTTATGGTTAAATTATATATATACACATTATACGTACAAGACAGAGTAATATTCAAGACATCATCCATACAGAACACAGGAACATTCAAGTGCACAAAAGAGTACATACAACACAAAACAAACAATCTATATCCGATTTATAGTTAAGTTTATACATATACTCATTACACATACAAAACAGAGTAATATTAAAGTGCACAAGAAATAACATGACAGAAAACAAGCAACAATCTATATGCGATATATAGTTAAATTTACATATAAAAGCCACATATGCAAATACAAACATAAGATTTAAAAAAAAAAATTGTATATCCACATCGATGAACAGCAAGAACTTACCAAAGACGGTGTTGACGGGGTTCATGGCGACCTGGTTCTTGGCAGCGTCGCCGATGAGACGCTCTGTGTCGGTGAAGGCAACATAGGACGGCGTCGTTCTGTTACCCTGATCATTCGCGATGATCTCGACGCGATCGTGTTGCCAAACGCCCACACACGAGTACGTCGTCCCCAGATCAATCCCAATCGCAGGCCCTTCGCCTTTTCCCGCCATCGTACTCTTCACCACAGTAAGAAAAACAATAACAAAAAATCAAGAAATTTCGTTGAAAAACTTTGGTGAACTGTTGTTGAATCGCAACAAAAGTGAAGCAGTTGCGTTTTGAGTTTCTAGTGGTTGAGGAAAATGGTGCCATGGTGTTTATATAGGTGATTTTTTGGTGAGGAGGTTCTAGAAAATTCTGCTTGCGTTCGGTGCCGTTGGATTGGATGGTGAGGACGGTTTGAACGGCTAGATGTTTACCCTTTTTTTTTTTTTTTTTTCCTTCCGCGGCTGCTTTTTCTTAATGTTAGGGGTTTGGGCTTGACTCGTGCTTTTCTCGCTTTTTTTGCTTCTCGTTTCTTCCAGAATTTTCTTCACCTTTTTTACTTTGAATTTTAGCCAACGACCAAGATAGGTTAAGCACGGCTAATGCGCGCGTTCGACACGTTTGCATGTATGTGTTAATTCGTTCCATTGTGCGGAAGAAAATTTCAAGGGAAATTGACCCGGATAGCTCGTGGGTCATTAAAAGTGTGTTAGATGTGTGTTGAACCTTATTATTGTTAAAAAATTTGTTATTTTTTACCGTAATTGTATTGTGCGTAATCAAATTATATGTTGTGAAATTTTTCTAAATTAATATTAATTTTTTGTTGGTTCTAAATTTCCCTTCTATTTTCCAATAAAAATTCCAACCACATGAAAATTTGAAATAAAATTATTAATCTAGATAGAAAAATTCTCACAGTGTGCAACTTGGATGCGTGCTTGCAATTAAGGCTAAAAATAATAATTTTTTTAACGATAGGAAAGTCCTATTCACTTTCAATAAACCATAAAAAGATTATGAGAACTTTTTAAGAATTTGATGCATTTTCTTATGGACCATAAGATGTCTCTAGCAATTTACTCAAGTTTTAAATACAACTGGTATTAGAATTCGCTCCATGCGGCTAGTATTTTATATTTTTTGTATTATACTTTGTATAATTTAAATAATTAATTAATTTTATATAAAATTTTATATTTTTCTTTGAAATTTAAATATACACGGACCACTAATATTTAATCTCAATTAAGTTATTTTTAATACAATCACCTATTAAATATGAAAGAGTTGATCTTAACAGTCAAAAATGAAATATTAAAAGATTAAAGAAACAACCAATCGTCTGCGAGCGTCTCAGAAAAATATAATGCATGTACTTCATTTTGATTTTTTATATATTTGTGTAGTAAATATATTTGTGTGGTAAATATTTCTCTCGCGAAATTCATATGGTAAAAATGAATTAAGCGATGGACTGAGTTAAGAGGATGCCACATTGCATTCCACTCAAAGCTCGTTTTACTTGACTTTTAAAAAACACTTATTTGTATAAATTTCACAAAAAATATTTTGTAAGAAGTAAGAATCTTTTATTTTTAAAACAAGCTGAAATAGAGCTTTTTAAATAGTTTTAACCTTTTCTCCAAAGTTATTTCAAATGTTTATTACAAAAATAATATGATTTTTTTAAGAAAGAAAGAACTTTTTATGTAAAAACTAATTTAAACGGGCCTTCAACCATTTTTATGTAGATATGGCAATTCCAAAGTACAAGACTTGCTTTTTGAAAAAATACACAACCAATTTATCATTACAAAACTTGCTTTTTTAAAAAATAGAAAACCAATTTATCATTCTCGAAATAATTTAAAAAATTACATTGGACAATTTGTGTGTAACCAAGCAATTTATATTAAAATACTATGATATTATTGATATATAGGCATTTTAAATTTCTTAGGAGAGAAATGATTTATCATAAATAATGGTTTTAGATTACATAGCAAGTAGTGATGATTCTTGACAACCATACATTGACATCAATACACGATTGTTTTTGTTTCTAATTTGTGGCTATTTCTTCTTCTTGTATTCCTTCCACAATTAAATAGTATGAAACAAATAGTACTAGCATTTTGTTTTCTTTTCCTCATTGGTTACAATGGCAAATATCCTTATTCTGACGTAGTTGTTTATTAACTTTCTCCATTCATTTTTCGTCTACCCCTTGCCTAAATCCTAATCTAATTTTTTCACCCCAAATATGATTTGAATCCAAATCATTCTTATTTAAAAAAAAAAATCTCAACTATTTAAACTATTTCCTAATTTCTATTTATTTATTTATTTTATTATAAAACGAGTCTCTATTTTAAATCTAATAGATAATATACACAGAAAGATGGTCATTGCTCAAGCAAGACTGCGAGGCCCAGCAATGCTAAGGGCCTGTTTGGATTAGTTTTTTTTCAGGAAAAAATATTTAAAAAAAAAAAATTATGTTAAATTTGCAATAACTATTTGATTTGGTTTCTAAAAAAGCTGAAACTCTGAAAAAAGCTCAAATACAGTTTTTTTTAGCAACTAGAATTTTTAGCTTTTCAAAAAAAGTTGTTAAAAAAAAAATATTTTTGAAAAAAGTCAATCCAAACGAGCCCTAAATCAACATGCTAACTTGCTTATTACTTAGTTTTATAACTTCACATTACGGAAGAGTTTAAATTTAAAGCTAACTTGATTATTACTTAGTTTTATAACTTCACATTACGGAAAAGTGTAAATTTAAAGAATATTTTGAATAACTAATTCTATTATGTATGTGAAAAAGATATGTTGCCGATTAACATCGTTGTACTAGCCACCAAGGACGTTTAATAGGCCATCCCCAAAGACTGCAAGCGAGGTGAAGCTGGACAACAATACTCTGTAAACCAAAATAACTTAAAGAAGGGGCATTCCGAGAATTGAACTCGGGACCTCTCGCACCCTAAGCGACAATCATACCACTAGACCAAATGCCCATTCTGTTTTGTGAAATCTATACACAGATAATACATTTACATAAATGTTAATGTTTCACAATCTTATTTAAATTACTCTCATTTTCTATATTTTCTGTAAAGATTGAGACTAATTTGAATGCTTTGTCATATATTAGGAACTAACGGTGATAAGCCTAAAAAATGCCATATGCGGTAGAGAATAACATTTTTCCATCAATACTTGGCTTAGGTAATTGATAACTTGCAAAACAAGCAAACAACGGGATTTTACCCCTATTTTGACTTTGATGCTTAAGTTAGTAAGCAGATTGTGGAGTAAATAGAAATATAAAAATATAGAAATACCGCAAGAATTCATGAGTTGTGCTCTTTCCTTTGCTTCAAGAATGAGAAGGTATTTATAGTCCTTGCATGGCTCAACTTGATTGAGATGTTATGATTGCACCGGTAATAGCTGTCATTAGTTTGTGTAATAACTACTTTGTCAATGCCTATGTTTCTAGCATGCAACTTTTCTTTTAAGATCACATGAGATGCTTAGGCAAATAGATGAGGCCTGATAGTGAGACCTCCATGTCTATATGAGTTTTGCCAAATATATGGACCTCCCTTAATCTCTTTTATGGGAACATGCTTATGCAACAGGCCCGGGTGAGTTGTGCCATATAGGCGGACTTTAATTTGTTATGTGGGAGTTGCAGCGTGCCCTCACATGTTTCACCATTTTGCTTAGACCTATGTATAGTCATACACATCATGACTTGTGGCAAAAGATCTTCACGCTCATCTGACCAAACTAGTTTTGGTGAACCCAATTACCCTTTACACCATATGCATAGAACAAAAAACTTTTTGTGCTTTTTGTTGAGCCCAAAAATGGCCCAAGTGTTTCCGGGTTCAAGGTGTTAACAGTGGGCTTCGTAGTAAGCCCAGATGACTTGGGTAAGAAGGCATAATAAATAAGGATTCTTGCAAAGAAAGGATAATCGCAATTATATCCTTAGGATCCAAGGGGTAAGGTATGAGAGGACCTAAGATCAAGGAATTTGGAAGTTCCCATGCGAAGGAAAATCAAGTGGGAAAATCTATATGAGGAGAGGAGGGAATATGGCGAAGGACACAACATAACTAGCTCACAAACCAAAACCCTAGCCTTCTCTCTGAAACTTTGGCGCCTCACAGTCTCCATAACCTAAAAGGGGTCTAGGCTTCAAACCCTTATACCTTAATTATAGTTAAGCTCCACACTTTTCGATAACAGGAGTTGTTATATATGGTGGCCAAAAATTATTGTGGCATAAATTTATATACCCATATCAACCGGAAAGTTTTTTTTTTTTTTTGAGACAAATGGGACTAATCTAAATAAAATTGTGAAACACTAATGGTGGTATGGGAATATTATGAAATAATGTGGATTAATTTACACAAATCTGTGAAATATAGAATATTAATTGTAATATCGTGAAACAATAAGATTAGTTCAACATTAAATGATAGAACTCATAGTTTAATTAACTTTTTTCTTTAATTAATTTGTATTGCTTGTGTGTGGGTGGATTCTGGTATGGGTTGTCAATTGAGTTGGAGTTAGAATGCTCGCTTTTTAGTTGACGGTGGAGATGCAAAGATGTCAAGTCTTTCGTAATACAAGTGGCATGTCCCTTCTTAGTTTTCGAGTGTATTATCGAATGTTAAAGTTCCTACATCTAGTCAAAATTGGTTTTAAAACATTGCTCACTTTTTCGCAGATAAATTCAAACCAATCGATTTGCATATATACTAATAGTTGCACCTTACTTGAAGAGGGTATATGCTAATGCTAATAGTTGAATATTGTTTCCATCTTTTCGACTTTCCAAGGGAATAAATCCATGCAATCATATGGAGTTTGACTCTAGAATTTTAGAGGGATTATAGTAGTTTTAGATTTTTTTTCTTTTTTCTTTTTTTGGTCAAAGGAATTATACATGCAATAATAAAGATATCTAGAACACTTGCAAGAATTAAATTTCGTATGATTGATATCGTTAAAATAGATTGAACTCTTGGAATTTATTTACAGTTTACTGGATCGCTTTAATTTTTTTAAATTTCTTCATAGTTCTCTATATTTTAGAAAATAGATTATGTTCTAATCTCATGTCAAGGAATATTGTGTTTTGCTCACAAATTATAGAAGATTATGATGGAATTCTTAAATATTAAAATAGATCCAATGTAAATAAATCATAAAAGGTCCAACCTTCTTTACCATATAACTAAGGAAAAGTACTAATAAAAACTATATTGCATAAGAGTTGCTGAGACTAAGAATAAGAAAATAAGTAGTTCATCCCTGATAAATACGAAAACATGAGCCTTTTTTTCTTTTTTGGTCGAATAACCATGAGCCAGGTGACAAAAATAGTAGCCCTTTACAAGAGATTCAAAATCTTATTTAAAATAATATAATTAGAAATGTAGAATAAATATATCATTGTAATCTCCTAATCTTACCCTCGTTTCAAATAGTGTTTCCCTTTTGTTACTAAAAATTATTTAAAACTCGGTTTGAAATTGTTGCACACATGACACCGACAAAACCCCCAAAATGGTGAACTCGTGGTAGCACACCCCTAAGGCCTAAACCTTATAGTAGGGCGAAAATTGTTCCTCCTCTATCTTAGTCGTTTCAAATTGCTTGGCTATTGACGTGAAGTATCATCGCAAATCCATTCAATGTTCTATTATGAATCAACTTGGAGAAAAATTCAAAAAGGACACGCACGTGGGTTCGGAAGGGGAGCTAAGAGTTATCAATTTACTTCAAGCCCAAGTTTAAAAAGGCCTAATTGTATTGAGTCCAAACCTTAAACTTTATTTTATTTTAAAGGCATGTGACTAACACATGTTAAGTTATTTTGGCTATTTTGTAATTAGAGCTTTATGGTTTCATTTATGTTCATTTCCTTTTTTTTTTTTGTCAATTTGGGATTTAAGGTTTCATTTATATTTATTTCTTTTTTTAGTTAGGGATTTAGGGTTTTATTTTTGCCTATATAAAAGGCCTTGTGGCCTTTGTGAGAAGACGAGTTCTCTTTCATAATTTTAGGTGAAACAAGTGTTTAAGTAGATTTTTTATACTATTCGCTTTACAATGTTGACCTCTAGCTCATTTATAGTTATGGAGTCTTCATTCCATCAATTTATATCATTGGTTCTTGGTTCTAAATAACTAACGGGTCAAATTCTGTCCATGTTTCAATCTAGTTCCTGTTTCACTACTAAAAATTAGTGAATTTGAGACAAATTTTATATCTCAAATTGAGACAGATTTGAGACCAAAAATTTGATATGGAAGTTTTGGACTAAATTTTCTAATAATTTAATACAAATTTGAGATGAAAAATTTTCCATCTCAAAGTTTGAGACAAGGGTTTTTGACACGGAAAATTTCCGTTTTGAATTTCTGTCTAAATTTGTATTAAATCATTTGTAGTGTTTGGACATTCTTGAATCAATTTCTGACATATTGATATGGGGTCTCACAGCTTATGTCGTTGAGTTACACATTATTTGGTGTGGGAGCTAGAACATTGAGATAACCTTTTATTAGTACGAGATGACCAAGAAGGATGCAGGATATTGCACTCTTCTAATATCATTCCCAACAAAACTTTTAGCCCTTGAGGTTCTTCCACTAAGAGATAATCCAAAGGAATATGAAAGACCATAATTAGCCATCCAATCCGTACCTTAATTAGTTTCGTAATAAACGTAACAAATGACGAATCCTGATTGACATCTTTTTTCAACCCATATACAAATATGAGATAATTTCATCACAACTTTTTATTGTTGTCATATTTTTAAATTAATTTTGATTATTTTAAGATATTTAAATTAGTACGTCCTATTATTCAAATAAGTATTTTTACTTAATCACCAATATAGTATAAAATTATTTAAATAAATCTTAGTATTAACAGGAAATGAGTAAAGAAAATTAAGGATCATTTTGAGTAACTTTGAAAATACTGAAGATTAATATCAATGTTTTCTTAATATAAAATATTAAAAACTAACAGAGGCTAAAATAATTATTTTTTTTGAGATATTAAGAACTAATTAAATATTTAAAAATAAAAAAAAGAATATTTTAAAAAAGTAAAACAGCAATGGGAATTGACCCTGCACACATTGTAATACATTTCATTTTTATATTATGCACCTAACATAATATGCTTCTTCATTATCCAATATTTATATATAAAAGGATGACAATGGTACTCTGTCTCGCTCCGCTTTGTAAAAAGTACCGTAGGAGAAGGAATGGGGTTTTTCGCAAGAAACCCTTACTAGAGGTGGGCTGGTGCAGGGTTTTCTTCCATTACCTTGGTGCAGGGGTGGGGTGGGGTGGGGGGGGGCCGAGGCAAGATAGAGATTTATCTACCTTGCTATGCTACATAGATATATTTATTTATTTATTTAATATAAATATTATATTATTTTGTATATATTTTTAATTTATTTTTATATTCTTAATAAAAAATTTATATCATTAAAGGTAAGTCTATTTGATTTAATGGTAAAATTAACTAAATTTTAATATATTTTTATGCATTAGTATTTTATTTTTTATATTGAAGTCATTGAATTTGTTGACCAGTATTTTATAAAAGTGGGACGGGTTCCTCTTTTATCCAACAAGAATAAAGAAGGTAGGATATCAAATATATGATAAAAAAGGCAATAGTTTGTATTAACATGTGCTGAGTAGGATAAGCACACCTCGTCCGCGGTTTCATTGCCATCCCTGTGTATAGGCCAGTAATAATAGAAACCTCTATATAAAGTGTACCTATAAATCCAATTAATTTGCCCGCATCCCTGTTAAATCCCTTCATCTCTTTCCCTCCCACCTCTTTCGGCAACCTAGAACCTTCATTTTCTTCTCTCTCATGGCTTCACCTTCTCAAGCTAGTCTTCTCCTTCAAAAACAACTCAAAGGTTTTACTTGAACTACACCCATTAAATTATGTTTTGCTTGCGATTAATATTTTCCCGTAATTTGATTACGATTTCTTGATAAAATTCTGAGTCTTCTTTCGTTTCTTTAAAGTTGAATTAGTAATCTCAAGATCGAAGCTTTTTGTTTGCAGATCTGAGCAAAAACCCTGTTGATGGCTTTTCAGCTGGATTGGTTGATGAAAGCAACCTGTTTGAATGGAGCGTAACCATTATTGGCCCCCCTGATACTCTATAGTACGTATTTTTTCAAAGATATATAATTTTTTGGGGCTTAATTGTGATTAATGGTTGTTATTCTTCTGAAGTTAGTTTTTTTTTTTTTGGGTAAATGGGTTACTATTTTTGGTTCCTTAGTTTGATTATGTGATGTTTCGTGTAGGTGGGGACACGATAACGGTGTGGGCTATAAGTAGGCGATGTTTGCTAAAATTGTAACTTGCGCTAATTTCATTAGAGCAGTGGACTTGAGTCCACTCGTATTATTATTCTCGTGTAGAAAATATTTTGGGTTTTCAATTGCTTTTTTTTATTGCGAGGGTTGAGTAATTAAGATTAAATTGAGGGCGTTTTGGTGTTAAGGTTGTGCAAAAGCGGGGAAAAAATTTGGTCCACTTGCGAAATATACAGTTACATTTTTAATATTGAACTTCTAAATTGTGTCGATTGGCAAAATTCCCGCAAGATTGCAGTTGAATTTAGCGAGTAAGGATCAGAAGAGGTTTGCTAACGAATGAGTAGAATCCTAAATCAAACTCATTCATGTGAAGTTATATGCGCTATTCTGTTCCAACCTTTTCTAATCTTGAGTCTTGTTAGTTCTACTTCCTTTTAGTTCTTGTCTTAAGTACTTAAACTTGAAACCAAGACCGCATTTTCTTGTGTATCTAACTGAAGAGGTGGGAGGTCGTCCATTTGTAGTCCTGCCTTTTCTCTAAAAGCGTTTTAGATGTTTTATTATTTTGATATCAAGCCGGTGGACAAACTTTGTGAATGCTGAAATTGTATCTGGAACACTTATTGTATGAAATTCTCAAATGCAGTGAGGGGGGCTTCTTTAACGCCATCATGAGCTTTCCACAAAATTATCCCAATAGTCCTCCAACAGTGAGGTTTACCTCAGAGATCTGGCATCCTAATGGTCTGTGTACTGCTTCAACTTTGTTTGCTGTTTTCCTACTTACCTACCAGTCATCTTGTTAAATGCGTTTCTAATTCTTGGAGGTATTTGCTTTTGCTCATGAAGTCTACCCTGATGGAAAGGTTTGTATTTCAATTCTTCATCCTCCTGGTGATGACCCAAGTGGTTATGAGCTTGCTAGTGAGCGTTGGTCGCCTGTCCATACGGTATAACTACTTTCATTTTACCAGATATAATTATTCTCTGTAGTTTTTCAAGACATATGTACAAGGGAGTTTCTTGTTATGCCCTTTAGCAAGCATTTAGAATGCTCAGTTGAGCCCTTGTCTGCATGAAGGCCTAGAACTGCAATTGGATGAATTAATAGTGGAGTCAATCTGCTCAATAAGATAACTTCCATCTTTTTATATTTCTTTTTGTAGTTTAATTACATAATACAAATTACCATTTAACTTTGGGATTGGGGGACCTCAAATGGGTCATCTACTTAGTTAGTCATATATTGGGGATTGTCCATCAAAAGATATCAGACTCTTGTGTTAGATATGATAAGAATGTTCCTTTCTCTCAAGCAAATCTGCATTATCTACCTTGATGTTAGTTGCTGGAAAGGAGAAGATAAGATTTGCTGAAGAAAGTCTGATAGGCCCTATTTGAGAAGATAGAATTGTTATGATATCCTTTCGAGGAACTGGCAATATGCATCTTGTTGACAGGGCTTTACTACATTAACCAAATTTATTATGTATTGAGGAGAGTGTGAGCTAATATAGGTTCTTTCCTTCTTCTCTTATTAGATTGGATCTTGATCCTTTTGCTCCTTTATGCCTTTACTGAACTATTTGACTAAAAGGATTACAAAATAATTGCAGGTTGAGAGTATAGTTTTGAGCATTATCTCAATGCTTTCAAGTCCTAATGATGAATCTCCAGCAAACGTTGAAGCTGCTGTAAGTATGATAACATCCGTGCAATTCCCGTACACTTCATTATAGTTGAAGCTTTCCCCGGCCTCCCCCCCCCCCCCTTCTTGGGGAGTGTGTTGAGCATCTTGTCTTGTAGATTTGTTTTTACTTTATCCCTTCTTATTTCCAAACTTTCTCCCTTTCTTGTCTTTCCTCTTCTTAGGGAGGGAGGGAATTTCTTATAATGGATATTCTCAACTTGCGATAAAACTATTGGGTCAATGAAAATCTACCATTGCAACTTTCTCTGACTTTACAACATTCAGTGACCCAACATCAAAGATATCAACGAATACTTGGTCTATAGAATTGAGGCCAACATGTTTTCACTATTCCTGAATGGGAGATTTATGCAGATGGGTTAGTTTTATGCCGCAGCCTCGAAACAGACTCTAATACTTTTCTTCTGCCTTTCTCTTATTCTATGATGCAGAAGGAGTGGAGAGAGAATAGGGATGGATTCAGGAAAAAGGTTAGCCGTTGCGTACGACGGTCACAAGAAATGATGTAAACTTGTTGCCAATGCCCACTGTCTATCCAACTCGTTTTGCCAGAAGGGTAAAAACCTCGCCGGGATGTGTCCCTTATTCCTTCGTTTTCTGGACATTTTGTTTGGTCATATGGATCATCCTCCATTCAAAAAGCAAGTTATCTATAGAAATGGTTCGTTTTAGGTTTTGACTCTTTAAGAGTCGTGGTACTTTGGTTTTGTGTGATATTCTTTTTTTCTTTTTCGGTAATTTCTTCCTCCAAATGTAGGTGATAATATATGCCTCAAAGTTGGCGCTTCTGTTTGCTTTTTGAATTGGGACTGTTCCAAAATATTAGTAATTCCTCTCCCAAATTGAAGCATCATTTTCCTTTTTTTTGCTTTTCTTCCTTTCTTTGCCCTTCCCCATCCTCCTCCCTAAAAAGAAGAAAGAAAAGAAAAAGCGCGCCCGTTGGTCCTCTCCCTGGTCGGGCTGCCACTCACGCACATCCCTCGATTTACCTCCCGCCTGGTTAAGGGGCCTCTGGCCAGGTGGGAAAGGGGTTCTCCTTTGGTTAACCCTTTTAAAGAAAAGAAAAAGCGAAAGACAAGATAGCTAGCATACAAGCTACAATTTCTGTTGTCTTCTAGGAATTCTCTAGCAGCAAGAGCTAAGGTTGATTGCAACTCATGATTCAGGTTCGATATCAGTTCTCTACCTTGGGTGAGTGCACTTGACTTGTTGGGTGCTTAGTATAAAGGACAATATGCACACTTGAGGTCTGGCGGGTGCTCTCAACTTGTTAGGGGCTCAATAGAGGAGATATGATATGCACTCAAGGTTGATTAGTTGGTTGTTAAATTTGTCAGTTGGTGGTTGAGTTTTGTCAATTAGATTTTTTTGGTCACAGGAGAAAAAGAAAAAAGAAAAAAAGAAAGCTACAAATTTTTTTGCTTTGTGTGGAATAGAGTTTTTTTTTTTTCTTTCTTTCTTTTTCTTCAAGGAAAGTTAGAGAGACAAACTAGAACCGTACAAGGCAGGAACACTCAAGAACTACACACGCTCGCGAGCAACCTCTGAAACAGTATTTTGTTTCCTTCATAACCTTATATCTCATAAGGGTGGTTTTATGGTGATAATTTTCTAGATTATCTTATGAGAATAGTGTCATTAGTTCATCGTATCTTTCTCACGGGGGCCATAACATTATGTCCTGTTATTGTAGTAATTGCACGATATTTGATTCCTGCATAGTAAAAGTTCTTGTTAGTGACGGACCTGTGCAGGGAATTTTGGTTAAGATGATCCGAGATTCAATATTTGTTAACGAGCCGTGGTATTTTGTTAATTAAATTTTGTCTATAATATCATATCGTTAGGAGTGGATTCGCTCCCCTTATAAATTCGACTCTCTCTTGGGAGAAAAGTAATCACAACACATCTCAATACCTTGTCTATCGATGTGACCCGAAGCGCAGCGTATTTGTTAACATTCCAGTTTTATGTTATTAGCAGCGTGTGAATTGTAACAGTATAGGGTTTTCACAATAGATTCTTAATGGAAAAAGATCCAGCGTGATCTTATCAACTTTCTTTTCAGCCCTTTATTCTTTTATGATGTGGTGCAACTTTTATTATAGATATTAATATTTTGATATTCAGTACGTAAATTTTTATTATAGGGAACGAAACGAAAGAAGACCGATGAATGCATAAATCCCAATTTTTCTTTACTTTGCTGGTGTGCGTTGAGAAACAATAGAATTGCGTGGGATATATATGAGAATTGTATGGACCACAAGAATGGAGAAGATGGAGAAAAGGACGTGTACACATTTATGTTCTGAGTCTTTGTATCACCTGATAGAAATAGAATCCATTCTTAGCCTCATCCTCTGTACCAAAAGTAGAAGATATATCGGACGGGGAAGCTACTCCTCAATAAAGAATACATATTCAAGATAAAAAGTAGCATTTCCAGTTACATCCAAGGCGCGTGAATTTCAACTCTTCTCTGTTAGCTTACGTGTTGTTATTATTATTTTTAATTTAATACCATTCCACCTTCTAATCTTCGCTCATGGACGAAGGCACATTAGCTAAGGGGGTCAAATGGACACACCCTTGAATTTAATAAAAAATAATTATTTATAACTTATACTATTATTAAAAAAATTATTCCATTGATTCATCTTAAATTTATAAATGACACTCCTTACTAGTTTGATGTTACATATTTTAATAAGGGATAATTAAGCAAATTTAATTTTTAGTTGGACAAAATAAAGTTTATTAATGTATGTTTAATTTGACGAAATTAGTCTTGCAAAATTAACCAAATAAAACATGACCCGATTTTAAAATCAATAAAATATGCAGACAATTTAGTAATAAAAATTTACCTTTATTTATCCTTAGGTTTTCTTACTCCTAAGGTTGACACTAATATTACCAGTTGCTACCGTCTCTACCCTACTTTTGCTATGAATGTGATCAAGAGTAGGTTTAGCCGAATCAAATCGATCAAAAATCATTGGTTTTTAACGTAATTAGGTCGGTTGCGGTTTTAATTTTAAAAAACCGCCATGGTTGGTACGGTTAACGGTTTCAAAAGGTAAAAATTGCATTTTAACGGAGCCGCCCGCCCATATTGCTATTATATATTTTTTTATATATTATATATGTATTATATATTAATAAATATTTAGAAAATATATATAGGAGACAATTGGTTATATGTAATTTGTGTTTTTCATTGTGATTTGTGAGACAAGTTGTATGTATTTATGTTGTGTAGCTGCTGCTTGGTTGAAGAAAAAAAGAAATAGTCAACTGTTATGTACTTATGTTTGAGCAATGACCAACTATTGTGTTTGAGCAGATAATTTGAAGCATGGATGACATTATCAACAAGTGTAATGTTGTGTATGTTTTTTTGAATGACTATGATCAGGTATAATGTTGTGTTATGTTTTTTGAATGATTATAAATAGATGTACTTTTTGAGTCTATTTACTTTCATAGCAGCTTACCTTCTTTGGGTTAATTTCATTTTGCTTAGGAACAAACACTTTTCATCTTAAAACGGACCAAAAGAACCGCTCAAATTGCAAAACCTGAACTGGGCAGCTTTGATTTTAGAAAATAAAAAACCACAAATTTTCGTTTGATTAGAAATCTCATGCAAAAATTGACCAAAACATCTGCGTACACCCGTAATCAAGAACAAACTGAAAAATCGAATGAATTACCAATGGATGAATGATTATTTAGTGACATACACTTGGAAGAATATATTCGACAGTATTAGTAACGAAATCATTATGTAGTGTTCTCAAAGTATGAAAACTAACTTTGTCATAAATCAATAAAATTTTTATTTTGCATATTTATATTTTAAGTTAGTTATATTTTCTTAACCCACTGTATGCATTTCCATTATCCATAGCATGATCCTAAGATAAGATTCTCTAATATTATTGACAAGTGACATGCATAAACTTTTTAGAAGTCTAACAAGTTGCAAATTATTCTTTTATATAAATAAAGTTGTAAATTTTAAGTTATAAACTAGTAAATACTAAATAATTGGTGAAGTTCATAGGTAAACTTTAGAGTCTCTTTGTCCAACTTTTAGGCAGTCAAGAATAGTTTTGAGAGTCTAAAAATTGAATTTTTACATAAAATTTGAAATTAAAGAAAAGTTAAAAATCGAGAAGCTCCAAAATTGGAGTTTTTTTTTTTTTTTTTTAAAAAGGAAGAAGAAGCTTTTAAAAACTTGTTTAGATCATGTTAAAAATTGCTTTATTTTATTTTATTTCAAAATTATTACTTTATATTTTTTAGTCTCTAATATTGTCTTCAAAATAACTAAAACGCTCCACTAAACTATAAGGTCAATAATCAACAACTTTTATTAAAATTCTATTGTAAAAACTCTACAATTCAATAATTGAAATCTTTTTGTGATGAGGAAAATTCAGGTAGCGTAGCTCGACCATCAATTGGACAATCTCGAGTGCACAGTACTTCGCCTATTCTATGTACCAATTAAGTTGAAAGCGTTCAACCTAGGGCAGGGGACTGGATTTAAACCTGAGTCATGAGCTGTGTCTGTTCCAACTCTTACTATTAGAACATCCCTTAAGAACTTCAATAATTGAAATCTTATAATTAGGTCAAATACAACCTTTGTGGATACATAACAATGAAATTAAGGGTTGTTCTTCCATCAATACAAATTGATGTTAGTACAAGAAAAAAAAATTGTAAATTGAGAATAAAAATTTGTAGTCAAAACAAAAAGTTTTAAGTCTAGAACAAAATTTTATAACATCAATTCATAAAAAATTAAAAAAATATTGTAGGTCTAAAATGAAAAATAATATGACTACAAATTTTGTAACATCAGTTCATAAAGAATTTCTAAGTCTAAAATGAAAAATTATAAGACTACAAATTTTTTAAAAAACATATTATAAATTTTTGTTTTAGACTTATATATATATATATATATATATATATATATATATATTACAGACTTTAGTTTGTACTGGTGGAAGACAATTCTGAAACTAATATCAGATAGGCTGCTGAGCAAAGCGTTACGTGTGCACAAATAATACAAGCTAACTAAGCAGGTAAAAACGACACGCTAAACACGCAGGCTTCACAAGCTATACGCACCGTCAACGTAAAAGCGTCAAGACAAATAGACACGCCTCACTGCAACAACAAAATTTGAGATGAGAAGACATGAAAAAAGAAAAGAAAGAAAGAAAGAAAAAAAAAAAAAGTTAGCAAAAACCAGCTTTCTTTCTCGCTTATCACCTTCTGTGTCCGGCAGCTGTCTACTCTCCACGCTCCCCATTCCACACCACCTTTTTCCCTTCAAATCCCCCCTTTTCCTTTCTTTTCCCTTCCCTTTCCCCACCTTCCTTCTCATTTCACCTCTCCCTTTTCCTCTTTGTCTCTCACTCACACATTCTCTCTGATCCTCAATTTTCATGGAGGCCACGCCATATCTCGTGACGCCAAATCCTCAACCAGACTACATTAATAAACTTCTCTGTAGCTTTCTATTTACGTCCTCGTTGTTGTTGTTATTGTTATTGTCATTATTGTGAAGTTTTTTATCTCTTTCTTTTTTTGCTTCTTTTATCTACTTTGTTATATTTGAGCTGTAGAGGAGAAACTGGTACACTCAGCAAATGATGATAACCAGGTCACCACAAGGCAACGGGGGGATTGAGAGCCCTTCGCCGCGGCCCAGAATCCCGGCCCAGTTCCACTCCACTGTTTCCGTCCAAAAACTGCGCCGTTTCAATATCCTCATCTTGCTCTTCCGTTTCGCCTCCTTTTGCTTCTCCCTCGCCGCCGCGATTTTCATGTTCTCTACTTCTCGCGGGGTGAAGTCGCCGAGCTGGCTCGATTACGATTCCTTCAGGTATGTCGGGATAGCTAATGCCATCGTTGCTGTTTATTCGCTCTTTGAAGTCGTTGCTGCTCTTCTGGAGATCTTGCGAACCAACACGATTTTCCCCGAAATCGTTCAGGTCTGGTTCGATTTCGGCCACGATCAGGTATCCTTTTCTTACTCGTCAAATTTTCAATCTGCCCGCTTTATTTTCTCCAAAATATTAAATACTTTTCCAAGTGACATGTTTTTTTGATACATTTGAAAAATAATTGTGTTAGACTCAGAGGTAAACTGATAGGATCAATTGATTAAACTAGCAATTGATTGCTAATTTTTGCAAAAAGTGCAGGTACGCGCTTATAATTTGAAATATTTTAGTTTTTTCTCCAAAAAAAAAAAATGATTTTTTAATAAATTATAAACTCTGAATGAGGTCGTTAATTTACATTTTTTAAACTGTGTTTGTGACAAAACGGCGACGTTGTCCTGCAGGTGTTTGCTTACATGTTACTGTCGGCGAACTCGGCGGGGACGGCGTTTCTACGGACGTTGAAGGGGTCGGACACGTGTAGGGTCAGCAACGCTTTCTGCATCCAATCGGACATCTCGATCGCGTTGGGTTTTGCCGGGTTTTTCTTCTTGGGGCTTTCGGCGCTGCTCTCGGGTTTTCGGGTCGTCTGTTACGTCCTGAGCGGGTCGCGATACCATGTTTAGGGTGTGAATGTGGGCCATACCCGTACCCTAGTGTTGGGGCTGGTTTTGATTTGATGGGGTGGCCTATCTACTGATGATAGGCCTATGTTGTTCTTCCTTGGATTTTGTGCGCGGAAATGGTAATTATTGTTTTGGCTAATGTCCATAACTGAGCTGTGTGATTGTGTTATATTCTTTTATTCCTCCTGTATTAAATGCTTATTGATGATTAATCATTTACTGATTTAAATTCTCCCGAGTTCGTATTTGATTATCGAATATTTTCATTAGATTTATCAACAAAAATAAAAGAATTTTTTTATCAGAGGACAAGATTCTTTCTTTTCTTTTTTAACCCCCAACCCCCATTTACATTAGATTCGAATCTAAAAACCTTATTTTTTACAGAAATAATCTTAATCATTTGAATTATTTTCTAATTGGTGTACGAGATTCTTGTTTGTTTCTCATATTGCGAGGTGGAAATGAGCGACGCTTTTTGTCCGACAATGGGCAAGCACGAGATATATTTCATATTTTGGTGTTGGGACTTTTGCAATAGCTTAGCATTCTAGAATCTAGCTTACCAATTTATAGCACAGAGTCTCTGGTCTTTTATTATGGCAAAAAGTTCTAGATGCTAAGCATGACCAGAAGTGACTGGAAAGAGATTAGGAATACATTTGCTTTTGCCTTTTTGCTTCTATCTTTGTGATTACATTTCTCACTGGCGTTGACGATTTGAAGTGATTCATCATGGCAATTTATGATTTTGGAGTGGATTCTGATACTCCGTTTCACATGATTTTGTCTAAAATTTGTATTAATTTATTATGATTTTGGTTTATTATTACAAACATAATGGATTTAAATGTTTTGGGTCAAATTTGAGGGACCAAACCCGCCTAGGTATTGGATAATTTGGTTCTAATGAAATCATATTTTAGTATCAAAAAAGAAAAAGGGATTAGGCTTATTAAGTTGACAAGCCAGTTGTTAGGTTAAGGTCATTATAAGGTATTAGAACAAATTACTAGGCTACTTGGCGATTATAGATTTGGGCTATTATAGGTGATATCAAATTTGACTATCCACCAATAGTTAGGTTTGAATCATTTTAAGGTATTAGAATAAGTCACATATTATTCGGTGACTCTAGACTTGGACGATTATAGGTATTTTCAAAGCAGACTACCAAGTAATTAACATTGTCTAGTAAACCTTGACAATGGTCCGGTTCTATTTGGCAGGACGAGAACATCAGCGGCATCTTGTCCTATATCAATTTTTTCATCTTAAACCTAAACCAGTAGGCAATTTGTATTTAATCTATAATGTGTTAGGTTTACCATGTAGTAATCATGGGTTTACTTACCAAGCAATTTATTAAGTTTAATATATTAACAAATATGTAATTATTCTTGAATCATCACATAGATCCTATGTTTTAACCTGATCCAAAATGAAACCTTCTTAAAAAAAAACAAACAAACAAACAAATTGGGACCCGTATATGATTAGAAAGTCCATAAGGAATTGCAGGTGCACAATCAAAGTCAATGAAGTCAAATTTACCCCACCTTGGGCTCATTATTCTTAAAAAATGAGGTCACATTTGAAAATGTAAGACTTCATTTGTGAAAATAGAAACGTTTTACCCAAAGGCTAAATTGTACTAAATTTAGGAACATATTTAAATAATTTTAGATATAAATTTTGGAATATATTTAAATAATTAATCATAGATATTTCGATCAGTTGATCCAATCAAATAATTCGACTAGCATGAGTGCAAACAAGGGCAACTTTTTCTGTAGCACAGGGACTGAAAGATATGCGTTGGGCTTGTGCGGCCCAACTAACAACTCACAGGTGTGGACCTGAAAGTCCGCAAATCTACCAGGTGGACAACCCGATGTGCTGTTGCAACTGTCACGTGCGAGTTCCCTCCATTCTCTGTCCCTTTCACCTACGTATGACTCTCCAAATTTTTTGTCAAACCAAAAGAATTTCTTTTTCTTCTCTTCTTTTCTTTTCTTGGAAGAAAATTCATCATCCTTAAACCCTATCTTTTGTTTACCGCTAATTGTCCCCCTTTTTCCTTTGTTTCAATCCCTGGAAACATCCCTTGCGATCAATTACTGCACAATTCGAAGCTAATTCGTAAGGTATTTGAATTTTACGATGTTTATTTGATTATTTGACCTGCTTTAATTCTTTTTTAAAATGCATGATTAGTTGAAAATAAATATATATTATAGCTGGAATTTGATTAGTACTATCGCAGTTGAAATTAAAGAATTAAATCGAGAATTTTTATTGGTTTTTCTGTTGGAAAAAACATTTCTGCACATTGAAGCTGAATTACGAAAAGGATTATTAGTTTTTGGAAACATGCAGTTACCTTTTCTTGATTGAAAAGAGGTTGGAAGGTTATATATGACGCCCTAAAGTTGAAATAATGGATTTTGATTGTTATTCTTTTAAAACTATTTGTTGATTCCTCTTATTAATATCTCTTGTTATGTTATGCTTGTGATTTATTTTATCTTCCTTTTATATGTAAGGTGATCATGTTTATGGTCTTAATTGCTGTGTCATTAATGACAGAATAAACTTTCAGGAAAAATCCCTTTTTATGTTTTGCCAAATGGAATGTTTTAGACGCTGTAGTACAATAATAATTGAATCACACTGAATAGTTATATGATTTTAGCCAAAACGTCGGTGTTATTAGACACAGTGAGGTAGTGAGTAAGATTTTTATTAATCAGAAGGGTTAGTTATTATGGTACCACAAGGTTTAATGCGTAACATGAACAAACAGGTAATGGATTTTCCACATTTTACGCTTAATGAAATCATTCTAACCACAAGTTTTCTGGTTTCATTACTCTGATTCTCTTTTTTCCATTTTCAGATCAACTACACCATATATAGCTGTATGATTTACTCTGAACATGAGATGACGAAAGAGTTACAGTTATTATGCAGGATCTCTGGTCATTTATGATTCTGAACTTTGATGATTAATTTAACATACGAAGATGTTATAAGGACCTTTATGGAGTCAACATGATTGGTATTCTTCGTGTATGTCTCATTCAAGTCAGAAAATGGAGGCAAGGATTATCACTAGGAGAAACAAGCTTCCGAAAAGCCATTTAGTTGCTTCGGTTTCGAAAGGTTTCACCCATAAGACTATAAAATGTATTAATTCTATGAAGCAAGGGATACAAAGTAGGGGAACCACTGGTGATGTAGTCGTCTTTTTGGTAACCACCGCGGCACTAGAGATTGTGCGAAGGTTTTCAAAGGCCAGCTTTCCTTTTATTTGGCGCGGTCTTCAGATGTTGCAAGTCCTCTGTTATCCACCGTTTAAGTGGCTGCAAAAATGGCCTCTTTTCAAACCACTAGTTAAGCATGTGCAGGTTGGTTTTTCTGGACTATGCTAGACTTTTCACTTGATCATCATCACTGCTAGTTTTTCAATATATTTGCACCATTTTGGTAAGCATGATGCTGTGAAGTTCGATTGCATGACAGAGTTGACTTGAGACTGACAATCTCATGCTTTGAGTTTTGCTCGAGTAATGGGGTCTTGATGTAGCTGTAACATTTTCGTTTACCCCCTTCCACAGGAACATAAGTATATATGCGAGAATCATATCCCTTTTATCATAATTTTCTTTTTGTAGACTGTAGTTGTTTCCAGTAAGTAAGATTTTGCAATAATTCTTTCCATCAAAGGCTGCATGTTTGTTTAGGACAGGTACTCCTCTTGTTGACTGCCTGCATTAAATATTCACAATGCCTTTCACAGTGAATGCCAACATGAAATACTTTTGCATTTCCCAAAAATCCCATGTTTTGGTAAAGTAGAACTTCTTTTCTCAATGTTTTTGTTTCCATAAGCATTTTGGCCCTGTTATTGTCTAATGCTTTTACGTATTATTATTTCTTGTCTTTAGTTATGTTCTTCTTCTTATTGTGGAATCTAATCTGTATTTACTGCTAGAAATTGTCAAGGCCAATGTTAGTCCTTAGCATTGCAACAGTTTTCTCCGATCAATCAGAATGTAAACCTGAAGCATCTGACAGTTTTAGTGATTCTCAACCACGTTCAGAATCACAAGTAGATCCATCTGCAAACTTTCCATGCCCAGACACAAGGTAATCAGGATCCTCTCATCAAGATACCTGATACATCTCCTAAAACTTCTTTGGTTGAATAGGGATGGGTTAATTCTTTTCTGAATAATCACTCTCTTATCATTGCATAATCTTGTGGTATGTCTATGCATATTCTACATCTTTCTGTTACAAATTGATTTTTGGATCACTTCTTTTTGGGGTAAGGCGTATTATCATTGATGACCAGTACTGTTGATAATGATAAGATTAGCTAAGTTTTTTCGCAAGATGATGTGGCTACATACTATACAGATTGTACTGCTATCAATGATGACCAATATTGTTGATAATGATAAGATTAGGCAAGAATTTTTTGCAGAACGATGTTTCCATAGGCTATAACTTGGGCTACTTTTCAAGGCTGTGATTTTACCTTGAAGTTTTGGTATGTATATAATTGTCTATTGCGGTCATGCAACCTGGAGCTGTGAGTATGAGCATGTTATGATTTCTGCTTTCTGCCCCCATTTTGTCTTATATCTTTTCTTGGTCTTGCCTGGGTCTGTAAATTTATTGTTTCTGGTAGTATACATCATTTTGATAGGAGGAACATGGTGTCAGGGACCACCTCATGCCTAACCTATGGAGTTGTTTGTGTCATGGAGCTAATTCCTGCCATGTTTTATTGATTTAGCTTTTCTGTTGTAACTGAAAGACATCAGTTCAACCAACTCAAGCATGTGAATTTCTGAAGCTGATTCACACTTTTTCCAATTTAGCCTCCAGAATTTGTCGGTGGCGAGTGTATTTTCTTATTTAACATGGACTGATGACATCAAGCAATTGGACTGTAGTTATTCATTCATATGAATATGTGGACTGGTAATAATGTGGTGAAGGAACAGTAACCTGATGTTAACTGGTTCATGTTTCCCATGGTTTCCATCACATGACTAAAGTCTTGTAATTGAATAGAATCTCAAATTGCTTTTGACGATGGCATTTTGGAAGCTAAGCTCTTTCTCCAGTTACTAAAGCCAATTATATCATCAAATAGAGATGGAGTTGCATTATTTGTGGGATAGAGCAAATAGTATTATGTTGTTTGGCATTATAAGTTCTATTTACAAGGCCTGTTGCTTCAGCATTTTGGAGCTTTAAACTGACAGTGTAATGGTCAGGTCTCATGATGAAATTGCCGAAACTCATGCTTCTGAAGAGTGGTTGATGCAACTCCACAATGAGCTAAAGAAACAGGGCATTACTCTACCTGAAAGGTAAGCTAATCGTCTTATGTGAGGCTGTATTTAACTTGAAATTATGATTGGTCCTAATTATTTTATTATCTAATTATCAAATTCAAGTATTTATTTAGTGACTCTACAAAGACAGACGTACTCAAGTGTGGGTTTAGACAACCTGTTAAGTTCTTGCTAAATGCATCCTCGGTAATATCCAATCATTAGTCCAATTGCTGGTTTCTTCAAACCTATTAAGAATTGTGCACATCTCCTAACAGGTTTGATGAGGCCGAGCTCCGTTTACTTTTTGCCGCTGTAAATGGTGATTTCTCAAGGTTGCTTTCATCAGTTAAGAGGACAATTAATTGGAGGAAGACTTTCACCATTTTTTCTACAGAAGAACTCGAGGATTGGTCTCAATTGGTCTTTTGGCATGGATGTGATGCAAAGCTACGACATTGCCTCATCATTCGCCTTGGACTTGCTTGCTCAACCCTTAGATCTAAAGAGAGACCTCTCTTTGTCAAAGCTGTTGGTAAGCATTTCTTCCCTTTAAGCATTTTATCTTCCTGTTTCTCAATAA
Organism: Cordia subcordata; assembly: GCA_028554755.1. Taxonomy (NCBI): domain Eukaryota; kingdom Viridiplantae; phylum Streptophyta; class Magnoliopsida; order Boraginales; family Cordiaceae; genus Cordia; species Cordia subcordata. The sequence goes on along the minus strand of JAPTOF010000003.1, from coordinate 25,918,561 downwards.
TTTTCTGTCTTTTGATCCAAAATACATGTTCATCCCGAACCACTTGAAATGGGACCTAATTAATTATCATATTTTTGTGTGAATTTCCATGAATATGAGAATTGCGTCAAATGGTGTAGCATGTTTATCATGACTTACGCCTCTCATTAGAGACAGCATATTTGTTCTCTAATTAGTTTCCTCTTATTGAAGTTCTGCAATATGGGATTGTATAACTGTTGATTTATGGCTGTGATGAGCTATGAATAATATTTCTTTGGTCACATGTCCCTATTTTTATTCAAAAACTACTCTCAAATAGTTGGTTTGACATATGTTTTTTTCACATATGGCAAAAGGCTTGTCACTTTATTACAATTTGGTGCAATGGCTAAATTGAGGAGGTATAATTTTGATTTCAGTTTCCCAGATAGAACATGGTATTGTGAACCTGGTTGACTTGGAGCATCCTCAGATTACAGTGTTAATGGACTGTGAGGGCATATCTCCACTTGGATTCCCTGTACAAATGATGAGATCCTGCTCTCTACTCCTGCAAGATCATTATCCAAACCGTCTAGGCTGTTTAATAATCGTAAGACTTGCACAAGTTGCTCGAGTGATAACACAAACTTTATTTCAGGTAAATCTTTTTCTTGAAACTTTCAGGGAGATTCATCCTCATTTTAATCATAATACTGGAACATGTAAAGTAACTTATGATGGTTGAATCAATAAGTCTCATGTACGACACTGTTTTAGTATTCCACCTTAACATGATGGTAAATGTTAAGATCTGATTCGTGGACATCATGCCAAAGGCCCCTACTGGCAGTAAAATAGCTACTGAGAGTAAATTGGATCGCCAGTAGAATCTCCCTTTTCACCTCATGGCTCTAAAAAGCTATCAAAGACCATCTATAAGTTTATTGAACTGGAGAGTAAGATAATGGACTTTGGTTGGATCAGAATGATTGAACCTTTAGTCTGCCCATATATTTGAGTATTTGCTGTTCTGAAGTTTTGACCAGGTTAAGCTTTGGATTCCAATCTTTACTTGTTCACAGTAAATTATACATCATTTTAGGAAAAGCAGTGGTCCATATGATACAATTTTTACACATATTAGTAGCCTTCTGTGGATAACCTGCAGATGCAGAATTAGTGGTTTTATCCTATTTGTTGCATATTGCCATGTTTTGTAATGTGAGAAATTTCACTTTGATGTAAGTATCTTGCTGCGGATTCTTTCAGGGAACCTTGAAACTGTCTCAATTGCTTTTTTCCTCTTCGTTTCTAATCTCTTCGTTTCTAAGTTGAAGAATTTCAAGTGTTTCTGGCTGGAATCTGCTGAACCAACGTGCTGCTTCTCCTACTTTGCATTACAGCAAGTATTGCTAAATTCTATGGAGATTATCTGTAATAGATTTTGACTAATTGTTCAAGTTCAATACAACTTGTACAGGTATTGCAACCGGCCACGCGACAGAAACTGAGAATAATTGGAGGGAACTATCAAGAGTTCCTCTCTCAATTCCTCCAGTCACCCCCTTCGTTTCTTGGTGGTGGTTGTACATGCACGAAATGTTCAGACCCGAGTGCACTACAGATTGCTGAAGAAAAAGTTATCCAAAACAGGCGACGAGATGATCTTGCAACTATAGATACCGGTGGAGATGCTCATCTAAATGCTAATACAAGACTTAATCAGAACAAGGAACAATTAGTTAGGATTGTGATAATTGGCTTACTGGTGTTGTGTGTACTTGTAGCTTTGGCGTTGGGAACATGTTATCCAGAAAAGCTACCTCATCTGGGCTGGCAATATATTTTATGAGTCATCATTAATCGTTGAATCTGTTGCCTGTTTGCCTCATCTCAGTTATACGATGCTTGAAGTATAAGTTCTCACTGTTAGCATTTAGATATCAAAACGACTTCCCGCAAAAATTCTACCTAATTCAAAAATGACACGATGTTATTTGCGGTACATGTACAAGACGTACAAGATTCTTGGTCTACCACCTAGAGAAGTTGAAAAATAGATGAATTCACCCATCAAATAGCATGAAGTGGCACGGGGAAATAGTCACTGAATTGCTTGCTAGAATTTCTCTGCTGTCCACCATTATTAGTTAAGGATATTGAACCGTTAATCTGCGCAAGAGAACACTTTTAGGATGAAAAGAAACACCAAAAGAGTTGCCACCACAAAATAGGAGACTCCATGTGGCACAAGTCCTTGATCCGAAAACTGGCGAAAAAAGGAAAATTGTCATCTATTTCGAGCTACTAGTGATTTTCAATGATCGGTTGATAGCATAAGCGGATGAAAACTGAGAAGGGAGAGAGAATCATGACGAAGAAAACTAAACGGAGAGCGAGCAACACACCAAAATTGAGATCATATCACACTATTCCTTTGGGAGAAACAGAGTAATTGATACCTACATTTCACTCCCATGTCACCAAAATTGAGATCACATCACACTATTCCTTTGGGAGAAACAGAGTAATTGATACCTACATTTCACTCCCATGTAATGGTGACATATCCTCTGAGGGATCTAATTGTGTAAATACTTTGAGTCAGCTATTACATAATGATAAGCAAAAACAAAAACAAACATAAAGAAGCCAAGCAAGTTCACCAGGAATCCCAAATCTTCGTCGCCCATTATCTGCAAGAATAAAATTGAAATTCCCATTATTTTGGATTAAAACTAAACAAATGTTGTTGTTTAGCAATATAATAGCAAGTAATCCAAGTGAAGGGTGACAACATTGTCAAAGTAAGCTTGACAAGACACATGGAGCTTACACTAACAACTGCACAGGATTCCATAGCCATTATATGTAAATTGTCACAAGATACAGGAAATTCTTACATTGCACTCTATTAACATTGAACACAAACATATCGTAATGGTTCATCAATGAAAACCTAAACAGATACTAATGTCAGAAACAGAAGAACAAACTGCTGTCTCCACTAGGACATACAATAATCTTAGGGCTGTATTTTTGCACATTAGTCAATTTTGGTAAACTTCTTTCAACAGGTGGAAATATGTATCCCTTATTTGCATTTCACAAATATGAAGCTGATATGCATACAGCATTCTGAGTATATGATGAAAGCAAAGGGGGCAATCAAGCCTATCATTCTAGAAAGATAAAGCAATTTAATTAATAAGGTCTCGCTTGCAATCTCCTATAATGGCATGTGACATGAACATGCAGAGTAACTTACATTTTGTTAATTGAGAATAACTTTGGAGTTTATCGCACTGAAGCAACATACACGACAATGTTGCTCAGAAAACAAAAGCTCCAAAATGAGGAGATTTTAGCATGAATTGTTTAGTGATTCTCCACACAGAGCAATCTTTTTATTGAATCATGCAGTCGTACCATAAGATTGAGGGGCGTATGTCCACTCACCATCAAATCCTAACTCAAGCATATGTAACCAAATTCATCACGTTCGCCCAAAGGAAAGTTTACCCAATTCTTTAGTTCAATAATCTTATTCTCTTCTTCTTAAATCTTAACTAAATGAACAACCATTTCCGAGCTTTCATTTTCAATTGCTGTACGGGCATCACCATATGCTCTAATAATAATACACTTATAAGCCCATGACTACTATGTTCACTTTTAAAGATAGAACTGCGTCAAAGCCAATCTTTTAGATATCCATACAATGCATTCTGCAGCTCATTTTGACACTTGCTCTATCATAAAATGGACATTGTGCAGCAGATCTGCTCTTGAGTCAAAACGCAAAGAAAAAGCAAAGCAAAAAATTTGCGATCGCAGTGGGATTCGAACCCACGACCTTTAGATCCGGAGTCTAACGCGATATCCACTCCGCTATGCGATCGCTTTGTTCCAATGGCTAAATCTCTACGCAACAGATATCTAATTCCAAGAAATGGGCAGAGAAAGAAAGAGACAAAACAAAAATCACAACTGTCTTCGATATGGGTTCTCAAACCATCAAAAATCTGGAGAACAAACAGAGCAAAAACAAACAGACACTGTATGAATTCGAAAATGACACCTAAAACAGGAAAGATCTGGATCATGGACCACACAAGTCTACTGTCTACATATGTAACTGACACACACGTATACACATATATACATACATACGAACATATATATATATATATGTTCATCAACATTATGAAATTGCATATAGGAATAGCACAAGAAAAGATTGATTGGGGTACCTTGGCTTTCGTCTGCTGCTTCGTTCGTTTCTGAAACTGAGTCTGGAGGGAAAGAAATGTTGGTGGGTTGGGTGGTTGAAATATTGTACAATTTTGCTACTATGCGTTGCTGAGTGCGAGGGCAATCTTGGAATTTCACACATACGAAAGTAAAAGCAAGTTTCGAAGAGCAAAATTTAAGATTGAATGTGGCTGCTGGAATTCGAGCCCAGGTCTTCACGGCCACAACGTGGAATTCTGACCACTAAACTACAGCCACTTTGGACTTCAGTGGGCGAGACAGATACTTAAGATGAGTATTACACAAGTGCTTTTGTGAACTCACATTTCATGACCCCACACAAAAGGCAGCGATTTAACTACAAGAGAGAGCTCTGATGATCTCGTTGTAACTCAAAAATACAAACATCTATACGTTCAATGCGAAAATTATTATGGATTAAAAAGGTGGTATTGCTCCTTTATTTTCTTTTTATTTAGTAGTCGTACCAAAAAAAAAAATTGGTTAACTATACAATCACTCAATGAATTATGACTTAATTTTTCCATTGCTAAGATTCAGCTTCCTCGTCACTCGTGTGTAGTTTTTCGATGGCTATCACTTTCCCTCTCTTTTCTTCTTTAATGTCACAAGTGTTTTATAGTCCTTCTGGTTTAAAGCTTTTTAGTTCAGATATGCTCCCTGTCTTGTGTTCTTTGTGTTGCTACACATGGCTCTCACCCCCATGATGTCTTCCACCACTAGCTATGGTGGTGTTGAAGGGTTTTGGTGGACTACACTTTCGCCATGGATAATTGAAGCTTGTTGTTGTCAATTGGTTGCCTCCGTCAAAGGTGTGCGTATTTTATGCACTTCATACTTGCTCGATGTGACATAAAAGGGCATTGGCTTCAAACATGCCGTACTACTAAACGTCTCGTGAAACCTTATCAAGTTTCGTTGAACGGAAAAGGAAAAGGTGTAGAAACAAATTTTGTTAAACAAAATATTCAAATGAATTACACACACCTTGACAGTTCTGATTTCTTTGATAATTCTAATAAAAATATTGAGTAATTGATTGGTGACGGCAATGTCCATCCAAATTAATCTTTATATAAAAATATAACGTTTTTATTCTGTCTGACTATTTGTTAATGCTTAATTTTAGCTCGAATGTAATATCTATCTTTTATGAAATAAATGTCGTATCTTTGCTAATATTTGTGTATTTTCTTTATTATTATTGTGAAGAACTATGGATTTGCATCATATCAATAATAGAGAAATATGTTTGCTGATAGTGCTACAACACATATTATTCTCAAGAATAAAAAGTATTTCTCCCAACTGAAATTAGCTAATACAAATATCAATTTCAATAGCTGGTTTTGTAAAGCTAATTGAAGGCTCTGGTAGAGCTTGTGTTAAGTTCCTTGGAAGAACGAAAATGATAATAGGTAATGCTTTATATTCAAGTAAATCACAAAGGAATCTACTCAGTTTTAGACATATATAAAAAAATGGTTATCATATTGAAACCATAAAGGAAGGCAATAAATAATATATTTATATCATATTGTTTATATTTGGCAAAAGGTGTATATAAAAAAAATTGTCAGCATTATCTTCTAGACTATATTGTACTAATATAAATCCTGAGTAATCATATGTCGTGATAAATCAGAAGATAATTGATCGAAGAGCTTTATTCTTTGGCATAACCGCCTTGAACATCTAGGTGCAATAATGATAGGATGAATTATTGAAAATTCATATGAACACTGATTAAAGAATCAAAATGTACTATCATCAAATGAATTCTTATGTGCTATTTGTGCCTAAGGAAAATTGATTATAAGGCTACTCCCAACCAAAATTGATGCTAAAAATCTTGCATTTTTAGAACAAATTCAAAGGGACATATATGGGCCTATTTTTTCAGCATGTGGACCATTTCAATATTTTATGGTATTAATAGATGCATCTACATTTTGGTCATATGTCTCCCTATTATCCATTCAAAATGTGGCATTTGCAAGGCTTCCTATGCAAATAATCCGCTTACATGCACAATTTTCGGATTAGACAATCAAGAAAATTCGTCTTGATAATGCAGGATTTAAATCCCAATCTTTTAATAATTATTATACATCAATTGGCATTATAATTGAGTATTATATGGCTCACACACATACTCAAAATGGTTTAGCAAAATCTTTTATTAAACGCCTGCAGCTAATCGCTAGACCACTACTTATGAGAACTAAGTTGCCTAGTTCTGCTTGGGGACATGCCATACTATATACCACAGCACTAGTTCGAATAAAACCAACTGCTTATCATAAATATTCCTCGTTACAATTGGTTTCTAGTCAAGAACCAAATATATCTTATTTAAAAATATTTGGTTGTGTAATATATATTCCAATTGCTCCACCATAGCGCATAAAAATGAGATCGCAAAGAAGAATGAGAATCTGCGTTGGCTTTGAATTTTTATCAATCATTAAATATCTTGAACCTTTAACTGGAGATTGTTTTATAGCGCTTTTTATTGATTGCCAATTTGACAAAACAGTATTCCCAACATTAGGGAGAGAAAAACAAAAGTTGAAAAAACAAAAAATTACAGAGGATGCATCATCTATGACTCATTTTGATTCTCGCACAAATCTATCTGAACAATAAGTTCAAGAAATTATTCATCTACAAAAGATTACTCACTAATTGCTAGATGCATTTACTGATACAAAGAGAGTGACTAATTCACATGTTTCAACTCAAAATGCTACCACTAGAATTGATATTTCAAAAGAACAATTTACTAATACTCTAGCAAATAAGTCTACGCCACGTCAGAAGCGTGGTAGACCAATTAGTTTCAAAGATAAAAATCCTCAAAAAAGGAAGAAACTGAATAAGTAGGTTGACACTTTTGAGGTTCTTAATAATCCGGTAGATGTCGTAGAAATAGCTAGAGAGGCAACTTCAACAGAGAATCAGGTACCTAAGCATGAGAAAAATAGCGACAATATTAAAAATAAAGAAATCTCAATTAATTATATCATTAGAGAAAAAGATGGAATTGAAATGAAATTGTTGTTGATGAAAAATTTTCATATGCAGTAGCTACTGAATTGACGGTAAAGAGCGAGAATTATGAATTGAAATCAGTTCAAGAATGTCGACATAGAAATGGTTGGCCTAAATGGAAAGACGCAATGGAGGCTGAATTAAATTCTCTTGCAAAGCATAAAGTTTTTGGACCTATAGTCTAAACGCCTGAAAATGTAAGGCCTATAGGATACAAGTGGTATTCATGCGAAAACGGAAGGAAAACAATGAAGTTGTGAGATATAAAGCACGACTTATAATACAAGGTTTTTCACACAGGCCTGGAATTGATTGTAAGGAGATATACTCTCCCGTGGTGGACACAATTACATATAGATATTTAATCAGTGTAGCAATTTATGAACAACTTCATGTGCATCTTATGGACGTAGTTATAGCATATTTATATAGGTCACTTGATCCTGACATATATATATATATATATATATATATATATATATATATATATATATGAAAGTCTTTGAAGGACTAAATATGCCTGTAGCATATAAATCAAATCTCCGGGAGATATCGAATTCCAAAGATCCTTGTATGGATTGAAACAATCTAAACGAATATGGTACAATCGTTTAAGTACATACCTTCTAAAGGAAGGATATGATAATAGTCCCATAAGCCCATGTGTTTTTATCAGAAAATTAAGTAAAGGATTATTGTTGTATATGTTAATGATTTAAACATCATAGGGACTGCTGAAGAGCTTTCGACTAGTTGCATATTTATGTAAAGAATTTGTGATGAAAAATCTGGGCAAAACTAATTTTTGTCATGGCTTGCAAATCGAGCATTTATCGAGTGGAATTTTAATTTACCAAAGAACTTATACAAAAAAGTTCTAAAGAGATTCAATATGGACAAAGCTCATCCATTGAGTACCTTAATGGTTGTTCAATATCTTGATATGAAAAAGGACCTCGAGAAGATAATGAAGAAATACTTGATCTTAAAGTACCGTATCTTAGTGCAATTGGTGCATTATCTTGCTAACAATACACGTCTAAATATTGCATTTTCTATATATCTATTAGTAAAATTTAGTGCTATATTGACACGAAGACATTGGGCCAATATCAAACAAATATTTTTGTTATCCTCGTGGAACAATTGATATGGGCTTATTATATTCAAAGCATGTACAACTTGAATTAATTAGATATGCAAATGCTAGGTATTTATCTAACTCACAAAAGACGATCCCAAACTGGATATCTTTTCATATATAGTGGAACAGCTATTTCCTAATGCTCAACAAAATAAACTATTACTGCCACTTCCTCAACTTATGCTGAAATACTTGCATTACATAAGGCATGCCAAGAATGTATATGGTTGAGGTTTTTAACTCAACATATTGAAGGAGAGTGCAATATTTTAACTAGCAAAAGAGGACCAACCATATTATATGAAGATAATATTGCCTACATTTAATGAAGGCTATATTAAGGGTGACAGAACTAACATATTTCACCAAAGTTCTTCTTTACACATGAACTCCAAAAGAAATGTGAGATTGATGTTTACCAAATTCGCTCAAATGAGAATTTAGTAGACTTCTTTACAAAAGCATTACCTACAACAATATTGGAGAAATTAATACACAAGATTGGCATGCGACAACTCAGAGATTACTTCTAATTGTCTTCATGAGTGGGAGAATTATACGCACTTCACTCTTTTTCCTTTAGCCTAAGTTTTGGCCCATTGGGTTTTCCTGGCAAGATTTTTAATGAGACAACACTAAGTGTATAACAAGAATATTGTACTCTTTTTTCTTCATTATGATTTTTGTCCCACTGGGTTTTTCTTTTTAGTAAGGTTTTAGCAAGGCATATTCTTGTGATGAATATCCAAAGGACACTGTTGTGCAATATGGATATTCAAGATTGCTTGGCTTTTCAAAAGTCAATGGATGCATTGGGAGTTGAAGCCTACATGTAGCATATCTTTTGCAAGCAAGAAAAAGTCATCTAGTATTTAAGACCAAATTAGAAAAAAAAACAAATCTATACTTATAGGGTGGTAGATTGTGTCAGGCTTATTTGACACATTTGCTCCAATTACATCTATAAATAACAGAGAGTGGAAGTACATTTCATTCCAAGAAGCAAAAGACAATTTAGAGAGAAAATCTGTAGCAAAGCAAATATTTTGAGAGAATAATTATTTCATAATGATGTTATTTTAAAAACCCACAAGTACACGGATTAGAAGTAGTGTAGTGTGTGCAAGAGTACGGGTATCGTCTCCTCATAGAGACCTCTAACTACAGTTCTAAGTCCCATTTATCCTAGATTAACTACATGTAGAAACGAAGTTATTTTTTAGATGTTTCAAAATTTGAATTAAAGGGAACTCTAAATTAAATACTAAATTAAACTACCTAAACTAACATGTGCAATAAAAAGACAAACAAACTAAAGAGGGAGAGCTGATTAAATAAAAAAAACAAAGGACTAGGGGGATTATTACTCTATTATGGGGTTGGGATTTTATTCTTGCTTTGAGTATTTTGATGGCTTTAATAGCTTCCTTTAGAGGTCCAAACTTATTAACCGTATTATTCCTAATTCTCGGTGCAATTCTATCCCTAAGTGAATTCTACTTAGAGTATAGCCTTGTCTTTATTAACTAGGGTTTTAGGGCTAAGTAATTAAGACTTATAGATTGGCGTTGATTACACACTAACCTAAAGTTTAAACCGTTAACTGTGTTTTAAGCTAAGGCCTAATCCACCTAAGTTCAACTAAGTATAATGGGTGACTTATTAGTTTTATTTCATCCTAAAGGCCACATATTAAACCTAATTATAAAATCAAGCACAATTAATCAACACCATGTAAACAGATACGAAAAATTAAGAGCATAATAATACATGTTTCTTCATTAAGGCATTTAATCAAACACATAGACGTGTCCAACAATCGCCATTAAAACAATAAAAAACCAAACATGTATTTAAACTATCAAAATATCCCAAAACAAGTTTTACAATCGTTAACCCATAATAGAAATAGTAATCAACCCTAAAATAAATTTAGCTCAATATGTTAAAAGAGAGTACCAAACTGAAATTTAATATCATAAAAATCAATTTCATGTTCAAGAAATTAAATCTCAAGCTTAGAACCTCTTCCCGTGTCAATTTCACGCAAATCCTTTTTCTTCTCCAAGATTTTTCTACAATATTTGCTCCAAATTAATCCCAAAAATCCTGTAGAAAATAGCTCTAAATTATCTCAAGATAAAAATAAAAAATAAAGAAAATAAAAGAAAACAAAAGATATTGTTTTTAGAAATTTTATGGAATTTTTTCTGATTTTTTGTCTCTTGGCCTAAGAAAGAGCTGAGATTTTTTTTTTTTGTCTGTTGTGCTGTGCGGCTACTGCTTTGCTCCCTCGTTGGTGGTGCTATATATATGTGTAAGTGTGTGTGTGTGTGCTGTGGCTAAAAGAAAGAAAAAGGGAATGGTGAGGTCCATGGGTAAGTAATTGGTACTTTTTTTTCTTTTTCTTTTTTCTACTTTTCTTCCTTTCTTTTACTTCTCCATTTTTTTTTTTTGGTTTCCAATTTATGTGGCCAACTGTGTGTGACATGTAGACAAGAAAAAGACTGAGTTGTTGACTTTCTTTCCAGCCAAAGATGTGTATGCATGCACGTGCTTGTATATATTTTTCCTTTTATTTTCTAATACTAATTTAATGATAACCTAATTCTAAAATACTAACTAATAAATACTAACTAAAATAATGATGTCATAAAAACCTAACTGTTGCCTTAGACTCTAATTAACTCTAAAAGTCGTGTCCTAGAACTAATTACTTAATACCGTAATTCTACTATGACCTACGTAACTAATTAACTTAATTTCCTAATTCTTAATTGATCAAAATTACTATCTAAAAATAATAATAATAATAATAATAATAACAACATAAAAAGATAAAAAATGACATACAATACACAAATACTCAATAAGCCTCAATAAGCACTCAAAAACTCGAAATAAACAAAATTAGCACCAAAACACGCACTTAAACGCACTCCAAATCATGCAATTCATGCTCTAAATACATACACATCAGTACCCTCAAACCTTTTCCTTGCTTATCCCCAAGCAAGACCACTCCTGAGTTGATCTCATGATGCTCAAAGGTTTGCTAAAAGTATTGCCTTGCTATCTTGACAAATCTAAAGAGCATGAGGAGTCATCCCTATTATAAAAAGGGATCTCCAAACCTTTTTCAGATCCTCTTCTCAATCACAAGGGTTCTCGCACCTCTTGGTAACTTACCAAGTAGCTAGAGCCACCTCAAACTTAATTCTAACGTACTAACTAATAAATGCTAACTAAAAAAGTAATGTCCTATAAACCTAACTATTGTCCTAGACTCTAATTAACTCTAATAGTCATGTCCTAGAACTAATTACTTAATACCTTAATTCTAATATAACCTATCTAACTAATTAACTTAAATTTCCTAATTCTTAATTCGTCAAAATTACTATCTAAAATAATAATAATAATAATAATAATAATAAGAAGAAGAAGAAGAAGAAATGACAAACAATACACAAATACTCAATAAGCACTCAGAAACTTGAAATAGACAAAATTAACACCAAAATATGCACTCAAACACACTCCAAATTATGCAATTCATGTTCCAAATACACACATATCACATAACAAGGTAGCTTTATTCCATGGCAAAAAATTTCATTGCTAATTTATTTATATTTTTTCGTCATTCATTCAAATAAAACTATAAAAAAAGACAAAGTAAGAATGCGATAAGTATTAATAAAAAGTAAAAGAGTATTATTAATTCATTATCTTATAACCATATCTAATGTATTATATAATATTTAGTAAGAATATTATTAAACAAAGAGAAAGAAATAAAACAAAAAATTACAAAAGATACATAACTCCTAACTGAAAATAAGCCCAAAAAATGTTTTAAAAAATTATATTCACAAAACTATCTTAAAAATTTGAATATTATTTTTTGACTCACAACAAGATTTAAAAATATTATATACGTTTTACTTAAAAAAGTAAAACCCTAGTTTATACACCCTATAATTTATTGCGCGTTGAGATTTGGCGTGCACCACGTGCTGAGGCTTTCATTTACGGCAACGTCCATATCTCCTAATAATTTTTTTGCGGGTGTATCTCCTAATAATTGTGAACTAGATTATTATATTAAAATAGCACGGACAGTTTATAAATATTATATGTGATTCATGTTATTATGATTATTTCTAATTCTCATTTAAAAAGAAAAGACTTGGATTCTTTCTTAGTTTTTATTCTTTCCAACACATAAGGAGTATAATTTTTAGCAATTCAGATTAAAAAAAATATTGATAAAGAATTTAAAATTTAAAATAAAGGGTTAAGATTAATTTAATTCTATGTAAATAGTTCACATTATCTCTTTCATATATTAGAGAGGACCAAAAATAGGAGAATATATATTCTCTCTTGTTTTTGTTTCTTTTGAACCAAAAGTAGAATATACCCACTGAACTTATGAAATTTGAACATAAATCATTACATTAAGGAAAGTATCTCAATTAATTTAATTACTCCCTAAATTCTTCTTATTATTATTGTATTGTTAATCTTTAAGTTTAGCCCATCTATATATTCTTTTCTTTTTCATTTTTTTGTTGTATGTGCTTCGTGCTTCTTTTTTTTATTTATTACCTTGCAAGAGTTGTGAAACTGTGAAAAAAGGGGGAAAAAAAGAAAGATTACAGGACTGTTAGACTTTCATGTCAACTTAAATTCTACCATATACATAAGACACTCCTTCAATTACAACATTTGCAAGACTATCATACTAACACTTTAAATTCTATTATAGTCTACATATGTAATACTTATTCTATTACATAAATTGTAATACCGTTATACTAACACTTTAAGTTCAATTACTTATGTGAGACTAATTATACCACATGGAAATTGTGAGACTGTCACGTCAATTTAAGTATTCATTTTATTATGAAATTAAGGGATATTTCAAGGAGTTGAGATTATCTTTTTAAAAAATGAGATCTTATATCCAAATTCCGTAAAACGAGATTTGTAAAAAAGAAAAGCATCACTTTAATTATAAGTAGGGGTGAGCAAAAACCGAAAACCGAACCGAACCGAATTGAGTTCGGTCTATTCGGTTTGATTATTTGATCTATTCTGTTCTGTTCGGTTATTTTCTTAAAAAAATTCGGCCTATTCGGTTCGGTTAGTATGAAAAATGACCGAATAGACCGAATTAACCGAATTGTATTTTTATATATTAAAAATATTTAATATTTTGTACATCAATTAGGATTTATATATTGTTTATTAGAATTTGTTTATATAATTATGCTTCATTATATATTGTTTATGATATATTTAATGAATAAGAGTGATTAGTTTAGGTTTATTGTATTTTTCTTGCAACAATTTATTCCATTTTATTTCTTTTTTTTTAAATTATTGGTTAATTTTGATTTTAACCGAACCGAACCGAATAGACGAAAATATATTTTGGTTTCGGCTTATTCGGTTTTTAGATAATTCGGTTCGATTCGATTCGATTTTTAAAATTAAAAAAAATTTCAGTTCGGTTCAATTCGGTGAAAAATCGAATGCTCAACCCTAATTATAAGAACTGTGATGGTGATACGTCAACTTAAATTGAAATTAAACTCGTGCGTCCGGGGAAAGATGAAATCAGCAAAACACTTTCCACAACAAAAAAAAATCCAAAAAGAATATTTAAAAAAGGGAAAAAATATTGATTTCTTCGAATAGTCAAAGCGGTGCAAGCTGTAAGTGAGTCAGCATGTTGAAAGATAGAGACGTAATAAAAATCTACCCAATACACTTGTACCGCGTTAGTAAAACATGTGACATTTTCTTACGTGGCAGATAACTTTTACATTAAAAATTTTATCATAACGTACGCAAACTCGAAAAATCTCCGTTGCACTAAAAACAGACCCGCTTTTTTCTCCCACCCCAAACACTCGGGCAACTATAAATACCTCTCCGCAATTCTCCATTTTATTGTGAAATTAAGAAGCAAAATAGGGGGGAAAAAAAAACATTAACATTTTGTGAAAACCTTTGAGATTTCGATCCGCGAGGTAAAAACACAATCTTGTCTGAAAGCGCCTTTTTTTTAATTTTCTTAGATTTTCTTAACTCGTATTTGATTAGCTAGTTTGATGATCAATTGTTTGGTATTTTTAATGGGGTTGGTTTGCATTCAGATCTGAACTGGTGGGTCTTCACTTTTCGTTGAATTGAAGCTTTGATCATTGAGACACACCAAAAGAACCAAAAAAAAAGACACACACACACACACACACACTCTTTCAGTCATTATTACCCTTCGTATGTTTCACGATTTCTTTCTTTAAACATTCTGTCACTCTCACTTGTTGGTGACGTTTGGTGTGGGAAAAGGGTATGATTGCATGCATTTCATGATAATTTCTCTGAACCAATTAGAGGTTTTTTGGTTGCTTATATATAAATGAAGCTTTAAGCCTTTGCTATATTGTGTGCATTGAAAAGGTTTTTGCTTTCCAGGGTGATTTTATTTCTTTTTCGAGTGTTCAGGTGATTGGTGATTGACTTGTGTAAAAGTTCAATCTCTTGTTGCTCTTGTTGCTGTGTCTTGTTTTTTTCTTTTAATAATTATATGTGCATTTCTTGCGTTAATGCTATTCAAGTAATTGTGATCTGAGCTTGATTAAAAGTTCCATCTTTTATTGGTGGTGTTCCCAAATAATATGCGTTCCACTGTGTTATTGAAATAATCAACTGATCTGAGCTTGATCAAAAGTTCCATATATTGTTGGTGGTTTTTCAAATAAATATACTAAATTGCATGAATGTTATAACCATTTTTTTTTTCCAATGACATAGGCTATAATATAGAAAGAAAGAGCATTCTCAATGCGATTTTGAGATCATGATTTAAGTTTCTCTGCTTTACCATTCATCTTTGAGCTTAAGAGTTTCTATGGTTATTTTTCTTAAGAAAAACTAAATTATCTTGCATTCATGCTAGTCTTTATTAGAATATAATTTGATTTATAGATTTTGTGGAAATTGATGGTAATTTTGTGTTTGATTGGTGTTTCTAGACTGAGAAATTGAACTAATGGCTAAGGAAGTATCAAACGGGGACAACCATGTGAGTACAAAGCCACCTCCTGAACCATCACCCCTGCGAAAGGCTAAATTTTTCCAGGTATAGCATCTGTTATCTCAATAAAGAAATCTGCTTGTGAAACAAAAATGAATAACGAAAAAGGTCCATATCCCGAGTGCCATACTGTTTGTACACGTGTTTTTCTTTGTAACAATGTGGATAATATTAGTTTATATGCATATATCAGTAAGTAAATATTTGTTAGTACATATACTAGACCCTACTTTGTTCCAGGTTTTATAACTCATAGTGACATATTGAATGTCTCTTGTTAACAGGCGAACATGAGAATCTTAGTTACTGGCGGAGCTGGATTTATTGGCTCTCACTTAGTTGACAGGCTCATGCAAAACGAGAAGAATGAGGTTCGGCATTGTCATTGCATTTCTCTCTTCTTTTGGTATTTCTGTAAGTTCATTGATGCTACATAATGGAGCATGCTCACTGATGTGTATCTGTCATGTGTGTTGCATCCAGGTGATTGTTGTGGATAACTTTTTCACTGGGTCAAAGGACAACCTAAAGCAATGGATTGGTCATCCAAGATTCGAGCTCATCCGTCATGGTACATCACTCTTTAACTATTGGCTGATAACTAGATGTGTTGTTAATCCTTGTTGATGGTATCATTTTATATGCTGAAGATGAGTAACTCATGAATATGAACTGATCCTTAGCTGATCACATATGTTTTATAGATGCCATCATGCTGCAAACTACTTCTACTGGATATATTTTACCTTTCATAAAATGCATGTGTTTTTTCATTTTGTAATTATAAAATGAAAAGATAAAAAGCAACTTATTTTTCCATCTATAAAACTGCTTTTCTGATGTTTAGATTTCCGTCGACTCCTACTTGCCAAGTCAGAGACATGGATTATATCTTATGGCATAGAAAAGATCAACTATGATGTACCTGGTGATTTTGTCATAAGCATTTACTTTTTGGGGCATTTGTAATTTATTACCAACCTAATCCCTCTGTTCATCAATTCAAAAGAACATATTTAATGACTGCTAAGTCCCCATCTTTCATGGTCTTTCTATATTTCCTGATGTGTGAATGCTGGAAATTGTGACTAAAAAGAAATTGGAGAAAGAAATTGGGGTTAATCTGCTGTAAAGATCGGACACTACCATGAATATTATTGCTTTTGAATCATCTTTCTGTAATACCTAAGTGACTCTGTCAATATTTACTGTTTGGTTTTAGTTTTTGATGCAGTCAACCTTCTGAGGCTTCTTTTCCTTTTATTATCTTGTGATTCTGTCCGCTATATGTAAATTTTAATTCTCATGCAGATATCACGGAGTCGTTACTAGTTGAAGTTGACCAGATATACCACCTTGCTTGTCCTGCCTCGCCAATTTTCTACAAATACAATCCTGTTAAGGTTTGTTTTTAATATCAATTTTGTTTCGTAATCTGTATTTTGCTGTAGCTTCTTTTCATCCATGTATTGATAACTAAATTTTTTGTCCATCCCTTGTGTGGTGCAGACAATTAAGACAAATGTAATTGGGACACTTAACATGTTGGGACTTGCCAAAAGAGTGGGAGCAAGGTTTGAGTTAGATAGTTTCTGTCTTCAATATTTTGTTTTTTTCATATGTTTTTTTGTTGATGATCTTTCTTATACCATCAGGATTTTGCTGACATCAACTTCTGAGGTTTATGGAGATCCTCTTATCCATCCTCAGGATGAGAGCTACTGGGGCAATGTCAACCCCATAGGTAATTTTCACACCTGCCAGTATCTTGAATTTTAATGATTCGATCTGAGGATGCAGTAACCCCAAATTTGCAAATAATATCATTTAGAGTCATACTATTAGTTTTAGTTTCTTATTTACCTTTATAATGCATGATCAAAATCGTACATATGCCCTGCAGGTGTTAGAAGTTGTTATGATGAGGGAAAGAGAGTCGCTGAAACTCTGATGTTTGATTATCATAGGCAGCATGGGATTGGTAAGACCCTTTCTGCCTCTGCATATGTATAAATGTGTGCATATGAACCAAAGTTCGTTCTTTTCCTTGAGCTGTCTTATGTGATTCATTCCTTTCACTTGTTGCCTCCGCAGAAATTCGAATTGCTAGAATCTTCAATACTTATGGACCCCGCATGAATATTGATGATGGCCGAGTTGTCAGCAACTTCATAGCTCAGGCTATCCGGTATGTTGTGTAGCATTCTCAGTTTCATCTCCTATTTTTGCAATTCTTCCCTGAATTTTCCGTCTCTGACTCCAATAATTTCTTTAATATTTTTGTCTTCATCAGCAAAATATAAGCAATTCTTCTGGTATATCTCCCTTGGTCTGTGAGGGCCAAATTGATCAGTTCTCTTTCTATTGCTAACTGCATTATTGTTCTTGTATGTGTATGCAGTAATGAACCTTTGACTGTCCAGTTGCCCGGAACACAAACCAGAAGCTTCTGTTATGTTTCTGACATGGTATTGTATCTAATTATGCACCATCATTTTTAACTCTTAACACTTAAAAAATGTTCATCAGGTTAACTGTTGTTTTCTTCTGAATAATGAAGGTTGACGGTCTTATTCGACTTATGGAAGGAGAGAATACCGGGCCAATCAACCTTGGGAATCCAGGTGATTATTCTTATATATTATAGAACATTATGCTCGTAGATGCAAATGGATTTGAGATATGCCTGTCAATCTATAAATGAGAGTTGCTGAAAATTTTATATTATATTTATGAATAGTTTAGTTGAGCGTAGATTGGATTCAATTTGCCTGAAACTCTTATCTCCTTGGTCATGTTCATCATAATATACTTCTATATTCTCGAGTAGTTTCTGAACCGATCATCTCAAGGTAATCAAAGGGTACATACTTAAATGCAACATGATGTATTAACTGATGGCAAACCTTGTTATCTGTTTGATCAGGTGAATTCACAATGCTTGAACTTGCTGAGACGGTGAAGGAGGTAAGTCGGTATTTGATAGAGATTGTTCATGATAGTTGATTAAAGAATAAATAGGTGAGGAGAGTTTTGATTTTGCAGCTCATCAACCCAGAAGTTAAGATCATTACTGTGGAGAATACTCCTGATGATCCTCGCCAGAGAAAGCCCGACATCACGAAGGCCAAGGAGTTGCTCGGCTGGGAACCGAAGATCAAACTGCGCGACGGCCTTCCCCTCATGGAGGATGATTTCCGCACAAGGCTTGGCATATCAAGGGAAAACTGAAGTCCCAACTGGTCTAATATTAAGAAAATGCTTATACTTCACTGCTGCTTTCGCTTGAACGTGTATTCATATCTTATCTTTCTCACAATACACACCTATGGAGGAATGCTCTTGTGTTTCTATACTTAATTCAATTATAAGATGGGTTTTATATTCTTATCTTTTCCTAGCCCTTTAAATTAGTATTAATGGTTAGTTATGAAAGTTGGATGCTATGACCAAATCGAATAATATTGATTCTTGTCTAAGTGAAATCGACGAAGTCGGGGCAAGAAATTTTAATAAGCTTTTGCAGGGAATATACGCACTCCCAATTATGTTCTCGATGTGTCTCACTGCCGATTTCCCTGATTTTGTCTAGGTTATGAACTTTGTTGCAAGAAAGCTATCTAATCTTCATTCCAAAAAAAAGAAAAGAAAAACATTGTCAAACAATTAGTGCTTATAAGCTATTAAAGAAAAAAAAAAGAAAAAAAAAGAGTGGCTTGCTTATTTTCACCCACACATATAAGTGGCTTATAAGCAAGTTAGTCAAACCTGTAAAAAAAAAATTATAAGCTAGTTTTACAAACCCATAAGTCGGTCAGCACCTTAATAATTAGCTACAACTCTTTAGGTTTGTTTGAATTGGTTTTTTTTTTAGTGAAAAAATTAAAAAATGTACATTCCTTTTACAATAACTAATTAATTTAGCTTTCAAGAAAGTTTAAACTCTTAAAAAAAAAGATCAAATATATATTTTTTTTTAAAATAGAATTTTTAACTTCTCAAAGAAACACTCTTTTTTTCAAATTTGTTAAAGAAAAACATGTTTAAAAAATAAAAAAAAAAGATCCAGACGAGCCCTTTATTGAGAAAGACACAAACGGGACGAACTATCAAAAGAAACAGCGTGCACAACATAGTATAGGTGCCTTTGCTTTAATTATCCCAAAAACAAACGAATTTTTCTCATTTATACTCTATATTATCATGAGGAGGGCGGTGGTCGGAAATAGCCTTGTTGAGACGTATTCATGGTCAAAGGAGGCTTCACTTCGTCTCAATCTTAGACTCTGACAAATGATTCGGATTATGCGGATGAAACGATGAAGTATAAATGCAGATACAGTGATGATTCGCCATATTAACAATATCAGAGGAGTGACGGACGAGCACCTGAAAAGGAGACTGCATGGCTGTTTTAACAACTCGGGGTTGTCATAAGTTTATTACAAAACGCTTATTTTATTTGATTTGTACATAAAAAAAGTATAATTTATTTTGAATTTTTATAAAATATTTATGACAATATACCTTATCTATAATTTAAAAAAATAAGTCAAAAATAATTTGCTTATTTTATAAAATAAAAAATATAATTCATTTTGAGTTCTTATAATACAGAAGAGACAATTTTCGTTGTCCCCTTTTCGTTAATAAAATAAGCATCTTATAATAAACTTATTGCAAAGACGGCATAAGTCAGAACCGGAAGTTACGGGGAAGTTACGGGTCCGAGTGAAATTAGAATTTTAAGATGAGCTCCTTTGTTGTTATTGATATGGTTGGGATATCGATTCCACATACCCCGAAAACAGCAAGTCTGAACAGAAACAAACACAGACAAGAATACAAAGATCACTTTCGACTTTCAGAACTTAATCAACCGAGTCAACATAAGCTTGTGTTCCTCCAAAAAGGTTTCCAGAACATTTTATGCAAGCTGAACCAATTTTATCTTTTACCGATAGATTTGAAATCAAAAAGAAATGATAGGAAAAAAACCCCCCAGCTAGTAGGAAGCATCCAGATATCCACGCCTGCACAAGGATAACAGAAACAGATGAATGACTAATCAAGATAATGCATGGGCAGATCTTTCAAGTTAAAGCAAAAAAACAGATGGGGTGCAAGAGACATGATTTGTGTTGATACTCCCATGAGTACAAAGCTTCACACAATCCTTCTCCTTGCCTTGCACCAGAGAAAAATATTGACACAGATGGGAAACAATTTCTATAAAGCTTCTCAAAATCAAGGTCCTCAACATGCTCATCCTCTCCTGGAGTAGCATATGAATCACTCTTTTACGAATGGGTTCCTGGTAGTTGATTTTATTTGCTTGAGAGTCAGAATGTCTGATAGTGCAGAAATCAGCACGTCAAAAGAATGCCAAGAGACCACCATGCAACCATCGGATTTGCAGGCTTTTAAAAGTCAAAAGTTCTTGAGCACAAGACTATTGTCCAGAAGAAACTTTGGCGGTTGCATGATTTAGGGTAGGACGAAGGACGGTTTAAGTGAGACAGATCTCCAGGAGTATTCTATTTGGGGTTGGTTATCACTGTGCTTGGTCTATTATGAAAATAAAAATTAATGGATTCCAATCAGCCCCAAGGTTGAAATGACTGCAGCTAAAGGAATCACATGGGCAGAGAAAAGTGGGACTCGAGAGAGGAGAGAGATTACCTGCAACAATGGAGAGCCCCAACAGCAAGCTAGTGCCTGCAGTGCAAGGAACATGCAGTGTTAGTGAACTGATACAGATGTCAGTTAATTTATAGGTTAGACAGAAAAGATTGCTTGATGGATCATTTAGTGTCCATTCACCTAGTGATTAGGCTTGTTATTAAAACAATACTGATTTGATTTTAAAAGAATGAAAGTTTTACTGAGATTTAGTTTTAAAAGAAGAAAAAATTTTAAAACTAATTTCACAAGGAGAAAAATTAGTAGAGTGTTCCCTTTTCCTTCTCGGTTTTAACATTTTCTTCACAAATCAGAAAGAAACTGCTCAGAAGTCGATTAGGTAGCCAATGGCCCCTGTTATTAGCTTACTTTAACTTCATTCTGGCTATGCATCTAGTACAAATAAAGGGAAAGAAAACTAATCTGGGCAAATATTCTTGTTCAATTATGCTACAGAATCTACTAGGTTTGACAAACAAACATTCAAAGGTTGGACTAATAACATATCATCATAACTGAACTCGTATGTCATTCTGTCATGTGAAATTCTGAATTTGCTCTACATGAGAGAGAGCATTTATCCGATAGAAGTTTTCTTTTACGTACAGAATTTTAACAGAAACGTATCAATTCAGCTACATTTCAGGAAAGTATTAATAATAAATTATAGCAAAACCAGGTCACAGAAATGTCTTTCAACATTTCTGATATACAAACTCCATAAAGTTTCAATTTAAAAGATAATTGATATCTTCTTTAGCACACATAGTATTCTCTAGGTCACTTCAACTCTTGCATAATATAGCCAGCTGGTTGAGTTTTACAGCAACATATTGTCATACTTCACAGGGTAAAATGTCAAGGTCTTAAAATGGCTAAGAACACCAGAGTATGAGGCTACTATAAATGGAATGAGTCCAATAAACGGTGGATATTAAAAGCAAATATCCAACAATCATATAATAAGTAAAGACAACTGGTTTTGTTATCAAATTATATTTTACAGCCATTACCATATTCTTCATACACATACACCAAACACATCTTACACAATGGAGAAAAAAAAAAATCTCTTTTCCAGCAAAAAGAGATTCACGGGTTCAACCTCAGACTCCACAGAGTTGCAGTCGTTAACCAATTTTTTTCCTGAAGCTCCGCCTCTAGTCATTCAACATAAACTGGCACAATAAAAGAACAATCACGTTCCTATCTTTCACTAAATATTTGGTGAAAGGGTCACATTTCCAGATCCCCAAATCAGTAAACGCTAAGCTAAACAAGCACCTCAATGATATGGTTTCCTCTAAATTATCCAAAAAACAACGATATAAAGTTTCCTAACTGGCTAATCAAAATAAGGGAAAATAAAAAAATTTAATCAAATTAATCATTGGAATTGCCAACATTCACCATCAACCTCCAGCACCAGCATAACCACAGTACATATGTGTGCGAATACGTGAAATAAGAGCTAGATCTGCAATTTCAACAGCATCTACTGTTTTGCAATTGATCCAAAGAAAAGAAAACAGATGCAATTTGAATACTTACTTTTTGTGCCGCTGCACAAAAGGAGAGTTTTTAGCGTCCTCATCTGCAAAACCATTCGAGATACAAATACTCAGAAACAATAACTCAAGAACATAGACAACCACACACGTAGACACACATATATAAAAATTATATGTATATATATATATATATATATAGAGAGAGAGAGAGAGAGAGAGAGGGCGGACCAGTGAGGCCGAGGGAGAACTTAGTGATGATGGTGCCAGTGATGGCGAAGCCGACGAGGAACGGCCAGTTGCGATTCCATTCCCTCCTGAAAAACACTGGCCAAGGATCGAATTTCCTCATTTCTGCTTATAAGTAACTTTTTTCCTTTTTCCGATGCGTATCTGGTGAGCCGTCTGCAACTTTGGCGTTTTCACTGGTCAAAATTGCGTTGTGCTGCAGCTTAGTGAAAAGGTCAAGGTGGAACAGAGGGGTTGTTAGGGGGTGTTGGGCCTAAAGGGCTGGACACACCATAGAGGATATTTTTAAAAGACTTTGTGCAAATGTCGGCCCATTATTGACCCAACTCGCTAATTTGGCAATTTGAGTAGTTATTATTTTTATTTTATTTTACCGCCACCCTCATAAGTCATAATTATTTATCGTCAATGATAATTTGAGTTGCTTTTTAGTTGCTTTCTTTGAATTTGAACGAGAGTTATAAATTACTTCATTTTTGTTCTATGTGAATCTTAATATTAACGAAATAAATAAAACACCAAAAATCCCACAAAAATATACATGGGGCAGTCCTAGATGAAACGAACAAACAAATAGGCCCATCTCATTCCAATTTTACAAGATGAAAGCCCAAAAAAGCCCATCATTAGAAAATAAAATCTAGATTTTTTTTTTCTTTTTTTTGGGTAAAAGGATTTCCATCCCACAAAAGAAAGAAAACGTACAGCATTGAAGGATCAAAGTCGAAGGCTAGAAGGCTAGCTAAAGGGGAGAAATATTATAAACCTAATCTATAGGCAAGTAGTTCTTAAAACGTACTTTGACAACTCAATTACAAGAGAAGTTAGTTTTTTCTTCTAATACAACGAAATCCTATTTTAAGAACACTTGTGAGAAGTTTTTCAATATCCTCTACAATAGGTCGAGTTTCTCAAGGAAGAGTTACGTTCGGGGAATTAATTGCCTTAAAAACCATTTCCTTGTCGCTCTCAATGATGACGTTAATAGCAGGCAGAGCAAACCCACGCGCCTAATGAATTGCATGTGCTTTAGCCTCGCAAGGAGAAGAGCAGGGATTAGATCTGCTCGACCATACACCAATTTGGAGTACTCTTTCATAGATGCATTTGGAGAAGGTGCTTGAGGAAGGTGAAAATAGATATTAATAGTGTGAGATGGGGCCATATCATTAGAAGATTGTGTAAAATTGGGAGGAGAAAGTGTTGGAAGACCATGCCGTTGAAACTCCTCCTAAGCTCGCGCACGTATCACTTATAGAGAGAAAGGAATTCGAGGCTACATCAAGTCGGAGCATGTATAGAGGACCAGATTGTTGAAAATATCCAGGCAGATGTAAGGTATAAATTACTTGTTGGGAAAAGTTTCTGTAACTCTAATTAAAATAGAGAACTTTATAATGATTGAAACCTAAATTCCTTGGTTAGGTTTCAAGTAGAGAAACTTTTTGTAAATGGAATTTTTAGTGAGAAAAAAAAAATGATTATTTGCTTGCTTAATAGGGAGGGAAAACAAAACATTCTGAGATGGAGGGTCCAGCTAGCAGGGGACGTTGCAGCAGAGCGAAGATCCTTCCCTGCATTCGTCGAAGGAACATCAGCTTGAGACTTCTTCCATTAGTGCAAATGACATTGAGTAGAGGTGATGACTCCTTATGGAAGGTGGCTGCCTATCAAAAATTGTTCTGAATTCACTACCAAGAGAAGTGCTCTACGAATTTTACTTTGTTAGTCGATATCATGTAAATGAAGGCTTATTTGTTGATGAGTCCATCACAATGTTCACCTTTTTCTCATGAAACCCAAGTTCTTTTTTTTTTTTTTTTCTTTTGCACCCTTTTTTGAGTTAGAGTGCTTCTAAACTATATTAAATTTAAAACTAATCTCAATTTAAAAATAGGTGAAAGAAAAGCCAAAATATAACCCATTTATCAAATGTGTTTCTTGATAATCGAACTTGTATTCAGCCACAGTTTATGATCTTGAGATTGAGACATCGCTTGTTACCAAATTTCATTCTATTAAATCATATGTCATTTTTAACATCTAATTTCATCCCGCCATAATATAAATTAGATTTCATCTTCTTGAGAAAAATTGACACCCATCAGCAAACATAACATTATTATGAATCCGTCACCTTGGATGAACCCAAACTGATTTGGAGATATAAGGTTATTCATGCAAAGCTTTGATCGCATAGCCAGAATTTTTACAAATGATCTTGCAACAAAAGTTAGCACAACTAATAGGACGCTAATGTGTTATATCGCAACCTTGGAACTTGTTCGAATAGAATTCACCTAATCAACTGAAAAAAGCTATGATCGAAAACGGTACCAATATCATTAAGAACACTTAGAATCATTTTTCATTCATATTATATGGAAGTCAAAACCAAGATAATAATCGATAACCACATAAACTTGAACAACCAAGCATTACCGCTACAAACCATAGAGTTCAACATCAAAAACCACATATTTTTCCCTCGAAATCTCCTAGCAGCGGTTGCTTCCACCACCCTCCGGCGTATCAAATCCAAAATTAACTCGTAGTTGCGCCATGAAAGGAGATTTTTCCTGCATCTTCTTGCGTTGCATATTTTGAAAATAGGGGTCTTTAATCAAGCGATTCCATTGTTTGCAGACACGCCTGAATTTGAAAAGTACATCCTTAGGAAGCCTGGAAAGTATATCAGCTATGATCTCCTCCGGTATGACGCCGTTTTGCTTTTGCTGGTCGGAGATGACCCCATGTCTATGACTCCTTTTCGGATGAATTCTTCTCATTAATATTTCGATTTGATTGTAAATTTTGATTTTTCTTGAAACACTAACCCTAACGAATTATACACTACAGACGAAGAAAAGAAAAAGAAAAAAAGAGAATTATATATTCGGGCTAATTGAAATATATATATATATTTTGGACTTGGGCCTTGTCATTTTTACGTGTTTAAAATTGGATAAATAATGAAAGAGAAATTTAATGATAGAGTTTTGTGATTAACTTGGGGAAATAAATAATATTGAAGATGGTTATCTCCCATATAATCGATTATGGAATGGTTTCTCTTTATTTGTTAACGTACTTATTGAACTTGGCATTTTTTTTATTTTTACTTTTTGTCTTTATGGCACAATAAATTCATTATTCGCACATAATAATTTGGCATTTATAGCATTCTTGTGGTTGAGGATGATAATTTGATTATAATGAATCTTAATTGAAACCAAATTTAAAAAATAAGCTTGTGAATTTCTAAAAATTACTAAGCAAAACCAAATAATTATATTGATAATCAAAATTTATTAGCCGAATTAGCTCAATTCGATTCCGTTATTCACCGAAATATATCAATTATAAACATGAACCAAAAAACACGTAGAATAATTGAATAACCAACCTATCTATATAACCGAATTCCTAAATTTATTAACGTTTATTAACATAAGTATACACGACAAAGCGTAAAACAAATAACCCATAATTATAAGGTAGTTCTACAAAGATAAACCATTAGCTACTTTGGGTTTGTTTGGATTTACCTTTTTTTAACGAATTTTTTTTTAAAAAAATATTTTTGTGATAAACTAAAGATTCTATTTAATGAAAAAAAAAAGATGTATTTTTAGTTTTTTTAAAGTTTTAGTTTTTCTAAAAATCAAGTCAAATAATTATAGCAACAAAATATATTCTTTTGAAAAAATACTTTTTTTTTTTATTTTATAGAAAGCCAATCTAAACAATGTCCTATGACTAAAAAGCAAAATCCAAATTGCCAAAAAGACATAATATATATATATATGTATATGTATATGTATATATATAAAATTATTTCACAAGATAAATATGAACTCTATGTTTATCTTGTCACCATTTTGATACATTACTATAATTGTGATACATCACCACATATGAGCTTCATGGTTGCCATGTCACATGTATAAAGCCCTACTAAGATACCATATCATATCACATTTTGCCACATCCATATCATATCACATTTTGCCACATCACTTTTGATTTATGAGTTTAAAAAATTATTAATAATTACTATTAATCATATTTATTTTATGAGCTTAAAAATATAATCCGCTTATCCTATCTAATTTCAAACATTTATTAAATAAAATATGAGAGAATTTCCAAGTTATCATTAGTGTATAAACGTGAAAATATCACATATATAAAATGCTTAGTCAAAATAAAATACATTTATATAATATTTTAAATAGAAAATATACAAAATTTATACATTTATATATAACAGCGATAAAGTTATGCCAGATCCTCAAATTTTATTTTATTTTTGGAATTTATTTTATTATTTACATTTATATACTAAGAAAAGAAAAAATTATCCTACAAGTCCCCATTGTTTCTTTTTTTTTTTCAAGTTAGTTTTAATTGTTAAAAATACCCATATCAGTTCCTATTATTATTATTATTTTTATTTTAAATTCAATGTAATTCATATTATGAAATATGAATAAAAGAATCTACATTTATATCTTTATGATTATATAAAATTAAACTAAAGTGAGTTTGGAATTCTTTGAATGGTATATAAGGCAATGTAAGATAGAGTAAGTCAAAGTTTTACACTCTTATAAATAGTGATGTACAAAGTAATTTTAAAATTATCATTTTGACTGATTTTATTTTATAATTTTATAACATATTATACTTATTTTAAATTTAAATCTACATCATATAATCTATCTATCTATTTTTGAAAATTTATGAGACAAGTGATAAATTATTTCTAAAGTCCTTTTGATTTTCTTACTAACTTATTTAATTCATGGGGGTTATGGATTATTTCAATCATGATTTCCTACATGAATGTAGCAATTTTTTAGTTTCTTCACTATCTTGAAATGGATTCAATTAAAGGTTTTTTAAGACCCTTTGAATATCCTTCATGAATGTAGAAATGATAGCTTGGTTTCTTCATAAACCTATATATAGTAATTTTTCAAGACATTGCATAATACAACATAAATCTATTTCGCTATGAAATCCTAGAGCATAAATATATATAGACTGTAGGTGTTCATCATATTCGCTACTTATCTGTATCAAGGTTCATCACATATTTAAGAAATAGTTCATCACTACCAATCCAAAGGGACCCTGTATATAGTTTGAAAATTAGCATGTCTAAATTGTAAATTGAGTTGGTGTTTATGACTTTTTTAATATTCGATTGAAATATTATCTTTAATTTTATAACACCTATCTTTTGCTTAGTTAGTTTAATATTCTAAGTCTATATCTTATTTGTTTTAGAACTTTCTTCCCTCATTTGATGTTCTTCCAGGTTCTTTTATTAATCATGTAATCTTTGAATTATACTTTTTCTTATAAGTTAAAATCCACAATAACAAAAAATTAACAAATTTGCACGGATTTTGAAATCTCTAGTATTTGATAAAGTTACTCCATACAGAATACGAATATAGGGGAAAAGCAACATTACAAAGTAAAATACATTGAGATCAAGTAGACTTTAAGAGGCGCAAGAAGATCTTGACGTATGTGTTGTCTGTGGAAAAAAAAAATATTTGCAAGACTCGAGCCTACTACATTTGTAATATCACTCGACAAACCATTGGTAGCATTCACAAAAGCCACATTCTTGGTATTCATCATCACATTTTCCTCAAGGGATTCGTCAAGTATTTCAAAAACATTAAAGCTAGGATTACTCGATTTATGCTTTGTTTGTTATAGTTTTATTTTAAGATACTTATCTTATTGAAATGAGGGTAAATCTTATAAGATTTAAGAAATCTTATCATGCATCTTATGTAAATTCAAACCAAAACCATACTTTTTATCTTATAAGAAATAAGCAATCCATTCTATCTTATTTTCTACAACTATAGAATGAATGGTACATGTGATAAAATATCTTAAATCTTATAAGATATTTTCAAATTTCAATAGAATAAACATCTTACAATAAGATCATTCCAAACACACTATTAGTATAGGCTCGACGATAAGGCTTATTGGTTCCTTCATGAGAGACACTATTCGAAATAGTTCATTCGGCTCAATCCCAATCTTCCAACCACAGGCCCTATCATAAAAAAAGGGGACTTATGCGAGCAATTTGAGCAGGCCCAACCCAGAATGAGTATGGTTAAATGTAACTGTAAATGCTTATTCCCAGTAAGGGAACCACGCTTTGGCAAATACCTCGCATCACCTATGGATGCTGGAATTATTGGTCAGCTAGCTAAAGCTCCAGAGGAAATAAGGGAAACCGTGGCCAGAAGCTGTATCCACAGAAGGGGTTTGGATATCATTTGTAGAGGACGAACGCATATTGTGAGACCAAGCACATATATCAACCTATCAATCGAGTAGTGTTACTAGTGGTTGTATAAAAATGGATTATACATTTGAAACGTTATTATTTCAAAAAGCCGCGATTGTTGTATTTTGAGAGGGTTGCCCCAAAACTCAAGGAGCACAACAGTAGAATGTTAAAAACCTTAAGCAATCTATTGGTTTCACGAATTAAAAAAGTGATTATGTTGTTAAGTTAAAATGCATACCTAAATAGGGAAATTGTGTCATATGCCTCAAATGTTGTCACATTATTTAAATTAGTTCCAAATATTTTAAAATGTTCAAGCCAATCCTTAATACTTCACAAACATAATCAAATTATCCATATTATTTCGTTATATTAGTCATAGATATTTTTCTAATTTATTCAACTTAATCATAATCATTTTATTCATTTTCTATTAAGATGTGGGTTATTTCTGAATAAGTTTGTAAAATATTGAGGATGAATATTAATATTTGAAAATAATATAGAATAATTTAGAATATGTATTTTTATTAATGATTTGGATTTATAACCATTTGATGTTCTTTATGTTCGGAATATTTTTATTTTTACTTTTTTAAAGTTTTGGCGATTGATCAGTCTCCAACAATTGTTCTCCATCCTCCAAATTGGATCCCTGAATGATGAACCACAATAAGGGATCGAAATAAAAATTACTTCTACAAAATTATTTCAAGAAAAAACAAAAAAATGCAAGAAGAATCCCAAATGAGCATTCTCCATTAGACAATAGGTTAATGCCTACCCTGCGATCGAAATCTGATCAACGTCCCATAATCACCACTTCACAGTCCACGTCATCGATCTGCACCTTCCACTTATCAACCAAAGGAGCCCCAAAACCGTCGATGTGAACCTCGTCAACGTCCCAGATACACCAAAAACCCATAAGCACGGATCGAAACCCGCTCTCAATCCACGTCATCGATCCGCGACTATCAAAACACCACCACCATCGATTTTTCCCTCCCAAAAGGCCCAAACAAATCAAACTCTCTTGTTTTTGAAACGCCCGCCAGAAGAATTTCACAAACGCTTATAAAATAAGCTCCGAAACCCCCAAGAGCTTATCAAAAAGCAGTTCCACCAAAATCTCTAAAAAATTTCATGGGCTTCTCTCATTCGACCTAATTTGTTGTACAGCAATGTCAGGACGTGGAAAGGGAGGCAAGGGGCTCGGAAAGGGAGGAGCAAAGCGACACCGTAAGGTGCTGCGAGATAACATCCAGGGCATCACGAAGCCAGCCATTAGAAGGCTAGCGAGAAGAGGTGGAGTGAAGCGTATCAGTGGGCTGATCTATGAAGAGACCAGAGGTGTTCTAAAGATCTTTCTAGAGAACGTGATTCGTGACGCTGTCACCTACACGGAGCACGCCAGGAGGAAGACTGTGACTGCCATGGATGTTGTTTACGCTTTGAAAAGGCAGGGAAGGACTCTTTATGGTTTTGGTGGTTAAATTGAAAAATCTAATTGGGCCTTTATCTTGTTTGATGTCAGTTCTAGGGACTTTTCCGATGATGAATTTTCATTTGAAGACGTTGGTCTATGTAGTGTTTGATATAATGCTTCAATGAAATAGTAGTTTTTGACTTTTTGTTTGTATTTGAGGTCTAAAGTTGCCAACAAAACACAGTTTTATAATATGATAAAAGTAGTATGTGGACGAAATGCATGAATTTATGATTAGCACTACCAATTCTTGTATTTTGTTATTAATATGAAATGGCAAGTGGAATCCAAGACGCTCTCTAGTGGCTTGTCAACTTCAATCATTATTATAACTTGCGAACAATCATCTGATTTGAGTGAAGGAGAGGGCTCATTGCCTTCAACTTGCACAGCTGATTGTGTATCCAACCAAAATAAACTACTAGCAAATATCAGCATTTCGCCGCCATGATTTTGTCGTGCACTATGTATCATTTCGATTCGTAGCCTTTTTGCCGAGTAAGAGTCTCGGAGTTCAATGATTGTAAAGTGTTGAACAAAAATAATCAAAACAGTACAGGTTAATAATAGTCATCGGCAACAAGTAAAATATTCCACAACATCATATGAATTATTTATTCTAATGTAATTTTTGACAAATAAATTATTATAACTCTATAGTTTTTTTTTTTTTTTTTGGGGGGGGGGTGTTGGGTGGGCAAGTGTAGCTAGATGACGTCTCCGACCCAAAAAGGCCAAAAAAAAAAAGAAAAAAAGATTAATGACGTCGTTATCAATCCATTTTTGTCTGACAGGCTTAGGCACAGTAGGCACTGACTCAGACGCAGCTGGTTACATCTGTCCCACGGCCCCACTTTTATACACGTCAATTTGTCTGGCCAATGACAAAGCTGAGGCAAACATGACGTGGATTGGTGGACCCCATCCTAGCCCCGACGCACGTAAAACCCGCTTCAAAGCGCAACCAACCTCTCAACTTAGAAAAGCAGAGAGGAGAGAGAGAGAGAGAGAGAGAGAGAGAGAGATGTGAAGTAAGGCTGCGGATTGTGTACCCACCGGTGATGACCCATTCCGGACCGTTCGTTCGACCGGGGTAGCCCGCTTTGTTTCCTTTGTTCAGTAATTATCAGTTATAAGGCTGAACTGAAAATGGGGATTCCATGCGACGACGCCGTTCTGATCGAGCACGGCAAGAATCCGAGCGACCCGACGGTGGTAAGGGTGAATTGCCCAGACAAAGCCGGCCTCGGCTGCGACCTCTGCCGTATCGTTCTCGAATTCGGACTCTACATTACCCGCGGCGGTGAGTTGATCAACTTTTTCGATTTCCTTGAATTTTTTTGATTCTTTTTTAAGATAAAAATCAGGTGGTGAATTAGGTTGAGCGGCTTGCAAATTGAGCTGATCTTTTTGGTCCACAGTATTGGCATGAATTAGTCTGAGGTGCACGTAAGCTGCCTAGACACCCTAGTATTGGTATGAGATGAACTACATAGTGTTGCAGGATTATTGATATTTGGCTTCTTATGGTTGGGGGTGTTCATTGCATTTTCCACCCAAATTACATATTTTGGTTTCCCTAATTCAATAATTTAGAGAATTAACTTTTATTTTGATCCTAGGCCTAGAGATAATGCATGATATTGAGGTTCTATAGTCGTTGTGTTTGGAATAAGCTTATCTTATTTGATGTTTATATTAAAAAAGTATGGTTTGTTTTGAATTTTTATAAGATTATTGTAGTAAGATGTCTTATTTATAGCTGTAAAAATATCAGTTAAGGATGGCTTATTCCAAATGCAGCAAGTGACTTGTTATTTCATTGAATGATGCATAACTTACCATATGTTAACAATTGCAGATTTTTCCACTGATGGAAAATGGTGTTACATAGTATTGTGGGTTGTTCCATGTCCAAGCTCATCGAACGTTGATTGGAAGAGCTTGAAGAATAGGCTTTTATCTGCATGTCCTTCATCTATGATTTCGTTTTACTACAACCAACAACCAAGTGGTTCCTCCCGTCCTCTGTTGTACCTCTTGAAGGTTTTCTGCCTGGACCGTAAAGGACTGTTACATGGTACAGATACTAATATTATCTCTGTTTTCCTGCAATTTCTTATTTCCTCTTTCTCGGTCCCTTATTGTCATTATACATGTTTTCCAGATGTTACTAAGGTCCTGTGTGAGCTGGAACTATCTATTCAGAGGGTCAAAGTCATGACTACACCTGATGGCAAGGTCTTGGACCTCTTCTTTATAACCGATGGCATGTGAGTTCTTCTTAGCTTCATTCGTGCTGTAGACTAATATGTAAATTCTTTCTGACGTTTGACTACATTACGCAATCCCTTCAACACTGTTAACCATCTGCCATTCGTTGGCTAGTTTTAGTTGACCGGTGGTCCCTAGTTCAGCTTATTAAACGCACTGGAGCTGAGAGTGATACGATGAATGTCTTAGTGTATTTTTGACTCTTAATCTGTTTTGTCTATCTTGTTACATATTCTAGTTATATGGTCATAGTGGCTAGAATAACATACTGCTCACTGTTTCTGAGCTGGCTAGTCATGTGATATCAAATTATGTGGAATTTAGGAAGATAAGGGCTTGGAGGTTGAGAGTTGTATGCTTATTTACACATATTTGGCGCTGATTAGTGTTTGTTAATTTGGTATCTTTACATTTTAGGGACTTGCTACACACAAAAGAAAGAGGAGATGGCACATGTGAACATCTTAGCGTTGTATTAGGGGAATATTGTATCAGTTGTGAACTTCATTTGGCAGGTCCAGAATATGAAGGTCAGCAGGGGTTCTCATCTCTGCCGCTGCCAATTGCAGAAGAGTTATTTAGTTGTGAGTTGTCAGACAAGGAAGCCTGCTCTAATTCTCTCGGTCATGACAATAAAAATGCTAAGAAGGCCTCTATTAATGTGGATAACCTTTTGAGTCCATCTCATACATTGCTTCACATACAATGCATGGATCAAAAAGGCCTAATTTATGACATCTTGAGGACTTCAAAGGACTGTGATATTCAGGTATCTTCCCTCTCACCGTTTCTCTCGAATGTTGGGCATTTAGTAGAGCGAGCGTGATTTTAAAAGATAAAATGTTTATTTGGAAAGTTTTGTCATAATGCATCTTTGATATGCTTTCTTGAACCTTGTAAGGTTTTAGGATGGTCGTTTGTCTCCATTCTATGTGAGATAAGTTTTCTGGGCTTTCATTTTCTTGCACACAACATCAATAGTTTGCTCTTTTTGTTCTCATCTAGATTGCTCATGGGAGAATATTGTCCAGTGTCAAGGGTTACCGGAATATGGACCTATTGGTCAAGAAAACAAATGGAGAAAAGATCTTAGATCATGAGAGTCAGGTTGCTTTGTGTTCTCGCCTGAAAGAAGAGATGCTCCATCCTCTGCGAGTCACCATTGCCAGCCGTGGGCCTGATACAGAACTCTTGGTTGCTAATCCTGTTGAATTATCTGGAGAAGGAAGACCACGTGTCTTTTATGATGTCACATTTGCACTGAAAACACTTGGAATCTGTGTATTTTCGGTAAGGAACTTGATAATTTCTTAATGGTCGGAAGCCACATCACAACCTTTTCAATCCTCTTCTAGCATTTGTGCCTGCAAAAAGAGGGGCTTCTTGTTTCTTAGTTGGTTTCTTTTTCTCTTCAAGGGGATAGGAATGGGAGGCGGGTACCTCATGTGTTGTGAAACACTTAATTTTTTTTAATGGATTTACAGGCTGAAATTGGAAGGCATTCAAACTCAGATCGCGAGTGGGAAGTGTACAGATTCCTTTTGGATGAAAGCCGGGAATTCCCGTTAGCCAGTTCACGAGCTCGTGCTGCTATTCTGGACAGGGTGAAGAAGACACTACTGGGCTGGTGACATATCTTAGTTATCAAGAACCAGATCTTGTCTAGTTTGCCGCTGGGGGCCTTGAAGGTTAGCCGGGCCATGTCCAAGTAATTTGCACTGCAGGACTTTTGCTTGTAGAACTTAAGGCATTTCATATGGTTACTCTGGGACCAAAGCTTAGCTATAGGACCTGCAAGCAGCAAAACGTTGTTGTATTCTTGGGACCTGTTTTTGTCAGTCTTATACCAGAGTGCGTTGAAAATCTTCTCCTTAAATTTATGCTTCACTTTGCTGTGTTATTTTGATTTTATTTCTTTTGGTGGGTACTTCATAGATGATTGCTGAATAGATGTTGTTCAATATACGTATACTTCTCTCAAGGTTCTCTAGGAGAGAGAATGATGAAACGTGCTATTGGTGCATGCGCTATTAGAAGTTTATAGTCATGGTCAAACAAGGCAGGCAGCTAAAATTTAACTTCTGTCTATATAAGAAAAGTCTTCCGGAGAATCCAATGAATGGGCAAAAGTAATTGGTCATTTGATGGAACTCATGACCCCCACCTCTAACAAGAATTCGCATCCGTCAACCAAAAAGGTCAATGAAGCTATTTGAATAGTTCCCCACTTCGATATAAAAAGGATTAAGATAATGTTTAACAGTATTTATTGAGTGTTTATAAGCATTTTAAAAATATAGGATTAATTATTAATGTTATACAATCTTTCCAAGTCATTAATTTGATATTTGACTAGTTAAAATTAAAATTATATGAATGTCCTCCGAAATGGAATCTTATGCCGCTGAAACCGTTCCCATTTTGACATTTCTTTCTTGTTGGTGAAGGGTCAGCCGCCAGAGTTTAATGTTCTATTGTCGGGGCCACATTTTATACTGGAGTAATTCAAGGGGGAAGGGGAATATCCCATCTATGGCACCAATCGAATTGTGACATATTACTGGCTCTAAACTAGATTACATCTTGATAATCGTCTGAAAATGGAAAATAGGTCGACCTATGTCTACTTGTAGCCCACACGCCCGCCCTTGTGAAACCGTTGCCCAGAAGCTCAATGATGACAAGATTCAGAATCTAGTTTCGCTAACGCTCGGCTAAGTCTTGAAACCTTCGTGCTGACCGCTCGCTTTCTCCGTAGCAAAAGCGCTTCTCTTTTCCCCTTAAGTAGAAGAACAAGAAAGATATTATTGGGTTTTCTTACTCCCGCTTCCTCATATGCGCTCATCAAGCCAACTTTGCTCTTTGGGAGGTGAAACAGCGGTTGAAGTATAGAGGCTAGCCAGTTCTCTTTTGATTTAAAAAAATGATTATTTTAATTTTAATTTTATTTGATGTAATAAATAGAGTTAAAAGTCTATTATTATGAAATGATTTTTCAGAAAAAAAGTTAAGAACTTATTTACTATCTCAACTCAAAAATTAAGCTACCCAATATGAAATAGAAAAAATAATTGATAATTTTTTTAATATTTATTTCAGTTTAAATCCTCTACCCACTCATCTGACGTACATGTTCTTTTGTTTCTGGAAAAATTATAGCGACCACGAGGCAAGGCTTATAAGAAACACAGGAGATGGATTGATCATCTTTACTTGCTCTTGCAACAGGAGAAACATGTGCACGCTAGAGAAGCGAGGCAATCTCTTCATCTTAACCATAACCGGCAACGATGAGCACCGGTTAAACCCAACCTTTATCGACTCAATCCGGACAGCACTCTCCCAGGCCCGATCCCAAGCCACCGGGCCCTCTGCCCTCATCACCACAGCCCATGGCAAGTTCTTCTCCAACGGCTACGATCTCGCTTGGGCCAAAGTCGACATTGCGCGAGCCCAGCTCATGTCCTCCAAGCTCCGCTCCCTCGTCTCCGACCTGATCTCTCTCCCTATACCGACAATCGCCGCCGTCACCGGCCACGCCTCCGCCGGCGGATTTATTTTAGCCCTCAGTCACGACTATTTACTCATGCGCAAAGATCGAGGGTTTCTTTACATGAGCGAGCTTGATATTGGGTATGTTATACCAACCTGGTTTGTAACTATGGTGAAGTCTAAGGTGGGCCAGCCCAAGGCTTGGCGCGAAGTCGTGTTGAAAGCGCCGAAGATTTTGGCCGCGATTGGTGTTGAGATGGGGGTAGTTGACTCGGCGCACGATAGCGCGGCGGAGACAATTGAGGCTGCGGTTAAGTTAGGTGAGGAGTTGATAAAAAGGAACTGGGATGGAGAAGTGTATGCCGGTAATAGGAGGGTTGTTTACGCTGAGATTTTGGATGCAATTAAGTCTGACGAGAGCGTGGGTAATACCCGGAACATTAAAAGTCTCTCGAAATTGTGACCTTAAAAAGATCAATTGGTGTTGGCTTTTTCGTACAAAGCTCTCGTTATCTGTAGTCTACTTTATTGTTTTAGTATGTAAAACTTTCGTCATTATGAAGGATTGTCAAAGTATTAATAATGTATCTAGCTTATGACTGAAATTGAAAGATAGCTGCCATTGCTCACGATGTTACAGCTGCTTTTTCACTTTTCTCTGCTGCCTCATTGCCTTAACAATGAGTGAAGTAAATATGTGAAAAATGAGTGTTGTAAATACTATAATCTTATCTTGTTAATGGACTTGTTATGGTTTTCTGTAGTGTTAATGAGTTTTGATCCTCGGGATGATTTCGATAATAAGCAAATCACGTTACAATGTTGTTACTAATGCAGTTGCTGCTCTCGAACTCAAGGGAAGAGAGCAGAAATTCATGGTGCTTTTTGATTAAGTTTTGTATCAGAGGAATGAAATGTTCTTTGCTGCTTGAGTGTCTGAGTATAGTGATGATGAGATTCAACCTATTGGTACATTACACATTTCTGTGAAGCTTGGTTTGGAAGGTATTTTGCAGCTTCTGAGAAGAAAATTTCTAATTGCATTATCAAGATATGCCAACAGTGATTGACTAACTGTGGTAATGATCTACTAAATTCTATTTATTGAAACACGATATAAGCTTTATTGCTTATATATCTTGTGGTTAAAGAGTTGAATTCATGATATTGTACGCCATGTTTAAACTGTAATAGCTATAGGGCTCAATTGATGCATCACAGCTTCTGAAAGGGGAATTGGGGGGCCATAACTTAGTACTACTTTTTATTTTGTGCTTCTGAAATCTGAATATGGAAATCTTAAAACTGAAAATGGAATTCAGATTAATATTACTTCTTTGAATACGCTAAAATCTTCTCTTGGGCCACTTCACATTCTCTACTTCATTGTGAAAGATTTCCTCATCGCCACCAAGCGAATCTATGGTTGGATGATTTGCTCATTTTTGAAATCAGCCCGAATGGAGATGCAAGTATATGGCCAGGAGCCAGAAATTTTGCAGCAGAAATTGCTGCTGTGGGTTTAAGTGATTACTCATTTAGATATTGCTTTACCTATATGGCTTATGTGTGGTCCTCTAAAATCAAGAAGCAGCCTTATAAGATGGGGTTCTGTTTGTATTTGAAAGGTCTCTTGTGCGGTAACTCTTATTAGACGAGAGTGAACTACAACAAACAATCGGTGGTGATGGCTGGGACACATACATCACAAGAGTCGGCTAGAAAAAGCAAATGCAGTGATAGACATCGTGAGCAGTGCCTGGTCCTTGATGGCACAGATAAATGGAAGACAGCACAATTATTTTGAAGGTAGTTTCTCTTTGGACGTAGATTGACTCAGCTAAATATGTCATTGCTAGGGACCTTTGCTTTGAGCTTTTAGATTCTACTTGTCTACACATATGGTGGATCATTTATGCATTTACACGTACGACCTTGGATTGACTCCATGGGTGCAGAAGCAATGTTTGGTTGGACAATTCTTAACATGCATATCTTTATCGACAAAGCAAATGGTATAAGTTTTCTGCTTACAGAAGTATTCAACTAAAGGGTCTTTCATCTGACTGGCTGGCTTGCCAAAGGCATCAATTTTACTTTGTTCTGAGAAGTCTTCAATCTAAATGGAGAAATGAAAGAGAGAGAGAGAGGAAACAGAAGTTGCTCAGAATATTGATCTGGATGTCAAACTAATGTACTTAATCATAATCCTCTTTAACACTATCTAACAGGAAGTGTAACTAATATGAAGTGCATCACAAATTCCGTTCATGCCAACTGTATGTGTAATTTAAGATTTATTTCTGTCATCATGGTTGCAGATTTCTTTAATCTTTGATTAGTTATTCTAGTTTTTCTGGATTCCCTTGTACAGATGCGTGAAGTTCTACTTTCTCAGCTATGCTTGAAAGTGTCCCCCCTGCGACTGCAATGCCTCGAGGGGATGCAGTTCAGGGTGTGGATTCTAACTTTGTTGATTGCAATAGAACAGTTGATGCAGACCTTTTTTTTTTTTTTGGAAAAAGGAGAAATTGCCTGGATAAAGTCGTTGATGACGGTAAAATTTATGCTTGGCAAGAATAAAGATCCTTTGATTTGAGGAATGTGTGAGCAGAGTGCAGAATCTGTAATTGGATGGTGAGAGTGTATACACCAAAAAGTTAAAAGAGTGTTCCAAGCCTTGTTGTCTAATATCATTCATTCTTCACTACTTGTGTTTATATGTCTTTTCAGATAAATGACTTTAATATATTTGTACTATTTAACACGAAAAATGTATCATAAAAGGTGAAAATATTGGACGATCAGCTTAGGGTGATGCGCACCATAAATGCATTTTCAAGTTGGTAAGCTCTTTTCTTGGCCTGTTGATCTAAGCATTACAATGCCCTATACTACTGTTTTTGACTAATTTCTCAAAAGAATGAAATAACTGAAAACAACTTCTGTTTTTGCTTAAAGCCATAGAAAATGCACGAAGAATTGACTTATCATGAAAGCTTGAAAAAG
Organism: Cordia subcordata; assembly: GCA_028554755.1. Lineage (NCBI taxonomy): Eukaryota > Viridiplantae > Streptophyta > Magnoliopsida > Boraginales > Cordiaceae > Cordia > Cordia subcordata. Next base: position 25,878,970 of record JAPTOF010000003.1, on the reverse strand, counting down.
TCGCTCACTATTCTTGAAAAACAATTATTTGGGTATAATCATAAAAGAAGATTGAGTCTCACGTGCATATGGAGTTCATTCCATGATATAATCGTATTTGATTTTTAGCCATTTGAACTTAAAGTCCTTTACCTCAAAATCCAGTTTGACTTAAATCTTCACATTCAAAAACACTTAAAGAGTGCTTATCTATTCAAATCTCCATTTTGGTACCAATGTCTGACATGACCATCCCCAATTTTTGGTGACGTGTTTCACTTTCCAAACAACAGCCAAGCGACGTCGTTCTGTGAACAATTTGGCGTCACGTCAAAATAACCATAGCCGTTCTTAACAGCCTCACATATACAGCTACATATATATATATATATATATATATATATAATGAAATTCATTATGATAAATGTCGTGTATATGAGTAGGCAATAAAGAGCTGGAAACCGTGAGCGTGAGAGTGGAGAGGGAGAGAGCAAATGGAGGAGAGCGATGAGCAGACCAAAAACAACAACAGCGACGACCCCGCCAAGCAGAAAACAGCAGCAGCAGAAGCAGAGGCCAATACGAAGAGGTCTCCAATGGCTAATTCGGAAGCCGAAGAAGACGCGGCTCGCTATACTATTACTAATTCTCAACGAAGCAGAGAAGAAGGCGAGCTTTCTTCTTACGATGATGACGTAATTCGCTTTTCGCCTAAAAACCCTAGTTCCTTTTCTCCTTCTATCTTAGCCCTTTGTTTTTTTTCCTTGAATTGTTCGGTTTCTCTGTGCTTGTTTAAGTGTTCGTTTCGCTTCTCATTTTCCCGCGTTCTTGTCCTTACGTGAAACATATATATATATATATATATATATATATAGAGAGAGAGAGAGAAGCATACACACTTACACGCATGTATATACACACTTTACACGATAGACACAAAATGGGTTGGAGAACCTATGATTGCTAGGGATTGATGGCTGGGTTTAGTCGCAAAATAGAACTCAAACATAAGATGATTTTTCCTTCTCTTGATTTTTTTTTTTCAATATGCTTCCAGTTGTCGAAAATTGCTTTTGGTTATTTGTTTTCATGGTGAAACTATGGGTGTTAATGTGATATTTGTTTGGTTGATTGCTTCCTGTGGGGTGTATTTGAGTTTAAAACTCATGGCGCCTATAGGTGTTGAGGACTTGAAGGCAACTTTAGTTTTTGACATGTTTAGCCAAAAGCATAACATTACAGAAGTGATTATACACCTAAATCTGCATATTTTATTGAGCAGGACAATCGTGCAATGAGTTCTTCTCCTCAGGTTACCAGTGGCAATGCCGCTCCGCAAGAGCCTGTTCAAAGAATTCCAGCCAGCAGAAATACCCATGATGTCAAGGCGGGTAGGTGTGGAGTTATGCATACATGCATACATATATATACATGTACATATTATCCTGGAGATCTTGTGCTTCCACATCGAACCTGCCCTAGCTGGACATATTTAAGTGGCTGGGTGTGTTTGTACCTATTATTTCTATCTAATCTAAGTTTACTGCAATGTATCAATTCATATCAATGGGCCAGCTTTATTGCTTCTTCTACTGTCACTGTGATGTTGCAGAATCAGCCATTATCCTGCTTTCTGGATATGTAATGTCTTTGAGTCATACTAGAGCAAGTTTAGCTAGTTTTGGTTTTCAGTTTGTGAATTTCACACAGATTGATAGTTATATCAGGGGGAGAAATAATTGGGATTTATGCAATATATTTTTGCCTATTTCTATTTGTATCTTGTTGAACTAGTGCTTTGATTGTTTCTGCCAACTTGCAGGAAGATCTGCTTCTTCGAACAACTTTGTTGGTGATGTTCCTTCTAGGGCTACTCTACAGTCAAACCATCAGAAAAGTTGTAAGAATAGGGGGCCATTTGTGCCTTTTGTGATAAGTTTTTCGGATGATGACAGTGGCAGTGACTCTGAAAATGGTAGACAGAAGAATAATGTATTAACTAGAGGTAAAAACCTAGGATCTGATAGTAGTAAAATACCACCAGTGACTTCTCTACCAAAATCACAAAAAGTTAAAGAAACTAGAAGTGATGCCAAAGTTTTTCCCAAAAAAGTATCTCTAAGTCGCACATTTATTTCTTCAATGACTCAAATCAGAGGTTCCACTTCTCGGAGTGATGGACCTTATCCTAGTTCAAGAACCTCTAATAACCTAAAGAAAGTAGTGGACCAAGATCATGGGCGTAAAATAAATTTCCGTCTGAACGCTAGTAAACTGCAGGATCTACGACAGTTGATTGCTATACGTGAAAATGAATTAAAGCGTAAGTCAGCACAGTTAACCAAGAGCTCAACTTCAGCTCCATATAGAGATTACTGTTTTGCCAACTCGAGTAGGGAAGAGGCTAAAGGGCGCAGAGCAGTTTCTGATGACAATGTGGAATGTGAAGCTAAAGAACCAGAGAAGAAGCGTTTGAAAACTAATGAATTGAAATCAAGTCAGCCGCTTGCAGCAGGTCATAGAAAAGTACCTTTAAGGCAGTCAGTGTTAGCATCAGAAAAGTTTGCATTAGGAAACTTTGACCAGCATAAAGCTCAAGACCTTCGGAAGGAAGTGCCTCTGGATGCATCTCATTCAAGACTTTCTGAATCTGAGAAGGAAGGTGCAAGGCCTGGTCCTGTTTCTTCAACAAATCTTCCTGTTGGTGTGAAAGAGGGTGAACACATTGCTTTGTTTATGCCAACGTGGATTTTCTCCTTTTCAGCGTTCTAAGATGTGTAATTGATGGCTACTTGTTGCTACAGGTACTAATGTTGTGAACACAAGTAGGCAGATTGATAGAAACAGTAAACTTGCAAATCCAGCATTCCCATCGGAGCAAGGTGCACAAGGAGCAAATCAGGCCACCAAAAATATTACAAGAGAAACAGTAAGTCTGCTTCTTTATATGGTTTTCATAGTTGGTTACATGTATAGTCTCTCTAATGGTCATTATTGATACTCTCTAGTATATGTTAGAGAATGGAACTGGCTTGCGAGACACTTCCAGGAGAGGAATTCATATTTACTCAGATTAAATTGCTCTAACATTCTAATGTAGGCACGTTTTTGTCATTCTGATATTCACTAGCATTTTTTGGGAGTTGTATTTTTGTTTGGCTATTGAATGATTTACTTTTTAAATTAATGACTTACCAACAGAATCATCGGACAGTCAGCTTCTGAAGAAGAGAACTGATTATTGGAGATGCTTTTGAACAATTTTCTTGAGATATCAAAAGCTAACTACTGTCACAATTGTAAGACCATTTATTATTTGTGGATGGAAAGAGATACATAATCAACAAGGAACTTTTTGATTTATATATGTGGTCGTGCATCAATGTCCGAACTCTTGGTTGCTTTTTCAATGCGATAAGTATACCTTGTTGTCATGTATTTGCAGAACAGTTATAACATTTGAAGTCCTTGTGCAATTATTGATTGTAGATTGGGTCTACTTTTTACTAATCTCCAGTCTAGTATTACAGGTTCATGGCAAGAGGATATTTAGGGAAACGCTTTTCTGCATATATCACATTATTAGCTCATAATGATTAAGACAGCATAACTACACGCCAATTTTATATGCTTTATGTTGACTTGGAGTTACTCTTTAGCTTCCCACTGGGTGTGTTTGTTCCTTCCATAAAGAGAAAGACATTTTGTTTTCTTGTTCACTAGAATGTGCTTAAGCAAGCCTTCATATTTCCTACTTCTCTAAACATCCTTTTGTTAGATATAGGCTTTGAGAGAAATGTTCAACTGAATTTTCTTTTTAACTACATAGATTTTTAGCAGCAGCCTTGTCAAGCTAATCTTGAAAACATCCTCCTTTGACTTAATGCAATTGTCCGACCTGCTTTCTCTTTTGCTTGAGCCTCTGCTTCACTTTAAGACACTATTTACCAATAAGAACAGGAAAAGATCAGACACCACCCTTTTCAAAGGAAGAACTTTGGATGTGAACGAATATTCAAGTCATGCCTGCTAGAGGAGTTTGATAGATCAAAGCACATTAATGCATGGAGCATCAAGGACATCGATCTTATTTTGTATACCTTGAGCTGATTAATCTTCATTGCCTTAGATCATTATGAGCATGGTATATCTCAAGCAAGCTATCACTTGGTTAATTTGTTCACTTTGTAACAAAATTTCAGGATTGATTGGGAGATCTACATTATTGTCTATTTTTTAGCAGTAATTACCTTTGAAATGCTCAAATGTACCTCAGATCTAGGTCTACATTTTGGGACTGATGCTAGTCTTGGTACTTTCTCTAGATGTTTTTTCTCTGTTTCTAGAACAAATGAGGGCTATAGTAGCAAGAAGATCAACTTGATGCATTATTTCAGATCGATATCTACTGTGACGATAATCATGCGTAATAATATTTTACATGTAGTCATTAGTCATTTGTAAGTATTGAGTCAGATATGTTCTTTAATTGAGTCAGGTATGTTATTCTTTAATCTTGTTTCTGTGAAAAAGAAAATCTAGTGTCATTTTCTGTAACCCTTTAGGATAAAGAGAGAGAAATTTGTTATTCTCCGCATCTAAAACCAGCCCTATGCTCCCAAGGGGATATACCTTTTGTCCTTTTTGAGGAGTTAATGTTTTCTATCATTGGAACATTTCTGGTATTATGATATTAGAAGGCTCTGATAAGTTCTGCTCTGTAAATGAAAATGTTTTTCGTGTGACGTTATCTGGTCCCCGCTTCTAAGTAATGACACTTTGCCTGTATACGGTGACTAGTGTGTTGCTGAGATTTTGCTTCGCAAACTTATCTGGAACTTGGTGTTTCGAGTAAAATATTTCATGTATAATCTATCCTGACATGACTATCCTCATGTTATTGCATTTGTTTTCTGCATCAGAATTTAGGTTGACATTTTTATGTGATTATGGTGGAAAGTTATTTTCCAGTATGTTTCTGGCACTTACGTGTCTATCTTCTTTATTGTAAGGGCATTGTGGATGTGAAGCGTCCTGCAAAACAGAGTAATCAACTCCATTCATCATCCTTCCAGAATAACACGACTTCTGAAAGTTATTTTACTGAAAGAGGTGACCGACATGAGATTAGATCTGATGGAAAGGCTATCCAGCCCGCATCAAATGATACTTATCAGGGATGCTCTCCTCATCATCTGGCTAGCAACCTAAGAACAAATGATGTATGTTCTGAGCTATCTTCAGTGACTCTACGTAATTCTAAAAAGTGTGATTCTTCAGGTTTTTGTTATCGGACTGTGACTGACTTATTTAATTATATCTTTCATGAAAGACATCTTTGAACAATCCAAGCTTCTGGAATTGCATATATACTGGCACTAGTGATATGGACCTGCAGGCATTGCTGGACCTTGAGGAATCCCATGATAAAGAACTGGAGGAGGCCCAAGAGCATCGGCGGAAGTGTGAGGTTGAGGAAAGAAATGCTCGTGATGCTTATCTAAGGGCCCAGAGGGCTTTAGCAGAGGCCAATGCAAGATGCTCTTATCTATATCGCAAAAGAGAAATGTACTCGACTCAGCTTCGATCTCTAATGATGGAGAACTCGAATCTGTTCTGGTCTTTCGGTGCTAATGATCAAATTGGATCGCGGTTGAATCCCTCAAATAACATTTCTGATGTCAATGTACATCTAATACCCACATCAAATGGCCAAGTGCAGGCTGAAAATGATGCTTGCAATCATCATGCGCTTGATCAAGATGTGCGCACTGCTGATGATATTCATCAAAACATACAGGACTTGCGTGTGGCTGTTCAAAATGTAGCTTCTGATCCTGCCAGAGAGCCTGATGATAGTATATCAGAGCCACATCAGGAAGATGGAGCCACAAATGGTGTCTACCATCCTCATGATTATTCAATGATGTCAGGGGATGAGGATGGGGAGGCTTTTCATGCAAGTGAAAATGGTTTAGAGTATGAGAGGAGGGATGAATCTAGTGGAGACACGGAGAAGGAAATAAATGATGGATTAGAAAAACAAGAACAGTTTGATAGTTCTCAGGACTCATTGCTTCTTGAAGCCTCATTAAGGGCTCAGCTTTTTGAAAGGTTACAAATGAATTCTTTGACCAAGAAGAGCGGCCCAAGTCTGGCTGAACCTTTTGATGAAGGGACTGGAAATGATGATGGTGGCGAAAAAGTGGAATGTGATCCAATTAAAAGCCCCCCACCTGAAGGTCATGAAGAAGATAATCATTCTGACCTTTCAGGTAATTTTTCTTCTTCTACGTGATAACAAGTCCCTGCAGCCATGACTATATTCTTTATTAAGAAAAAATGAAAGGTTTTGAAGATTTGAGGATGGAACTTGTTTAATGAAAGCACCATTTGCAGTGTACCTTCATACCACCGTTTTGTATCTTGGATATTTTTCATTGTTTCATATGCACCTAGAGTCTAAAACCAATCAAACTGATTTCATTCAAAGATTTCGCTCCATTTATTGTATAGTAGGTATATGAAAATTGTATGGTGTTTGCTCCACACCCTTGTTGATTGTTTAGGAGGATAAATAGCAGGACAGCTGGAAAGATCTTATACATGAAGTTGGTTTCTATGTTTTAGTTCAGACGGTGTCTTAGGTAGTAGTTATATGACTTGAATTCTTACTGTTCTTGCATCTGGTTTCAATATCACTAGGTATGCAGCAAGAAGAATTCACAAACAAGGCAGATATTGTTGGCCATACAGGTAATCAACTTTGCCTAGTGTCAGTTTAATAATCAATCAATATATAATTAGTTTCTTACTAGGTGATCCTTTTCTGGAAAGGAAGATTATTTATGACCAATTTTGGTAACCACCACTATTATACTGACTTAGATCCTTCGTTTATTTGGAGCTAATCAATTGATTTCCTCCCATACCTTTATTATTTGGGGCAGATAGTTGGCAAAAGAACTTCTGAGCTATTGTTTGAGATAAACAAATGCATAATCTTGAGGTATCTGTTGACTGTGGCTTGCCTGCTTCCAATAGATGACTAGCTATTACACAGTGTTGATGTAAGCCCCTTTGCTAGGGCTTTGCTCCTGAACTTTATGTGAGCTGCCTTATGCAGATCTTCCTAAGAACTTGAAGCCCACTTTCTCTCTCTCTGACTAGAAAGCAATTCATTTACAAGACAACGAAGTCCACTTTTTAAAAAGCTTCGTCCTCCTATTCAGTGGGGCTATTAGAGAAACAACTTCATTCCTTGACATCTTTGCTCAGTCAAACTCCCATGTTCCTTGGTGTAGTCTCGGTCCATAGTTAACACTCCATTACTTATAGCCTAGTCTATATCCACGGCTGACCCGACTTGTGCAGACGCCTTTGGTAGACAAGCTGCTCTTAGGAAGCAGTGCTAGAGCATCTTGGTTCGAGTGGTAGTGGCGGTATGCCTTTTTGTGGAAAAGATAAATAGACCCTATAATGAATTCAATTCCTGTTTCCATTTCTTAATTAAAATGAATGAACATTACCTTTTTAAGTTTCTTTTATAATTCCTTTTCACTACTGGGTTTTCCTGTTATGTTTGTAGGCCTCCAACCTACAAGAGTTGTTACCTTATCCTGCCCTGTTCTGAGGAGTGCATATCGTCACCTGAAAATCACAGACCCAACTATCTTAGCTCAGTCACAGATCAAATCTCCAGAGATGCAACTTGTTTGTGTTGAGGATGAAAACGAAGATCACCATCTCCCTAGTGAAAACAAGCAAGTAAATTCAAGTTTGTGCTCAACCAAAGCAACTTTGTTGGGTTTGAATGTTGGGCAAATTGGGTCTTATTCCTCCAATCCTGCTATTGATCCATTCTGGCCACTTTGTATGTATGAACTCCGGGGCAAATGCAACAATGATGAGTGTCCTTGGCAACATTCCAGGAACTATTCTTGCAATGGTATGAAGCATGGGAAAAATTTTAGCTATGGTATGAGTGCTCTTGTGTGAGTTATGATGATTTATAATTTTTGCAAAATAATTTCACTTCTGCAGATTGTCAGGTCGTGTCATCAGAAAGAAATTTTGATAATGCAACAACTCTAACTAAGTCGATTGATTGTCTTGTTTTATATACGCCAACATATCTAGTTGACCTTGACATTCTTCAAGCTAACGTGGGACCATATAAATCAATCTTGACGAGAGGGTATGGACACTGCTGGAGGAAGTGTTTCAGTGCTGCTTTGGCTCTCTCAAGTCTACTTCCAACAGATTTGTATCAAAATGAACCATTCTTACATGGCAGTGAACCTCGTTTTGAGGCCCTTGCAAGTCGGAAAAGACAGTTGCTTGATTTCCATAGCAGGACTAGAGTATCGGTACGTCAAGTCATAGTTCATTGCAATTCTCCGGGTGCTTTACTCGGTAACTAGTTGTTTATGGTGCTAGTTTGCGGCTTGATATGGGAATTTTTCTGAAAATTATATGCTTCAGAAACATATAAAAGCGAGCATAGAGTATTGTTTTCTCTTCTTTCCATAAGGATGGGAATATACAGCCTCAATATCTGATTCAAATGTGAATTTATTTGCCCTTCTATTGTTGTTACTTGTCTGTTGTTTATTTTTGTAATGTTTGTCCAACAACCTGACCTCTGTTCTATCACACTGGAGGGTTTATCTCTTTGTGCCTAAGTCAGAAATAATAAGCAAATGACTTATACTGACTGATCATATACTGATATGTACTGATGCATTAATATTGAACCCATGTCATCAAATAGAATTCTTAATTAACAATAAAATGTTTGTATTTACCATTTTCTTAAGTTCCCATTGGTCCAGTTGATCTTACTAGATTCTGTGGCTTTCACCATCATTAAAATGTTTGAGCTGATAATAATATGTCTGTCTTTGAGCAGCCAATAAGTTCGTATGGAGGTTTTGTTTCATAGAACGTACTTTCTCCCCAGAAGTCCCTGCTGTTTGGTATTGGTAGACTTTTTATAATTTTTAATAAATGAACTAGGTTTTTGACATGCCTCTTTCGAGCTCCATTTCCATTGAGTGTCCTGTGATAGTGTCTGGTGAACTCCCCACACGAGAGGAATCCTGCAGACGCTATTTTTTTTTTTCTAATTGTTTCAACCGCCCAGCAGTTTGAACCCTCCCAGTTTTGTTTATGCTACATTTGCAGCTGCATTCAATTAATTGGTAAATCACTTGCACCATACATCCCAGAGTTCCCGCTTTCTATGATTTGCCCCATTTATTTTTTTGCTGATGTTCCTTCTAGTCATCTTGCCTCTCTCCTGTGTAGTTTTAAAATTTCCTAATGCAAATCTTGGAATTTACGCTTGTCTATCTTCATTTAAGTTCCATTTTCATGGTACTGCTGAATAGTTCTCTAGTGAATTTGATGAATGTTTTTCTGTACTGATTTTCTTGTTTCCATTATGTGTCATTAGAAGCAAGCTGATCAACATCCAGCTGACAATGATCAAGCCCTGGAAATGGCTCTACTTAATCTTAGTAACGAGGCTAACAAAGAGAAGGGTCGAGTAGAAGTACTACTGCTACTTGATTGTAAAACAAGCTTTAGCATCTTATTGTATTAGAGGAGCTTAGAGTATAATAATTTGTTTTCTCTGGAATCATGTAGGCTCTTAAAGTGCTTGCTCCAACTGTTGAAGCTCATCCGACATCTGCAGTTCTCTGGATTGTTTATTTGCAGATTTACTATAGCAACCAGAAGTCCATTGGAAAGGACGACATGTTCCAATGTGCGGTATGTTTCTATAGCCAAGATAATTGTATGAAGATGATTAGGATGACAAGCTGGTTGGAGTGTTTTCTATTATCCTACATGGAGTCTTGCTGGTTTAGAAGACCATGCCTCTGCTGATGAAATATGACATGAAATAATGCTTTAACTTCTCAGGCTCTAAATAAATCCCACCTTTACATCAGATTTAACATTTCTATCGCTGTCAAAAATATTTTATTTTCTCAGTTTCCTAGTTTCTTCCCTTATATTGTGATTCTTTTGCTTATTCATTTGATTTTCTCTCAGTTTCTTGCCTTACATTATGAGATTCTTTTTCTTGCTCATTTAACTTTTTGTCAGCCATCCTGATATTGGGATGACCAGTTTCTAATCAAGCAACTGCTAGTTTTTGCTCTTTCTTCACAACTCCCATCTTTATTTTCAGGTTGAATACAATGAAAATTCGTATGAACTCTGGCTTTTGTACATCAATAGTCGAACGCAGCTTGATGATCGCTTGGGTGCATATGATGCAGCCCTAGCAGCACTTTGCCGCCACGCATCTGCTCCTGATAGAAATGACATGCATTCTAGTCAATGCATTTTGGACATTTTCTTGCAGATGACAAATTGTCTGTGCATGTCTGGGAATGTCTACAAGGCCCTTGAGAAAATTGATGGGCTTTCTCCATCACCGAAGAGAACTGACGAGCTAAATGAACTCTTTCTTCCCAATGTAATTACATGCTTAACTATCTATGACAAATGTGCCTTCTGGATCTGTTTTGTTTACTTGACTATATACAGGAAACTGCCAGATGCCATAGTCCAGCAATTTGAATTTCGGAAAGAACTCTATGCTATAGAGTGGCCTGATAAACAGTTGACAATTGAGGTGAGGCAGCAAGCCAAGTCGCTGATTGAAATTGCTGTGGATTCCCTAGCACTGCATATTGATGCCATATCAATCAAAAATGAAGAGACTCTGAGGTCTGCGCACTTCTTTGCTGTCAACCATGTTAAGTGTGTGGCAGTGCTTGAGGGCTTGGATTGCAGCAGGAACTTGCTAGAAGATTATACTAGACTGTATCCATCATGTCTAGAACTCGTGTTGATGTCAGCTTGGTTAGAATATGAATTTGGGACTGAGAAGTTTGCAGGATTTGAAAAAGCTCTAAGTATTTGGCTGGAGGACATACCTGGAATTCAGTGTCTTTGGAACCAGTATGCTGCAAGTGCCCTCCAGAATGGAAGATTTGATTTTGCACGGGAATTGATGGAACGGTGGTTCTCTTCTGTTTGGAAGTTGCATTGTTCTGGAAGTGAAACTGTTGACAACGTAGATTATGAGAGCTTTTGGAGTTCATCACAGCCAACTTCTGCATCAAATCCACTTGCTTGGCGCTCCATTTATGTCCAAACTGATGTTGCCTTTGGGATACTAAACTTTTCACTTCATAAGATACTGCACAATGATCACACTGAAGCTCGCTTAGCTTTAGATAGGGCATTGAAAGCTGCCACAGCTGAGAATTACACTCATACTGCAAGAGAGCACGCTCTGTTTTCACTCGCAAGTTGTTTGCCACATGATAGGGATGCCCCTATTGAGAACACAATGAAAATTCTGAGTGGTTATGTTGTTGATGCACGAGCTTCCTGTGGGTCTGAACCATTGTCTAGAGATTACATTCAGAAAATCAAGAAGCAAAGTGTCCAGCATCTGGCGAGCAAGTTGCTGAATCCATTATCAGACTTTTCCTTGGTGAACTCGGTTCTTGAAGTACTGTATGGTCCATCTCTTCTGCCTCAGACATATCACAAACTGTCGGATATGGTAGAATTCGTTGAAGCTCTAATGGGGATTCTGCCTTCCAACTACCAACTGGCTATATCTGTATGCAAACTCTTAACTCAAAGCTCCAAAACTGTCAAGGTCCCAGCCAATGTTTCTTTTTGGGCAAGCTCACTCTTAGTAAATGCACTCTTTCAGGCTGTTCCTCTAGCTCCTGAATCTATGTGGTTGGAAGCAGCTGATATTTTGCATAATCTAACGGATCTACAATCTGTATCTGAGACTTTCCACAAGAGAGCTTTGGAAGTATATCCTTTCTCTATCAATCTGTGGAAATCCTATCTAAGCTTATTTAGTGATACGAGCGGCATTGGATCTGTCAAAGAAGCGGCAAGAGAAAAGGGGATTAAACTGGATTGACAAATTTGTCATTGGGAGAGTGTCGGGTTGGTTGCTTACTGAAGCAACTTTTGGGGCAGCTTTATCTTTGTATTAGTTTGTAAATCACAAATGACGTTAAGATTGGAAATTTAGGAAGTATACTGGATAGGAATCCTAGGTGTACAGGAGGATCAACAACTCACAGTGCACTGGTTGATCTGTTACAGTGACAACTAGAAATACTGACCATTTTGACGGTGTAGATTGTGGAAAGAGTGCTTTTAGTGCAGAAATTTCTTGCTAGCTGACTTAACATACATGTGACATGAATTTGTATGGTGCACAATATATTTTTGAAAGATCTGAACTGAGTATATTACATTGATCAGATGAGTCTCCGTATCCGTGATCTCTATATTAGCGTCAATCTTAGTCTTCCCGTCTTTTCTTCCTCTTCGGAATTGAATATAGTGAGTTGTTTTGGTAAGCAATAGGACTGTTGATTCTACTGCTGCAAGGTCACAATTGGTCAAGGGGAAGATATAGGTCTGTTATCAGATTTATAAGATCCACTTAGTGAAGTATCATATAAGGAAGTAAATATTGGTAATTTGTATAGGTGGGTGTTGGTGTATACAAATATTAACATAGTCATCATATACCCACGCCCATGTGTGTGTGTGTGTATATGTATGTATATCAATTGGTAAACTGAAAACGAAGGCCAAAAGGTTGAAATTATGTATGATCTTTTTAACTTGAGAAAGGTTGTCACATCTCCTTGTAAATAGGTAAAATTTTTCATTGACCTTGGTGTTTGTGTAAGAACTTGACGATAAGAGTAGTCTTATGTTTTAATATTGAGTTTAATAAAATGACTTCCTTCAAGATAAAAAATTTTAAATCAGTTTAGATTTTTCTCATTCTACATTCGTGTCCAAAAAAATATTGCGCCCAAGATGAGCAAGTCTAAATTTATAAATAAAATAATGCCAAAAAGAGTTTTAAAAAGAACAAAAGAGTTTTTACATTTTCTTTTTCTTTATCAATAAATGGACATTCTTGTAAGGAGGTGTAACATGTGTAAGAGCTACATTATATTTGGTCTTTGTATAAATTACAGTATACTTAGTTAACTGAATGTTCGATTTTAGGACATTTAATCAGTGTGTAATCTTACAACTTAGTATTATATAACTTGAGGATTGCTCTGATCTATGCTGGCTTAGTAATTCTTACGAGTTTTACATATGCATTAAATTATGCATATAATACGATATTAATTGGTCTATTTTAAAATATTTTCTAGTAAATTGAAGTAATTTCCCAGTAGCCTGACATCGGGGCAGTCGACGTTTTCACTTATTCTTTCAGCAAATCATTACTCCAACAAATTATTTATTATTTATTCCTATTTTATTTATTGTAATGTCACAAAATCGTTCGAAAATAGGGGAAATGTGAAAGAAAACAAAATTGAGGCGCGCGTGACATACAACTCCCTTCTCCCTCAAAAGCTAAGCTTAAACCCACAAAACCCTCGACGAAACAGATAAAAGACCTAGGGCATTATTTTGCTTCTTTACATTTGGTATTAGGGCTCAACATTTAATTTGCTAGAAATCAATCAATTGAAGAGATGAGCAATCTTAAATTATCGTGGGAGATTTCGTCGAAGCTTCGGCTACAATCGGAAGACGAAGTCCTCCGCTTCGCCGCCTTCGACATTGAGCGGAACCGCCTTTTCTTCGCCTCCAACGCTAATATCATCTACACTACTCACCTCCCTTCTCCTCAACAACATGTCAGTAAAAAACGCTCTTTTTTTTTTTTTTTCCAGTTGATTGCTTGAACACCAAGAGTGAATATGTGAAAATTTAGTTATTAAGTGGTAGTCTTAGCTGTAGGCTTTTCGCTAATGCTGTGTTTGTTATCTGCTTATCTGAAATCTTAAATTTCAGGTTTAAGATTTCGGATAAGCATATAACAGACACAGCTTAAGCCTCCATGGTTGATAAAGATGTTGAATGCAGTTATGAAGTATATGTAGTTTGAGAAGATGCTTGTGACTTGTAATTGTTATATACTGTTACATTCATAAATTGTGTGCGCGTCTAAAGCAATGTGTATGCCAAGAAGAAATATCTCGTGTGCCGTTTTTCTTTTGACATGGATTTCTGCATGTAGTCTGTAATTTTAGAAATGGAAAAATGAACTGAATCCAATGTGTGTTTCTATCCTCTAATTACTGTAATAATATGTGACTACTATGGTTTATAAGAATGTGAATGTGGTTCATGCCCTTTCTTATATCCCTGTAATGTCAGGAGGGTGTTTGCCACATTATTATGAATTATGATAAATGCTTATTAGAATATTGCATCACCGCAGTCTGAAGTGCAATTTTGGTAAAAAAAATGGTGTTTCTTTAGCAGTTTACTCTTTTGGTATTGCAGTTGCTTCATGGGCAAAAATTTCCACTAGACTAACCCATGGGTAACAAAGAAAAAAAGAAGCATGTGTGCTCACGCCCATACAACATCAATATTTTCTTTGGTTTTTGACACATGGATATTTCTGCCAGAATGATGGACAGTGGAGTAAGTCATCAGGACCTGCCGGAGTCAACCCCATTGATCTCGAACCAGGAGACTTCATTACTTCATTGGACTATCTCATGGAGAAAGAAGCATTGATAATTGGCACATCATATGGACTTCTGTTACTATATTCCGTGGATGATGATACAACAGAAATTGTGGGCAGAGTGGAGGGTGGTGTCAAGTGCATTTCACCAAGTCCTGATGGTGACTTGCTTTCTGTAATCACAGGTTTTGGCGAGATGCTAGTAATGACTCATGACTGGGATGTCTTATATGAGATGGCACTTGATGATCAGCCTGAGGGTATTGACGTATGTAAGGACTCCTTTCTACACTCTTAAAAGTTTCTCAACTCTCTTCTCTCCGCACAAGGTCCCTTAAATTCTTGTTGGTTCTATCTGTTCTATTCATTCCATTACACATGTTACAGATTATTTGCACTTATATTTAGTTAGTGGTAAAGATGTTCATGTTAAATGTACATAGTAATAGACTAATAGATAATTCCTTAATCTCAAACCAGTGCTTCAGATGATCAACCTACCTTTCAAACTATTAATTTAAAAATCTTCTTTTACTTTTAAGATGGTTCATTGGTGTCATTCAGTATAATTAGGTTGCTGTTTCAGGTGAATCAACGTTCTCTTCTAACTATTCATTCGAGAGTCCTATTTCATGGAGAGGTGATGGGAAATTCTTTGCAACATTAAGTGAAGTGCATGATTCGTCTCCCTTGCTTAAAAAGCTCAAAGTTTGGGAGAGAGATTCAGGGGCACTTCACTCTGTTTCAGAGCCAAAGCCCTTCGTGGGAGGAGTTCTAGATTGGATGCCAAGTGGAGCAAAAATCGCTGCGCTTTACAATAGAAAAGAAGAAAACCATTCTCCCGCCATAGTGTTCTTTGAGAGGAATGGGTTAGAAAGAAGCTCATTTAGCATGAATGTAGAGAATGATATCAGTGTTGACAATCTGAAGTGGAATTGTTCTTCTGATCTCCTTGCTGCTGTTGTTAGAGGTGCAAACTATGATTCTCTCAAGATTTGGTTCTTCAGTAACAACCATTGGTACCAAAAACTAGAGATCAGGTATCCAAGGCAGGGTGGTGTAAAGTTTATGTGGGATCCAACAAGACCAATGCAGTTAATATGTTGGACTCTTAGCGGCCAGATAACAGTCTATAATTCTATCTGGGTTACAGCTGTCTCGGATAACTCAACAGCCCTTGTAATTGATGACTCCAAGATACTGATTACCCCACTTTCTGAGTCATTGATCCCACCTCCTCTGTACTTATTCAGTTTGAATTTTCCCAGTGCTGTTCGGGATATAGCTTTTTGTTCAAAGGGTTCTAAAAATCATCTAGCTGCATCTTTGTCAGATGGCAGGTTGAGTGTTGCAGAGCTTCCTCCACTTGATACGTGGGAGGAGCTGGAAGGTAAAGAGTTCAATGTTGAGGCTTGCACCTGTGCTGCAGAACTTAGGTCTGTTACTCATCTTGCATGGTTGGATTCACATATCCTTGTTGGTGTCTCCGATTTTGGTCCATTCAATGAAGGCCAGCCTGGATACTGCCTCCAGGAGATAGAGGTTGCATGTTCTGAAGATTATATTCCGGGTTCAGTCACATGCTCTGGCTGGCATGCAAATGTTTCCAATCAAATATCACTTGAAAGGCTGGTAATTGGTTTGCTTCCTGATCGATTTTATGGAAGTTCGGCATATATTCAGTTTGAAGGTGGGAAGATAGTGGAATATATGTCCAAGATAGGTGGTACAAAAGGAGTTCCGTTTCGGAGTCACAACAATATGTGTTTTTTGTCATCCTGCCCCCGGATGAGTCTTGCATTTGTTGATGTCAGTGGGCCTCAGAATGCTCTGCTCTTTGGGCTCGATGAGAATAACAGGCTGCACGTAAATGGAAAGATATTATGCAACAACTGCAGCAGTTATTCATTTTACTCAAATTTGGGTGACAAATTGACCACTCATTTGGTTCTTTCAACTAAACAGGATTTACTATTTGTTATTGACATTGGTGACGTCCAACATGGTGAACTAGGGAGTAAGTATGAGAACTTCTTGCCTGTTCTCAAGAAAAGAAATGAAGAAGATGAAAGAATGTATATAAATATCTGGGAAAGGGGGGCCAAAATTGCTGGAGTCCTGCATGGAGATGAATCAGCTGTCATATTACAAGCCCCTCGTGGGAATCTTGAGTGCATCTACCCCCGGAAATTGGTTCTGGCTTCAATTGTCAATGCTTTGATCCAGCGGCGTTTCAAAGATGCCTTGCTCATGGTACGGCGGCATAGGATTGATTTTAATATTATTGTTGACTATTGTGGTTGGCAAGCTTTTATTCAGCTTGCAGTAGAGTTTGTCAAGCAGGTGAACAATTTGAGTTACATAACTGAGTTTGTGTGTTCTGTGAAGAACGAAAATATTTTGGATACACTATACAAAAGGTATGTATCTATGCCTTGTCTAAAAGAGTCCAAAGTTGTAGGAAATGGAGACTTTAAGGTGTCTGATGGACATAGCAAGATATCCTCTGTCCTTCTGGCCATACGTAAGGCTCTTGAAGAACAAATTGCTGAAAGTCCTGCAAGAGAACTTTGCATTTTGACCACGTTAGCTCGGAGTGATCCCCCAGCTCTTGAAGAAGCACTGCAAAGGATAAAAGTTGTCCGCGAGATGGAACTATTGAGTTCTGATGATCTAAAAAGAGTACAGTACCCTTCTGCTGAGGAATCTCTGAAGCATCTATTATGGTTATCCGAC
Source organism: Cordia subcordata (assembly GCA_028554755.1). NCBI lineage: Eukaryota > Viridiplantae > Streptophyta > Magnoliopsida > Boraginales > Cordiaceae > Cordia > Cordia subcordata. The sequence goes on along the minus strand of JAPTOF010000003.1, from coordinate 25,861,677 downwards.
TCTGAGGCTGTCTTTGAAGCAGCTTTAGGTCTTTATGACTTGAATCTTGCCGCTATGGTTGCATTAAATTCGCAAAAAGATCCAAAAGAATTTCTACCATTTCTTCAAGAACTCCAACAGATGCCGGCTGTCATAATGAAATATAGTATTGACCTTAAGTTGCAGAGATATGAAAATGCTCTTCGACACATTGTTTCAGCAGGAGATGCTCATTATGAAGATTGCATGAACCTCATGAAGAATAATCCCCAACTTTTCCCCTTGGGACTTCAACTGATCAATGATCCTGCTAAAAGGAGGCAAGTGCTTGAGGCCTGGGGTGATTATGTCACTTCAACTAAAAGCTTTGACGAAGCAGCAACTACTTATCTGTGCTGTGCTTGTTTAGAAAAGGCTTTGAAGGCTTATCGTGCTTCTGGTAATTGGAGTGGGGTACTGACAGTTGCTGGTCTCATTAAACTCGGAAAAGAGGAAATTGTACAGCTGGCACATGAGCTTTGTGAGGAATTCCAAGCTCTTGGTAAGCCAGGGGATGCTGCTAAAATAGCCTTGGAGTATTGTGGAGATGTAAATGCGGGTATTACTCTATTGGTCAGTGCAAGGGAGTGGGAGGAGGCTCTGCGGATTGCTTTCCTACACAAGAGAGATGATCTGATCTCAGAAGTGAAGACTGCATCTCTTGAGTGTGCGAACATGCTGATCGGTGAAAATGAGGAAGGTTTGGAGAAAGTGGGTAAGTACTTGGCCCGCTATATAGCTGTCAGACAGCGAAGATTATTGCTTGCTGCAAAGCTGCAGTCTGAGGAGCGATCAATAAATGACCTGGATGATGATACTGCTTCAGAAGCTAGCAGTAATTTCAGTGGAATGAGTGCATATACCAGGGGGTATGTCTTGAGAAACTTAACTTTTTCAATATATTTGCTGATATTATATGAAGATTAGTTTCTCTACCATGCAATATATTTGGAGCTGACATTATGTTGTACATTTATGATGATTTTCCTGACTTTTACTTGTAACAAATAGTACCTCTTGCTAATCTTCTATCCTTTTGCTGATTGTTGTACGACTAGATAGTGATGGGGGAATCTTCTTAAGAGATATTTCGCTTCAGCATTTCTGGCTGTTGCAGCCTTTTAAATCCTTTGATGACTGACCTTGCCTAACGGACGCAAATGAATAGAGATTAAAAGCTAGAATTTATCTTTATAGAAATAAATTGGGACTAAAAGATGAGAACTGTTCTTCTCACTTGATAAATAATATTGAGTTGAGTCATTGTATTTAGGTGTTTGTACAAAAATATTTGCATAAAATTAACTTCAGCTGCTTAATTTCTCTCTCATTGTGAGCAGTACAAGAAAGGGTTCAGCTGCTTCTATCAGCTCAAGTGTGTCCACAAGGGCGAGAGTTGTGAGGCGTCAGCGGAATAAAGGAAAGATTCGTGCTGGCAGGTATATGCAACAGGTTTAAAATTCTCCTGTTCCTGGTTTGAGCTTTGCATAGTCAAATTCTCATGGATTTAGTGATCCATTTTAATGTAGCCCTGGTGAGGAGATGGCTTTAGTAGAACATTTAAAGGGGATGTCTCTAGCATCTGCAGCAAAACGTGAGCTAAAATCCCTGTTGATTTGCCTTCTAATGCTGGGAGAGGAAGACGTAGGGAGGAAGTTGCAACACGTCAGTGAAAACTTCCAAATGTCACAAATGGCTGCAGTGAGATTAGCTGAAGACGCTGTGTCCAGTGATGTAGTTGATGAGCAAGCCTATCATTTGGAAGTTTATGTTCAGAAAATGAGAGAGGAACTGAAACATTCAGATGCTTTCTCATGGCAGCTAAAAGTATTGGTTTGACATTTAGAGGTAATGACTGATAAAACTGTTCCCCACTATATATATTTCTCCGAGAAACAAAAGAATTAGAACAACTCTTGCTAGGGTACATATTCAATTCTTGAGTTGTGAGGCAACCTATATGATGCTTCTTCTGGGTTCAGTTTCTATCTATATTGTTCACTTTTTTTCTGCTAAACGAATCTATCCTTGAGGTTGTCTAAAGAAGAGTAAGATATAGTTTGTGCCACCCCAGCCCTTTTGTGCTTTCTCTCTATCAGGGGTTTGGGGTTGTGGAATTCTTGTTAGTTATAATGCATTTCATATTAGTTGATTCTCTATGCTTATGAAAAAAGGGAGAGAAAAGATTATTGCTGAAACGCCTCCAATCTAGAGGAGTACAACCCCAGATCTTAGGAGCAATCTGTGGCAGTTGAGGTGCAAAAAACAACCAACACAAAAAAACAAACACACACAAAAAAGAATAAATAAATAGGAGAAATGTAATTAAAAGCCTCTCTTATGGTAGTTTTGACTTGAGCACCTGATGTAAATAATCAAGTCTTCAGTGTCTTCAAGCATATAAAGCTCTTAAATGGGCTAATTGTGTTGGAGAAATTTTAACCGTCAATAATCTAATGGAGTACAGAAAACTAACAAGTTGAGGTTTCATTGTAAGACATTCATCTTGGTCTACTCAAGTTCTTGTTTCGTCTGTTTCTTTTGGCAGCTTATTTATGCATTCTCAAGCAACAGATGCAGTGTTGGGTTCCATTAGATAAGATTGCACCAGCAGCTGCAAACATCTCATTTTTCTTGCATTCAGAGGATCAAGTGGAGTTAAAGACAATAATTGCTTGATTGATTTCCAGAGTTTTGTTTCTTCAGCCTGCTTGAATTTGCCATTGTTTGCTACACGTCAACTACAAAGGTGAAAGTTTGGCAATGGGAAGAAAGTTTTACGGCAAGGAGCCGAAATCCAATATGGATACTGTTTCATGTACCAAAAGAGGCATCTGTATCTAATTATTATTAGCTGTTTAAGCATCAATTGCACTGTTATAGTTATGTTAAATTAGGATAAATCTATGTCTAATATTTGGTTGGTCATTCAGTTGCCTTTGCACTTGTGCACTGCCAGGGTCCATAATTGCTACGTCTATCTCTTTGTTGATGAATTTGGTGTGGTCTTATAATTGCTTATCATTTTGGGTAGGTGGGCTATCCAAGTGATGGGTTGTTCTCCAGTTGTGTAATATAGAACAAATTTTACGCAACTTGGGCTCTTGCTTGTCAGTTTCATTTTTGAATGATCACAATGAAGTAGAAGTAGAGCTGTTGGAACGAGGATCTTCTCATGATGTTATTATTGCATTAGCAAGATTCAATAGTTATAAAATGTGGAATCAGTTTCATTGCATTAGTAGTTCACTATTATTAATTATGATTGTAACGTTATCATAATAACATTGTGTAAAGAAGTTCACTTCCAGGAGGGCTAGGAAGTTTTTCGCAAATGTTATGTTCAGAAGTTGTCATCCAAATGTTATTCTTCATAACGAAGCACTCAAAAGCTTCTCATCCAAATGGTGTTCTTCATCAACCAAGGAAACTCAAACTCTGTAAATTACTGCACCGTTAATTGATAATCGCTGAGAAAATACTTCGTCAAGCATTTGAGAAGAGAACTTAGAACTACTTATCGTACAACAGCTTTTTAGGTTAATAAGACCGTTCTGATGAGCAATTATATAGAGTCAATGGTTATTAATAATCCCAAAAAAAAAAAGGGAGAAAAAAAAGATAGAAAAGCGCGATGGCCAAGAAGGGCAGACAACAAAGTGGATAACTCAAACAGAACCAGTAACAGGACCTGCTTGGCTCAGAGCAATCAACGTTTGTTATCCTCAAATATCTCAAAAGCTCTGAATGTAGCCCTATACTCAGTTTATTCTGAAATCTGCTCTATATCACAACTACGAACCATTGCAGAAAGTAAGACCATCTGTCTGTTGGTCAATAGAGATGGGCATCCAACTAGCAAATGACTTGATACGACTTCCCCTGCTTGATCATAGTAAACCTGAACACTTCGGCAAACTCCCTTGTATTAACTCTGCATCTAACTTCTATGAGGCCTCATCAAAATTTCCCTACTCAGTGATGCATTGCGACTAAAGTTGATGCCTGGCATGAGTGCGTGATGGTCAAGTGGACACTTGCTAAGAACTTGCCCAAGTTTTAGTCTTCTGGAATTGAGACAACCTCTACAGCCACAGGGGGAGGTTGCGCTTATATGTCTTCTCCAGATCCTCATCTCTGCAGGAGCCCAGTGGACCGTGTACGACCCTCAGTGATGTGTTATGACCACATCTTTGCTCAACTTCAAACATCAAAATGTGCCTGTAAAACAAATTAATAGAATGCATGGTATCAGATTATGAATGAATACAATCTGGGGTTTACTGATATTCTTTTCTTTCTCTGGGAAAATGTTTAATAACTAGAGTAAATGGAAATTTATCTCTGCATAATTCTATAGTGTCTTTATTTCAACTGTGTAATTGAAATGGATAAATGTCAACCATTAAGTAATAAAATGAACAGGAGAATTAGCCAACTACCATATGGCTTCTTCCTATTTGCCTTATCTAGATCCAAAATAATGTCTGAATGCTGTCAGGATTGCCGGAGTGATCAAATGGCTCTTTTCCAGTCTAAACAACGATTATCCACCATCATCTCTTGCAAATCATACTCACATAGGGTAAGTGTAGAACATTATATAAATTCAGTTGAATAGGACCATCTAAACTAAGAGAATCATAGTGCATCAACTATGATACCGTAAGATCCCCAACTTACTCTTTTGCAACAGTTCATAATTAAACTTCTACTGTTGTACTTCCTTTGATTTATTAGTTATTTCATGAAAAATACAAAAGGAAATGGGAAAAAAACAACTATGCTTTATGAACTCACATTTCCAGGTGACATCATCCTATTATAGTCTTACATTCTGCTTCCTTCCAAAAAAGGAATCTTTTCCTGTGAGTGCAAAAACAAGAGCGAATTACCAACTAAAACTATTACAGATTTGGATACATACAGGAAATGAAAAACTATATTTTTCAGGATATCAGACAAAAGTATACTTGTGAATGGTAGAATGCTAGGCATGTATCCAACTAAATACCTTCACTACGTTCCTCATGGTGGCAACCTCATTCAAGCAGAATTTTGTAATATGTGCAATATAATCAAAATGCAGCTCTTCTTTTCAAGGATTGCCTGTGTATATATGCAATGCCATCAATCCTTGCAGAATAAAATACCAGCAGTGCAATTTGCCGTGACATTTCAAGAGGATACACCGTTGAAACAGTAGTAATCTTGGCAAGTGCATGCATGCATCATTTTCAAACTCTCAGAATGAATTGATTCTCCATTGATCCCATGGATTCTTATCAAGTGATGTAATCTGCATTAGCAATTAGCAAGACAAAGTGCATAATGGCAGAGGACTTATTTTCTCCACCTACTCAGCTAACTATGCACCCCTGCTCCAGAACTACCACCTGCACTGGTTTACTACAAGCATTGCATGACGCCTTTCCTTACCTCAACCCAACTACAACCTGGATTCTTTCTCAATCCAGATGTTTTCATCTTTAGTCTTGTGTTTCCAGCATCAGCCCAGCGTCCAGATTGAGAATATATTGTTGATAATACCACATAAGGAGCTGGGTTCTCTTGCTCAAGATTGGTGAGATGCTGAAGTGCTGCTTCTCCTAACTTGACATTGGAATGCATTGTACATGCACTGAGTAAACCTCCCCAAACTTTAGCATCAGGTTGCATAGGCATCTTATGAAGTAACTCCATTATTTCATCAAACAATCCAGCACGCCCTAACAAGTCTACCATGCAGGCGTAATGTTCCATGTTTGGTTCGACATAATGAATTTTCTGCATGGAGTGAAAAATTTTCCTTGCTTCCTCAATTAATCCTGAATGCCTGCAAGCTGACAATATACTGAGGAAGGACACAGAATCAACTTCGACTCTGTGTTCTTGCATAAGAGAGAAAAGTTCAAGTGCACAATCACCATGCCCATGGATGGAATATGCAGCAAGCATGGCATTCCAAGAAACAATGTCTTTACTTTTCATCTCATCAAATACATGTTCTGAATGATCAAGGCGCCCACATTTGGCATACATGTCAATGAGACTGTTTGCAACAACTGTGAAAGACTGAAATCCCCTTTTAATGATGTAGGTGTGAATAGTCATCCCTTCTCTTAGATCTGTCAAGTATGATGCAGCTGGGAGGATGCTGATGATGGTGACCAAACCAGGCTGGAGACCATCCAACTTCATGTGGTGGAAAGCTGCAATGGCATCTTCAGCACAATTATTTTGCATATAACCTGTGATCATTGTGTTCCAGGATATTTCATCTCGACCAAATTCAGTTTGGTTGAACAAGAATTCTGCAGATGAGAGACTTTCACATTTAGCGTACATGTCAATAAGAGCATTTCTCACATGACAGTCTGAATCAAATCCATATTTGATAATTTGACCATGAATACAGGTCCCTTTGCCTCTATCACCTAAAAGTGCACATGCCGGAAGCACACCAACCATTGTTCCTGAATCAGGTTGTAGACCAGATAACTTTAACTGACAATAAATCTCCATCACATTGTAAGGATCACCTATCTGTGAGTAGCCATTAATTAAAGCATTCCATGTTATCACCTCTTTAGATGGCATCATATTAAACAAAACCAATGCCCAACTAAATATATCAAATTTAGCATACATGGACACTAGTGCCGTTGCTACTGAAATATCTGAATCCATATTAGCTTTGACAGCATAACAGTGCACGCTCTTCCCCTGCTTCACACATGACAATTCAGCACAAGCCGGAAGAATACTTATAAGAGTCACAACATTCGGATTAAATTTGTCATTCTGCATGTCTTGAAATAGAGAAAGCGCCTCCTTTGGATAACCAGATTGCACAAAAGCAGCTATAAGTGCTGACCAAGCAACCAAATCTCTTCCCTGCATCTCCTCAAACAGTTCATTAACCTTCCCCACCTCTCCAAACTTTGCATACATTGTCATCAGTGAAGTAACCACCATAACATCCGAATCAATCCTTTGTTGAATAGCATAGCCATGAACCTCAATCCCCTTACCAAAATCCCTCACCTCACCAGCTGCCAAAAAAGCACTCACAGCTGATACCTTATTCAACTTCAAATTTCCCCTCTTTATGCAATCAAACAACTCCAGGACCTCTAAGTATTCCCCATTATACACATACCCTGCCATCATAGTCCCCCACGAGACATCATCCCTTCCCCTTGCCTGATCAAAAATCCTCCGACCCACATCTGAATAACCACATTTTGAGTACATATCAATCAATCCATTCACAACTGCCGTCTTAAACTCCCTCCTACACACAAAACCATGTATACATTGACACATCTTCACATCCATCAACTTACCAACAGCAGGCAACAAATTCAACAGACTAACTGCATTAGGCTCAATTCCATACTCTATTTGCATACACTTAAACAACTCCAATGCCTCATTAGGCTCCTCCCTTTTTGATAGCCCTGAAATCATCACATTCCATGCTGCTACATCCTTCACGGGCATTTTATCAAACACCCTTTTAGCACTATCCAACTCACCCATTTTACAGTACATGTCAATCAAACCAGTAGCTATATAAACATCACATTCAAGATTTTGTTTCGAAATTTCTTTATGGACTAAGATACCCTCTTCAAAGTTCAACAAACCAGTGCAAGCTTTGAGTGCAAAAGTGAAGGTAAAATTATCCAACGGGATTGATTTTTGGAGCATCGAAATGTATATTTGGAGGGCATTTTCATATTGATTTGATTTATTATAAACTCTCATCATAGTATTGTACTCGATTACATGTGGGTTTGGTGTAGAATCGAAGATTTTGCGGGAAAGATTGGGTTTATCGAAGGATGAGTAGAGGTTGATGAGGTGGGTGGTTGTGGAAGGGTTTAGAGTATGGCCTGAGGTTACTAAATGGGCGTGGATTTGGTAAAGGAAGTCGAGGGTTTTGCAGGATGAGAGGAGGGTGGAGATGTGGTGGTGGTGAGCGGTGGAGGGTGAAGATGGTGGGTGGGGGTGGGAATGGAATAAGCGTCTGCATGGTTTTGCATGTCTGAGCTTCATTTTCCCGCCAAAATGCCAAATGCAGAGAAGAAAATGATTAGCTAACAACTACGTTGTCTCTACACCTCAACGGGTTACCTTAAAAAATCATTCTTTTTTATTAAAGAATAAATTAAAGTATAATACTTCTCATGTACCGGAAATTTTCTTTTGTATCTTTAGTGTTGATGTATATAAATTTTTACCACATATTTTTATAAAATTTAATTATTAACAAATTTTCAATAGTAATAATTTTTTGTAGGAGATTCGTAGTATTTTGTAGTATTAGGATGGAAAAATGGCCTATGTCTTTACTATATACTAAATAGGAATGAAAGAATAAATAGTTGTCCAAATGCAAATTTGTAGCTTGCTTTATGCATTAAAGAATTTGTACACTATGTAAATATACTTGTATGTATGTGTGTGTGTATATATATATATAATTCATTTTTTTGATCTTTTCCTCTTTTCTCGACCTTGTCTTTCCTGGGATGAACGATCATAGTGTTGCATTCTTGCTTTTCTTTTTGGTTCTTTTTTGTGTATGTCTTCAGTGAATTCATGATGTATCTATAAACGAAATGCTATGTGTTCTATCTTCTTTAACTTTGACATAAATTTTATGTCAACTAATATTATTCTATGTGTGATGAATTCCTCATCAATTACAAAAATTAGAAAATCCTACAGAATATAGACAGGAACCATTGGCGAAATGTTACAGATTCTATCTTTTCTCTTTGCAGAGATAGGGTAATTAAATTCCTGCATTGTTATCATAAGAAAAGTTCCAAAATGTTAAGAGTATTGAAGATCTATTTCTTTTCTTTTTTTTTTTAAGAAGATAATCAATAGGGAATTGGGTTCGTAAAAATCTCCAAGGCCCAGAAGTGACTGCCAGAAGCCCAAATAGAAAGCCCGATGACTTTGTGGGGCCGCTATGCAAGGAACTCTGGGCTTCAGATTCCGCAAAGAAAACAGACTGGGCTCAATCGAGAAGGGTAAAATGGAGATTACGTTCACTCCGCCACTCAATATATTCTTTAGGGTTTTTCCATGTTTCAACTCTCAGAAAAAGGGGGAAAAAAAAAAAAACCCTAGCTCTCTTATCTCTCTCAAAGGCGCCTCTTTTAGATATCTGCTCTCCTGTAAGCTTCTAAAACACACTCTTGAAATGTCTAGCTCGCTGCTCACACCCACTCACGTACTCACAAGCACAGCGATAAACTTATAATATATATATCTGCATTATTTTTCTTGTTTGTTGTTTAATTTTTTTTAACTGCATGCATTACTGGGAAATGGATTATTCAACAAAAAATAGTTAAAGAAAAAGTTGTTGAAAGATATATGCTGTAATTTTCATTTGTGTACCAATAATTGTTGTAACAGATAAATGCATTTACAAATCAACAAATTTGATCTGTATTTGTATTTTTCGAGAGTAGAAACTTAAATATTTAGTGTTGGGTAAAAAATCGATTTATTATTTCTGTTATCGTGATTGTCTTTATTGGTGGTGTTGTTATTACTACTGTTGTTATTATTTGTCTTTGATATTGGAACTGTTTGCAATATATTTGCTTTGTGATGCATTAACTGAATATGCTGGGGAAGCGATAACATTAGCTTGCGTGTCTGTTTGGAGTATATTTGCTTTATGATGCATTTAACTGAATATGCTGGGGCAGCGATAATATTAGCTTGTGTTTTTGTTCTACTGCGTTATGAATCTTCTGTTCTGATTTCATAGCTTGCTTTTGACTAGATCGCTAGTTTTGAGGTAATGCGCTATTTCTTTTTATACAAGTGAAGCTGGACCATGTTCAGATACTTGATTGTAGTAGTGCCCGCTGAAGAAACTTTTGATATATAGACACGCACGAGTTCTTTTAGGCTTGTTAGGTGTTCTAGGTTGTTTAGTTACTGATAGTATGATGCATTGGGCTGTAGAATTGCAAATTTCTCTTCTGTGAAAATCTTATAATTTGGAAGTTCTGTGCTGATTCCTTTGTCGAATTGACAGCATAGTTAGCAAAGATGGTGAGAGTTAGTGTCTTGAATGATGCTCTCAAGAGCATGTACAATGCTGAAAAGCGGGGGAAGCGTCAGGTCATGATTAGGCCGTCCTCGAAAGTGATCATCAAGTTTCTTCTTGTGATGCAAAAGCATGGTATGATTGCATGTTCCTCCTTATGTTTTATTTATCATTTTATTATGTTGCTTCTTCATTCGCTGGATTCTAATAGTTACTCATTTGAACCTGTTACATTCAGGATACATTGGAGAATTCGAGTATGTTGATGATCACAGGGCTGGTAAGATTGTTGTTGAACTAAATGGAAGATTGAACAAATGCGGGGTCATCAGTCCACGTTTTGATATTGGAGTCAAGGAAATTGAAGGATGGACTGCCAGGTTGCTCCCCTCAAGACAGGTACAGTATGATACATTTTGGTTAGTTAGCTGAGCATAATTGCCAGTTAGGTGGAAAGCTTGGCCAATAGGGATGCTTTGAGGATTTACGTACATGATATGCCAGATGGTGCAGTTGAATTCTAATTCTAATCCCTATGTGCTGTTTGAGTGCCTAAAATTTTGACATAACCTGTTAAGTGCTGTTTAGAGAGACTATACGATCCTAGGTATGGAGAAGGGCTTGTCTGTGCCCTTTTATTTCTTCTTTTTGTAAACCTCAGATTCTATAGAATGACTTATGGATGGCTTTCACCGCCTTACCAGTGATTAGAGCGTTATGTAATTGTGGTTGCTGAAATTTGCAGTTTGGATACATTGTGCTGACAACTTCTGCTGGCATCATGGATCATGAGGAGGCCAGAAGAAAGAATGTTGGTGGAAAAGTGCTTGGTTTCTTTTACTAGGATTGTTAAATGTGGAATTAAATTTTCAGCTGTGAGTTCTTTTGTTGTATTTTGGACCATCTGGAGTAGTTCTACTTTTGGCTTAATTTTGTTTTCATATATTGCGAGTAGATCTTTATATGAGCATTGTTTTGAAAGAGGATTACTACAATTAACTATTATAATTAGCAAAAGTAGTTTTTCTTTGTTTGATATGTGTTTAGTTTTTCATGGAGGCTTGAAGCTTGAACTGCATAGATGTCTATTGCCATCTTAAGCATGATCCTTTGTGTCAATCTGTTTATCTTTAATTGGCATGATTCATATTCCAGCTTTAGATGCCAGATTTGTTTGCACCTGTAGAGTCAAGTATATGCTGATTTTGTCTTTATGCTGTATTACAATCATACACTAATCATAGATTTCATTGCAAGATTGGTCTTAGGGCATGCTGTGAATGAGTGAAACGATTCAGCAACTTAGTTTCAGAGCTGAATTCTTCACAAACACACGGCATCTATGTTACTGTTATGAAGTATTTCTTCTGGAAATGTCAATTGGAGTCCCTCAGGCTCTCAGATGAACTTTGTCATTTGCCTGGCCCCTGGGGTTGTCCAAATATTCACCCCTTTGGTGGTAGCTAGACTTCTCCGGTGGGTGGCTGCTTGACGCTTGAGTTACCGGCCTGATTCATGTGATTGAAGCCAGCCTTGTGCAGGTGATACCACATTCATCAAAGAGATAGTGCGATATCTGTAGGTTGCACAGTTCTTAGATTACGTTCTTGGTAACTTGCGCTAGATTCGAATATCTTCATAACATATATATGAGAAAGATTCCTTTCTTTCAAAGTTGGGAGGGGTTGGTCGTCTTTCGATGGGGTTCAAGGTTCCTTTCAAAGTTGGGAGGGAAAATGAAACTGGTTTAGCAGGTTCTTAAGAGGGTGTTTGGCTTTGCTTATTTTGAGTGCTTATAAATATTAGAAAAAAGCATTCTCTCACATGTTTTTTACTATTTAGGTGCTTATAAGCACCAAATAAGCAAAGCCAAATGCTCTCTAAGAGAAGAAGAGTTGAGGCTCTTTCTTTTTTTTTTTGGGCCATAAATTATATCTGAACACAAATATAATGTTTCGTACAATGCGTTCTGAGGTCACTCCTTTTCAACCTTCTCATGCTAGGTCTTTTAAACCGTGTTTTCTATTTAGGCTCCCTAAATAAAATAAATAATGAAGGTTTGCTTTTTTGCTTCTGATATACTTGCCGAGGAGTAAAAAGTTTTGAGAGATTTTAGGGTTGCTCTTTGGCTCTCCAAATTTAAACACTAATACGGCTATTGAAAAGTTTTAAACTTCAAACAGAATACATTGTGTTGATGGTGTGAAGAATTCTTGAATAGAGGATGATTAGTCGAGATATTCATGACAAATGATAATTCTTCTATTAATCACTAGAGAAGTATAAACATTATATAATTTGATATTTTGAAAATATGGAAGTATTTATTATATTATAACAAACCATTACAATTTGTTCCTCAGTAAAATGTTTAAAAGTAGACTAGCAATAGTTGGAATTTAGGTCTATGAAATGGCTCCTCTTTTTGTTTCCAAAAAGTTCAAAATATAAAGAGACTAGATGAGGTTGACCATCTAGAATCGTGTATGCCGAAAAGTCCATGTTCGTCTCTGAAGCGGGTTTCTCTAGAGCGCACTGCAAAGTTGTTTTCTTTGTCAACCTTAAGATGTTCATACCAAAGAAGTTTAATGGAATAATAAATAATTGAGAAGAGGACAAAAGATTGTAGAACACTGGTCCAAGTCCAATTTCCAAAACTGTAAAGCTCTAGAAAGGAATTGTTAGGGCCTGCCAACTTAGAACGACAAGGAGAGATGACAACGGAGACAGGTAACGTTGGAGCTTGTACATCTCTATTATATAATTGGTAAAAGTTTATTTGTTTCTACTTTTATATTTGGTATTAAGGTAAATCTTTTGCATCGTTTTTGCACGTGTTGGATTCTAAAGACTCCACCTCATCTTATGGAGCACCACTCAACAAAGTGACAGAATGAGGCGGGGTAAAAACCCCACCTATTTGTCCCCAAAAGCGCTACCTCTTGTTTACAAATAATACATTTAAAAATATAATGTTAAAAAATATAAAGAGCCAAAATCATATGACAAATACCTTAGACAAAAAAAAAAAAAATTCATAAAATGTGAGCATGGAATTCTTGGTTTTCAAAATAGCAATAAAGACCTTAAGCATTTAGATTAGTTTATCACTAATGTAGCATTTCCAATAAAAGTATGAGACTAGCATATATATACATGTATATTATATGTATAAATATATGTATGTATGTATGGGATGATGTATGGTCTATGAACCTCAATCCCTCCTTGCCCCGATATGAAGGTTCAAAAAGAAATGTACGGGGTGAGCCGTGATTTATGAACCTCGATCTCTCCTTGTCCAAACAAAACCTTGCAACCCTGCCCTAACCTCAGCACTATTATCGGATGGGATGGGACAAAACTCCATTGCCTTTTTTTTTTTTTTCAATTCAAAGGATGCTAAAGATTGATTACAACATAAATTTAATAGGAATTGATTCGTAAACTTATCACACTAAAGATAAGAAACGTATCACTTAACTTCTAGGTCTTTGGTCCATTGTCCTTCTTAATGACAAGGTAAATAGTGCTGTTTATTAGGAAAATTTTGATTCATAATACATATTTTAGTTACTTGGAAATAATTTTAGAAAGGAAATTTTTATTTTGATTTTCGTCTCAAGCCACTGTTATGTAACAAAATTTTAGAAATTGAGAAATGAGAAAAAACCAGTAAAATAATTTAAACATAACACATAGCAAATAACTATATTACCTTTTCTTTTTCTTTATAAAAAAATCAAAGGTCTATTACATATTATATACAATAATAAAAATCGACTTCAATTAAGATTTAAACCACTAGACCCCTAACTCATGGTAACTATACACATTTTTGTGGATATCATTGGTAACCACATTGGCTTTTTCCCCTTTTGAGTATGACCACCCCCCCCCCCCCAATGCCGGGGCCCCCATGAGAGATGCTCATAAAAATAATTAAAAATTTTATTTTGAATAAGAGAGGAAAATTCAAATCTAACACGTGAAAAAGTAAACAAAAGTACATTAAAGTATAATAAAGAAAAGAATAATTCAGATTCCAGAATATTGGAGGGAAGAAAGCAGGAGATAATAATTCAGCCTCCAGAATATTGGAGGGACCAAAAAAGTAAGTGCTTAACTTTGCCGCTGAAAGTGCTTATTGTTAGCCTATTCCAGAATCGTCTCCTTCTCACAGCGACCTACATTTGCCTTTTAAGGTATTAATCTGCTCAGCTTAACGTTCATTCTTCAACTCAAATCTGACACTTCTGTATCTGAACAATACATTTGTGTGCGTGCGAAATCCTCATGCAAATATTATACGGATTCATGTAATCACGATGACTTGTGTAATAAGTCTGTTTCATTGATCTTATTTTGCGGTTATGAATATACGATGTGGAACTTAAGTATGATTTCTCGGTTTTTATTAGATGAATTTTGTTTCTGTTATACCTTTGATCATACAGTTATTTTACGACGTCGAGAATATATGTTTTTTTTTTGTTTTTTGGTTTTGTTTAAAATTTTTGGTGGTAGCGAATTATTGAAGATTTTAGATCTTGCGTTGGTTTTAGCTATTAGATGAGACTTTTTGGTATTGTGATTGTGATCAATGAAATGATTTCCAGTTTAATCTGACTGTGATGGTTAGCAGGTAGAAAGAGAGATAGGATTTTCCATTTAGAATTTTGATTGTAAATGCATTGATTTCAAGTCACTTATACGTAGTTCTTCTGGTTACTTTGGTTTGCTATTTCGGTTTGCTGTGCTATAATTTTGAATTTTGAATTTTGAATTTGATCACTGATCCAAACTCTGTTTACTTCGATTTGTGACATACCTTATGGTTCCACTGATTAAGTTGGTAGTTGAGAGTCATCAGAATTTCATTGTTCAATGTTGACTGTATATATCACTATAATTCGTTAAAGTAAATCTTCTTTATCAAATTTCTGGATATGATGCCTTAGTCTTTTTGTGCTGGGCTTTCACTTTCTTGCATTTTAACCCTTTTATTATCATGTATCATTCAGAGTTTTTTGCAGGTAGAATGGTTGACAGTCATTAGAGCTTAAATTTGAATAACTTTGAAGAGTTTGCAATTCAGTTATTATCAACTACACAATGGCGTGGTTTAGAGCGGGGTACGGTGCAGCAAAGCTTGCAATTCGAAGAACTTTATCACAGGGTGGTGCACATATTACAAGAACACGGCTCGTTCAGCAACCAAAACGATCTTTCCATTCCACTCTTTTTAGATCAAAGGCACAAGCTACACCTGTCCCTCGACCTGTTCCGCTCTCTAGGTTAACTGATAGCTTCTTAGATGGCACAAGCAGCGTTTACCTTGAGGAGCTACAGAGGGCTTGGGAGCAAGACCCAGACAGTGTTGATGAGTCATGGGACAACTTCTTTAGAAACTTTGTTGGTCAAGCTGCCACTTCACCTGGAATTTCTGGGCAAACAATTCAAGAAAGTATGCAGCTTTTGTTGCTGGTTAGAGCATATCAAGTTAATGGTCACATGAAAGCTAAGTTGGACCCACTGGGTTTGGAACAGAGGCCAGTTCCAGATGAATTGGATCCATCGCTATATGGATTCACAGAAGCAGACCTTGACCGAGAATTCTTCCTTGGTACTTGGACAATGGCTGGTTTTTTGTCCGAAAATCGTCCTGTGCAGACCCTGAGATCGATATTGACACGCCTCGAACAGGCTTATTGTGGAAAAATTGGCTACGAGTACATGCACATCCCTGACCGTGATAAATGCAATTGGTTAAGAGAGAGGATTGAGACTCCAGCACCAATGGAATACAATCGCCAGCGGCGTGAGGTTATTCTTGACCGGCTGATATGGAGTACTCAGTTTGAGAATTTCTTGGCTACTAAATGGACAGCAGCCAAGAGGTTTGGGCTTGAAGGATGTGAGACCTTGATTCCTGGTATGAAGGAGATGTTTGATAGGTCAGCCGATCTTGGGGTGGAGAGCATAGTTATTGGTATGTCACACAGAGGAAGATTAAATGTTCTGGGTAATGTTGTCAGAAAACCACTTCGTCAGATTTTTAGCGAGTTTAGTGGTGGTACAAAACCTGTGGATGAGGATGGCCTCTATGTTGGAACTGGTGATGTCAAGTATCACTTGGGAACTTCTTATGATCGACCGACTAGGGGAGGCAAGAGAATTCATTTGTCGTTGGTTGCAAATCCAAGCCACTTGGAAGCTGTGGACCCAGTTGTGGTTGGCAAAACTAGAGCAAAGCAGTACTATTCTAATGATGTTGATAGGACGAAAAACATGGGTGTTTTGATCCATGGAGATGGTAGCTTTGCAGGACAAGGTGTTGTGTATGAGACCCTACATCTAAGTGCTCTTCCAAATTATAGTACTGGGGGGACTATACATATTGTTGTGAATAATCAAGTCGCCTTCACTACTGATCCAAAGTCAGGAAGATCTTCTCAGTATTGTACTGATGTTGCCAAAGCCCTAAGTGCTCCTATATTCCATGTGAACGGTGATGATGTGGAAGCTGTTGTTCATGCCTGTGAACTAGCAGCAGAGTGGCGCCAGACATTCCATTCAGATGTTGTGGTTGATATAGTGTGTTATCGTAGATTTGGGCACAATGAGATTGATGAACCATCATTCACCCAGCCCAAAATGTATCAGGTTAGTCCTTTAATAAGTTGCTTGGCATGTGATGTCTTGCTTGATTTGATGCTCGGGCCCTACATGTCACCAGAGCTACTGACTGACTATTTTTGTATCTAAAGTTCTCCATATTTTTTATTTTGTTGGTGTCATGCAATTTAATTTTGATAGTAGAATTATATGAAATTTTATTGTTTCCTGTAGATAATCCGTAATCATCCTTCGGCGCTTGAGATCTACAAACAGAAGCTTTTAGAAACGGGTCAAGTTGCAAAAGAAGACATTGATAAGATACAAAATAAGGTGAATTCAATTGTTAATGAAGAATTCGTAGCCAGCAAGGATTATGTCCCTCAAAAGAGGGACTGGCTTTCAGCTTACTGGGCTGGGTTCAAGTCTCCTGCACAGCTTTCACGCATCCGAAACACTGGGTAGGTATATGTTCCTCATTTTATTAGTTATGATTGTATTTTCTTTTGAACGTTTGATGTGAACTATTTTGTGGCTCTGCAGCGTCAAACCAGAGATCTTGGCTAATGTTGGCAAAGCAATCACAAGCCTTCCTGAAAATTTCAAGGGCCATCGTGCAGTAAAGAAGATTTTTGCAGATCGTGCAAAGATGATTGAGACAGGGGAGGGAATTGACTGGGCAGTAGCAGAAGCACTTGCTTTTGCAACTCTACTTGTGGAAGGAAATCATGTCAGGTTGAGTGGTCAGGATGTTGAGAGAGGTACGTTCAGTCATCGACATGCTGTCATTCATGATCAAGAAACTGGGGAAAAGTACTGTCCTTTGGATCATGTCATTATGGATCAAAACCCGGAGATGTTTGCAGTGAGCAATAGGTAGGCTCCAATTGAGCTTATGCCCAGATATTGCCGAATAGTAGTTTTGTCACTTTGGTACTTCACAACCTCCATACTTGATTCTTTCAAGCTGTAATGTCTTTGTCATATTTATGCTTGTGTTTGTGATTATGTTGGCTTGTAGGAGATGAATATTGGCTCAACAAAGTCACACCACTTGATCGTTTGTTTAAATTTGTATAGCCTACATAACTTGATAATGCATATATTCTTTTTTCTGGACATGACGTTCTAAGATATAAACTTCTGGGTGCTTTTGCCCTAGGTGTTATTGGCCCATGAGATCTTTTAGCAGATTGGGAATTTACTGCCTGGATGCATCTGATAGCAGATCTTAGTTAGTGTTAATCTTTATGTGTCGCTGATTGCCTGTCATGAAGTCTTGGAGTGGTGATCAGTGTTTGATACTCTGGTTGCACATATCTGGGACTATGTGGTGGAAAGACAAGTAGGATTATTTGCTACTTATTTCCTTTGAGAAGAGAATGCTCCCATTTGCTGTGGACGACCTCTTTAGACATGACACTTGAGACACTATATGTCTTGTAAATTGATTCTTGATAGAAGATTTTAATAGTATATCAGGATGTTGAAGACCACGTTAATTTTTTTCGTTTGTCTTCACCATCCAGCTCGCTTTCAGAGTTTGGAGTTCTGGGGTTCGAACTAGGTTATTCCATGGAAAATCCAAATTCCTTGGTGCTCTGGGAAGCTCAATTTGGTGATTTCGCTAATGAAGCCCAAGTGATATTTGATCAATTTTTGAGCAGTGGAGAGGCAAAATGGTTACGTCAAACTGGGTTGGTTGTGCTTTTACCTCATGGTTATGATGGGCAGGGTCCTGAGCATTCTAGTGCACGTTTGGAACGTTTCCTTCAGGTATAGTATTCTTGCTTTGTAATTAGTTATGAATACCTCATATTTAATTCTTGCTCTCTATTACAGGCATAAGAAGGTATGCTTGTGCACATCTTAAGCATGGTTATTTCCTAAGTACATGTTATCTCTGAAGAGTCTGTTTATTCTTTTCCACAGAGGCATGGTCAGGCCTCAGCTCTTAAAAAGAATTTTCTTGTTATATACCAGTGCTGAAAATTTGACCACAGAGAGTCTGAATACAAGATGTTTTCATCCATGATATTAACTTTTAGGGCTTCTCCATCTTATTGAACTAACTTCTGCTAACTAGATCTCTGTACATACTATAGTTATAAGAGTGGAGTTATACAGCATATGCAACATAAGTGGATGGATCCTGAGAGTTCTTAGAATATCTAAACTACTAAAACCCCTGCGCAAACAGCCGAGGAAAAAAGGAAAGTACTCTCATATATGTAGTGTTGAGGTAATTGCTAGTGACAACATTAGAGGCGTTGTGGACAAGCTTTAATTATATAGGTAAGTCTGGTCATTGGGAAGAGACAGAAAGCGAGGGGGAGGAGAGAGGCCTGCTTTATCGGATTCAAAACCATAATGTTCTCCATTAAAAATGTAGGTAAAAGAGGCTGAAAATTCTCATGAATTGCTCATATGATTTAGTAAAAGTATACTTCATGCCTTCAATATGAGGAGTGTTCTTGCTGGACTCTGGTGTATTTTCCTGAAACTAATGATCCTTCCCTTTTATCTTTCCCTAATGAGAGTTCAATAAATACCTAGGTCATTGCGTAGTGATTAGATTTGATCTTGATATATTGGAAAGCACCCTGTTTGTTTGAATTTCCATGTTTAAAAAATTTATAGTATATATTTTTTTTCATGCTAATGCATTTCTTATTACCTATTGTCTGTTCTTACCCATTTTTGCATATAATTCTACAACCACGTGTGTATCTTATATCCATACTACCGATCAGTGTATTGATATCAATTTTGGTGGCAGATGAGTGATGATAATCCCTACGTTATCCCAGAGATGGATCCAACACTTCGCAAGCAGATTCAGGAATGCAATTGGCAGGTGGTGAATGTGACTACTCCAGCAAATTATTTCCATGTCCTGCGACGTCAAGTAAGCGGAGACGGTTTAGTAAATTGTAGCCGTAAGAGAACTTTGTTCGTTTTTCCTTATTATGTCTTTTGTTCCCCAGATACACAGGGATTTCCGTAAGCCACTTATTGTGATGTCTCCTAAAAACTTGCTTCGGCACAAGGACTGCAAGTCCAATCTGTCCGAGTTTGATGATGTCCAAGGTCATCCAGGTTTTGACAAACAAGGAACCAGGTTTAAGCGCCTCATCAAGGACCAGAATGATCACTCAAAGCTAGAGGAGGGTATTAAGCGTCTCGTTCTCTGCTCAGGAAAGGTAAGTATTAACTTTTCTTTCATTCATCTTCTCATGCACAAGCAAATGATGTGTTTTTGAAGATAATTAATGTTGCAAGCTGGGCGTCTAGAGGTTGAGCTCGTTAAGAAAAAATAAATGCTATACCCTGTGCAGATACCTTATCTAATTCATATATGTCCTTTCTTTTATTTTCTTTCCTGGATTCCAGATTCAGTGTGTTTTCTTTCCATGTAAAAATTGTTTTAGTTGGAATGGAGAATGACAGAAAGACAGAAAATAAAAAGCAGATTCAAGGAAGAAAGTGGCAGAAAATTCACTTTTCTTTTTCCTTTTGATTTGATATGAATGCAAAGCAGGCAAATTTTCTCTTTCAGAATTAAGTAATGTAAATAGCTCGGCAGAATAAAACTTTTGTACATACCATGCCAACCAAGCAGGGAAGAGAAGATTTTCATATCTTTCATTTTTCTTCTTTTCAACCCTTTTTGAAGGCATGTGAATTTGTCTGTTCATTCACACACTAGACAAGGCCCCTGTTCCATATATTGTTCATCTTTCCAAAGAGAGTGGGTGGTGCATGAAGATAGATACAACTGATAGATTCATGAGATAAGTTATAGATAATGGAATTCACTTTGATGCATTTATCGCTGGGTTAGTTTTCGAGAACTTGCTTCAAGCTGTTACTTAATCATACTGCTTTTTGTGTTGACTTGTAATCACTTGTTCTGCAGGTTTATTATGAGCTTGATGAAGAGAGGAGGAAAGTAAACAGAAAGGATGTTGCCATTTGTAGGGTGGAGCAACTTTGTCCTTTCCCATATGACCTCATCCAGCGTGAATTGAAACGATATCCAAGTATGTTCTCTGATTTTGCGCGTTAGACTATAGCTTTAATGTTTAGGATTACTTTTTTCTTTTTATGGAAAAATGGTGCAAAGAATAAAAGATCCTTCTATGTACAAACAGGATTTGTTCTGAGTCTTATCACCTGGAGTAGTATAACCTTGCAAAACTCTAGTTCTTTTCATCCCGTAGTTACATTAGGGGTCAGTCATTGAGTCCATGTATGTGCTAAGGAAAATGTTGATTATAACCGTTCACTGTGATTTCTCAGATGCGGAGGTGGTTTGGTGCCAAGAGGAGCCGATGAACATGGGTGCTTACCATTATATTGCACCTCGCCTTTGCACTGCCATGAAAGCATTGGGCAGAGGCAATATGGATGACATCAAATATGTTGGCCGTCCTCCGTCTGCTGCTACCGCTACTGGATTCATTCAGGTTCACGTGAAAGAGCAGACCGAGCTTGTGCAGAGAGCCCTGCAGCAGGATCCAATCAACTATCCGTATTAAATCTCTGGCGTGTTCGTCAATTGTCACCGTGGTTTAGCATTCAATCTAAATTGCCTTCAAAAACCCCTTGTGTCGAGTTTTTTGTTGGTTTGTCAAAAAGGCACTTTGATTAGGTGCCCCTGGCCATTAGATTTCGATTTTCTCAACTCAACCATGCTTCCAGATGTCTGCAAATTGCAATTTTTCTGCCATGTAAAATAAAATACAAAATGCCGAGTCAATACATTTTACAGGCACTGGTAAATATGCGATTCATGGTGCCTATGACTTGGCATTAAAGTCGGACCTGAAAACATACATAATGAGTTCTAAAGATGCATATGCGTCTGCTTAGTTTGACTAATCACTTTTTTTTTAGTCAATTGTCTGTACCTTATGCCTGGATATGGCACTCTGTTAAGAATACCTTGCGTAAGCAATTTGAGATACATAATTACATACGTGCTCTCTGAGATGTACGAACATTTGTTACCTATACCAAGGTTTATTTTGATTGATTTTTTAAAAATACTTGTCTAAAAGTGCTTTTTAAAAAAGTATGTTTCTCTTATAAAGCCTATTTGGAGAGTCATTTATTTATTCTTTTGAGTCCAAGTATTATATACGTCCTTAAAATAAAGAGCCTTAAAAGAAAAGTATTTAGACCTAACAAGATTAAATATATACCTAAAATTGTGGTCATTTTATTTCTATCTTTTCATACATAATCCAAGAATGGAAAAGATTCTCCAAGCGTTTTAGGTCTCAAAAGTGTTTGATAAATATTGCCAAAACCCGATGCTAGAGCGGATTTCACCGGACTAAGATTAGCAAAAAGACATTAGAGGGGTTCTAACAGTGATGACGATCCACTATTAATTTTTAGTATGGCTTCCGTTTTTTTTTTTAAAAAAAAGAATATTAGCGAAGATCCTTATCTAACCAATGTTGGAAAAGATAAGTGAAATGATCACGTAATGATTTGTTTTGTTGTGGATAGAAGTACAAGTCTAAAATTTTGTTTTCTTGTTGAGTTATTTATTGATTTTAAATTAAGAAGGGACGTTAAGCACTTATTAATGACTCACCTCCAGCGAAAAAGATCGAAGGGTGGATAACACTGGCAGCAATAAACTATCAGCGCACCACGTTATTAATCTATGAGGAGTGTCATGTCTAATCACCCGGATTAGTAACATCTGGACAGACCAGAACATGCTAAAGAGCATTTTCCAGCCGCAGAAATTAATAATTAGTGTGATCTGATTAGGATATCAAAATTGTAATATCTTCAATGCAAATGCGATTAATTAGGTGGGTCAAAAGTACTTTGTTCGTCACCCCCAGCTATACCCATTGAGTAATGTTATTTAGGGGCATATGTAAAATCACGAAAATCGCGTTAGGCGAATCGAATTGATAGTAAATTCATTGTTTTTCTAAAGTTATTCGATCAATCATGGTTTCATTTTTAAAAAACGTAAGGGCAGTTTGGTTTTTTGTTTTAGTAGAAAAACATGTACTTCATAAGTTTCATCATAAGTTTCAAGTTTTTTATCAAAAGAAAACAAATTTTCATATCTATTAATTTAAGCAAAATGAATCACAAAATAGAAAAATAATATTGATACCCAATTTAATTGAAATATAGGATCTGAATGTAAAGAACGTACGAATAAAAAAGAGAATTTGTCGATATTAACCAAAATTCAAATTACCATAAATAGCATCATACAATAATGATATATTAAGTAAATTACACTAATTTTCGATTATAGTAATAAAAAACAATTAAAATAGGTTATGATTTGATAACAACCAAATTGAAGAGTTACTATAGATATCTGCAACCAATCCAGATTACATGTCATAATTTTAGAATGTAATATGTAAATATTAAAATAAATTAGTAAATTAATGTAAATCTTATTAAAATAAAACACAATTTTCACAATTAAACGTAATATAAGAGCGCCACGTGGCAAAAAGATATTAAGAATGCTATTTATGCGACACTTATCATTATTATATTGCAAAGAGTTCTTCTA
Source organism: Cordia subcordata (assembly GCA_028554755.1). Taxonomy (NCBI): domain Eukaryota; kingdom Viridiplantae; phylum Streptophyta; class Magnoliopsida; order Boraginales; family Cordiaceae; genus Cordia; species Cordia subcordata. The sequence goes on along the minus strand of JAPTOF010000003.1, from coordinate 25,838,386 downwards.
TATAATATAGTATAGATACATACATAATGATAGATAATATATTGAAATCAGCAAATGCATTATTGATTTAATGGCATATCAGGTAGGATGTTTGATTATGATTATTTCACCTCAACTTGGACGTCAATGGCAAAGCTTTTGTGTGTTTTTTTTTTTGTTTTCAAGTCCACCTCTTTTATATTAATCTTGCATGCAACATTTTTATATGACTATCAAAGTAGTATTTTATACTTATGACGACCATTATATATAATGCTACATAATACAAGATGACTTTATATTTTGGCAAAAGTTATGATTTGCATAATTTCTTTTGACCTATAATATGCAAAAAGTACATGCATCTAGCAGTTTGATTTATGCAAGCTAAATATGTCACAATTAAATTTTAAAACTGTTCAAAACCGTCTAAAAACTGAATTAATTGAAATCATCGGTTTGTATTATTTTGGGTGTTTTGATTTCACAAAAAGATAAACCGTGAAAAACGATTCAATTACAAAATTAATAGAAAAACCATGTAAACAGCCCGTGTACACTTCTAATATTATTTATCTCTTTTTCTACTGTGTAAAATGCATTGAAACCTTCTGTGTTCTATCAAAAGTACATCAAGCTCTCTTGTGATTTAAAAAGTCCCTCACAAACTCTCCTAAAAGTGCATCAAACTCCCATGTCGTTAAACATTTTGTTATCTTTAACCTCAATTGTATTACATGCATCCAAATTACACATTGTGAGAATTTTTTTTAGTCCACATTAATTTTTGTTAGTTGTGAGTTGGAATTTGAGAAAAATAAGAAAAGGAAAGTTTGACAATAACTATAATATTTAAACATAAATTTGATGTGGGTTAAATAAAGAAGGAAAAGATTGATAAAATTAATTAAGAAAGAGAAATAAATTGGAAAGAGAGAGAAAAGTTAAAAGAGGAAGAAAGTTAAAAAAAAAGATTATCTAGTTGGTATGAAGAGTAAGATCCACGTAAAAAGTGATAAATAGGTGATAGAAAAAAGGGTCATAATGATTAATAATAATGATAGAAAAAAGGGTAATAACGTTTAATAATAATGCTATGTATCACCACTTATTTATTACGTCGTACGTGTCGTCTTATTTCTCATTCCAATTAAAGCATCTTTTATTTCAGTTTTTTTCTCCTTTTCTGTTTCTTCCGCTCCCTAATTTATTTTGTCTCTAACCTAACCAATTTTAACCAATCTTTTCCTTCTTTATATAACCCAAATCTATGATTTTATATTACGACCATTATCCGGCTAGGTCTTTTAATCCGTTTATCAAATCCAAACTCTCCATACTATTCCTTTTCGAATAAAGAATTTGAAACTTTTTTTTTGAAAGTTTTCTTAGATACATGGATGCTTAAAACACTATTAGCCTTTCGTTCTCATTGTCTCTACTCTTTTTTGGTTGTTAAGCTACGTATAAAGTCCAAATCAGAATCAAAGAGAGCTTCTCAGATTGATAACGTTAGAACAAAGAAAAAATTAAGGCAAAATAAAGTAAAGAACACGAATTTGCTAAAGATGGTAGTGAGTTGGGATTTGCAAAAAATAAGAGAAGGAAAGTTTGACAATGACAGTAGTATTTATTTTAGGCTCTGTTTGGCATAACTGTGAGATTTCAGCGGTTGAGATTTAGAGCTTTTTGCAGTGGAGCTTTAGATAAAAGTGTTACTGAATAAAAACCGTTGAGCTTTTAGTTATTTTAATGTTAATATTGGACTTTAAAAAATATGAAACAGTATTTTTGAGAAAAAAAATGAGGAAAAACAATTTTTAACATGACATAAAAATAACTCCCCAAAAGATTTTTATGAAAAGCTCCAATTTGGAGTTTTTGGTTTTTAAGTTTTTTTCTAGCTTCAGTTTTTATGTAAAACTTTTTTAAAAATAAGCTAAACAAGTCAAATTCAGTTTTTAGATTCACAAAAAGCACTTTTGAGTCTCTAAAAACTTTGCCAAACAACTCTATCATATATTTGATATGGGTTAAATAAATAAGGAAATTTGATCAAATTAAGTAAGAAAGAAAAAAATAAATTAGGAAGAGACTGACAACTGAAAAGAGAAAAAAAAAATTGAAATACAAGATTATCTAGTTGGCATGATGAGTAGAACGCCATGTACGAGGTGATAAATAAATGATGGAGAAAGGGGTGTTGTATAATAGTACTCATAATAATTGAGTGATGTTATGCATCACCTCTTGTTCTATCACCCTTTTTTTCCGTATCTTACATGGCATACTACTAGTCTCCCAGATTTTGTTTTCTCTCTCTTAATGAATTCTTAATCAATCTTTTCCTTCTTTGTTTAATTCAAATATATGATTATGTATATTATAACCATTATCCGGCTCTCCTTTTCTTCCTTTTGTCAGACCCCCAACTCACCGTAATGTTCTTCTTCGAACAAAAAATTTGATTTTTTAATAGTTTTTTTAGATAAATAGAGGCTTTAAACACTATTTCCTTTTCGTTCCCCTTTTTTCACTTTTTTTTTTTTTGGTGGTTAAGCTACATATAAAGTCCAAACCAAAATCACTGAGACCCTTCACAGACTGATAACGCTTAATGCATCTTTTTATTTATGTTTGATAATTTGCTAGAATAAATAGAGAATAAAGGAAAAATTAAAACAAGCCAAAGTAAAGAATACGAATTTGCTGAAGTTGGTAGTGAGTTGGATTTGAAAAAAATAGGGATTTTTCTACTTAACCCCCTTAGTATATAAGGCTAGTGACACTTTTTTCCCTAATGTAAATAAATAGCCATTTGACTCCATTTACTAACGATCAAATTCATTAAAATTAACTTTTACACTTAAATTTCAAATTTACCCTTAAAATTTTTAACCTTCACAAATAAATCCATATTAGTAAAAAATTATTTTTAAATCCAAAAAAATAGAAATCTACATTCTCTTGGCCGCTGCAAAAATCCTCTATAATCACAATCCAGTGCATTATCGAGGTTCAATCTCAAAAACACCGCTTGTTGGGTAGTCATGGGCGCCAAAAGCATATTCTACTCCATGGAGTACGGAATAGACACGAAAAAAATCAGAGAATCTTTAAATTTGACGATTATTTTGTAACAAAAAAATGAATAGCAAAAAAGGAACAAATACTGAGAGAGAAAAGGCTTTTCTTCATCGGAAGAAAGGGGGTAAATTTCAGTGAAAAAATTCAAGGCAAATGGCAAACACAATATTTTCCAAGTAAAATATGGTGTAGGAGCTGGATGGTTACTTCAGATATAAATTAGAAGCGTGATTCGAAATATTTGTAATAAATAACTCTTCGATACGATGATCATATTTGGCTATGGTTAAGCTTCAGCTACTGAATCTTTGATGGGCGATTATGACATCAGATTGAAGAATGCGATTCTTACTCAGGAGTTGAATCTACCATTCAGTTGATCAGTTCTCGTACACATTGTGACATGTTAATAAGATGTGTATCTCAAAGTCCAGGGGGTCCCTAAAACTTGATACTGACACTTTGACTATATAAGGTTTTTACAGCACCAAGAGAATGTAGAGTTTTATTCTTTTTGGGTTTAAAAAATAATATATTTTACTAATATAAATTTATTTTGTTAAGATAAAAAAAAATTTTAAGGGTAAGTTTGAAATTTAAGTGAGGAAGTTAATTTTAACGGATTTGACCGTTAGTCAATATAGTTAAGTGGCTATTTATTTACATTGGGAGGGGAAAGTGTCAATAGCTTATACATTAAGGGGGTTAAGTGAAAAAATCCCAAAAAAAATAAGAAAAGGAAAATTTGACAATGACTGTAGTATTTAGTTATAGATTTGCTATGGGTTAAATAAAAAAGGAAAAATTGATAAACTTAATTAAGAAGAAAAAAGTAGGAAGAGAAAGAAAATTAAAAAGAGGAATAAAGTGAAATAAAAGATTATCAAGTTAACATGACAAATAGGACGCTAAGTAGGAGGTGATAAATAAGTGGCGAAGAAAACGGTGATATATATCATTATTCACAACGATTAATTAATGCTAGACTAGCTATCACCCTTTTTGAATCACTTCTTTATCACATTCTATGTGGTCTCACTACGAAAAATATTAGATTTGAGATTAAAAATTCCATTTCAAAATGGATTTAAGGGGAGAATTTTCCGTCTCTAAAACTCTTGTCTCAAATTTTGAGACGGAAAATTCCATCTCTAATTAGGACGAAAAATTTTTCATCTAAAAAATGTATTAACTTGCTAGAAAATTTTGTCCAAATTTTCTGTCTCAAATTCGTCTTAATTTGAGACAGAAAATTTTCGTCTCAAATTCACAAAATTTCTAGTGCTAACTTGATAATCTTTTATTTCAGTTTTCTTCTCTTTTTATGTTTCTACCCCTCCCTAATTTGTTTTCTCTCTCTTAATTAATTGTCAATCTTTTTCTTCTTTATTTAACCCAAATCTATCTATGATTATATATTACCAACGTTATCTAGCTATCCTTTTCGTCCTTTTATAAAATCCCAACTTACTATAGTGTTCAAAGTTTGATATATTTTTTTAATATAGTTTTCTTAGATAAATAGAGGCTTAAAACAATATTCCTCTTTCGTCCCCATTTTCTTCACTTTTTCTTAGGTGTCCTGTCACGCACTCAAACTTAATTAGGTCTGCAAGCAACGAGCTTAAGTTTGCGAGTAAGATTAGTATTGTAGGCATAACTAATAACTATTTGACTTTCAAATATCCAAAAATAGTCAAATCAAGTTATTAGTTGTATCACGCTACCTATTTATAAACAAGTCACAATTTGATCCATGTGCGACATACAATCAACTTCCGTTAAGGACCCAATGTCTTTGTTGTGGTCATACAATTACAACCACACAGGATTAGACGGTGCAAGATCCTAGAGGTGACTTCTATGGGACTCTCACGAGCAAAATTGATATTGTAGCAAGTATAACTATTAATTATTTGGGCTTTTAAATTAATTGACCCGAAATGATCAACTTAAGTTATTAGACCCACTTATCTTCAAATCACAATTTACTCTAGAAACCGACGTGCAACACTACAGCACGAATTTGCTGGAGTTGGTAGTGAGTTGGGATTTGAGAAAAATAAGAAAAAGTAAAGTTTGACAATGAAAAGTTCTCATTACGTAAGCAAGTAATTCATTATTTACGTTTTGAAATGAAATATCCAACGTTACGTTGTTAAACAGATTAACGTTTGTAACTCAAAAAGATACGCTAACGATATTTGCTGGTCTGGTATTCATATGGTCTGTGATGTTTATGTGCTACTAAGTCAATACTCATATAAGATAGCAGGTGCCGCGCGGGCTTCACACATACTACCTAATCTTCCACTTTCACTTTCAGACAGGAATGTAAAACTATAAGCAGCAAAAAATCATGTGCTTCACTGATAAGTTATTGATTGATATGATAGCGGCTTGTCTCGGTAAGGAGAACCCAAATTCAAATTTAGGAAAGTGCACTTATTGGGGGAGTTTTTCTTTGACTACTCCGCCTAGTAGGGATTAATTTTAAAGTCCAATATAATGTGATTTGGTGATTCGCTAACTCAAAGCGAAAGAAAATCATCTGCTTCAGTGTTTAATTTTGTTAGGAAATTTTAGAAAAAAATACAGAGATGCCAACTGAGCGGATACTTTAGCATTTATCTGACTGATCTTACTATCAAGAGATGAAAATGTTGATGGAGAAAGGAAAGTTTAACGTCCCTCTATTCAATTCTTTGCATAGATAGAAAGATGGTGGCGTACACTTCAGGAGTTGTGCATGTGAAAAAGGCCGCCCCAAGTTAAGGAGAGAATCAGTTGGCCTTAAGTGCTCGTATGCATTGGACCACTACGTTTTTAGTAGTGCCATATGGTCTGTCTCATGGGAGGTAGTTATATGATGCTGAGGAAATTGAGACGTTTGTGTCCACTTTATTGTAATCTTGTACGTTTTAAATTCAGAATTTCATATGATAAGTAGAATAATGTCGAGAGTTTAAACTCGTAACACTTATTTAACATATCTCAAAATATTGTAGGAATACTTCAATTCGTACAAAACAAAATCAACATTGAAATAATCCCAAGAAGTGTTATTAATTTCACTTTGAGCAACTTCTTTTGGACGTCGATTTCGAGAGCGTGCTTGCTAAGCGCACCAGACCATTTTCTTTATTCAGCATCATCATAATTTAATTTTAGAATTGCCATCTGTTTTGGTGTTTCAAAGAAAAAGCCATTTTTTTTTTTGCGCTTGATAAGGGGGTTCATCTCCACTACATTAATTTGATATTACAAAAGTGGAGACCACAGGGAGTAGCAATGGAGCCGTGTTGAGATGGTGAAACAAATATCTATATAAACATACATTTTAGTCACTGCAAAAATCATAAATTTATCACAATCACACAAGTGATAATTAATCAGGTAGAACATACACATAGTGATATATAGAATATGGCAAGGGAGTCTTTAGTGAAGCTGTTCAGCCATGCAAAGCCATATCTGCTAGTGCTTTTCTTGCAGTTTGGCTTTGCAGGAATGGCTTTAATTGCTAAATCTGCTCTAGACAAAGGGACGAACCATTACACTCTATCTGTCTACAGAAATACGATTGCTTTTGTTGCATTTGCTCCTTTTGCCATGTTCTTTGAGAGGTTTAATTCTCTCTCCATCTCTCTGTATATGTGTGTATATATATATCACTCTTTATTTGTGCTAAACTTGGAATACAATGCAGGAAAATTAGGCCAAAAATGACATTATCCATTCTCTTCAAGATCATGTTGCTGGGTTTACTAGAGTAAGCTCCCCGTCGCTAAGTGTAATAGGTTTAGATCCCCTCATAACATATAATATAATTAAAGGAGTTTAGCGATGATGAATTATCTTAGTCTATGTTATCATGATGACTGCACCACTAGTACGTAGCACCACCTTTTCCATTTCCTTGATAATATTATTATAAGGGGTCCAAATCAAATTACGCTTATCTTTCAAACGTTACACGTCTATTACTGGTAATGATTGTCCAACAAAACTTTCTGTACAGGCCGGTTATCGATCAGAATTCGTATTATGCTGCCATGAAATATACATCAGCAACTTTTACTACAGCTATGTGCAATGTTCTTCCTGCTATTACATTTTTGTTGGCCTGGAGCCTCAGGTAACATAAACTTTAATTAATAATAATTACATATAACAAATCTCTCTTTAATATTTTGAACGTTTAGATGAATTGGTCACGTAGCGTATACATACATATATATGTATCTATGTATGTATGTATATATATGTATAAATATTTATGAATATATCTTGCAGGCTTGAGAAGGTGAATATTAGGAGATTCCATAGCCAGGCGAAAATTTTGGGGACAATGGTGACCGTTGGTGGAGCGATGATCATGACCCTCGTTACAGGACCTGTCTTTGAATTGCCCTGGACCCAACACACAGCCAAACTTCAATCGACAACTCCAAATCAGCAGCAACCTATTAAGGGCGCTCTAATGGTCGCCGCCGGTTGTTTTTGTTGGGCTTGTTTTTACATTCTTCAGGTAAAATTTTCCCAGAGAAATGCTTTTGCAATATATCTAGATAAAAAAGTGAAAAGGTGATAAATTGCGCACGAAAAAAAGTTGATATATGATGAATTATTATTTATTAATTAATTAAGACCAGACCCATATCTAATACCATGTTAAAAAGACTGTTAATATAAAAAGTGACCTAAGACATTATAGTGGACTTAAATGTGAAATTTAGGGACATGTACATATTTTGACACTTCCTTTCATCACGCACTTGGCATACCCCATTAATCTTTGGCTTTCACTTCATTCTCATTTTCCTAATCCGACAAAAAGTAAATTAATTACCCTTTTACTTTTTGTTGGCCCTACACAAAACTATTTTGCATCAACTTGTTTGTCGTATTGATTCAAATTAGTAGAACCTCGATGTTTCCTAACAAATATTAAATCGTGAATGTTTCTCAGTAAATAGTCCTTTTGTTTCTTAATAAGCAGTGCTCTTGTTTAAGCAGGCCATTACGTTGAAGTCATACCCAGCAGGGCTGTCACTTTCAACACTGATATGCATGGCGGGTGCAGTGCAAGGCGCTATACTCACCCTACTTGTGGAAAGAGGCAATGCAGCCATTTGGTCCATACACTGCGATACTCAATTATTAGCTTATCTCTACAGCGTAAGAACTTATTCGTACTCTGCTAATTAATTTTGCTTTAAATTGTATTATGTATTGAATAGTCACAACAATCAAAATGTTCATTGAATCGTGTTTATATATATATATATATATTGGTCACTGATGATTATATATTGATGCGCAGGGAATAATCTGCTCAGGAGTTGCTTATTTCGTTTCTGGAATCATAATGACGGAAAAAGGACCTGTTTTTGTTGCAGCTTTTAATCCTATAAGCATGGTTATTGTTGCAGTCATGAGTTCTCTCGTTTTAGCTGATGAGCAACTTGACTTTGGAAGGTATATATACACACACATACAAAATAGGATATATATATATATATATGTAGAGATTTAGGATTTTTTTTATTCGGTGAGACTATAACACATAATTTAACAACCACATGCACGTAGTATTAGCCTCACAAGCAACTGGATTTTGAAAGTCATACATATATATACAATAGGTTATATTTAGGGTCGTTTTTTATATTTGGTGTGACTATAACACATAATTTGACAATCACGTCCACACGTACATAGCAGTTTAGAGAACTTTTTTTGGGTTTGTCAGGGTAGCAGCCATATAACAAGATTAAGATCAACACACATACATATATGTCTATATATATATATATATATAACAAAAACGATCATCCATTTAGTGGTGCAACAGCAATGTTTAATTAGATCACAATGAGTTAACCGGAGTTGCAAACTGGCTGCATGCATGCACATATATAGGGTTTTGGGAGCAGTGGTTATCGTTGTTGGCCTATACCTAGTCATATGGGGTAAGAGCAAAGACCAAGTTTCATCTATCGACCAAGAAGCGCCAATCGAGCAGCAAATGCCAACCAAAAATTCCGCTTCAAATAATAATACGGATGCTAAAGTTTCTGACGCAGTTGCCGGAGATTCTGCTGTTTAAAGGAGGATCAAGAAGAAGAACATTCAGACTCGGGAAAAAATATTTCGTGGAATCGAATTAATAATCGCGGGGTTATTTACTTGTGTAGATAAAGAGACAGGCCAAGAAACAATCACTACTGCAATCGCTACAATCATTCCAGATCATTACGATGTAGTAGTAAATCGATCAACTCTCCATTTCTACCTAGCGTTCACTTCTGCTTATGTAATGATAATAACATTACTGATGTGTATCAATAAAATCATCGCTTCCTTTGCCAAATGTATACTCCAAAACTTTTGCAGATGGATCACCCAATTTTATACGAGGATCAACTTCCATGCATGCTATAAGGGCCAAAATCTTATCTACGTTAAAATCAAGGTTCATCTGTATTATTTACCATTTAAACAATTATTTGAAAGTGGTGTGCCAGCTTAATTAAAGTGTGAAGGCGAGATGGTTTACATAGTATATACTTAGAGGCTGTTTGGCTTTGTTTATTTGTGCTTTATAAATACTAAATAGTAAAAAGTGTGTGAGAAGATGCCTTTTTCAAGTACTTATAAATACAAAAATAAGACAAGCCAATCTTATGAAGTGTTTGGCTTTGCTTATTTAGGGTACTTATAAGCATCTAAATAAAAATATCCTCTCACGTACTTTTTACTATTTAGGTGCTTATAAGCACCAAATAAGCAAAATCAAAGACCCTCTTAATGCTCTCAAGGCGAATTTTCGCCAAAAAGGAAAAAGGAAAAAAAAAAAGAAAAGGTAATTAATTTGTAATGCTTAGAAAGAGAATTAAAGTTGACAAACGTGAAGAATATGAGGTTCATATTTTGCAAGTTATGAGTGTTGTCCTTTTTTTCTTGACGAGGTCAACTTGAGTCACTATAAAATTGAATCGACTCTTGTGGCCGACTTTATTATGAATTGGATACAGCAAAATATTTTGACTCTTCTAAGTCAATGCCATTCTTGCCTTGCAAGTTTGGGCCCGTTTTGGACTGACTTATTTTAACAAAAAGTTATTTTTCATATTTGCGTTTGTGCTTATATATGTGGAGCACTTTTTTTAGTTAAAAAAATATTATTTCTTAAAATAAGTGAATTCAAATGCACCCTTATACATATCGTTAGTTTCTGAATTAGTTATAGCTAGTATAGTTAGATCTCGTTCTTTTAATAATAATAATAATAATAATAATAATAATAATAATAATAATAGATTGTTATGGTGAATTAGTTAGTAGAGATTGACTTTTGAGATGTATCTCATTTGTCTTTTACTTGTCTTATTTTATGAAAATTTGCATTATATCTCAATTCTTTGGTCGACACAACACCATTAACTAGTTATTTTCACTGAACTAAAAATAAACTCATGGCTGGCTCTTTAGCTATTTAACAACTACGTATCGATGTTGGGATTAAGGGATAGCTCAAGTGGTTAAGATTATCTCATTCTTGACTTGAGGTCCTAGGTTCAGTCCATTGGAGGTAGGGAGTTTAACATAAAAAAAAAAAAAAAAGAACTATGCATCGATGTTTGCTTTTTTAAGAAATCTTATGTTCGAAATTGGTCTAGCTATTACGCTTCGCTAGCTAAGTAATAATCGCTCATTTCTTTGGAATGAATACATTTGAGTGTCAAAGATTAGAAGTTGGATCTTAAGCTCAACTTTCTTCTTATTTTCGAAATCCAACTTAGTTTATGGATCAATTTCTGGGCCAGGTTTTATGTTTGTGCATTTGCAGCTATTTGCGTGGAAAAAATTTGATATATGATGCAATTCCAGTTTCACTTGCCAAAGTTCCATTTAGTAAATGGGCTCAAATAATTGCTGACACTAGCAAATGTCAACACACTTTTTTTTCCCCTCTTTCCTTTCATATTCTTCTCTCCTAGATTTTACTTTTGCCAAAAACAAAGGCATCTCTAATCATAGTCCTTTTAGAATATAAAACATATCTCTTCTCGCCATGCCAATAAATGGTGAGATAGATGTATGCATTTCAATTAGGGTCGTATTTAATTTTAAGGTTAATAAGACCTTATTCTTTTTCATTAATTTCATGAGTCTATATTCTTCTCTCCTGGATTTACTTTTGAACACTAAAACTTCTCCGCTAATTAGCTAAATGTTACAATTTCGGATTTAGCAAAGGCTACTCCATATTTGGCGTGTCCTTATGACATATCTAAAAATTTAGTACAATATGTATAGATTCATTAACTACTTAAGATTGTTTTATTTGAATCGCTATGTAATCTTAGTAAAGTGAAACAAAACTTAATTGAAACACCTCTCAATCTAATTAAGGTGCACAGCGAGTGTGAGCTAGGGAATTTAGAAACAAAATAGGAAAAAAAAATGAGAGTCTCCTACTCATAGAGTTGGGATATAACATTGAAAAACTAGAAAAGGAAGAAATGTGGAATTCAAGAGTTATTCAGGAAGTAGTTTAAAAATGATTGAGACTAGACGACCTAGTTTTGAATTACATACATGAAGTAGGGGGGTTTGGATTTGAGGGTGAGGGTAAAAAGAATAGATAATTAAACAGAAAATAAAAAATGAAGAGTTATTAAAGATTTATACAGTACTCTTCAATCTTGATCATTTCATTGATTTGTTTCAAGGTGATGATGTATAAATGCAGGTTGTTTTGTCCATGATTGGTCCTAACACGTACATAACAAACCAAGGTTATTCTAAGAGGGTGTTTGGCTTTGCTTATTTTGGGTACTTATAAGCACCTAAAAAAAAATAGCCTCTCACATATTTTTTACTATTTAAATGCTTATAAGCACCAAATAAGTAAAGCCAAACACGCTCTAAATCATTCCTTTTTCAAGAAGCAATTAGTTGATATGTGAAGTTAAAGTATAAACATGTGTATATCTCAACTAGCTAGCTAGTCAATTTTGCTAGTCCATAGATGGACTGATAGAACTTGCCCCGAAAGTTTGATTTCTTCTACTACTCTGTCCAAGTACGTTCCAAGTAAATGGCAACTCATCAACTTTGCCCTAAATTACAAGTCATGAAAAAATTAGAGAGCCTCATAGACTTGGAAGCTTTCAAGAAAGCAATGGGCTAATTAAGAAGTCTATAACGTGGTCTATGATCTGAAATATTTTTCCAACTTTGAACTGCAAATATTTCTTCATTGCTCTCCTTTTTTTTTTTTTCATTTAAAAATGGCCAAAGGCCGATTACATATTAGATACAACTAACGGGAATCGATTATATATTTATTCATTACTTTGCCCAAACCATGATGACGACCACTCATCAAGAGATGATTCACGAATTCACCTTATAATAGACTTCAAGAAAGTTGTTCCATGGTTTAAGCTGGCCTTGCTTATTCAGCTTCGTTGAGCGAATCATGCCTACGAATCTTATTTTTCTTTGAACTTTTAATTCTTCAATTAAGCTAATAATTAGTCAAAACAGCTCTTCGTAATCTTGTTTAATTTATATCTTTGTTACGTCTATCTAGTTCTCGTGTTACTGAGGGTTGTAGCTCTGACTATCTTGATCGTATTTATCTCAAAATATATTTAAATTGTGCGAATTATCCTATGAACAATTAAATTAATTCCTTACGAAAACATAATAATTAGTATAATATTTTTTACTAGAATAGTATTGCAAATAATTCTAAATCTACCCCTAATATCGCAATATTTGTAGTAAATAGATAATAAATGAGTACAGATTTATATCATTGTCGGAATTTCTTTTTCCAACGAACAAACTTCAAACAGATCTAAGTTACGTGGTGTTCAGACCAACAGGCGGTACTAGATTAATGTGGCACGTCACATATACTAGAACCTGACTTGTGTATGCATCAAACTCCAACCGAAAAAAGAAAGAAAAAAAAATCATCTTGGAAATCAATCAGTGTATAAATCAGTGATCGTTCGTAATAAAATTCAAAAATAAAATAATTATTAACAAAAAGAAAAAGAGTATACATATATATGACTGCATATGGTGTCTGAAATTTATTGGCTATGAACAAATCAACTAATCTAACATCTAACAAAGTATACATGATGATCTAGATGGTGAGAGTGATGGATGGGTGAAGAAAATCAGTCAGTAAAAATTAGCAGCCAAGTTGAGGAGTAAAGAGTTTCTTCCCAAGCCGGAACTCCAAATCGTTCTCTAATGGCGTCAAGTTCAAATCTAAACACAAAACCCTCCTGCTATTTGATTTCTTCACAACTGGAACATGTGGAGGAGACAAAGATAAAGAAGGCATTTGTTTCTCATTATTTGCCCCCGGCGCCGCTTTATGCCGCCTCATGTGGCCGCCAAGCGCTTGCCCTATAGAAAACTCCAGCCCGCAAATTGTACACTCGTGCGTTTTCGGTTTGGGTGGCGAGGGTTGTGATTGGGTTTGAAGGCTCAGCTCCGCCGTGAGCTTCGGCTTCTTGTGGCTCGCCCGGTGGCCGCCGAGGGCTTGGAACGACGGAAACTGCCTGTTACATGTCTTGCACTCGAAAACTCGACTAGGAGAATTGTTGTTTGCAATATCATGGTGATCATACTGATGATGATGATGTTCTACTCCACTAGAGAGTAACATCAAACAATTGGCCATAGTTGTTATATTATCATGCTCTCCTTCTCGGCCTCTTTTCATGGTTAGATGTACCATTTGAGCAATGTAAAATGGTTTTTGCCCGCTTTTCTTTTTTTGGGGTGGTGTGTGGGAAAGGGTTTCTGTATTGTATGAAGGAATAAATCAAAGAACTTGAGCTAAGTAAGTAATGAAAATGAGGTAAGTGGATATCAACTATATATAGCGGTACGTAGGGTGTATCTAGTTGGAACTTTGACTTTTTTAGTTGACCTTGTTGCTTCCAAGGACTGACTACTATATGTTTCTTGCGGGAAAAGTCGATTTGGTAAACGATATCATTATTAGACTTTTCTTACAGAGAGTACTTGTAACACAAATTGGAAAGTATATAAGGTAATATTGTATGTATGACAAAATTTCAAAATGATTTAAAATCTTTTTTATCGTGCAATTTATTAGGAGTTTCATGCATCATGTTGAATAGTTTCTCAAGTTATTACTGCAAATAGAGTTACATGCATGACTTGCGAATTTTACTCCGACCGAGAAAATCAAAGATATAAACTACAAATGAGATCAAAGAATAACTCAAACGTGATGTCTTAGGTGTGAATTCCATAACGTAGAGGTTTAAAACAACAAACTAAAAATGCTTCGTGATGAAATTCTGGAAGCGTCATGGACCACGTAAGCGTGACAAGGGGGTCGTGGACAGCCTTTGTACACACAGGAAGGAGACACGAGTCGTGGCTGGCGAGCCAAACACTGAGTCGTGACTCCCACCTATTTCCTTGAATTTTCATTCTTCTAGATTTATTCCACCTCGTTTTGCTAGAGTGGTGCTGAGTGTGAACAAATTAAAAAAAGTAGCCAGCCATAAATGTATATATCTTCATACAATTAAATTTTAAAATATAATTAACCGTTATATATAACGACCCAATAAAATTGGTCTCCCGGCCAATTGCGTGATTCTGTGGATTATATTATATAAAAAAATAGTAATCAAATTGGATTAAAATTAAATTACATTAGATCAAAAAATTATATCAATTAGATGCGTTGAAGACAGTTCAGTGACGGCAGTTTTGCGTAATAAAAAATGAAAAGGTCGGACGAAGATTGTGGAGTAGTCTCCGTTGATTGGCGTGCTCGTTAATTGTTTTTCCATTTGTTGTTTGCCGACTAATAAGTAGTAATACTAGCTGTAGTAAAAGCTTACGTACGCTGTGCTTCTAGACAGCAAGCCCCCTTCAAGTCTTCAGCCACATTCACATCATCATCTAGATGTGATTTTACATGCAAATTGAGCCGTGTGCTTGCGTGTGTGTATATGTATATATATATATATATATATATATCTATATATATATATATAGATATAGATATATATGTAGATATATATGTAGATATATTAATATTAATGGCATTATACATGCCTGATAAAAATGGTGAAGAACGTGTTTAGTGCCATAGCAACTTGTGTGCTAGCTCGATATAGTAGATAAGATAAAAATTAATAAATAATACATAAACATCTCCGTTCCAAGATTTGGAGTTGTCATAATTAGTGTATATCATATAACTGATTAATTAGTTCACGCTTTACAAGGTAATTATTTACTTTGAATTTTATTTTTTCATTTTCATTGAGATACATGATTCTCAACGTGAATGAGTATTGTTATTAAATTCATATTGTAATGTTTCACATTAGTTTGTGGAGTAATTTATAATGTAAATATAATTAACAACTTAGATTGACCATTCTCAATAATTAATTTGAAGGTTCAATAATAGTTTGACAGGATCATGAATTTGAGAATCTAAATTCAGAGACGTGACACATTTTTATAAGTACCTGTAACAATGTTTGATTTGGTTTCAACTTTTTATGGCATACGTACGACCGAGATTAATCATTGAACGGGAGAATGTTCTTCCGGAGGGAACTCAAAAGGAAGGTGGTTGGCGGTACTTTTATCTCTGATAGAGCTTGGCTTGAATTGGAACTTTACAGCTTACCACTGAGGTAGTTTAACGAGACCAATTGCACAACTAACAGGCGGCTAGTCAACCACTATGACAAAGTTTCGCGCATCTACTGATGTTTCAAATTTCTCTTTCACTTTCCTTTTACATATATATATATATATATATATATATATAGATAGATAGATAGACATACTATTTTTAGTTTTAAAAGAATTACCATTAGTTTTCTAAAGTGATCGCATTCAACTTATTTTAATTTGTTCGTTATACCAAAGAAAGAAGTTATATGGAGCAGAGTTTTAAACCAAAAATACTTAATAATAATAAGCTTGAGGGAATGAAATGAAACGGAATTACTAAGCATTTGTTGAAAAGTTTTTTCCTTTACCACTTCCGATCAGGGCTTTTACTCTTCCATTGCTAAATAATGAAAGGAAAACAAAAAATGCTTTGCACCGTCACCATTGAACTGTACATGTGGCGCACACACGACTAAAAATTCCAAGGGATTTGGCATGAACATGGAAGAAGAAGAAAGAAAAATGAATTCCTATTATCGAAATTGATTTTCACACCTTTGGAAATTGCCTATTAGGTGGTACAAAAAGAATACTTATATGACACGGAAAAGAGAAAACAAAGAAAAAAAATTAACCATAATAATTTCGAGTTCACATTTTCCATACATGTCGGTTATTCATGCATATTGCATATTTTACTCTCATGTACTTTGTGGTATTTCGAAAAACATACATGCCCCCACAAGTGAACATAGTTATTATCAAGCCTTAATGCATGCATGACGACTAATTGGTTAAGTTCCTAAAATACATAATGCATGCATGACGACTAATTGGTTAAGTTCCTAAAATACATGCAAGTTTGAGTCTCTTTTTATACTATTAAAGATTCTTTTCCGGATTCACCTGGTGCATCTTTGAGGTAAAATTTTGCGCTCGGGGTTTATTGTCTCGTGGTCGAACTGCAGGTGGGAACACACATTCACTATATTCTAAATTCACACATATATACATACATGTATACTAGTAGAGGCATGCAGTACTACAATATGAACATGCATATCTCTCCATTGACGTAAACAAATAAGTTAACTTGGAAGAACAAAACTTTCTTGTTTGATTTTTCGTTTCACCCTTTTCATGATCGCGTCTGCAGTTCTAGAACTAGTGTAAAGCTTTGTACTCAAATCGTGCTTTCGCGTGCAGTTACGTATATATATACATTTTTTTTAAATAAAAAAACTTATCTAAAAGTTGCAATGCGGTCATTTATTGTACATGTCATTCAAACTTTGCTTAATTGTTAGAGAAAAGTAAGACTAATTGTAGTTGAATGGGTAGGTTTTTTTTTCTTTTTTCTTTTTTTTTTTTTGGTTCAAATGTTTTAAAGTCTTGAGCATAAAGGTAGAATTTAGCGGATCCATGTTCTCATTATCATGTTTGATTTTTACGCTCCAGATTGATTAGCTCTTGCTGCAAAGAGTCAAATAAAGTTTATATTTTTCAAATTGGACTTGTGCACATTACGGGTCTTTAAAAGGCTTAAAAATCTTACATCTAGATATTAGTGACACACCATATTATGTAAGCTTTTAACTAATTTGAAAAGCGTGCTTTGTATGGTATTAGAATATTGAAACAAAAAGTCCGGACCAATAACAATTTTTTTCTTTATTCTATTTCTCGGTATGAATTTACAATGATTTAAAAATGGGAAAAAGTAGAAAGGTAACTTTTATTACATTACTGAATTTGTGGGCATGAAATGATTTTACGCACAAAATAATATTAGAGTTTCTGATCTTTTTTTCTTGTCACTTAAAAGGAGGTCAAAAGTCGATTACATGCAACCAACAAAAATAAATCTCTAATCACCCATAACAAAGGTGAGAAATATACTATTTGACCACTAAATCTTCGCTAAGTTTTTGATGGTTTCATTAAGTCATTAAGAATTACAAACCTTACAAGAACGGAAGTGTCTGTCCATCTCTTTCGTCTTCCAATCTCTCTCTCCCCTTCCAATCTCTCTTTCCCTCTCTCTCTCTCCTCTTCTCTCTTTTTCATGAAAGATGCACAACAAAAATCCTACTTAGCACGACAAATCCATATATCTCCACCATAAATACGGTTCTTGGCTTTTCCGCACACGAGAGGGCATCTGCCATGGACATTATTGACCTGTTGGTGCTGTACAATTTATATGTCAACTTCAGATGTCTGATGAAATGAGCTAGCTTTTCCAAAAACCGAAAATTAAAGAGACTAGTTCTGCGGTGCTGCTGACTTGCTGGAGGACACAAGTATATATGGAATTCCACACACTTATGGCTTGGCTAATTAAGATTGCTTAATTCCATGTAAAGATAGATATGTGTTTAATTACACTATTGACTTTTGCAAAGCGAACAACTTGCTAAATTCTTTGTGTTTTGAGATGCAGTTCAAATGGTTGAGATTACTTATTTTAAGAATTCTTCATATGCCAAAATATAAACATCAGCATCAATGGTCGCAGTCGAGCGTCATCACCCCTTGTCATTGCTGTCTTTGTAGGCATTGATAATTTTGTTGATGGGTGAAGATTTGCTAAGCTTTGCATGGCTTTTCACGAAACAAATAAAGCTGAAAATTATCTTAATCATTAAGTATTCACATAATCCTTGCCAATTTGTTCTATCTGATAATAATAAAAATATTTACAATTATTGCTTAGCGATATGGACTAGTACTCAAGGAGATATACATTCATCTCGTCATCAGATCAACTTGTACCTATTGAACAATCCTTGGATTTGAAAAGTTGTTTTCATTACCGAAAATACGAGGAATTTGTCAAGACAATCTATATCACCTAATTATCAGATCGAATATCTTATGTTAATAGGTGAAATGACTGTATATATTTAATTATCACGATTATTAATTATCTTTGTTAGCTTTCATGATTCTGAAAGGAAAATATTGCTATTCTTCGTGCACGCATCTCTTTGGTGAGGAGGCAAGGATGTAATAAATATCAATCCCCACCCATTCTAGTTGTAAGGCTAATTCCAACAGCAATCCTAATCATAAAAAAAAACCCATATTTAGGGGAGTGATTGGTGTTAATATGCTTTAACGACTCCCCTATCTCATCCCAAAATTTAAGTTTTTTTAAAATCCCAAAACAAAACACCTATATATAGGGATTTTTTTTCATCACTAAAGACAAAATCCAAATCCCATCCCCTATTCCCTATAGTTTTAAAACTATAATATTTTTAAATAGGATAGATGTTAAAGTAAAACTAAAATAGGGATTCCTTAAATTAAGAGTTTGATAAAAAATAGGGAAACTATTATAGTATAACTGAAAATAAGGGGTTCTAAATTATAAAAAAATGACTCAAATTATTTAAATTTAAAGAAAAAAATAAGAAGTTGTTAGAAATAACCTAAAGCAAGATTCAAAAGCCAGTGAGGAAAATGCCGTACAATTTTTTTGTCCTTTGGCGTACGATTAATTTTTCATAGGTAGAGATAGGGACAGGTTTGGTTGGGACCCGAAATTGCTCCAAAAGTCTAGTCATGGAGATTATTTTACAGAAAGAAACTAAACGAACTTAACTATATCATAAAGTCATGGCACTACCATATACGTTTCAAGTAATCAACATCAATGTTATAGTGAGATTCAGGAATAATTTTAGTGGCTGAAATTATCTCTACAAGCATAATAATTTATACTCGAATCCCATGAACAACAAGCGTTGAATTGGAGAAGGGGATTTAGGCAAAATGAAAAAGGAAAATCAATAGCACGGTACGCCCTGGCCAAGTTTCCGTGACGGCAGGGACGGATCTAACATTTGGTTTTAGTGGGAATTATAATTTGTAATCTCATAATTATTATATATAAAACCACATTATTTTTTATTGAGATTTAATCAATTTTCAAACGTAAAATACATAAATATAAACAATTTTACGAGACTCGAAAGAGGCTCAACTCCATCTGCCCCCAATAGACCGCCATGGCAATTGGACACGATAGTTTAATTAAGATTCGAAGAAGTCAGTAGCATTCTTCACTGGACTAAAAAAAAATGGAGCATTCTTGACAAAAACGTGATTTTTGTAGTGCTTTATTTTGATTGTTGAAGGCATGTGAGAGGAATACAATATGCCAGTTGACTAACAAGAGTTGACTTCATAGTATAGTCCTTCATGGTTGCTATTTTAAAAGCAGAAAAATAAGAATCTGCCTCTTTTAGAGTTTTATATAGAAAAATAATATAAAACTCCCTTCATTTACATGATAATTAGAGGGTGTTTGGCATTGCTTCTTTTAAGTAGCTTATAAGCAATTGATGTTTATAAGAAGCTTTTGATACTTGTCAGTTAATAACAAATAAATCAAAAATATTTGGATAAAATGTGTTTGTAAGCTATTGATGTATTTGATAAATATATGCTTATAAGTAGTAAAATTTGTTAAAATAACTAAAAGTGCCTTTCATTAATTAAGAGGTAGTTATTTTTGTGCTTTTAAGAGATATAAATGTAATTTTATTTGGTGTACTCTCATATCTTCGAAGCAGTTAATAAAAGTAGGGGGTATGGTATTTTTTTTTTTTGGTTATTTATAAGCCAACTTTACCTATTTATAAGTAAAATTTACCAAATGCATAAATCTTAATTTTTCGCTTATAAGGAGGTTTAACCAACTTATAAGCACTCCAAACACCCTCTTAAAAGAGTTAAATATATTTTAAGTTATGGAATCTTACTTTGCATTCTTTTACAAATTGCTTAACTGATTAAATTGAGATGTAACAGCACTTGAGTTCTTGTCCATCTAAACTCTTTGCATATCTTAAAGAAATCTTTTCAGGAAGGGCAGCCCTTTTCATCCGTTGCTTACTGAAAAACAATTAAAGGAAATTTTCAAAGTAATTTTTGATATTTTAAGTACTATGTCAAAATATTATTTTTTTAAGTTATTATTATTCAATCAATAGAATAGTATTCTTAATAGATAGTTTTTTCAACAATTTTTTTTTAAATATTGAAATTTTAATATTTCACAATCTTACTGTTTCTCTAATCTCTCTCTTTTTATCATTTTAATATCTTTACATTTTTACCTTTTCAACCTGCTAGTTAAACAATTACTGACTAACCATTAAAATATAATAGTTATCAACTACTTAAATAAGTAGCTGTGTCGAACAAGTTCTAAGTACGGTATATTATATCACTAAAAAGTTGACCAAAATAATTTTTTACGACAATAAAAGATACTTAATTTACAAGGATAACCCTTGCTTGAAACATATGGATAGATCTGGTAACCAACCTTCGCAAGTGTCTTAGCAGATTTATCTAATCAAAGGAGCATTCGTGGCTTTAGTCCTCCCGATCGAGTTTAAGCCACTCATTCATTCTTGTGGACATAAACAGACGTCTACAAAATTAAAGCATACAAAGTCATTTTCCCACAACCACTATATTTCACAATAACCAATGCCTTAAACAAACAAGCACATCTACGAGCCACATATGAATAGGATACCCACATGCATGAGACGCCGAAAATATATATACATACATATACATATATACATATATACATACATATATATATATATATATATATATAAATTGATTATTCCTAATCGATGTGCCATTATATGTTAATGTTTACCTAATCGGCAGTAGACTTTCCTTACCTAACTAATACAAATACTCCACAACGAGTAGTACGTAGTAATTATAATGTAGACGTAGACGCAGGCGTAGACTTTGATTTTTCCTTCTCGAATATTATTTTGCCTCACCGGAGACGTCGCCGAGCTACATGCCACCAGTGTATCTATCACCTGTTATTTTCCAATAGCTAGTTTTCTTTGAACTTTAATTCAATTCCTACACCATGTGTAGCATCACAACTGGCTAGAGAGGAAATAGTCTTGGGTCCTAATTCAGAGACAATTAATTTCCAACTAGATGATGCGAAAAAATGAAAAATGGACTGTTACCAATCTTAAGTACTTATAAGTTAGTTCGCTTGTGGAATTCTTGCGGTGAGGAGAAGGACTTACTAACATTTCATACTCCCATTAGTTAACAAATCATTCACTTTAAGACTAGTTCTAATGAACTACTATACAAATTAAATAATACCTCTTCTAAACGAAATCACGTGTTCTGGGTGAAAAATGGAGTAGTTTTTCTCATGACAAATAACTCATTTGTGAAAAAATTTTTCTATGAAAAATATATTTTTAAAAGATGAACTATTGGAGTTAGAGTTGGTTGAAAATTTTTAACTCTTAGGACTTGACTCGAGAGTTTTAAGATTTAGGAAAATTACTTCTTGTTTAGAAAATTGAGAGTAATGCTCTGTTTATTATACTTTTATTTTAAGATACTTATCCTATTGAAATGAGTATACATCTTATAAGATTTAAAAAATCTTATCATGCATTCTATAAAAATTCAAAACAAAACTATACTTTTTATCTTATAAGAAATAAACAATCTATCTTATTTTTTACAATTATAGAATACATGGTATATATGATAAGATATCTTAAATCTTATAAGATGTTTTCAAATTTTAATAGGATAAGCATCTTAAAATAAGATCATTCCAAACACACTATAAAAGAAATGAATTTTCATTGACTGATTATTAATTTTTTGCTAACTTTTTCTTAATTAACCAAACTCTAGAAAATTTGAAAATATGTCATCATACAAGGTATTAGAGAAGAGGAGGTGAGATGAGAGAGAGTAAAAAAAACAGATATCAAATATCAAAAATTAACTCGTCAAGTCAAACTGGTGCTTCGACAAAACAAAAAGGAAAAAGTCAAACAAGTGCCAACAAAGTCAGTGTGGACGCTATCAGAAAAGAAAATGTTAGACTTAGCCAGTTGGGGGGTTACAAGGTGAAGGTGGGGGCCACTCGTATGATTTATTGTGTCTCACAATTTAGTTATGATTCTCGCCACTTGCCCTAATTCTCTGCCATGTTATTCCAATCCATCAAATCTCAGTTTGCGTCATTAATTTTGTTTCTATTTGGATATATACTAATAATCACCTAATCGATATGACATTTATGCTTTCTACCTTTGTGACTTGTCCGGTGTATCTTCACCTTCCGATCTACCTTAACATTAACGGTGTTTAGGAATTTACAACTTAAGGAAAACCAAGGTATTAGGGTCCTTTGATTAGATTTTCGTAAAACTGGAATAATTGTAATTGGGTCATAAAATTTAAACTTCAAAATTAGTTTATTATTTAATATCTCAAACAGAAAAAAAAAATTGCTTTTTCACTCCAATAATTCATCCTCTCTCCATCTCCTTACACAATACACAAACTCTTCTCCCCAATACCCAGTGCCTGGGCCTTCCGCTAATGGCTCTGTTTTTTCTATTTTTATTTCTCTCATCTTCTTTCTTTTTAGTTTCTCATGCTTATTTTCTGTGTTCTTCTATATATTATTTCATTGTATACGCCGCATATCTTGGATGTCGGAGTTGTACTCCCCGATTTGAGATAAGGACTCAATATTCTAGCATTTTAGTTGTTTGTGTTAAATACTACGGTTACTTTTTTGTATTTTCCAAGTTTGGCCTTTCACCATTTTCCTCGCATACTTGGCCTTGTCTTCCAAGTTTGCTTCTACCACTGCGTTGGTAGTTCTATTTCGTCAAAAAAAAAATCGAAAGACTGCTTTAGGGGTCAGTTTGGCCGAGAGATATGTCTAAACTTCCTTTGTTCATACTAATGATCTTTGTTTATACCTTCACGTGGTTTTTTCGAGGTTTATCACTTTTTTGACACTCTTGGAGATGTTCAAATCGCCATGTGCAATTTTCGGTGTCGAGGATGTGCAAATATTCCTTTGATTTAACTTCAAGATGTTTTAAGATAATGTACGTGTATGTATTTGATGATTGTTTGTCTTCGTTGTTGTTGATAAAGTTCTTGGGTCCTTTGTGTTGCGTTGTTGTACTTGTTGGGCCAGTTTTCTCCAGTCGAGTTATGTACTTCTTTTTTCTTCTTTATGTTAATGAAGTTTTGCTGTTTGATTAAAATAAATAAATAAATATCTCAAATGTGCTTCCTTTGTTACTTATTTCTAATATAAACCTCATTGGGTTTAGACGAAAGTTGTATATTTTGGATTTCAATGGAAGCACTATTTCTCGACCAAAAAAGAAAAGCAATATCAAACAGATATAAGCTAGCACGGATTACAAATAACCCAATTATTTTCCAGTAAGCTGCATGATATGGTTTGTGGTTTTTGGTTTTTAACCACTTTGTGCAAAAACATGAATTGTGCTCTTCATGGATGACCCGCTATGGGGACTCACGAAAGAATATGTTAAGAAGGCCTCATCTTCAGGAATTTTCTCGCTCGTTTCGGCGTGGAAAAACAATTTTATGGTTTCTGGCTTGACATCTTGTGTTTGTGTCACAGCCTTCTCTTTTGCTTGGGCCTGGCCCATTGGCTGCAATTATTGTTTGGGCTAGTATGTGTTTAACCTTTATTTTGTTGGAATTTTTTTATTTTTACCCTATTTTTAAAAATTTATCGCAAAAATACCCTTATTTTAAAAAAAATTTCAAAAATACTCTTTTTTGGTAAGTCACCTACCGAAAATGGGGCAAGTCACAAATAGGAGTAAGTCACATGCATTAAATGTGAAAATGCAGACAAAAAAAACAAAGCCACATGTATTAAATGCAGACAAGCCTTTTAGCCCAAAAAAAGCAAACTCATTTAATGCATTACACAACCCCCTACCTCCACCCCCCAGTCCCCATGGCCCACTCTCCACTCTCGAAACCTCAAACCTCAACACGGTAAGCCAACTACCGTAAACGGTATGTCACTTACCGTTTTCGTTAAAAATACACTAGTTTTTTTTAATTATTTTTAAATTACCTTCTTTTTAATTTTTTTAAATTTCGGGATTTGAGAACGATAAGTCACCTACCAAAAAGGGTATTTTTGAAAACCTTTTCCAAAATAAGGGTATTTTTAAAAGTAAGGTAAAAATAAAAAATTTCCTATATTGTTTTCGTTATGACCCCTGTTCCACGGGGTTCCTTTGGATTAGACGCTTCTGTTTGAATTTTTTTTTTTTCCCCTTATGATAATTGATACAAACTTAAATCTCCTCAGCTCATGCTCTCCATAATCTTGTCATATATATAAATAGTAAATTCTGTGCTTTCTCCCCAGTTACAGAGGAGAGAACAACATTTCTCCAATCACATGCATAAGTCTTCCAATCCATTTTCATTATCAATTCCTGGCCATTTTAAGATATAGCTGATGGCCAAACTTCTTCTCCAACAAAAATTCTTCCATCAGGCAATAGAATGGTCCAGATAGCAGGCTAACCCCTTTTCCCACAACGAACCGGCAGAGTATTCTGCACTTTTCACGTATATCGATGTATTATCCATCGAAGTAGCAACAGCAGCAGCGCCTACTAATTCTGAGTAATCACTCAAAGTGTTCGGCATCTCTGTCACAAGTATCCAACATTATAGGTTACGTATGTCTGTGTTCGACCACCCTTCTTCATACTCATAAATCATACCCAAAGAATGAATTGCTGTTCCTCAATGATCTCTAATATATACATTTCGCTACAAGCTCCGATTAACCCACACTGATCAATGAAATCAAGCAGCAACCCTGCTTTTCATAACATGAAGAAATTCCCACCACAATAAATTCCATCATGTAGCTCTCAGAAAAGCAATGCACTTCGAAAATTATATCCAATCCACTTCATTGAAATAAATTTTCCTTGCAGCTCTGAAGAAATTATAGATTCTGACAACCTGAGGTCATACCTTACGAACCCTGACATCGAACAGCAGTTGTCAGGTTAATGGTACTGATGCACCTGAAACAATTTCTACAAATAGTATGATAGGGTATTGTCATCATCTGAAGAACAGCATCATTAGCTATTGCTATCTCATATCCTCATCTCTATTACAACCTTAACAGTTTCCTATAATAACAAACCGTCTCAGAAAACTTTGGATATAAGAATTTATCTGCAGACGATAGAGAAGGCACACGGCAATGTGGAGATCATTCAGGGTAGAATATTTCATCAGTGAGGATTCAGAATGAAAAGCAAACAGAGAAAAAACAAAAAGAAAAACAAAAGGAAGGGCCATTGTAGGAAGCAAACTGCTGAAAATCTTTGCACAAATCAGGATAAATTCATACTAAACATGAAATGTAACTGGAAAACAGATGAATGGAGCACAGGAGCCTACTATAGTGCTCAATGAGAACTTCTATAACATTATCAGCAGTAATCTGGAAGAATAGCGGTTATTTACCAGTCAACATTCACCATCTATATGACTAAATAGATATATCACGCCTACATAACCATGTCAATCACACTTATCTAAGTTAGCATTTGAAGCATCAAAATAGAAAGCCCCTATTTCAAGCAAACCGAACACTGCTCCTATGAAGAAATCCTCATGATAATATAAAGATATTCGTATAAAAATCATGCATTTCAGAGCTTCCAAACTCGATCTAGAAATATATATTGTCTTTACTACAACTCACTTGTCAAGAATTAATCATAATTTAAATTCCAAAAAAGATGGATCATATTCAAGCTACGTAATTCACAATGCAATACTTCCAAACCCAACCACAGAAAGTCTGACTCTTCTCGCGAAATATTAGTAAACAGAAAAAGGGGCTTCAAGCTTCAAGCTTCAAGCTTTATTAATCTCGAACAAAATTTCATATATGGATAAACAATTTCCGGGAATTTTAACAACCATATTACATATGTTCAAAGTTCAAACTACAAATCATCAAGTTTTAGATTCGTTTTTACTGATTCTCAGCAAGTTGTTCACCGTGATCTTTATCTTGGTTTAGGGTTCCAAATTTCTGCTTGAAGGCGTCCTGCTTCTGCAACCACATCATATGCCCCTGCGCATTTTTAGCATATTTTTCATCGCACAGATTAGTTCACCCAATTACTCCCACTAATATGCACATACACACATACACATGTATATAAATATATTATATACATGTATGTATATATAAATACCTGGAGAGCAGCGGCCCAAGCAATAAGGAAAGAAGCGAACCAGAATTTCTTATCCTTGAGCAGCTGCTTCGCTTGGAATTTCTTTGTTTCCATTTTTCCCTTTAACCCCTGAACCCTTTCCTCAGCTGAAGATGTTTTTTTTCTTCACTCTTCTTACTTAATTTCTTCCTTTCTTTTATTCTCTCTACTGCCTTGAGGAGGGGTCTAGCGTAGTCAAATTTAAGGATTTACTTCTTTGTTTTTTCTTTTAAAAAGATTAAGCTCGTGACTTAAATATTATTTGCAATTAATAAATTTTTTATTTTTACTATTTTATCTAATTGACATGACAACATGTCACAAGTTTTCGTAGTGTTTGACAAAATTTGATCAATCAATTTGACCATTCCTGTCCATTTGGGAGGTAAATTTGCTTTATGCTGATGCTGTTATACCTTCTTAATCGACTTGTATGGTTAAGGGTAAAATCTACCGAATTATTCGATTCTTTTGTGATAATAAGTCATGTGAGTGGATGGAGAAGTGAGAGACAAATAATGAAAAATTGAAACAAATTTACATAACATGATGTGACGCAAGAGGAAATAATGGAAGTTGTTGATGTCAAACGAGAAGAGAGAACGACTTTGACATTTAAGCATCAAGTAAAATTTATGAAGGGGAAAAAGCGTCAATCTTAAAATTGCAAGATTGCAACTTTAAACATCCCTAAATATAAATTTATTTCGTTGGTAATTAGTGTCTATGAATTCACATAGTAAAGACATATAACTTAATAAGAGAAAATGCAATCATCATAGCTCTTACTACATGTGCGTCTCATATGCACGTGCAGTCCACTCCTCTTTATGAAAAACCAATTGAGTTGGACTTTTAAACTGCAACAAGTTCATCCTTGCAAGACATTATTAACAAGATTGGCAAAGTAAAAAACGAACAAAGAGATGGGCACTTAAGCTTACCAAGCCAAACAGAATTGCCTCAACATTATATTGCATCCTGGATATTTAATATCACTAGGGCAGCTAAATGAAAGTATAAGAATTATTCTTTCGGATGAACATTTATGTCAAAATCGTAATGGCTGGTCAATACAGCAACAAACTATACCTACCATCAACTATATCTTTGATGAATCAAACCAACAGAATGTATCAATGAGAAGACATCCTCTGGCTATTGGAAGTGTTGATGCTTTCATGGAGGCAATTTCCTGGATAAATAGAGAGCTAGCTTCTCTCTCTCAATCGAAGCAGTCTCATCAGAAGGGTCACTAACTTGTTGCCCGTAATTTGGATCATGATCTTTTGAAATACACATTTCATCCTGCACTTTGTCATGTAGATCTATGAGTATGTTGTGCAAGAGGCAGCAAACGAAAATGATCCTGGGTAGCCGATGCTTGTCTGGTCTCCACATTACCCCTCGAATTATTTTCCATGTCTCTTTTAGTTTTGTCAACGCCATTTGTGCCAGCTTCTGTGTCATAAAAAGCCGCTTGTTGAAGTTGACTTGAACATCAGAAAGACCTCTTCCTCGGTAGGGAGTAAGAAGCCAAGGCAAAAGAGGGAATCCAGTATCACCGACTACATATTCCCTTAGTTCTACATCTTCTGAAAGCTTAAACTTCCCGCCGTTCAGCTTCTTCCCTCCTTCGGAAAGTTTGAAGAAAGTTGAGCTTTTGAGCACCTCAGAATTGCTTAGACTTCCAGGCCATCCAGTTACAATATCTAAGAATCTCATTTCAGGATCCACAATTGCTTGCAAAACCATGCTGTGATTCTTCTCTTGATCGCACCAGACATTGTTTGATGGATCAGCTGAATTGAGACAAAACATAATGTGGGTTGTGTCAATGGCACCACAACAATTTGGAAGGCCCTGAATATTCTCAAACTTGGTTTTTATTTCTTTCACTAATTCATCTGTTGAAGGCCAATGAAGGTGGTGAAGCCCTTTTTCTTCCATAACTTCCACAAACCGCCAGGTTACCTGGGAAACAGTCGAGTGGTGTATCCCAAGAGTTTGGCCAACAGCAGATAACGATTCACCTGAGCTCAGCCTTCTCAAAGCAACAGCTACACGATCTTTCAAAGACAATGGCTTGCCATTGAGATCAGTAAAATTAGCAGGCTTGGTCATCATCTCTTCTTCCACAAGTGAGCAAATGTAGTCAAATGTCTTCCTTGAAAATTTGAAAACAGATTCAAATTTAACCGAACCCTCTGACTGGGAACTGGGCCCTGCAAAAATGTAGATAATTGTTAATTGTTGTGATTTGAGCTCTAATCTTCTGGACAATTACCTTGTGACGAAGCAGGAGCCGACCAAGCTACCAAATTCTCGTTTTCAAGACCAATTTTCTGCATAAGTCAGTCCACTTCATTTAGTGAGAGACAAATTGGTTACTAGGGATTTTTGCTTATACTTAAATATGCCTGGAAAGATCTTGTTTCTGTCCATTACTATCAGGCATTAACTTTTGAAGTTTGTAAGCAACCATTATTCATCCTAAACCCACATCTTCGGTCAATATCCAGGCAACCACATTTTCTAAAGTAACTCATCCATTTTGCATTTTTCATAGTTCAACTTGTCTCATGAATATTTCATGTCACTCTTCCTCAACCGGACACTAATAGACTTTATATGAAAGTACGGTCATCGTACTGTTTGTGAATTTTTGATAAATAGGCTTCTGCGGCAAACATGAACTTGTCAGTTGCTTAGTAGCAAGTATGATCATTTTACAGGAAACAATTAGCCGTGCACACCTAGAGGCAGACATCAATCTTAGTAGGAGATGTATACATCAATTGGCATTCAAGAGTAAAAGTTATGGTTCGTCACAGAAAAGTTGAGAACTTGATTTATTATTTAAACAATTTTGTTAAACTGTAAGATATAAGATAGCTTATGCGCCAAGGCTATGTGCTCGAGTCCCATAGAGTTCAATACATACACTTCAAAGTTGCCTGCCAAGGTTCGTATGTACCACTATAAGACATACAAGTCCATGTGCATGGAGTTCTGTTTCTGTGCCAGTGGCAAACAAGGAATTTAAGAGTACCCATTTACAACCACTAACATTACAGAAAACCTCCATATCACCACAAATCATGTTAGCATATAAATCCTAACACCGTCGGAATCTTCATTATCACAATCACAACCAACATATGAGATGGCATCACTTATGCTTCCATTTCCAGCATGATTGGCACCTCTGATTTCTATAGCCAGAACACACTCCTAATCCATGGATATTGTGTACATTTCTCTCATGAAATTCAGTGCAGTGTTATTTCTCAAATCATCACATGCAGTGATGCAAATCCCATAATTATCCCCCATATCGCCAAATCAATCTAAACATGTATGTCGAACAATTCTCTTAGATTAACAAAAATTAGTTTTCCTGTATGATCTCAATGATATCACAGAATAGGAAGCAAGTACCTCTCCCAGACACAATCATATATACCTTCCCTTGCATGCCACTGCAGGCAACAGCAAACTCAAGCATCATACTTCCACTCTGACACACCATATCTTCGTTTCTGACTTTTGGCTCATACCAGAAGGCAAGAAAGCTAGAAACAGACAACTCTTCAATATTCCCAGTGAAATACACTTAGGACCTGCACCTGCTATATTATGCACTATCTAAAACAAGATCTGCACCACTAACTAAGCTTATCTTGTCTGATCTTTCCAGAACACATCAGATTTCTATCTTCTTTCCCCTTCATTTCATATATATTTTGGCAGCTAGAAACAGGATAAGAAAAGCTTGAGTCAAAGAACAACCGAAGCCGAAGAACTTTTATTTTCTAATGAAATGTAAACAGCCATTTTCTATGCTTCAGAAACTAAAGTAAGGTATAGGCTGGATAATTATGATATCAATCAAGGAGGAAAAATAGATATTAACATGCAGCCTACAGATGAATCATCTTCTGCAATCAACATGTATTCATCATGGTTGACCAAAGTACACAAGTCAGCTAATAAATTCTAATGCAAATACCAACCTGCTTATGCAAAATGAGATGACTTGCAAAGGCATTTTCAAGCGAAAATATCATATTAAGGTGGCATTTTAGCTGGAGATCTGGATCCTCTCCATTTTCTATCTATTATTCAGTCTCATATTTCTCTAATTCTATCATCTCTTGAAACCATTATATATCACATAATAACTTAATCCAAGATCAGCTGCCTTTTACATGAACTTCATTTGATAATTCTAGATCATTTGCTTCCACACCACTTGACATTTCAACCACAACAAAACTCACACCTTTTTGTACTATTCCCTTTTTCTTCCTTCCGCTGCATATGGAGAAGGACAGAGATCAATCTCAAAGAAAGACCACGGCTTCTATAATGGATATTTTAGACAGTTACACCAAATCACCTCAGGCCACTGCCCAAAAATGTTTAGCCATTCTTTTTTCTAGAGAGTTTGTTAGAAAGTTTTGACTGAAGTTATTCACATTTTAATGTTTCCCAATATAGTATGACATTTGAAAAATCTACCTCTTCTTTTTTTTTTTTTTTTTTTTTTTCCTTTTACCATCAAATTCTTAACAATCATGTATGAAGCATGTGAAATCAAATAGCAAACACATACTGAAGGATTAGACAAAAGCTACATAATGGACTGAAGCTGGAATGAGACATCAGGGATCTGGAGAGCAGTCTGATGCACTAAGCTCCAGTTATGTGTAGAAGTTGCTTCCGCGACTCAATACATGTGGCGTTCAGGTCATATGCAACCCTTTTACTGTTGCGTCAAAGCTCTCCTTTGATGGGACACAAGGGAATTATAAATAAAATTGTCTCAAGTATGTAGAGAGTAGAGACTATTGAGAAACTAATCCCAAGTATATGCCTAGTTACACTTCAAAGAAAAGTTTATCCAATATTGTTCCATGAAATCTCTTCCTCTTTCTTTTCTTTTTCTTTTCTTTCTTTTTTTTTTTTTTTCCATAAGTTCCCTTTAGCAACATAACATTGGATAACATACAGATAGAAATTCATGGATTACTTAACAATCACAGATATGCTAGGGCTAGTACATGTACATCTTTCTCCTAAGCTCGCGTTTCTCCAATTTAGTTTACAATTTAAACCAATAGAAATACAAAATATTTTTCCTCACCAACCAAACAGAGCATTAACAAATAACATACACAAAAGAAAAAAAACAAAAAAAATAAACAGAAAAGAAAACATCATAGTTAACAAGATAACCGCAATCTCAGACAAAACAACAACGCCATACACAACATTCACTATCTAACCCAAAAATTTTCACGTTTAAACACAGACGAAAAACAAAAGATCAAGACTTCTACACAAAAGGTCGAGTTCACCCATGTCTTAAAAATCCCACTAAATAAAAACACGACCCCAAAAGAACAAATGAACTTAAACAACATATAATAACCATCCCAACAATCCACAACAAAAAACCAACAAACAACAATAAGCTCAAACAACACAAATCAAGAAAAAGCGGTTAAAAGAAAACAAAAAAAGATATTAAACACGCATAGATATAAACAAAGTCTTGTAATCTGTTACCAGAAGTGAGTCTCTTGGAGAAGTCATCCCACCAATCTAATGGGCGTGGTAGAGGTGGCAAAGGAGGCAGCAGCGAAGCATCTTGTTGGTCAACGTATTTATCTGCTTTCTTTCTTTTCTTGTTGCCTCTAATGGGTGCCATTAACTGAACTTCAACTTCTTTTTCTTTTTTTTTTTTCTTTTCTGATTTTCAAGATTCAAGCAAAATCTAGCTATAGTTGAACAATAATAAAAGAAGAAATCATTGAAGCTTATAAGCTAAAATGGTGTTTGAGAAGGATTTGCTTTTAGGTGTGTTCTTGAAGCATGCAGTGAGCGATGTGTGTGTGTATTTTTTGTGTTTTGCGAGAAGCATAGAGTGTTGAATAAAGAAACGCAAAGTGTGGTATTTGTACGTGGCCAAGTGACGTGGGCCAGGGGTTGGATATTACTTTTCATTATTTTGTTTTTTTTTAAATTATTTTGGTGTTTTTTTGGCTATAAAATGAAAAAAGTAGGCCAAGCAGGAAACGGGCTGCGGACATGATTTTGCTTAATTTGGGAGGAAGAAGGGTGTGTTGAACAATGTGCCAATGTCTCACAAAATTTACGCATATTTTGTAATTTTGACATGTACTTTTCATGATGGCAACAGAATGATATGGTGAAATTAGAAAGGAAAAATAAAGTGACAACAATATGTTTATAAAAATTGTAAAAGGTTTAAAAGACAGTCAAATTGAAAAAATCTATAAGGTAATATAATGTAAGTTGAGATCTCGTAGTACAAAATCGAATTCTTTGGTGCAACATGTGTAACTAATCTTCTATTTTCGTTGTAAAATTATGTTACTATAGTCCATGATTTTTATTGTTGGGTTCATTAGGAATGAAATAATGAAGCATGAATTCACATACATTTACAAGCTAATTATATTATAATTGGAGTTAGAGATAATTTAAGTGGTTGAAATTACCTTTACAGAAGTAATGACCTAGATTTAAATCTCGTAAAAAATGAAAGGTTGGATTGGAAGCGGGGATTTGTTAAAAAGAAAAAGAAAAAAAAAACTAATTATATTATAATCACCTACTATTTATAACGCAATGTACATTCTAAAGTATAAATATTGTTCTATAAATACATGGATTTTTATATCTACCATTTAAAGTGATGATTAGGTATGCTATTAACTTCTTAATAGTTCACCGTCAAGTTCTTATTCAGATTTGCAATGTTATCGAGATGGGAGACAAAAAAAGAGAGGAATTTAAAGGTATATAATACATGTTCTTTCTAATTTTACGATTAAAATTTTAAATAAGTAACAATATCTTACAACTCTATTTTTCTAACTACGACCTTTCCCTACATATTTAAAGTGAAAAAGACAAAAATGAAGAAGATAAAAAAAGAAAAGGCTGGAGCGTATATATTTCTTTCTTTCAAGTTTTATTCACACTACTTAACCAATTTAGATTGGGCCTCTCAATCTGGGCTTTGTCTTCACCCATTAAACTGGGCTTTCATATTAGACTCCTTACTTTTCAATGGGCCATAAAGCTTCAGCCCAAGAGACGATCCACACGTGATCAACTGCATGAACGCCCTCACTTTTCCAATCGAATCACATTCCTCATCAGCCGTTGGATCACGAACTTTTACACGTTGGTCAACGTCTCCGGACCCACTCGCACCGACCGAACCGTCCGAGCTGGACATAGACAGCGGAGGAGACAAATCTTCTTCGCGCAGCTCCACACTCGTGTTCCCGAGCTCCTCCGGCACAACCCTTTTCTCCTCCGTCTGCGTCGCCGCGTCCGCCGCCGCGGCGAAATCTCTGCTCGACTCGCACTTGTACACCACCAAGTACTCGCGGCGGAGATCGTCGGAGGCGTGGTTCTCGAACGAGCTCCACGACTGATTCCTCCTCCGCCCTCGCGCCGCTCCGGCGGTGATCGACGATGGCGGTGCATCACGATCTTCATCCGACTTGTCGCGACCGGTGGAGCTGCACTTGTTCGTTCGCGAACATGCTGTTTCGGCGATCGTGGTCTGAAGAAGCTCCGATCCTTTGAGAACGTAATCGTGACCGTTGGTAGGATGTATCAAGTCGCCCTCTGATAAATCTTGCCACACGTATCCATTCTTGTAGCTCCTGCATTATCACAAGCTAACTCCATCACCAAATCGGGTTTCAGAATCATTTCACTATTTATTTATTTCTTTTTTCCGTAACATGGGAGGTTAAGCAGGTTACGTGAATATTATTAATCCAGGGGTGTCACACAATGCATGCAGAATCCTTGATTTTAACTAAAATCACAATATGAGTTTACACAAGAATCTCCTCGAGAATACATTAATTATATGCATGGAATGTAACGACTCTTATTTAACTACTAGTCTATTCAATAATCAAAAACAAAAGATTTTAGATTCGCGTCAATCATGGTAAATGTAGTAATTCGATTATAGAAGTAATGTGAGACGAGACGTTTCATTCTAGAACGGTTGATTACCTCTTGGAAGACCAGGAATAGAGATAGCCCATGCCATGTCCTCTAAGAGAATTCAGCCTATTTATCACATCTGCTAAGCAGAAATTAAAGTTCAGTAAGCAAATATTTCATTAAACGAGCACCAAATGGTTATCCAGATTTACATACGTAGTGTGTTTGAATGTGTGTATTACAACACGATTTAATCAAATCTGGATTCTCGGATTTTTCAAACAGAAAAACACCAACCCGCCTTTGAGTTCGGATTGGAACCATGATTCAAGTGAAATAAGAGCAAGGTTAGTTATTGCTGGTCCCATGACCAGTAGTGCTTGTGGCCGACTCGGTTCTTTCAAATTGTTTCTCATTATTGAGAAAAAATGGTAACATAGATAAAATACGAGCGTATTTTGTAGCGGCTATACCTTCGAGATACAGTCCGTTGGAGGAAGAGAGGGGGACCTCGATGAAATGAGGGTGTTCAAGCTGCCCATTTCGCGAGAGATAGTAAATAACTGCGACTTTCCTATCAACTCTCTTTTTTGGTTCGACCCAATTCTTACTTCTCTCAGGGCTTATTATCTCTGCTCCCTCACCACTCCATTTGCTGGGTATCAAAAGCTCCGTACTTGCACGAGACTTCACCGCCATTAATGACCAAGAATTTCAAGAAAGAGAATGGAGAAAATGTGTATGTCTATAAATGCAGACGGTGTTTACACTCTCATGGAGATTTAAGTGTTGGTACAGCTTATAAATAGAAGCGGAAGATCTGGGAGGGGATACAGATGGTGGTTGAATAATGGAGCCGACTACTAAGCAACAAATTTTGGGTCTTAATATTACCCGTAAATCCGGTACTACTGTTCGATCTATTCTTTTGGATTCTAGTCTTTTGTTGAGATTGTGAATTATGTGACCAGGTATTGTGTACAAGGATAATTTATTGCTGAAGGAGTCTATTTGTCGGTTAATACTTTGGTAAAAGGTTTTGACTTACATTCAACCTAATTTGTCGTGTCTAGATTGATAGTATGATAATTTTAAATTATTTTAGACAAGTGAATTTAAAGTTTAATGTACTTTTTAAATATACAATATTAGTCTTGTTTGTGGGTTCGAGTTTTGAACTTACGGTACGACAGTTTATTTTGTAACATGAAACAAGGCAGATGCATCTGGTAAAAGTACTGCAATTTCCCAGTTTGAAGAGTTCACGAAATACACGCTGCATGGAAGATCTAACAATCATGAGCTATAAATGAACAGTTTACCATTACCAAATATCTATAATATTGAAGGGAATCGGAAGGATTGAAATCTTGGTGAAAGTCAAGACACGGGTCCAAAAAAAATGAACAGTATGGGGGCATATGAGGAACGGTGTTCAGTGATGAATGTAGGGTAAGATGTCAACATTTTCCTCAAATTGATCGAATGTGACATTCAGGTGGACACAGAGCTCACGGACCAAATATAGGACGAATTTCGAAAGCTTCCAATTTCCAAAGTCAGAAACAAAGTCCCGTGAAACTGGGTTTGGAGATTGACAACGAGATGCCTGAGGTCAGAGGATATTGCATTATCACAACAACAATAATTCTTAGACACTAACTTCTAGTAGGTCACCCTCTTCAAATCTCAGAAGTAACGAAGGTTTCATGTATTGAACTATCTCTTTTCATACTATCTTTAGAACTAATCAAGCAGCGCTCTAACTCTCAGCCTCTTATTTGGTAGACATCGGTTAGGAACTCTACCTGTACATCGACCGCGGGTGAATATCCCGTATGTGCTTGATCGTCGTAGTGCCCGAAGCATCTGCAGGCTGAAGCCACAAATGCGAAATGCCAAACCAAATAAAACGAAAGAAACTTTAATAAACAAGTAGCGTTGAACATATGAATATGTATTAAGTGTAATAAATAAACATAATCGAATCTCTCTATAAATTTAAGCTTTTAGATAAGATGGTAACTCAATATAACATCAAAGCCCAAGTCCTGGATTCAAAACTCACCGCCACCCATTTAATATACTAAATTGTTCACCTACAAGCTCTAAATAAATCATACTACACGTGCGGGACGTGTTGAGTATAATAAATAAATATAACCAAATCCTCTGTACAAGCTTAAACTTTTAGATAAAATAATAACTCAATAATATGGTAACACAGCTCAATCCTATTGTGTTTGTCTATCATGTGGTTTCTAGTAATGTACTATGATACATACATGTGAACATTCTCATTTTGGCTAATTGACATTTTCTGAACATGTTAGTACTTCTGTGTACAACAAACAAATGGCCAAATCCATAGAGCAAAGTTGAAAACTGGGAAAACTGTTGCAGAAGTAAATAATACCAGCCGTACCTTTTATTTGGATGTCCGGAAACAGAAAAGTCTCTGCTGATAGTGCCTTTTCTCGTAGCATTCTAGTCACAGCTCCAAAGTTAAAGAGTAAACCACGCACAATTCTAGAAATTCCTGAAAAAGATATTGGTATAGAGAAAAAGAAACCACACATTCCATTCGGGCATCAACAATTGCAAACTAAACAAAGAAGGTGAGACCCAAAACCAGGAAACAGGGTAGCCATTAGCTATAACCAATTCATTGTTTTCTAATACAAAGTTCAAGATTGAAAGAATGTGAATTGGGCAAAGCAGTCCCTGATTCTGATACATTCAGAGAAAATGCTGAGAAATAATTTGTGGCATACAAATTTAACTTGCAACAGTATTCGCTTGATCAGTTTCTTGTTTCTTTGGACAAGATGACGAAAGGTGGCCACGCTCTCCACATTCGTAACATGTTCTCCTCCTTATCTTTGAACTAATAGTGCTGACCTCATTGCTATTAACTTGATTATTTTGTTGGATAGATTGTGAATTGGTTACTGCTCCTTTTTGTTGGACAGATTGTGAATTGGTCACTGCTCCTTTCTTTGACACAGCGCGACTTATTTTAATTGGTCTCCCACAAACAATCTTTTGATCTAACTTTAGTGCCAAGTTTACAGAAAGACTATCGCCAAAATCTACATGGCCATAACCTTTGAATTCCCCAGTTTCCTTGTCTCCACCAAATCGTATAGACTTGATGCTGCAATCTG
The DNA here is from genome assembly GCA_028554755.1 of Cordia subcordata. Lineage (NCBI taxonomy): Eukaryota > Viridiplantae > Streptophyta > Magnoliopsida > Boraginales > Cordiaceae > Cordia > Cordia subcordata. The sequence continues at coordinate 25,800,285 of JAPTOF010000003.1, read as the reverse complement.
AGAAAAGTTTCCGCAAATCATCCTCGGTTATGTCCCACAACAAATTCCCCACATAGATTCTGTTGTAACCTTCCACAATTGCAGGAACAAAAGTAGAAGCTTTGTTAACTCTAACTGCCTTGTACGGTTGGATTTTCAGATATAATCCACCCCTGAGAAAACAGAAATTCAAATGAACATAATTCAGGAAGAAAGGGGAAATAAAATCTATCTAGCAAGACATTCAAAGAATAACATCTACCAAGCAAGACATTCAAGTGTTGCTTACATGTCAGATCCGTCAAGGGCCAATGCTCTTTTAGCTGCTGCTTCTGTCTGCAGAAAGGAAATAGCAAATAAATCTACAAACATCTCTTTGTATATTATAGGATGGCATTTGAAAAATAAAAATCTCCATTCGACTAGAGAGATATGGGTATACTTTCCCAGGCAAATGCAGATAAATTTTGAGAATGTTGCACTATCGTCTGAATCTGATTTAATGCGCTTAACTGTCAATACCAAATACCTACTCAACGGGACTTAACTTCCAACTATGTCTAAAGAGAGCATGAAAAGGATTATTTCAAGAGAAAGAGGCAAAAACTGTTCTCATACATGAGAGGAAAAGCAAAAGGTGGAAGCATACATTATTGGACAAGAGTATGCATCATTTACAAGGTTTACAAAATAACTGATATAAACAAGCATAATTTAGGGATTCACAAGTTTGTGGCAATGCCTCTCTTCCCCTCCCCAAAAAAACAACACACACACAAACACAAACACCCAAAAGAAAAAAAATCCATTCATTTGCAAGGGCAACAAATTTTAGCATTTATTTCCGTAGGCTTTTCTTCTGGACAATGTATAGCTCCAGAAACAGGCAATCCACATTCCTCCTGCAAGTCTGTGCAAACCTATAAGCTAAACCCTATTCATTATTCTACATTCAAGTCCACATACTCAGAATGCTGCTAACTAGTAAGGTCCATTTATCAAAACAATTTGAACCTATTTTCCAGCAACAACATTTAGAAATTGCTATGACAATTTATGCACTTATCCACCATGATGAATTTACCTTGAAAGTGATGATGGCAATCCCTCTGAACTTCCCACTCTCAGGGAACTTCATACAGTCAATTTCAGTTACCGTGCCACACCCTTCAAAGTAACTCCTAATGTCATCTTCAGTTGAGTAGTATGGAATCCCTCCAACATAAACTTTCATACAAACATCAAGATTCTCTTTACTGCAATGATATAATTCAACCTTATAAAAGAAAATAATATAATAATACCATAACCTCCCCCACCCCAAAAAAAAAAAAAGAAGAAGAAAAGAAAAAGAATGACGAAGAAGAAACAGATGCAAAGGAAAAACATGAGGCCTATAGAAGCTCAACTCTGGATATGTAACGGAATAAGGCATTTAAGACCTAAGACATACTTAATGTATCATAAAATTTACATAAATTATATCCTGTTTTTATGTTTCCATCCTTAACAAAGTGTGCATCACCATTTAGGAACATGTCCACCGGAACTTGGAAGCAGAGAAACCAGCTAACAGAAATATAAGTCCACTTCAAACAATTAAATTGCATGAAAGAATAGAAGGAATTTTATAAGTAAGGCTTTAAATTTCTATCTTTTATGTTTCACGGGAAGCCAATCACAGCTCACCCTTCTGGCTACAGTGGACCTGAACAAATTATACACCCAGTCAATAATTCAAGTCTCAACAATGAAATTTCAATTCAACAGAAATTTACTTTTAAATCTAGATATTCATATTAGCCAAAAATGGCCAACCAGGGTAATAATTTCGAGAATATTTGCTCACAACTAATGCCAGACTGCAGAGATTAACATTCTGAGTACCAACTTAATTCAATTCAATTAGAACAAATTCACTCCCCATACACAAGCAAACATTGAAAAATAATTAACTACAAACTTTAACAAACATCTAACATTACAAGTGACAGGCAATTGAATGAAGTATGCAAAAACAACAGAAACATTTTCAGAAACTTTTATCAAATATAATAAAGAAGATAAATTCCATATACTTAAAAGGCCAAAGCATACCTATCATTAGTTTTACTCGCCTCCACCCCGCTTCCTGCTTCACCACCCTCCACATCCTTCTTCTTCTTCCCCTTCTTTTTCTTCTGCTTCTTATTTTTCACCTTTTTCGCGGTTTTCGCCTCCTTCACATCTTCATCCTCACCTTCCCCTCTCTTCCTCTTCTTCTTTTTCTTCTTTTCCTTGTAAATTCCATTTACTCCACCTTCATCGCCCTCTTTCTTCACCTCATCACCATTAGTTCCGCTCAAAGTTTGGACCTTTTCTTGCAAAGACTTTGCCTTTTCTCGTCTTTTCTCTCTTTTTGACAATCTAGCCTTTTGGGTCACAGCTTTTCGCAAAGATTGGATTGATTCTAGGGCTTCTGCAGTTGGGTTTTCTGGGGTTTTCAAATCTTTTCCGTTTTGAGCTAGCTCTGATGCTGTTAATTGCTCTGCTTTTGCTTCTCTAAGCTTTTGCTTTAACTTCTTGTTTGATAAAACCATTCTTCAATTTCTTTTTTGTTTCTCCTTTTTGGCTTGTAATATCAAAATCAAGTAGGAGCATGGAAGGGCAGCTAATCGGACTTTTCGTATTTGGGGTTTGAGGAAGGCGGAGCTAAAACCTCAAGCAATGCTGTGCGCCAAGCAACAACGATGTCGTTCTCATACTTTACCCTTTCTTTTATTACTCTTTTTTTTTTTTCTGGGTGTGTTAATATATTTGAAAAATATCACCATTAGTCCTCATTATTTAACTTTTCTCAAATTAATCCCTGTTATTTTAAAAATATTTAAATTAACCTTTAATACTTTATACAAATATTCAAATTAACTCTCAATATTTGGACTTTATTATTTAGAGACATTCATATCAGTTCTTAATATTTCATAAAAACAGTCAAATTAATCTCCATTATTTTAAAAAATTCATATTACTCTTGAATATTTGACAAATTTACTTAAATTACTCTCATACAATCTTTTAATTATTCATTTTTCTATTAAAATATGTACTAATTTGAATAAATTTTGTAAAATACTTAGAACTTATAATTTAACTATCTTTGTAAAAATCAAAGATTAATATGAAAATTTCTAAATAATATGGACTAATTTAACTATAATTGCTAAACATTGAAAACTAATTTGAATCTTTTAAAATAATAGAAATCAATTTTAAAAAAATAATAATAGGAACTTATTGTAAAATTAACCCTGTAAAATATAACCTCTTATATTTTACCTTTTCTGACATATAAGTCTTGATATTTAAAAGTATACCTAATAACATTTCATCTTTATCTTTATGACATTATTAATTCACTAGCTGAAAGTGTCCAAAATTTGATATAAATTGCACTTGACACACACGTGGCTAGTTAGGTCTTTGAAATGTTTTCATTTATTTTTTCAATAAATTTTAACTAGAGACTAATTGTGTCACAAAGATTAAAATAAATAATAATAAGAGACTATTAGATCCAAAATTTAAATACTAAAGAACGTCCAAAGAACAAAACTAAGTCACCTATGGTTTCATTTAGGTCACATCTGAAAAATAATTTTGTAATTGAATTTGAGTGTAATTGAAAGTAATTAAATAATTAGGCATTGGCACGTTTGAAAACCATCTTGTAATTGAATTTGAATGTAATTAGAAATAATTAAATAATTAAGCGGTATTTGTCTAACAAAGTAATTAATTTGGTCATAAGTGAAATGAGTGTAATTAGACCTGCTTAATTACAGTCTCCAATACTCCCATGAAAAGGTATGAATTGGTGCAATTACATAATGTAACTAGCATCTTCAATTGGAAATAAAAAAACACTACTGTAGTATCAAATAAGAATGTCTCAGATAGTCATACTTCACTCTTATATTCACTACTGTCAAATAGATCACCATCACTTTCATAGTCCTTTGGAGGAATTTGAACTGGAATGTCTAGCCCCAACCATCCTCTGCTCCTTGCTCGGTCTGCCGCTCAGACTTGGCTGTTTCCTCCTACGTGCACCAATGCGAAAACAAGGTTGAAACAGCTCATACAGATTACAAAACTTAAGCTTGAACTGAGGAATGCTATCCATGTAAAATGTAAAGATCAACAACTTGAAATGCAATAAACTGAGGCGGAACCCATTGGCTGAACTCTATTCTCAACTCTCAAGAAGATAAGATCATCTCAAAACAATGTAACTTACTATAGGCATAAATACAAAAATCTATAGTTAACATAAAAAAGAGTCGCAAAATAACTTATTGATATCCTTAAAAATGAGAAAGGACAGAGATGTGTTAATACATCAGTTTCAGGTATCTGTTCCACCTCTTTGTCATCTACCAAGCTACTTGACTCGTCTTTATTTGAGTTCTCCTTGTTCTCTGTAGCAATTTGACGCATACGTTCAATCACCTGTTTAGAAAGAGAATGATCTGCAAGAGATAGCACAACAGTCAAATGTCATCTCCTAGAATAGATTAAATACAATATCAGGCACCTTCCCAGGTTAGTTTTCCCACGCATATTCTCATTCTCTCTATTGGTAAAAATATATGACTGCAATTCTTTCAGGCATCAAATTTCCAGATTCTTTCTCTTCTGAAGTTAGTTTTGACTTACTGCACATGTTGCCTGGAAAAACTAAGTTCATTAATCATATGCCCACCTTATATCTACCTATCAAATTGAAGGGAAAAATGGAAAAAGAAAACTAACAAAACAAGATTCTCACCCCTCATCACAAACAATTCACAAAGGGAAGGGGAAAATGCCAACAAAATTCTGAAGAAAGGGAACACACTCATGGACACCAGCAAACAATTTTCAGCATCTATTGCAGAAAATGGCTGCTACAATTCCTTTGCAATTGTCACACGAGTTTCAGCCAGATGGCCCCTTTTAACAACTGAGACAAGTGAAGCTATCCCTCTAAAATATCCAAGGTCCTTCTCAGCAGTGATAAGAAAATTCATAAACTAAAATTTGCTTTTGGACAGAGTTCATGATGATAACGAGACTTCTTTCTGTCCACTTTCATCTGTTAGTGATCAGTGAATAAAGGCATTGCACCACCTCAGCATTTTAGACTTCTCTTTACCCTTCAAATTTGTTTTTGAGGTGAAAATACTAAGAAGCTACTTTCTCCCATCAACAACCACTCAAAAGAAAAAACAAACATGAAAGACCCGCAAAACAGGAAGGACATATGTACTTCATACTTATGAGCCAAACAAAATTTTGGATTGACAAATAGCTGTATCCCTTTACCATGTTAGCATGGCATTTGCATTCAGAGACTGTTACTTTAAATAATAATTCTACGACAAAGAGCACAAATTTACACAATACATCATGTACTAACTCTAAATGATCAGAAGAACATTAGCCAGCAAGAATTTTAGTTTGACAGGAATCACTGTCCCTCAGGCATATAATGTGCATCAGTGCAAGTAACCTGAAAAGATGTCATGTACATGACCCCTAAAAGAATACAACCCTTTCTTTAGCCTTTTGTCAAAATGTCAAAAGCATAAAAATTAAGAAAACCTATTTTTGGCCTTTCGTGAAAAAGTAAAAAGCATACAGTTTAATACCATGTAAAGACTTCTTTTCTCCAGCACACATCTTAGTGACTGCATGTATTGATAGATATGCTAGGACATAATATTTACCATTGGCACCATTGGTTAGAGCTTCATGAAGCCCAACTGATGCTGCAGCTTTTTCTATTGTATTTCGACACTATTTGCTTGTGTGTCCGACCAGGAAAAAGTTGCAGCATCATAGACATGTTAGTCCCAAACTGCTGCACAGCCTACACTCGGAAAAGGTATAAACAACAATCAAATGACCTTTTCTCAGGAGGAAATGACATGGTTGTCATCAAGATAGTACAAGAACACTAATCATCTAACCAGATATAATTAACTATGTAGTAGCCTCTTAAACGCAAACACGTAATAATTATAAGTTGAATTGTGTGATCTACGTAACATGAAACAGTAGACAGAACACACAAAATGTTACAAATGCATTGCGTGGGATCACTCTTCTTGGACAGTCTGAAAAGAAGAGTTATTTCCCAGGGCACCAAATCATTTTCTCAGAAGCATTACCACTCTTCTTGCACATTCCGACAAGACCCATAACGTCAATTTATTTCCTTCCTCATATGTATTTGAGATGTAAGTAAAATTCCATTGGTATTGGCAAATATATATATATATATATATACACATACATACATACATGCTCATCTTTATTGAACCAGACTATTATAAACTTAACCTTCTTTTCAAGTGCCATAAATTTGAACTGATGTGTATAAGAAAGCAACATTCTTTAGGATCAGACAAACGGATTTAGCTCTAGCAACATACACCTCATAGAACAATTCAGTGTCCTGCTCTGACCATCTTGTGCTGGGTGCCTTGTCCATATGAGTCTAGTAATTAATGTAGCTGGAATCTTCCTGAATCCTGGGACTTTCTTGTCCATCATCAGCTTCTTCTCCTAGTTCTGAAGCAAACCCCTCATCTTCATTGCAGCGCATTGAAGCAGTACCAGCACTGCAAGAATAAATTAAAATAAATAAATTTACCAGAAAATGTACAAATATTCTAATAGAACTATGGCGTTGATCCACAAGAACATAAAATAACGTAAACCAATATGCATTAGGAGATGGAAAGAAAAAATGAGAAGAATGGCATGGCAACATTGATTAATATGGATTGAAATGGGGGCCAAAACTCTTTTCCAAGTTTCAAACTATTGCAGTTACCAAAATCAGTTTTGTGCTTTTCTTTGAATTAATACATATGTATTTCAACCTTAAAGGAAAAAGAGAATATGAAACAAGCCGCACAATTAAGAGTGAAAAATAAGAAATACTACACTAATTTGACCCTTAGCTCATATCATTCTCATACACATTCCATTTGCATTTGGGTCTGATTTTGTCGTTCAAAACTAGATATTGCTGATTGAATCAATCGGTTCATATCAAGAAAGTGCACTTTTATCTATTCGGAGATAATTACTTCCACAGTAAGTAGAAAGAAAAAGAATATAAGCATCGTATCCTCTTTTGGCCAAGTTTGTAATTTTCAAAAAGCCCATAAAAGGAAAAAGAGCTTCATTGACCTGAAAGCAGACATGTCATTATCTAATGGTGTACCTAGGAATTTCAACTCCGAACACGATATAGAACAAAAATCATTAGGAGCAAAGTGATACTAGGAATAGCAGAATGCATATAGATTGATTACCATAACTGTGTCCCATATGGAAAAGGAAACAAATAAAATAATACCTCTGACTATTCAAATGAGCTTCTAACCTTGCAGCCTCTGATGCCTCTTTTTTCTGCAGAAAGATCTGGAAGTCAGCATGCAAATAATACAGACAACACCAAGACTGATATCATAGTCCAACTGAAAAACTGCACAGAGGAAATGACACTAGGAGTCCCATTCAAACAAGAATTAGAGAAAATGAACAGTGATTCTAGTGCAATGCTCTCAAACTATATCATGGTTGCCTAGATCCTTCAAGAAAGGAGGAAAATAGCATAACTGCAGCAAGCACCACTCTCCCATTTTTGAGAAGTAAGCGTCTGAACTAATATAGAAAAAATTAAATACAACAATCATACCGCTATCCACTCCTTGTAGTCTGCAAGGATAATTAGGTCCCTTAGGGGCACCTTCTGGAAGTCAATCTCATCCTCTGGAGTTTCAAGCAGCACCTTATCCACTGGAAAAAAAAAAGAGTTCTTGGTCAATGATTTGTAATCCAACATGTTTCAGCCAAGCAGCAGAAGCTGTGCTCACCTATTCTTCTCTTTTGCCTAGTTGAGCGAGAAAACTTCTTAGGCCTCATGGCAGTTGCCTGGTCTGGTTCTTCGCCTGCTTTTTAACACTTTCTAATTGACTTTTCTTTCTCACCAACAGCTTTCTTGGACTTTCTTCGAGGTTTTTGCACTTCAGGTTCATTTTTCACTTGGAAGTCCTCATTGTTAGCCTCGCTCACAACAGATTTGCCAGGATACTCAGCTGAAAACTCCCCGTTAGATTCCTCATCTTCAGACTCATCTACTAATTGGAGTCCATCCACATGCTTTCGCCGAGGCCTCAACACTGTACCAACTTCATTATGTTGCCTTGAATTCAAAACATTTTCCTGATTTGGAAAAGGATCAGATGACGAAAGATTTCTACCCTTGCCAGTCTTTGCCCTTTTAGTAGCGTACATACACATAAATTAGCAAGTGTTTTAATCAGAAAAGGCCAAGGATCAGAAGAAACCAGAAAAGGTGTTTAAAGGTCCAACTGATCACCACGCCTGTATTGTAAATATGCAGTTACAAATAATCCAGCCAAAGTAATAGGAATTGCAATTTGTCAACAAAGAAATGCACAATAATTGCAGAATTAAAATGCATTACAATTTTTCCATGCATCTCAAAAACGGCTTCTATATGTTCTTCATGGGTACTAGCCTCTGCCTGAGAAGCTTCTGTGAGATGTCCAGGTTGTTTATCAGCTGGAAGTTCAGACGTAGGCTCTGTGGGGCTAGAATAGGACCCTATTTGCTGCAAAGGACCAATTTCCAGTACAAATTAGTGCACCGTCCAGTTTCAGTCATAGCATTTGAAATTTTTCTTTACATGGTTCTTCACCTCGTTTTCTAACCTTCCATCGTGCATGTAGTAACCTCTCTCATCAACAGAAACAATAGGTTGAACATCGGTCAAAGGATCTTGGACTGGTGAAAGTTTATGACATGTGGAATCATCTGCAACATTAGACACACACTCTGAAGCTGTAACACCAGAAACGACAGGAGGAGCAACCCCGTCTTCAGCATTCTGGCTTGCAGGGATAGCTGGTGTCCGAGAAGGAGGATCTGCATTTTCTGCATCGCTTAACCCCTTTTTTTTTTTTTTCCCCTTAAAATATAAAAAGAATTTTATTAATATGCTCACCTACAACTGCTGTAGATTGAGGGAGAAAGTCCTCAAGTCATCCCAACCCAAGAAAAATTTCTGCATTCTGAAAAGTTTTCTATGTCAAACCAGGAAAGTTACAAACAATATTAACATAGAGTACATGCTTACTTCTCCAACTGATTTTTCAACGCAGGATTTCCACACAGTAACGACAACATCTGACTCAGGTGGTGCACTTACTATTATTTTTTGCAGCGTTATCAGCAAACATATCGTAGAAAGGATCATCCAGCCCCATCTAAATACTGTTGTCAACAACGAAAAAGGCAGAAAAGGACCACATTGAATAAACTCCAAGTTTGTAAAACTGAACATTCACGTGCATGATTAGGGCCTTGTCTGGAATGGCTTTTTTATGAAGAAACGATCTTTTTATAAAACTGAGCATTCACGTGCACGACTAAAGGCTTATTTGGATTGATTTTTTATGAAGAAAGTATTTTTTCTATTAAAAAAATACATCTTTATACAATAAGTATTTCAATTAGAGTTTTTTAAGAAAAAGTTAAAACCCGAAAAAAATAAACAAATAAAGAAGCTCAATTTTAACCTTTTTTAGAAAATCAAAAATTTCAAGTTCTAAAAAACACATTTGTCATAAATTCTATAAAAAAAAAAAAGTTTTTGAAAAACCAAGCCAAACGAGCACTAAAGAAAATACCAAATGGAAAAAGCTATTTTATACTCTACAAATGCTGATATATTCAGAAAGCTCAATTTAATCAAATATCAACAAATGGTACTGGAAGCCACAACATTTAAGTATGCTTGCCGCATTGACAAATATTACGCACCTTTAATTTGAATCCTTCTAAGACATGGAGGATTTCAGCAGCAGCTCGCAACTCTGGAATCCTTCTCCTATCGGGTTTAGTTAATTTCCTCTTTTCCTTTTCTTTTATTTTTTTATTTTGAGCAATAAGAGTTGGACATATATTTATGTGGAGAGCGCAGGATTTCATATTTTAAAACTCCCTTGTTACCTTTTTAATTTATAAAATAAAATAAACCATGATATTCCTTAAAAAATGGACTAATTTTATTAGGGGCCTTATATTGTAGTTCTTCAGCATAGTGCTCCCACAGTCCTCCTTTGCATGAACTGTTCACGAATTATTATTCATATACAATAGATATTTATTAACTATCCCATAACTATTTGTTCACTACCCCACAACTATTTATTTATTGATTATTTGTTCATTACCCCACAACTATTTGTTCACTGCCCTCACACACACAAATACAGGCACGTTTATTTCTTCACTAGTACATATATATTTGTCCATCACTCTCTTACACACATAGACACACACAAATACATCAAATATTTGTTCGCAATCTTACAATTATTTATTTACTGACTCTCATATATACATTAAATGTTTGTTCATTACCCCATAACTATTTGTTTACCCCATATGTATGCATACATAAAGGTAAGGCGGACTTTAATGGCTGATTGTGTTTGGAGTGTTCAAACAACACATGGTAGGTACGATTAGAATCGTGATAAGGAGATGATGGGATTGGTGGTTGCGGTGTGCAAGATGATGCTGAAATCTTCATCGGCATGAGGAAGAGGACGACGAGAATTTTAATGTTGGGTTGACACCTATGAGATTTTCTTGGATATGATATATATCATTACGATTAACGGAGAAAGTCAAATTTTGTAATGGTATTTATATGACTGGTGGTGTCACCGGTGAAGCAAGAAAGAAAAGAAGAGATAAAGGTGAGGAGAGAGAAGAGCAAACAAAGAGAAAGGAAAGCTGTATATATATATATATATTTTTTTTTTAACAAGTGAGAGAGCACCTAGCTCTGTAAGAGCACGTTGTGCAAGACCAACATATAATCTGTTCATGTTACTAGCTCCAAAATTCGCACTTTAGACGAATCATAAGGTGCAATTTATTAAAATACCATTTGCAAAAAAGCATACGGAGGAGTTAAAAATTTTAATTTCTTCGTTTAGTTTCAAAACTCAGTTGAATTTTAATTAAAACCAACTTTTAGAATATAAAACCAAACATCCTTTCTTTCTTTAAACGAAAAAGTCAATTTAGCTCTCAAAAATGAAAAACTAAACTAGCTCTACGCAGTCTTACTCTGAGACGGCATTTGGTTTGGAAAATTAAAAAAATATATATATTTGGTATGTCAAAAATATTATCTCACGAATGTTTACTTGTTATATTTAGTTTATTATTAATATTCCTCCAATCTCAAACTATTTTCTTAAAATGTCCTTACTCAAAGCCCCCTTCACGTCATCATGCGCACGGGACCGAACCACATGACGGATTTAACGTACTTTAACGTTTGATTTTATATCATCTCATTAACGACAAACTAATACTTTAACCTTCGATTATACATCATCTCATTAACAACAAACTAATGTACGTATATATATCGGTGGACTACAGAATTATATAAATTATAATTGTGGAGAAATAAAAATAGAATAATTAGGAAGGAGAAAAGTTGTGAGATATCTAGATTATAAATTAAAAATGTTCGATCATCATATATTGACCGTTAAACTGAAATGCTACATCAATTGGAGATGAAATACATAATCAATTCCAACTAAACTAAATTAAGCCTTATTTTGTAAATTCAAAATGAAAGAATAATGGCTTTCCAACTCAACAAAAATAGAATGAATATCTCCTAGTCAAGATCAGTGGAAGGAGTAGCATCATAGTTTGTATGGATTACGTGTTACAGAATATAGAGTGGCAAAATAAGGAAAAAAGGGAAAAAGGGAAAAAGAATAAACTCAATTGAATTGGAAGACTAGCACAGTCAGTTACGCAATATATACACACTATATCACTGTAATTTACATACATACACATATATATACATATATACATATACATATACATATACATACACATACATATATATATATATATATATATATTGTTGGGGAAAAACATGTAAACACGAAGAATACGAGAAGAAATAACGGACACAAGAAATTACGTGGTTCGGCTTTGAAGTCTACGTCCACGGGCAACAGAGAATAATTATATTACTGATCATGAATGCTACAAGGCTCTCACTTTGTTTTCTCTCACCCCACATACCACAAGAGGTATGAACCTCTACACCCCCATGGGGTGCGACCCTAAGGCTCTTAATATAATGTCTAGCCCCTATTTATAGTACATAAGTATCTTAATCCGTATTCTACAAGGATAAGGAAACAGTATACTACTAGAAAAAGTAAACAGTATACTACAAGGAAAAGGACACATATTAATTATATAATACGGGCTACATTCAACAAATCTCCACCTTGGCACGTATTCGCTCTAATCAATATACCATCATCTCTGCTTCCAACTACCCCTAAGGGCTCACTGCTCCACATCGCAAATAGCAACCAAGTCCAAACAATGCTTGAACTTGCTGACTGGAACCATCTTAGTCATCATATCTGCTGGATTCTCATGGGTAGAAATCTTCTGTACCGATATGATTCCTTGTGATATAATATCTCTGATAAAATGATATCTGATATCAATGGGTTTAGTTCTCTCATGATACATCTGATTCTTCGTCAGATGAATTGTACTCTGGCTATCACAAAAGACTATACTTGTATCTTGCTGCAGTCCAAGATCACGAACCAGGCCTTATAACCACATGGCCTCCTTCACAGCTTCTGCAATTGCCATGTACTCTGCTTGATGATCGACAATGCTACGATGATCGTAATGTCGCTTTCCAACTGATAGCACATCCAGAGAGAGTAAACACGTAACCCGTCAGAGATCTTCTCTTATCAAGGTCACCCGCAAAGTCTGAATCACAATAACTCACCAACCTCGCGCAATCTCCAGTCATCTTGCTAAATAGCAATCCTATATTCGTAGTGCCACGCAAATATCTCATTATCCATTTCACCGCTTCCCAGTGTGTTTTCCCAGGTGATGCCATATACCTGCTCACAACACTAACTGCATGTGAAATATCAGGACGAGTGCACACCATAGCATACATCAAGCTACCAACAGCACTCGAGTATGGAACATAAGACATATGCTCCACCTCCTCCTCAGTTTTAGGTGACAAATCTTCAGACAATTTGAAGTGAGCAGCAAGCGGCACACTCACAGGCTTAGCTTTAAGCATCCCGAAATGCTCCAGCACCTTCTCAATATAACTTTGTTGAGACAAGAATAGCTTCCTAGCGTTTCTATATCTGTGAATCTCCATGCCAAGAATCTTCTTCGCTGCTCCAAGATCCTTCATCTCAAACTCATCACCTAGCTACTTCTTTAATTTGTCGATTGCAGACATGCTTTTAGCAGCAATAAGCATATCATCGACATACAACAAAGAAATACACAAACGAACCATCTGAAGCTTCTTGAGATATACACACTATCGTAAGCACTCCTTGTGTATCCAAAGACTTACCATGAATGTGTCAAATCTCTTGTACCATTGCCAAGGTGACTGCTTCAACCCATACAAGGATTTCTTCAGTTTGCAAACATGGTTCTCCTTACCAGGAACTACATACCCCTCCGGCTGACTCATGTAAATTTGCTCTTCAAGATCACTATGCAAAAACGCTGTTTTTACATCTAGCTGCTCAAGCTCTAAGTCATGAAGAGCAACCAAGGCAAGTAAAACCCTAATGGAAGTATGCTTCACAACCGGAGAGAACACTTCGTTGAAGTCAACACCCTCCCTTTGTGTATAGCCTTTTGCCACCAACCGTGCCTTGTATCGAGGACCTTCAACCCCTGGAGTACCTTCCTTTTTCTTGTAAACCCATTTGCAACCGACAACTCGCTGTCCCTTAGGCAATTCAACAAGCTCCCATGTTTGATTCTTATGAAGTGACTCAATCTCCTCACTCATGGCACCCACCCACTGAGCAGAATTTGGAAAAACAGAGCCCAAAAACGGACTCAGCACGTCGAAAAACGTGGGGTAAGGCTTTGGTCAAACTCGGTCAACCCTTGGTCAATGGTTAACGGTCAAAGTCAACCCCGGTCAAACCCTGGTCAACGCTGGTCAACGTTGGTCAAAGTGGTCAAACTGGCCAGAATTTTTTTTTTTGTTTCAGGACTAAATCTAAGCCCAAATAAAAATTTCTTTTTTATTCTTTTGGCCTAAACTAAGCCCAAACCCAAAAAAGAAATTTATTATTTTTCTGGCGTAGAACCCAAGCCCAACAAAAAATTAATTAGCTCAAGACCCAAGACCTAACCAAAATTGGACAAGGCCACTACCTAAGCCCGATCCAAATAAACCCAAAGACCCAAAGCCTACAAATCCTAAACCTGCTTTACAAACTTGAACCAATTTCTAAAAAATAATACCTGAATACCAAAAACCAACCTCAAGAGCACGCGAACTCTATCTTCTTCGCTTGTTCTTCAAACCCAAACACGAACCAGGACCCGTCGACGCAAGCTTCCACTCCAACCACCAACGCTCAACGTAGACAGCACCGGAGCACTCCTCGCCGAACAAAGACCTTTGTTTAGTTAGGCACCGTTTGGATTTGAGAAATTTTGGTTTCACAGTGAGTTTTGATTTTTTCTTTTTCTCTCAAGCAGCGGAATATATCTAAGCTCTGATACCAGTTTGTTGGGGAAAAACATGCAAACACGAAGAATACGAGAAGAAATAACGGACACAAGAAATTACGTGGTTCGGCTTTGAAACCTACGTCCACGGGCAACAAAGAATAATTATATTACTGATCACGAATGCTACAAGGCTCTCACTTTGGTTTCTCTCACCCCACATACCACAAGAGGTATAAACCTCTACACCCCCATGGGGTGCGACCCTAAGGCTCTTAATATAATGTCTAGCCCCTATTTATAATACATAAGTATCCTAATCCGTATTCTACAAGGATAAGGAAATAGTATACTACTAGGAAAAGTAAACAGTATACTACAAGGAAAAGGACACATATTAATTATATAATACGGGCCATATTCAACATATATATACATGTATATATATGTTATAGTGTATGTGTATAGAGAGAGAGCGAGATAGATAGAAGAATCCAACCTTCGATTTGGTAATGGTGATGTTGAGATGATGGAGGCCGACGTAAGAAATTTTTGTTGGTATAGAGGAGACGTAGAGAGGGTAGAGAGAGGAGACGCACAAGCTCAAAAATATCTGAACTGAAAAGGGTCAAGAAGGATGGGGGTTTTCGTATTTTTAATTTAATTTATTATAAACATCCCAGTAGCATGGAAAGTTGAACTTTTACCTCCACATAGAAATAAAAATTAGATAAAAATGAGAATGTTGCATTTTCAATAATGTAACATGTTTAAAAATCTTTCTCTATTCTACTAACCAAACAGGAATATCACATTCCTGACTTTATTTGCCATGAATCTTGTATGATTCCATAAACTAAACACCCTCTTAGTTAAACTAACACGATAATATTTTGTGTTTTGTATGGCTTTTGTTTTTTTTTTAATTTTTTCTATCAAAAGTTAAATGTAGTTTTTTTGAAATATTAATAATAATTTATTAGTTTATAATAACAAAAACAAATTAAAAGCACTATTAGCACATGCTTTGTGGTAGTGTAGAATAATGATTCAATAAATTAGCACTCGTATTATGCCAAATGGGGCAATATGATTTTGAGTGATCATATTGATGTTGCAATGGTAAATGAGCAATTGTCGTTAGTTCACTTTACAAGATTAGTAAAATACCAACCATTGTCCTGTTATGTGTTTTAGTCAATGTCATGAAAGTATAAATATAAACAGGAGCAATAGCCATAATTTTGATAGAAATTCTTATTATCTGGATATTTCAAGCTACGACTAGAATTTTTATAAAATGATACAACGGTTTTCTTGGAATGATTCAACGCTGGGACTAAAACAAGAAGTAAGACGAACTCCCAAACTCTTTTACCAAAAAAAAAATCTTTTGGCAAAATGAATAGAGATCATACGAATAAACAACCGTAAAACTAGTAGTAGATAGACTGAAACATAATTAATACTAATATTCTGTGACTGGTAATGGCTGGTGCGTGCTTTCGCCGATGAAGATGTTGTCATAGACAAGGGCTGCGATTGCGGCACCGACAAAGGGGCCAAGCCAGTACACCCAGTGGCACGTCCATGTCCCACTGACCACAGCTGGTCCAAATGAGACTGCAGGGTTCATTGATGCACCATCAAAGGCACCTCCTGCCAATATGTTAGCACCCACAATGAAGCCAATTGCAATTGGTGCAATAGTGCCTATATTTCCCTTCTTGGGGTCAACTGCAGTAGCGTAGACAGTGTAGACCAGGCCAAATGTCATCACAACCTCGAATATAAATGCGTTCCAAACAGATACACCAGATGACAGGGCAAATGCCGATGTTTCCTGCATCACATCAGCAACGAAGGTTACTAGCATAGTGTTTGGAAACACTCGTGGTATGAAATTCATTTCATTTATAAATGAATTCCATGCATATTCGTATTTGTAAATGAATCCTGTTATTTGAAACTGTAATAGCGTTTCCAATCAAATTTATCATTTAATAGTGTGGATGTTTACCATTCCGCCGGTAGCGAACTTGAGAATCAGGCAAGCAACAACCGAACCCAGCAATTGAGCTATCCAATACAAAATGGATCTCAGAAGTGTTATGTTCCCACCAATGAAGGCACCAAATGTCACGGCAGGGTTTACATGGCCTCCAGAAATATTGGCACCGACTGAAACTGCCACGAAGAGTGCAAATGCATGAGCTATTGCTGCTGCTATAAGCCCTGCTGGAGTTGTTGCTCCATTATCTGTTAGCTTGCCTGCAAAAATTCCCTCAATCAGTACTTACTCAAATACATTATATTCTATGTAATGCTATAGAATATTTCAGGTTACAATCCAGTGCACGAAGTTCCTGTTAGGCTTATACCAATTGCCGAAAATTTAAGTTTGCTTGGATAGAGTTTGGAGTCTAAATTCCGATTTAAGTGAAGAAGGTATACAAGTTAAATCGTGATACTCGCTCAATTAGTCTCACGCCAGATGATTATACAAACAAGAACTAAATGAGAATCCTCTAGTAATATTAAGTTATTATAGAATAATTTATATATATGCCACTTACTGAAAGCCATGCCAGACCCTTGACCAGCAAAAACAAAAATGAGCATGGAGAAGAACTCAGCAAAAGCCGCTTTGATTGCATCAGGGCGGCATGCCTCCCCTGGTGTCCCAACTGCAATCTTGTGAATTGGCATTTTTCAACTTTAAAATCTTTTTTCTTCGCTCTTTAGCGTTCAAAGGGCTTTTGTTGTTTTCACTTTACACTTCACTCCTTGTATGTCACTCAAATATATACACCTGAAGCAACGGCGGTGGAACCGGTATGGCCAGTGTCCGGTAAAAACATATGAATGGACAAATCGTTGCAGGCCACTTGTCGGTTAACTTGACAGCTACCAACAAGGCGGCTAAATTTGTCGTGATAGTTGAACGTGTGGCTGTGATGGCCTATCAAATTGGAGATCTATGGTCGGAGAGCCGACCAAGCTATGTTGTGGGTCCCATTTTACAGTCGGAAAATCTCAACAAAATCTGAACTCATGGTTCTAGAGATCGCTGCCAGGTTACTGGATTGCATGTAACCGACCATTCTCAGTCGACATGCATGTTGGCTTCACGAGAAAATGTCAACATATTAGTTTGGTGTTGAATAAGCACGACTGCAAAAGTAGGAGAATCATTTGAAGATATTCCGATTTCGAAGTTATATTTTTTAATCGTTTTACTAAATTTAGGCATGGACCAAATAAATTATGTTTTTTTTTTCCAACTGATTGTATAAATCTCTTAAGGTAGTTGAATTTCATCGCTTGAATTCCCTTGCAACAAAAATTAATATATAGGGCCGGTAGATTTGCGTAGGTCTTTTGAACTTTAGCACTGCACCATTATTGAGCCGTATAGCAACTGTGGGACCAGAAAGATTATGACTTCTTTTTGTTGTTTAGCTTTTTCAATTCGGTGAGTAACATAATAAATTAAACACATTCTTATGTCTAACTGATGAGTCGAGTGTGCATGGGAATATACAATAGCAAAACTGATCACACTTTTCACTTATCATGATAATGATATATATAAATTCAAATCGCTAGCTATTTGCAACCGTTGTAATCAACGTCTAATCATATGAAAAATGTTGATGGTTGGGTTTATCAAACAATAGGTTTTAACTTCTTTCAGTCATTTCCATAATTTTTCATGCATCAAGAATATAATAATTCGTAGATCACCAACGTGCCAGAGAATTTATGAAGGGTAAACTGTACGACAAAGTCTTTGATGGGGATGAAATGACCTACGAATGGCTGGTCTTAGTAATAATGGTGTTCATTTCTCCTGAAGGTTATTAGCACCTAACATTTAGTCTAATTTGACTCTTATATAAATTAATATCCATAGTTTAAACTAAAATCATGATAGAAGAAATTAAGGGATTTTTATTATTAAAAAAGGGGTAACTATACTTATGCTTTGATTCTAATTAGAACATGAGTACAATCAAGTATAATAGTTGAGTAAAATGCGCCCCATCATCTATTACACTCAAATTTTTATTTAATTATAGACTTTATATTAAGTGATCTTGTCTATTAGTTTTTCTTTTTCTTTTTAACTTTTTTTTTTTTGCTTTAAGAAAAAGGATAGAAGTACCCTGAACATTAATGTTTTGTTTGACAAAGTTGATGTCATCTTGAGGTTACCCCTTATTTTCCAAAGATTGAAGTCATGTATAAGACATTCATGGTCATCTCAGTTGTGTCTCATTACAATTGTTTCTTCACTCTGTACATGGCAACTATTTACAAATTCTCAGCTTATCGCGCTTTACTTTGTTTTGCTTTTGCTTCACTTGTAGTTCTCCGTGTGTGTATGTATCGTAATTAGTACTTTGATTTTTCTAACGGGTACAAAGTTGCACCTGCTAAGGTTAATTAAATATCTCATATATATGAAAATTTATTATTCTTAATCATTTTCAAATTAGATATAACTCATCTTTTAGTAGAATAAATGGTTGTAAATGATAAATTTAATTACAGGATGACTGAAAATGATAAGTTTAGGAATATTAGTAGGAATATTGATGTAATCTTAGCAGGTGCAGTGCTGCACGTGTTAGAAAAACCAAAAAACTTACATTTATTTTTTCTTTTAACTGGCTAAGCTTTCTATTCTATGCTAGTCTCATAATTTCTCACTTTAATTTGATCGGTTCTGATTTTCTCATTTATCTTACTATGTACGTAATTTGGCACTCTTAATTCAGGCAAGGTTGACATCAGAAGCCATACAGAGGATAACTTTGCTCCGGCCAACGGAAAGAAGACTCCCAATGAGGCCGGAAAAGATGAAACGGTAGTGACCAACCTGGATAAGTGTGACAAGTGTGTGAGAAAACTAAGGCGTGATGGAAAATACAGATGGTGTTGCTGTCATAACGATGATCGCTGCTGGGATAACAGCCTGCTTTGTACCGTTTCATGCTATTTAACCCCACCCACATCTCCACCACCATTCCCATAAATGTATGCATTTTTTGTTGGGTATGTGGATAGGTTGCAATTTGATGCATCTCGAGTGAAACTAATTAACATATAAAATCTGATCCGTGTATGATGGTAATAATAGTAATTAACATACTAAATAATTTTTGCATTACAGTTCATCAATGAAAGTAAAATTGGAAAAAGAAACAAACTTTCGACTTAATTAAATAAATGGTAATATAGAAAAAAAAAAATGGAAGTAGAAGCCAAAATTATTAGCAAAGAGCGGTATAATTTTTCTGCTTTCTTGAAGAGTTTCTTTAATATTTATTTATTTATTTATTTATTTTACCAATCACATAAATCTCTTAATATAAATATGAAAGACTTCTCAATAAGAATTTTTTCGTCGTAAAAGGGGGGAAAAAAAAAGTCCAAGAGAGCATGTTGGTTGAAAGAGATTCTTCAATATAGCGAAGGGAAGACAAATTAATATATAGGGCAGGTCGGCTTGCGTAGGTGCTTTGAACTTTAGCACTGCCCCCATTATTGAGCCGTCCAAACTTCACAGTAAGCAACTATTGGACCGGCCAGAAAGATTATAACTGATCTCTTTGTCGTTTAGCCTTTTCAATTCGGCGAATAAAATCATATATTAAACACATTCTTAATTATATCTAACGGATAAGTTGAGTGTGCATATAAGGGAATATACAATAGCAAAACTGATCATTTTTTCAATCATCATGATAATGATGTACATAAAAATTCAAATCGCTAGTTCTAATAAATGTCTAAACATGTGAATAAATGTTGGATGGTTGGGTTTATCAAACAATAGGTTTGAACTTCTCTCAGTCATTTCCATAATTTTTTATGCATCAAGAATGTAACGATTCATAGATCACTAACATGCCAGAAAATTTAAAAAGGGTAAATGGTACGGCAAAATCTTTGATGGAGATAAAATGACCCACGAATGGATGGTTTTAGTAATAATGGTTTTCATTTCTCTAGAAGATTATTAGCACCTAGCTTTAATCTAATTTGACTCTTATATAAATTAATATCCATAGTTTAAACTAAATCTCTTGCTAGGAGAGAAATTAAGGGCTTTTTTATTATAAAAGCAAGGGTAAGTATACTTATCATTTGGCTCTAACTAGAACACGAAAATAAATGTATCATCGAGTATAATAGTTGAGTAAAATGCCCTAGCAACTATTAAAATACGAGTTTAATCTTGTTATTCATATTTTTAAACAACATTTATTTAAATTTTTGTTTATAAATATATTTGTTACTTATTTATTATAATTTTATTTAAAATTTTTATTTATAGTAAATTATGTCAAGTATAAAAAATAAAGATTAACAAAAATTGTAAAGAGTAATTACACAGTGTAATTACACCAATTCACACCTTACCCAATAAGAATTGGAGAGTGTAATTGAGGAAATCCAATTACACTCTATTCACCTCTAACCAAGTAATTACTTGGTTTAACAAATACGTCTAACTATGTAATTACTCTTAAATATACTCAATTCTAATTACAAGGTGGCTTTTAAAACGCATCCTACAAGAAATTGAGACATAGGCAGTAGTTTTGAAACTTATAAGCGGCAGTTGAAAACCACTGCTAATGACAAAATCGCCACCTAAGCTTGTGCCGTTTATACTACGGTTGCCTATTATGCAATGCCATAAGTGCAGTTCCGGAAACCGCCACCTATGTAAAAATTAAAATTTTAAATAACAATATTTTAAGAAAATAAAAATAATAATAATTTGGTTATAGATGGCGGTCTCCAAAACCGTCACCTATGTGCAACACAAAAGGAAAAACCACAACATCTTGCTTCTTGCATAATTCAGACTTGAACCATTTATTACTATAGTGTCCTATAACCATTGCGCTTACTAAACAAGCTAAGTGTTGATTCATTAACTATCTTACATAAAAATTTATTTATCTATTGAAGGAACTGCTACCTATCACACAAATCACCGCCATAAAATTGACACCTATTCCCAGGTTTTCTTGTAGTAAGTAAAGCCTCTTCTTCTACGCATGGAAAAGAAAATCTAAATAAATTCATTCTTTTATGTTATGATCTGTTCTTACAGTATTAACACTAAACAATAGAATTAATTAAATCAATTGATTATAAAATTAAAGGTAAATATAGAAATATTTACTCTCAAATTCTCTATTCCAAAAAATTTAAACACAAAAATTCATTCAACCGTAGGAAAAAGGGTTCTACTTTACAGATTTAGAAGGTGGTGTAAGTACAATTTTTAACCACAAGCGGTTGCAAAAACATAAATATACATGTATATATATAAGCCAAGAGCATTGCCATTAATTTTTTTGGGAGTGAAATGCACAATCACCTCCTGTACTTTTAAAAAATAACGCCAATGCTCTTCGTGATTTTTTAAGTAGTTGCAAACCTCCTATACTTCATAAAATGAAGTTGAAGCGCCTCAACTGTTAAGTAGACCGTTAGTTTTAACTGATGTTGGGCATCATGCACATGGATGATTATTGTTTATTGTAGAAATAAACTAAATTACCTTTAAAAATGAAGATAAAATTGCTAAAACCCATTTTCACCATTCTTTTCTACTCATTTGAGCAACTAGCATTTGCTTTGTTCTTTTCCATTTGAGAGGTATACAATTGTTACAAAAATCTAGTATGTCCATAATTCTTTATTGTTTTCCTTTTTTAAGTTTAAATTTATTTTGTTCGACCAAAAACTTTAGAAAACTCAAATTTAAACTAAAATAAATTTAAACTGAAAAAAAGAGAAAAACAACAAAGAATTATGGACATCCTAATTGTTGTAAGAATCGTACACATCAAATTGAAAAGAAGAAAGAAGCTTCTATTTGCTCAAACGAGTGGACGAGAATGGTGAAATAGATTTCCAACTTTATCTTCATTTTTAAGAGTAATTTTGTCTATTTCTACAATAAACAACAATCATTCATATACGTGTTGCCCAATACCAATTAAAACTAATGGAATACTCCATAGTTGAGGTGCACTAGCTTCATTTTATAAAGTATAGGAGGTTTTTAGCTACTTAAAAAATCACAAGGGACATTGGCATTATTTTTTAAAACCATAGGGGGTGATGGTACATTTCACTCATTTTTTTGATTGTTTGGCTTATGTTGTATATTGTTGTTAGTTATGGAACCTTATATCATGGTCAATGCTCTGCAGGAGCACTCTGCTCCTCCTGTGTATGAATAATACGAGCTAATGTTCACGCACAGTGAAACTAAAAAGAAAATTATTATGCTCATCCCATATATATTTATTCACTATCCCACAGCTATTTATTCACTGACTTTCATATATACATCAAATATTTGTTTATTACCCATAACTACATCTTCACTACTCTCACACACATAAACACAAATGCAGACATATATTTGTTTACTATTTCATATATATTTGTTCACTACTCTCTTACACATATAGACATACATAAATGCATCAAATATTCATTCACTACTCTACAACTATTTGTTTACTAACTTTCATGTATATATTAAATATTTGTTCATTACCCTACAACTATTTGTTCATTACCCTACAACTATTTGTTCATCCCATATGTATGCATACTTGAATGTAAGATTGGCTCTAATGACAGATTGAGCTTGGAGCATCCAAACATTGCGTGGGAGGTACACTAGAATCGCGATGAAGAGAAGAAGAAATTAATGGCTGCGGCACGGCAAGATGATGCCAGAATCTTCGCCGGCACGAGGAAGAAGATGGCGAGGGCTTTAATGGTGAATCGATAACTAGGAAGTTTTCTTGAACATGATACACATTGTTACAATATGTGAATAAAGGTGAATTTTATAGTGGTCCTCGTTCGGTGTGAGATGAGCAGTGGTGTCACTAGTGAAGCAAGAAAAAGTAGAAGAGAAAAAGATAAGGAGAGAGAAGAACAAGACATAGAAAGAAGGGAGAGAGAGGGAGAGGGAGAGAGAAAGGGAGAGAGAGAAAACATGCGTTTGTTGAGCTGCTTTTTTTTTTTTAAAAAAAAAAAGGTGAGGGAGCATGATGCTCTGCAGGTACGGATGTTCATTGGGGAATCCCCGTTCTAATCAACAAATTTCTTTTTTCTAAAATTTTTTTGGAGAAGGAATTTTGTTCTGTTCCCTGCCTTAATTTACCCATGGGGAATGCAATTTAGGGAGATAGGGAATGAGAAAAAACTATCGGGGATTAGGAATCCTCGAATTCTTTTTACAAAAGGTCTAAAATTAATTCTACTACTAACATGCTAGTTTTTTACATTTTCAAATATCAATTATTAGTTAATTCTATTACGAAGAACTAACATGTCATCAATAAAATAATTTTAAATTTAAACTTCAAAATATAAATAAAAAATATATATTCAAATTTGAGGAGTAAAGGCGAAGAGCAGAAGATGGCAAGAGGCCTAATTTGTGAAGTTATTTGGACTCTGAAACCCTAGTTTAGAATATATATTTATATAAGAAAAAAGAGTTATAAAATTCAAGATATATTATATTAATATATTATAACATATACAAGATATATATATATATATGTGTGTGTGTGTGTGTGTTTGTGTTATATAAAAATAAAAAAATTTGGGTAAAATTTTTATTCTGATCCACAGCTCATTTCCCTGAAATTTTTTCCCATCTCCAATATTTTTCCTCCAATTTTCCAATTCCCCAAAAATAATTTTCCCACACTCGATTTTTCGAGTTGAGGATCGGATTTCCCTGATAAATGCACAGCCCTACCCGTAGGAGCACTTTATGAGAGACCATAGTATAATTTGTAGTTAGTTACCTACTCAAACCAGATGGTTGGTCAACTTAAAGTTGTTTTTCACATCTCTTCTTTAATTTAGGAAACTTGGAAAATCGTTTCCAGTTTTCAGTTTAAAAATTCTGCTTGGTGGATAAGATATTTTATTTTCTATTTCAAAGAAGGTTAAATACCAATTACATATAATTAGCAGGAATTGATTCGTAAACCATTTACACTAAAATAAGATATTTTATTTTTTGTTTTTCATAAAAAAGTCTTTTAAAAAACAGTTTTAATTTTCTGTAAGTAAACAGGCCATATATTTTTCTCTCTGAATAGTATGGTTCTTCTGCTGCTTGGATGCAATACTTCCTGCTCCTGTTATTTATAGACTGGATTGAGAGACAAAGCAGAAAATTTTTGGACGCAACAAATCTCCAAAATTTAATGCTACGCAATTTGTTCCCTTTTCTTTCCAACTTTGCATGTTTTTTCTTCTTAAAGTCCGCAGATGGTTCACAAGATGTTATGTCAAATCTTCACTTTTCAAGCCAATACTAAATGCAACCACCTTTGACATTTACTTTCTCCCTTCTTTTTTTTTTTTTTTGGCTACATTGGAGGCAAAGCCAATTATCTTTCCCCCTTTTCTTCACATGCTTAAAGTGAGCTTTAATTTATTGCTCACAATTAACGTGTTATTCATACAATTTTTTATCAGATTACCTCTATTGATAACGATGTTATCCTTTCAATTAATTTCATCGGGTGTAATTTCTTATGAGTTTATAACATTGCAAATTACAAGAATCTGGAAATAGAGAAGAACGATGTGTATATATATCATCCTAGCATGTTGTCTCATCGCATTGTTTCTTCACTCTATCATGGCAACTGACAAATTCTCAGCTTATTGCGCTCTACTTAGTGTTGCTTTTGCTTCGCTCATCGTTCTTTATGCATGCACGTCTTCGTATACTTACATTTCTTCTCGTAACTAATTATAATGGCATTAATTTTCTACTAGAATTATATAAATATTATTTTGTTCTCAAAGAAGCTATATATATAAATATTTAACTCTTTTGTCGGTTCTTTAATTTTAGAGACGGTGGGTAATTAATTATACATCTATAATTTCTTCTTCGTCTCCATTCCTTGCAAGTCCTTTTGATCTTCCTTTGCAGAAGGATACAACAGCATCAAACTTATATTTGTTTCATTTATCAAATGATACGTCTCCCATCAATTTCACCTATTTCTGGCAGAGAAAAATATAAATTAAATTAATTTTTACTGCATAATATATAATATATATGAAACCCAAGGAGGCAAATATAGAGTGCATCAATTCCTGATAAATCCCGGGATGTTGCAAGCTCAAAGTAATAAACCAAATCTATTTTAATCATTTAAACTTATAAATAAAGTGGCTCAACTTGATATATAACATGAGTACCATCAGTAAATTAAATATGTTTCTGCTATAGCTATATATTTACTGATTATTTTAGCATTAATTATACAGGCTCGGTTGAGAGCGGCCATAAAGAGGACAACGTTGCTTTATTAGCGGACACAGATAAAAATCTCAATACCGGAAATGACGAAGAAATCGTGTATCCAAATGACGACTGCTCCAAGCTGTGTGTGAAAAGATTAAGGCCCGATGGAGTTCGCAGGTGGTGTTGTTGCGACAGTGGTGGTTGCTGGAAGTCCAAGGTGGGCTGTCTTATATCATGCAAATTACCCCCACCACCCAAAGCTCCACAAGCAAATTACCCGTTATAAATCTTAGAATGGCATGATATATGTAGTTTAATTTTATTTCGATATGAATAATATATGCATTCGATATTATTCGGAATGTATTTCTCAACGAAAGTACCATATGTATGAATCTGTGTGTATGATGAGAATAACAAAAAGAATCAAAAAGAAGAGCATTACAATATATAGGTCCATAGTGAAAATTAAAATTGGAATTCACTGTATTCTGTTTTTATTTTCATAAAAAATGAAAATTATTATGAAAAAAAAATCATTTGATTAGCTTATTTTCGTTTTTATTTTCTAAAATTTAAAAACTATTTTTCAGAACACTAAAGAATGTTTTTACTATTTTCCAAATAATGTTTTTTCAATGAAAATATACATGCACATAATTAATTTCTCTCTCACATATTCTCATAAATATATTTTCACCCACACTCTCACTCCCATATATATTCTCTCACACTGCAAATGTTACATATCCTAGACACACTACACACATTACGCACTACACAAACAACATATATTACAAACACTACACATACCACACGCATTGCACACATTACAGTACATATTATCCACTACACACAGTACATACACTCCACACACTGCAGACATTACACACATTATACACATTCCACACATTACTTGTATTATATACACTACACATATTACACACACAAGACATTACACATTAATTACACACACGACACACAACATATTACGCACACAAAACACTTTACATACTACACATATCATTCACATTACACATATTGCACATACTATATACACTAGACATATTACATACACTATATGACCTAGACACAATACACACTACACACTACACGTATTTACACATACTACACATGTCTCAATATTCCTTACTTTAGGTAGCACTACTAGAAAACTGATTATCATTTTCATAATAGGTCCTTATTATTTCTTCACCTTTTCAAATTGATCTCCATTGCCTTAAAAGTTCTAAATTGGTCCTCAATGTTTTGAAAATATACTCAAATTAGTCCTTGTTATTTAAAAATATTCATATTAGTCCTTAATATTTCACGAAAACACTCAAACTAGTCTCTATTATTTGGAAAAAAATCAAATTAGTCCTTAATGTTTTACAAATTTACTTAAACTAGTCCTTATTTTAAGAAAAAAATGAGCAATAAAAAATGGGACTAATTTGAATAAGTTTGTAAAACATTAAGGGGTAATAAGAATTTTCTTTCAAACAATGAGGACTAATTTAACTATCTTTGTAAAACATTAAGCACTAATATAAATGTCTCCAAACAGTAAGGACCAATTCACTACAAAAATTTTTTGAAATTTGGGATGGAATATTTTTTCTCAAACTTAAAAAATTCCGTCTCAAAAGATTTGAGATAGAAATTTTTTATCTAAAAAACCTTTGTCTCAAATTTTGAGACGGAAAAATCGGTCTCTATTTGAGAGTCATCTCAAATATGTATTAACTTAATATAAAATTTTGTCCAAATTTTCTATATCAAATCTGTCTTAATTTGAGACGACAATTTTCATCTCAAAATTTTCATTTCAAATTCACCAATATCTAGTAGTGATTTGATTATATTTGAGAAACATTTATGACTAATTTGAATATTTTTATGAAATATTGAGGACTAAATTGAGTATTTAAAACAAAAGATACTAATTTGGAAAAATGAGAAAAAAAATAGGGACTAACTGTGAAATTTTTTCTGCCACAAAACTTTGTACATATTTGTCTTTATATTTTATTGAAAAGTTTGAATCCGCCAATACATAGACAGATTCCACTATCACCACACTTTTTCTTTTGTCCTTTTATTTTATTTAAAAAAACTATAATATGCTATTATAGGCGCATCACACCACAAAAATTCTTTTAATGAGTCTAGACCATGGGTATTTTTCTTTTTGGGAAATTCTTTGTGGTATAATGTGTAGTGTGTCTATGTATTGGAATTGTAATTTTAAGAACATAAAAAAAAAAATCCTTATTTTTAAGGTTTTATTGGCACATTTTAATACAATGGGAGAATATAGGTAATATAAAAAATTCATGGGAGTGTTTGGACTTTAACCAAGAATTCATGGGGGAAAATGAAATTTACTCTTTTCTTGGTTGTTTTTGATGACCGAAAGCTGTTAGTACTTGTCTTATGTCTCATGTAGAAAGAAGTTTAGATTAGGTGCTCTCCAATGAGCTTATGGCCAATGCATTTGATGAACCATTGAGCACAGTTGTGAAACTATGGTTCTTTTATGTAGGTTTCAAGTTCATGGTGTATTTCGTCTTTGATTTGTTTGGCTTTTCACTTCTTTTTCCTTTATCAACCTCTGTGTGTGCTATTGGGTGTAAATTTTTTCTAATCATAATAAAACTATGCATTCTTTCTTATGTAGTCTCAATTGATTCAGCTCCTAATAATCGTATGCTTCTGCTGCTTGGATGCAATGTTCATCGGGCTTTTGCTATTTATAGAGTGGATTGAGAGACAAAGCATTAAAATTTTGGATGCAACAGAATCTCCAAAATTTAATGCTCGACGTGGTTTAATTTATTTCTTCTTCTCTCCAGCTTTGCACGTTTTTCTTCTTAAATTAAAGTCTGCGGATGGTTGAGAAGATCGTAGGTCAACTCTTCACTTTTCAAGCCAATACTAACTGCAATCACCTTTGACCTTCTTTTTCCCTTCTTTTCACGTGCTCAAAGTGAGCTTTACTGCTCAAACTTAACGTGTTATTTCATAAGATTCTTCATCGGATAACCTCTATTTGATTACGATCTTATCCTTTCAATTAATTTCGTTAGTGTACTTTCTTATCAGTTTGTAATTACATTCCAAATTACGAGAATCTGGAAAAAAAAAAGAGTAGAATGATACGTATATATAGCATCTTAGTATGTTGCCTCATCTCATTGTTTCTTCACTTTACCATGGCAACTGACAAATTCTCAGCTTATTGCGCTCTACTTTGCGTTGCTTTGGCTTCGCTCATTGTTCTTTATGAATGCACGTCTTCGTATTACTTATATTCTTTCTTCGTATCTTTGCGATATTAACCTGTCCCCGTCCCTATGATCCCCTCTTTGCAGGGGATTTTATGTTTTTTCCCCCTCATAGTAGATGCTAGTTGACATTAATTTTTTACTAAAATTATATAAACATTTGTATTTCTCACTAGAATTATGTGAATATTATTTTTTTTTTGAAAAATTGTATAGATATTTAATTCTTCTGTATGTTCCTTTAATTTCGCGGTAGTGTAGCAAACTAATGAACTATACATCTACATTTTCTTCTTTGTCTCTATGTAATTTACTTTTTTCCTTCACTTCTTATAAGTCTTTTTAGATTTATCTTTCCCCAGGAGTGATACCTTTGCTTGAATTTCGTAGAGATGGGAGTTTGGTTAGGAGTGAGGGGTTGGTAAAAATAAAAAAATAAAAACATTTATTAAAAAAATATAAAAATTTGTTTCACTCATCAAATGCTATATCCCCCATCAAGTTCACCAATTGCAAGCTGCGAAAAATATAATTTATTTAATTTCTACTACATAATATATATCGATCAAATACGAAGCAAATTTCGAGTGCATAAATTCCTCATAAACCCCTAGTGCTGCAAGCTCTAATAGAAATGTAAAATAGTAAATAAATCGATCTATTTTAGTCGTTTGAACTTATAAATAAAATGGTTCAACTTGATAAAATTGGTATCATCAGTAAATTAAATATGTTTTTGCTGCAGTAACTACTTATTTTATCTTATTATTTTAGCACTCTACAGGCGCGGTTGAGAGCGGCCATAAAGAGGACGGCGACGTCGTTTTGGCGGACGCAGACAAGATTCTAAACACCGGAAATAATGACGAAGAAATGGTGCATCCAAATGACTGTTATGAGTGTGTAAAAAAATTAAGGCCCGATGGAGTTCGCAGGTGGTGTTGTTGCCACGACGATGAAACTTGCTGGAAGTCCAAGGTGGTCTGTGTTTTGTATTGCATTATGCCCCCACCAGCCGCACCCCCTGCAGCCTCAGCTCCACAAGCAGAGAACCCATTCTACATCATCCAATGACATAAATAGATGTAGTTTTTTTGGATCTGAATAATGGATCAAGATATTCTCATATCAGTACTTTGCTCATATAGATGTGAAAGAATCATTTCACCCATTCATATGTTAGTTAAAGTTATCTCAACTATTCATTTGAGATAAATTCCTAAAAGAGCGAGCAATGGGAGGGAGAAAATTAAATTTTAACGTGGATGATGAAATATTTTTACTTGCCTATAAATGATCAAGATTTTCTTCATATTAATATAACAAAAGTCTTGAAATGAGGGAATCTGAATCCATGGATAATATATGGGTTCGATATTATCCAAATGTATTTTTCAACGGAAATAGCTTATAGTAAATATATCAAAATTTATTATTGATATATAAGTGGCTGGAATTTTGACGATTAAAAAAGAGAGCACGAATGACTATTGGCGTACTCAAACTCCGACGTGAGGTGGCCCTGGTTCATCTGGACAAAATTTTTTTAAGATAACATATTTTTAAATGATGGAGGTTTTAATGTACTTTTGATGGACAATGAAAGGACAAAGATTATGAGAAATTTTTAGATTATAGGGAGATTTAATATTTTTTTAATGAACCACAAAAAGGTTTAGTGCATTTTACTCAAAAATAAAAGGTTAGAATCATGACATTAGAGATAAGCAACTGAGGAAGAGAGGGAGGGGAAAAAGAACGAAAAGGAAAGAGATAAAAAAGCATAACAACTTGACATGTTTATTATCAACTACAATATGATAAAAAAGCGGTAAAATGAGAGTGACATTTAACATTATTATTCTTCAATCACTTGACAGTTTTGTTTAATTTGGGGTGTATACAAGCGGTTTTGGGTGGTTTTCTTAGCAATTTTTTAATCAAATAGTTTTGGGCGGTTTATAATTTTGTGAAATCAAAACTGCCCAAAATAATATAACTAACCAACGATTTTGATTAATCTGGTTTTTGCACTCTCTTGGGCGGTTCTAAAATTTGATAATCACATATTCAGTTATGTATCATAATACCTCTTAACATAAATTACTTGGTGCACAGATTCTTTGCTTCTTATGAGTTAGAAGAAACTATGCAAATTATGACTTTTGTCCCAATGTGAAGTTATCATGTGTTAGGTAGCATTACATGCAAGGGTCCCATGGGTATAAACTATTTTGATAATCATAATTTGCAAGACTAATTTAGAGTGTTAGACTTCTAAAGGAAAATATAAGCTTTGTTGTTGATGCTCAAGTTTATGTGAAATAGTCATAATTAAACCGTCTTTTAGATATAATCAAGTATTTACTTGTCGTATACATATTATACAAATCCCCACCCAGAAACCCAACCCTCTGTTTTTTATGAGATTTGAATCCAGGACTTCACACCTAATTCCTAATATATATGTACATATATATGTATGTATGTATGTATGTTTATATATTTCTATTAATAATATAGTGGGTGATCCTAGTTTGAGTCATGACAGAAACACTTCAAAAGGCTATTAATTTATGAAATTGTGATCGATCAAAACACTTCAAAAACTATTTATTTATGATCAATTCGATTTTGACCTAAATGATTTTTCACGATTTTATGCAGTACGCCCCTTATTGTGGTTGGTTTCATTCAGTAACTTCCCGTTATAATCTAAATTTTCTTTTCTTACCTTTTCTGTAAGGTATTCTTCAACAGATTGAGGTAATGGAGTTGTACATTTTAATTCACTTGTCAGCTTCATTCAGAATCCTTTGCCCAGATTTTATAGTGTATTAACTTCTTACCAGATGGGATATGCAGATTAGGCGACTCTGGAAAAAAGAAAAAAGTAGATTTTCCAATGTACTATAAGCAAGACATGGTAATTAATCTCTTAGCACGTTGTACATCATTTTAAGATTATTACGACGTTGGTTTTTATACGCACTACCATTGCAACTAACCCTTTTTTAAAATCGTGCCAGAATCAAATTGTCTAAAAACCAAATAGATGAAAATCATAATTTTTTCCGGTCTATCCGGTTCAGTTTGGTTAAAATCAAACTTGAACAATAAAATTAAAAGAAATAGAAAATTAAAAATGGATAAATTGTTGTATAAAAATGTAATAAAAGCTAAACCAAGCACTTTTATTCATTAAAATATATCATATAAATCTTAATTAAATATATTACAAATTGAAAAGCTCAAATTTATCCATATGAAAATAAATCCAACAATTTAGAAGTTCTAAATATATATCAGGAAAAGAATATTTTGTTTTTAAGTTAAATATTTTATAATATTAATGACATATAATATGGGTATAAAATATTAAATATTTTTAATATATAAAATACAATTATGTTAATTTGATCTATTCAGTTCTTTTTTGCTAAATAAATGAAGCGAACTGAACCAGCCAATTTTTTTTAAAAAAAAGATAACCAAGAAACGAACTAAATAGACCAGATGACCAAATTGAATAGATAGACCAAATAACTAAATTGAATAAACCGAACTCAATTCTTTTGGTTCGGTTCTATTTTTATTCACCCCTAAATAACAGAGAGAAATAGAAGAATAGAGTAAAGAAGCAAGAGAAAAGCAACTAAGGAAGACAGGTAGGGAAAAAAAATTAGAAGGAAAGAGAAATAAAAAAGCTTGACAATTTGACATGTTATTATCAACTACAATGTGATAAAAGGGCTGTAAAATGAGAGTGATATTTAACATTATTACCCTTCCGCATCACTTACAGTTTTGATTGGTTTCATTCAATAACTTTTCGCCATCATCGATCTAAATTTTCTTCCTTACCTTTTTTCATATAGTTAATCTTCAACAGATTGAGGTAATGGAGTTGTACATTTTAACTCACCTGTCAACTTCATTTTACTGAATCCAGCTTTGCACAGATTTTATTGTGTATCAATTTCTTACCAGATTCATATGCAGATTACGAGAATCTGGAAAGTAAAAAAAGAACTGAATTTCGAATGTGATATAAACAAGACATGGTCGATCATCTTAGTATAGGTTGTATATCATTATAAGATTATTACATTGGTTCTATACTCTCTTCCATGGCAACTAACAAATTCTCAGCTTATTGCACGTTACTTTGTGTTGCTTTTGCTTCTCTCTTGGTTCTTCACAAGTGTACGTGTAATTATTTTTTTTATTTTTTTATTTTTTGCCAAGTGAGCAGTGTGTACGTGTAATTAAATATGTTTTTATCTTATTAATTTTGGCAATCTTCTTCAGGCACGGTTGACATAGGCAGCCACAAAGAGAACAACGTCGTCGTTGGGTTAGCGGACTCAGACAAGAACAAGAATCTCAAAGGCGGCCGAAATGATGATGAAGACGACGAAATCGTGTATCCAAATGAGTGTTACTACTGTGTGAAAAGAAGGAGGCCTGATGGGGTGCACAGATGGTGTTGTTGTCATAAGGATCACTGCTGGAAGTCAAAGGTGGTGTGTGTTCTTGCATGCTCTTCATGACCCCCTCCAGCCCCCAGCCATCCAGAGAGCCCCTGCTGCCTCATCAGCTCCACAAGCAACCTAATCAACGCATTATATATGTGTGTGTGCGTGTGTGTGTATATTATGTTTTGTGTGTGTGGTTTTTGTTGGGAATGAATAATGGACAGCATGTTACAGTCATCAAATTAAATAAATGAATTGCATTTTACTTATCCTATTACCTATCTTCAACATATGACCTTATTGACCATATATATATGACCTTCATTCACGTATTAATTTGGCAGTGAAGAGATGACCGATCGACCTAAGCCTTCTAATTTTTCAACTTGCCAATGTGTAGTCTGATAATAACATATACTGAAGGCACGTTAATAGGCGAAATTCGTGCATTATCATATTCAACCTTCGATTGTATATTGTTTGCAACTTACTTGATAGTATCTTGAGACTAATTATAGATTAGGGTCAACCAATCCAAAATCGTATAACATAATTTGAACTAATTTGAAAGGAAAAAAATATCGAATAAGAAAACATATATTACACGGTTAGTTAATAGCATAAAACCTTTTCTTTTCATAACTTATGAAGCCCTTTTATTGGGGATTTTCAAATTAAGCTATCTAAATAACATATTATAATACGGAGTTCAGCCTCTAAAATCACACTCTTTTTCCTTTCTTTTAAATTTGCTAAGACGGAAAAATTTTGTTTT
Source organism: Cordia subcordata (assembly GCA_028554755.1). Taxonomy (NCBI): domain Eukaryota; kingdom Viridiplantae; phylum Streptophyta; class Magnoliopsida; order Boraginales; family Cordiaceae; genus Cordia; species Cordia subcordata. Next base: position 25,765,767 of record JAPTOF010000003.1, on the reverse strand, counting down.
GTGCCTTAAAGCAATCCCTTACTTCTAGCCTTCTATTACTTAACCGTTTTGGTTAGTTTCATTCCATAGTTATTCGTTATCATCTATATTTCTTCCCACACCTCTTTTATAGGTAAGCTTATAGTGTAAAGAAGGCACTGTATATATAAATGAGACATGATCATCTTAATTAGTACGCTGTATATCATTATTAATTTATGACGTTGGTTGTTCACTCTATATATCATGGCAACTAATAAATATTCAGCTTATTGCGCTCTACTTTGTGCTGCTTTTGCGTCGCTCATAGTTCTTCATGAATGTGCGTAAAATTAAATATCTTTTTACTGTGCATAGCAGTTTATTTATTGGTCTCTAATTTCCTATAGTTACAAAACATTACACCCGCTAACATAATTTTAATATTTTTACTAGCGTGAAAATTTAACATTTTCAATCATTCTCTTTTGCATCAAAATTTATCGTTTTTAATAATTCCTGGAGTTGAGTTATATGCTTAATATGGGAATGACTAAAGATGTATAATAAATTTATATATACATGGAGTCATTTGATTAATTTTAATGGGTACAATTTTATACCCGTTAAAAGAGATCGTTTGTCTATTGTCTTATTAATTTTGGTAATCTTCAGGCAGGGTTGACGTAGGCAGGCATAAAGAGGACAACGTGGTCATTGTTGGTTTAGGGGACACAGACAACAATAAGATTCTCATCAACAACACCGGAAATGACGAGGAAGAGATCAAGTATTCGATTAAGTGCACCGGATGTGTGAAAAGAAGGCGGGCTGATGGGGTTAACAGATGGTGTTGCTGTCTTTATGATCAGTGCTGGAAGCTCAAATTCGTATGTATTCTCGGATGTGGTTAATATACCCGCCGCAGGCCCCATTCTGGGAGCCCCTGCACCCTCATCACCTCCACAACCAAGCTAAGAACTCTATATATACACATTAATATGTAATCCGTGCGATGTATCTGATATTAATAATTTTTATAAATAATTTGTTATATTAATAAATTTTATAACATCTCAGTAGATTAAAATAATTTCCAGCATAGCTGTCATAAACCTCGTAGCCACCACGTTAATTAGAGCATGAGGCCACCATAATTAATCTTTCCCCATTTTTTTCACCATATTCACCTCCAAGTTTTGCATGGTTGCTGCCAAAACTTAAAAGAAAATAATGCCTTACATCAAAAGAATTCAGAAACGACAAGGCGGCATGATATGCACAGGGGCGTTTATCTAGGCCTTCTAGTTCCTGATGACCACTTGCCCGTATTGTATAATTGCTATCCTGATCAGTGTTTGGTCAATTTCAATTTTTCACTGTGTCCCATTCTTCTTCGCGGCCTTTTGCGCCCTTTCGATGCTGTTAATATTAATTTTCCGGATATCTACTATTGGACCCAGTTCATCATTTGCGAAAGGAGCATAACAATCTTATATTTTTTTTTTATAAAAAAGGCATATAAAAAAAAAAAAACTTGACATTTTATTATCAACTACATGTGATACAGGGTGCTAAAATTGAAAGCGACACCTTACATTATTATCCTTCCACCACTCAATAGTTTTGGTTGGTTTCGTTCAATAACTTTCTAGTATCATCTAAATTTTCTTTCCTTACCTTTTTTTTTATTTTATTTACACAGGTAACTTTAATTTCAACAGATTGAGGCAATGGAGTTGCACATTTTAACTCACTTGTCAACTTCATTTTCGCTGAATCCTTTGCAGACTTTATAGTGGATTAATTTCTTACCAGATGTCATATGCAGATTACGAGAATCTGAAAAAAAAAAAAAAAAGAGTACAATTTCGAATGTGCTATAAACAAGACATGCTAATCTCTTAGTGGGTTGTGTATCATTTTTAGATTATTACGTTGGTTCTGTAGTCTCTACCACGGCAATTGGCAACTAAAAAATTCTCAGGTTATTGCATTTTGGGTTGCTTTTGCTTTGCTCATAGTTCTTCATGAGGGTATGTGTATTTTTCTATTTTTCTTGCTAAGCAAGTAATGGAAGTGTAATTAAATATGTTTTTACCGTATGTAACTGTTTATTTGTCTTATTAAATAATTAAGCAAGCAATGTACGTGTAATTATATATGTTTTTACCATATGTAGCTGTTTATTTATCTTATTAATTTTTGCGATCTTCAGGCGTGGTTGACCATAAAGAGGAAAACATTGTCGTTGGTTTAGCGGACACCGGAAACGATGAAGACGACGATATCGTCCAAGGTGGTGTGTGTTCTTGCATGCTCTTCACCCCCTGCAGCCCCCATCTAGAGAGCCCCCGCTGCGTCAGCTAGCCTCTAAAATCACACTCTTTTTCCTTTCTTTTTCGCTAAGATGGAAAACATTTGTTTTGTGCCTTAAAACAATACCTGACTTGTAACTTTCTATTACTTACCCGTTTTCGTTAGTTTCATTCGGTAGCTTTCCGTTATCATCTACATTTTTTCCCACACCTCTTTCATTGGTAAGGTCACAGTGTAAACGAAAGTACTATATATGAGACGTGCTCATCTATTAGTACGTTGTATGTCATTATTATTAGATTATCACATTGGTTCTATACTCATCAATATATATATATATATATATATATATATATATATATATCATGCCAACTAATAAATACTCAGCTTATTGTACTTTACTTTGTGTTGCTTTTGCTTCGCTCATAGTTCTTCATGAATGTACGTGTGATTAAGTATGTTTTTACTGTACGTAGCAGTTTATTTATCTCTCTTTCTAATTAGATTAATATTTTCATTAATGTGAAAATTTAGCATCTTCAAACATTTTGTATCAAATTTACCATTTTTAATAATTCTTTTTTGTTTTAGGAGTTGATCAGTTATATATATTATTGTGAGAATCACAAAAGAAAATACATTTACATATATGTAGCCACTTAACATCGCACTTGTTAGAAAAATCGGTTATATATTATCTTGTTAATTTTGGCAATCTTCAGGCAGGGTTGACTTAGGCAGGCACAAAGAGAACAAGATGCTCATGGACACCGGAAATGACGAGGAAGAAATGAAGTATCCGATTAAGTGTACCGATGTGAAAAGAAGGCGAGCTGATGGCGTTAACAGATGGTGTTGTTGTCATTATGATGATCGCTGCTGGAAGCCAAAGATCATCTGTCTTCTTACATGCGGTTAATTACCTGATGCAGACCCCATCCTGAGAGCCCCTGCACCCTCACCTCCGCAACCAAGCTAAGAACCCCGTTTTATATATACTAATATGTAATACGTGCGTGACATGTATTTGATGTTATAAAATTTTATAAATAATTTATGATATTAATTAGTTGTGAAATATATCAATTAATTAAAATAATTTTCAGCGTAGCCGCCATAATCCTTGCAGCGCAGCCACCGTATTAAGGGAGCCCGCCATGACCTCTCCCCATTTTTCCATCATATACACCTCCAAGTTCTGTATGGTTGCTATCAAATCTAAGAGTTAAATATATATATATATATATATATATATATATATAGAGAGAGAGAGAGAGAGAGAGAGAGAGAGATATCTATATATATATTTATTGGAATTCAAATAATTTGTTGTAACTGACAGGCTTATCTGTTGTACTCTCATCATATAAATACGTTTATATGCTTTGTATTTGATAATATATATGAACAAGAGAGAAATCTCTTTCTATTTTCATTCTTTCACAATTATAGCTGACTTATTTAAGGAAACATTTGCTCTCATGTTCACCGTAAAAATAAAGTGAACAAAATAAAAGGAGACTAATTAGTTAGATCTAGATGCGCCTAAGTTAAAGGACACTTGGTGAGGGTAAAGTTTGTGCAGTAGTATAAATACAAAAATGATCTCAAGCCAAGTACCAATATGCGTACATAATCAAAGGCAAATATCTATATCTGTGTGTCATATCTATCTATCTACCTATATCTATATTTATATCTGTATTTATCTTTCTATAAAATCAATTTTGAACCCGTGCATAGCATAGACACAAGTCCTCGTTAAAAACTAAAAGAGAATAAGAGATCACGAATGTCATGGAATATTCAAAATAACGGATTAATACACTTGATCACACTCTAGAGGTCAAATATAATAAATCTGTTCCATGTAATCTATTACTGCAGTGATTAACAATAAACAATTGCAATTGGTCGATAAAATTAAAGGGTAAAATTCAAAATGTTAGTCCCTGTGCATCATACAAAAAAAAAAGAAAAAAGAAAAAACAAAATATGCAATGTACTCAAGTATTCTATAAGATACGATATAACTTTGATTCACATCTTAGGTCTTCTAATTTCCAACTAGTTCACGTGGTCTGATAACAGACAATGAAGACACGTTAATAGGTCACATTCGTGCATTGTCATCTAATAATAGAACAAATATTTAATTTTATATAATTGCAACTTATATAATAGCATATTAAGAACAATTGTAGTCTAACATGTCAATCAGTTCAAAATTGTATATCATAATCCAACAAAAGAATTGGAATGGGAAAGGAAAAAAATCCTATAAAATTTTAAAGGAAAAATGTCAAGTAAAGACTAAAGCTGTTTAGTTAATGGTGTATAAAGCACTTTTTTTTCCTCCAATAACTAAAGCCCTTTTATTAAAGTTTTTCAAATTCAGATCCTTAATCCCATTATGTTTAGACTTAAAATCACACTTTTTTCCTTCGCTTTTCTGCTAAGACGTAGCTTGCAGCCTTCTATCACTCAACGGTTTTGGTTAGTTTCATTCAATAGCTTCCTGTTATCACCTACATTTCTTCCTTTACCTCTTTTATAAGTAAGCTCATTATTATAATCGAATCTACTATATATGACACATGATCATCTTAATTAGTACGTTTGTATGTCATTATTACATCATAATACAGTGGGTTCTAATACTATATATATAATGGCAACTAATAAATTCTCAGCTAATTGCGCTTTACTTTGTGTTGCTTTTGCTTCACTTATAATTCTTCATGAATGTACGTGAAATTAAATACAAAAAATGCGGCTTTTTTTTTTTTTTTTTGTTAACTGTTAGTAGCTGTTTATATATTATCTTATTAATTTTGGCAATCTTCAGGCGCGGTTGAGGTGGGTAGCCACAAAGAAGACGAAGACAAAGTTGTCGTGGGTTCAGGGGACGCAAACATTGATGAGAATCTCAGCACCAGAAATGATGAAGAGGAAATCGTGTATCCGAATCTCAACCCTTACGCCTGTGTGAAAAGAAGGCGGCCTGACGGCGTAAACAGGTGGTGTTGTCTAACTAACAATCACTGCTGGAAGTCCATGATTATATGTTATATTGCTTGCCCCATCCTGGACGCACCTGCTGCACCCTCAGCTCCATAACCAAGCTAAGGAACCCATTTATAAATAAATTATCCCTCAGCTCCATAACCAAGCTACGGAACCCATTTATAAATAAATTATAACACATACATAAATATGTGTGTGTGTGTGCATTTGACATGAATGATTCTGAAGAAGAACATCATGATGACTTGGATTACGTATCCAAATTAAATAGCTCAGTTGGTAGAGTTCTGCTCTTGCAATTGGCTCAAATGCATCATTAACAACCTTCCTTATAACTCCAGAAATATTTCATTACCAGGGATCCAACTATGACAATTTTTCGCAGGCTTAGCACCCCACTTTGTCATGGGACTAATCTTTTTTCTTTTTTTCTTTTTGCCCAAAGCGCAGTTTCATTGAGATAAAACATAATTATAAAGAAAGCAAGTCCAAAAGGGATTGGACAACGTAGACAACAATTCGTAGACACTTGGGCGAAGAACTACAGCCCCATAAGGAAAAGAAAAACACAGCAACCTTTAAAGCCCAAATCCTAATACTAGACATGAGCCAACAAGACAAGCGCAAATTCGAAGCAAACCCTAACTCTAAGAAGAAGACAATACAAAATTAAACAACTCTGATGAACTTTATTGCAATAAAGCAGCATCACTGAACATATCCCGTCAGCAAAGAAGGGATCCATGACTTTCCATCTCCAAGCACCCTTGCCATAGTCACTAAGTAATATCACCGATGGCGGATTTAGAAATTTTTTTACTAAGGTCAATATTAAATTAACAAACTAACTTTGAAAAAAAAAAAGAAATGGAGAAAACTGTTTACTAATATGTTATAATTGGACTGGCTAGGTCTAATATTCTGAAAACAATTAACAATTACATCATTACCAATACTTTCAAATACATCCTCTCTATATAAGTAACTAAGCAATAATTCTTCTTTTGTGTTTATTTTTTTTCCTTTTTTTTTGGGAATGAAATAATTTAATTTCTTCTAAACGTTGATTTTTGTTATTGATCAAGGATTGAAAATTTTTTAAAGTGGATCTATCACTTTAAAATAAATAATTTTTTTAATAATCTTTAATTTTCAATTAAGAGGGTTCAGTTAAAGTATTTAAATGAGGTCAACCTAAAAAAACACTTACCTTCTGCACTAATTTATTAAAAACAAGTGGGGTCAATTGACCCCCAATGTGTTACATACATTCGCCATTGAATATAAGTTAATTTATTTTGCTCCCTAGTTATACTTGAAGGTGTAATAAAAAAATTATTACTCTTGCTCCAAGTGTAACTAATATTGATGCAATAAAAAATAATACTACACTTGAAGATGTAACTAATACTAGTTACATTTTGAAATATAGCTAATTTTTGCTACATTTGAAAGTGTAACTATTATAATTACATTTTAAAATATAGCTAAAATTTGCTATACACTTTCAAATGTAACTAATATTAGTTACAAAATATCGCTAAAATTTGCTATACACTTAAAATGTAATTAATATTCGTTACATTTTGAAGTGTAACAAATTTTAGTTACATTTGGAGATGTAATTAACATTTGTTACACTTTAAGATGTAACTAAAAGAGTATTACAAACTGAAATTATATTAGTTACACACACACACACACATATATATATACATACATACATACAAAATTAAAATTTATAAAATACCAAAAACATAAAAATCATTTATAATTTCTTTTGGTCAACTTCAAAATTTCGCAACAGTAAAACCTGGTACAAAACAGCCAGTACAATAAAGCAATAATATACAACCAAAATACCCTATATCATAAGCATCAAAAGCTAGCTCAATAAAGTGCCGAATCTCAACCTGGATAGAAGACACCCAATTAATTGGAAGTGAACCTTTTCTAGTTATAAACAAGATAAAAATTGAAGTGTAAAAGCTATTCTTTATTTTCAGGTGAGGGAGCCTTTATGTAGGCTTACAAAGGCAATAAAGGTGGACAATGAACAATCCACTAACTGACCCACTAAAGCATGTAATTCATGCTTCGAAAAAGTAGCAAACAACTAAGACCATGAACATGAGTAAAAATCCACTAACTTCCTAAAGTTTAGGAAATGATAAAATAAAATAAATGAATATAAAACATGCCCACAATGTCTAATATTTTTAACTGCACATATAACCTAATCCGCTACACAGTTGGCAAACTGAAGGACATGGTGAAAAGAGTAGCCAAGATTAATAGAGAAAGAAGGATGAGCACTTTACAATGGAAGAGATACTCCATGCAGAAACAGAAGGTTGAGCAAATGCTTTTCTTATAATTGACCACGTATTATGTATTTACCATATTAGTGCTTATTTTCCTCAAGGGGTGTAAGTGAGAAAGTGATTAGACCTTTATCATGGCACCCAAGGTAAGAATTTCGACACAGACGTTGTAGATGGATGGAGGCTGTAATTGACTAGTTAAAAAATTCAAGTGTAATTCAAGAGTAATCAAACAAAAGATCTGGAACAGGAAAAGATAAAAATCCTATAGAATTTGGCAGGAAGAAAATATCAAGTAAAGACTAAAAAAGTAAGTTAAAGGCGTATAAAACACTTTTCTTCTTCTTTTTTTTTTTTAAAAAAATAAATAAATGAACACCCTTTTATAACAAATTCAAATCTTTAGTCTCATATTATGTTCACACCTAAAATCACACTTTTTTCCTTTTCTTTCTTGCCAAGACGTATCTTCTAACCTTCTATGACTTAACCATTTTGGTTAGTTTCATTTGATAGTTTTTTGTATCATCTACATTTCTTCCCTTGCCTCTTTTATAGGTAAGCTCATAATGTAATCGAATCCACTATAAATAAGACATACTCATCTTAATTAGTACGCTGTGTATCATTATTAGATTATTACATTGGTTCTATATATATCACTATGGCAACTAATAAATACTCAGCTTATTGCACTTTACTACTTTGCGTTGCTTTTGCTTCTCTCATAATTGTTCATGAATGTACGTGTAATTTATATATGAAAAAAAAAAATGTTGTTTTACTGATATTAGGTAGCTGTTAATTTAATTATGATCTTATTAATTTTGCAATCTTCAGGCAGGGTTGACATGGGCAGCAATAAAGAAGACAAAGTGGCCGCTGGTTTAGGATACACAAACAACAATAAGAATCTCCACACCAGATATATTTACGACTGTGTTAAAGAATTGCGGCCTGATGGCGTTAGGAGGTGGTGTTGTCTTCGTACGCAACACTGCTGGAAGTCCAAGGTTATATGCTATATTGCATGCCAGTTCTAGTAGGTTTCCGCAGCACCCTCAGCTCCAGAACCAAGCTAAGCAACCCATTATAATACATACATAAATTAAATATGTGTCTATGTTCCTTCCTCTAGACTCGTTTAATTTAGCGTAGCCTCAAGTTAAATATATGAGTGTGTGTGAAACATGAATGATTCTGAAAAAAGAACGTCTTGATGACTTGGAATTGTTCAAATTAAATAAATGGAATGCATTTTTACTTACCCTCTTCACATGAAAATTCTGATATTCTTATATGCGGTTAAACCGCTGCAGGCCCCACTCAGAGAGCCCCTGCACCCTCATCTCCATAACCAAGCTAAGAACCTATTATATGCATACGAGTACGAAACTCATGCGATGTATTTGATATTATTCACTTTTATAAATAATGTATTACATTAATTAATTTTGAAATATCTTTATTGATTAAAATAATTTCCTGCGCAGCTGTCATAACCCTTGTAGCTACCATATTAAGCGAGCTCACCATAACTTCTACACATTTTTTCACTAGCTATATCCATCTCCAAGTTCTGTATGGTCGCCACCAAACCTAAGAGAAAACAATGCCTTAAATAACAAAAACAAAAAATCCAGAAACAACAAGGTGGCATGATGTGCACAAATCAGGCTAGAACAAATGGAGAAAATGTTTATGGAGGAGAAAGGGTATTTATTTGGCTTCTAATATGTAGGTGGCGCAATATGTCTTAATTTAATTCAAATATTAGGCGGTAAAGGGGCGTTATACCTAGGCCTTCTAGTTCTTTAATTGTGTTGGGCACAAGTGTTCATCATTCGTGGAAGAAGCGTAACAATCATATATTTCGGTACATAATAGGCAGTCAAAGGACGATCGAGAGACCTAGGTCTTCTAATTTCCAACTTACTCGTGTAGTGTGATAACAGATAATTTAAGGCACGTTAATAGGTCATATTCGTGCATTATCATGTAATAATAGATTGAGCAACTTATATAATAGCATGTTAACAATTAACAATAATTATAGATTAAGCTCAATTAGTTCAAAATGTATAACATAATCCAACAAAAGAATTGGAATATGAAGAGAAAAATCCTATAGAACTTGAAAGGAAAAATTTACCAAGTAAAGGCTAAATTAAATGTGTACAAAGCACTTATCTCTTTTATATAAGTCAACGCCCTTTTATTGAGGATTTTCAAGTTCAAAGCCTTAACCCCATATATATATATATATATATATATATATATTATGTTCGCATCCTAAGATAATTCTCTTTTTTTTTTTCCCTCTTTTGGTACGATGTAAGAAATTTGTTTTGTGCCTTGAAACAATACGTGGCTCTTATTAGCCTTCTTTTACTTAACTGATTTGGTTAGTTTCATTCAATAACTTTCCGTTATTGTCTACATTTCTTTCCTTACTTCATTTATAAGTAAGCTCATATGAACGATTCTAAAAAAGAAATATCACGTTGACTTGAATTGTCCAAATTTAATAAATGAAATGCATTTTACTAACCCATCTTCACATAGAAATTCTAATAAATTCACCTTTTCCTGTTATCAATTCTTGTGTGTTTTAAGTTAAACAATTCAAATCAACCGGTACAATTAAAGCTAAATTAAATCTGTAAGATATAATACAAGGCAGCTGAATTGAAGAGCATATACTCCAATTCCATACGACGTCTCGCATTGTTGACCTCTCACTTCCTACATTTAAAGAAATGCTTACTCAGCAGTTTCACCATGTATGTTTTCTAGTAAATCGACTAGTGATCCCTACCTCTATGCATGATTCCTCGGCACTTTCTTGTTGATGGATCGACAAACCCTTTTTACCCGTTTAGAAGTTACATGAATGAAGTTAGGGCTTGACATGTTAGCTTCCAATTAGAGGAGAGTTTGACACATTATCTCTCTTTTGAAATGTTTTATTTTGGACAAATATCATTTTTCCCTAAGGGTTCATTTGGTATAATGGAATAGTTTGAAAAAGAATGACCATTCAAGGCAAAATATAATTTAAGGCAATATTTACGGAATACTTATTTTTTTCTTGTGTTTGGTTAAAATTATTAAAAAGCTAGAATGGAATGCTCCTTTTATTTTATACATATGATAAAATTATTTTAACAAGTTAGAAAAGAATAAAAATCAATTCTATTAACAAAAATATACTATTTCTTTTATTTACCATAAATTTAAGTTTATACATAACAACTAATTTTATATGATACTGATATACACTAAAATACTCTTGCCAGTCTTTCAGTAATAAAATATAACATTACTTATTCTATCATTTTTACTTTAACATGATATTTTAATTTATTTATTTTTTTAACATAATTAAAAGAGAAAAATTAACCATTTAATAAAAATATGCTTTCCAACTAGAGAGAGTAAAAAATAGCATAGATATGTTTATTTTTAATTTTTCATACTTTTATTTTTTATTTTTAAAATTTTGAATTTTTTACTTTTTCAATTTTTAGATTTTTTAATTTTTATTTTTAAATACCGGTTGAGAACTTGTTCAACAATAGATGGGAAATAAATTAATTTTGAGATTTAACTTTATTTTTTATTGATTCATACTTAAGTTGGAATACTCATCCCTTGAGTTTGGCTAAGAAATGAGATTTCTTATTTTTTCCTGAAAAGGTCATTCTATATGAATATGTTTTCCAACTTCAATTAATCCTATCAAATACAAGAAAATGAATTAGAAACTGGAATGACCATTCCATTCCAGGCCATTTTAACATATCAAACGTAATTTAAGAGTTTTAGTTTAAATTCCAAACTCCGCCATATTTTGAACTCATGGATAGCATGGGTACAAGTCAGACTAAAAGATATATAATAAGAGATTAGGAATGACATGAAGTATTCAAAAGAACGGAATGCATTTCATGACCCTCTAGACGTCAAATATATGAAGAATCTAATTAATAAATCTTTTCCATGTTATCTATATATTACTGCATATTAACAATAAACAATTAAAATTGATCGATTAAATTAAAGGGTAACATTAGAAATGTTAACTCCCGAGTGCAACGTCCAAAAAAGAAAAAAGATAAACAAAGTATACACTGTATATTCAAGTACTATACAAGATACGAAATGACTTTGATTCACATTTTAGATCTTCTAATTTCCAATATGTTCATGTACTGTGATATATAACAGATAATGAAGACAGGTTAATAGGTCATATTCGTGCACTATCGAGGGTATTTGGCCTTGTTTATTTTAAGTACTTATAAGCATTTAAAAAAAAATATCATGTTATATATTTTTTACTATTTAAATATTTATAAGCACTAAATAAGCAAAGCCAAACACCATAATCATCTAATAATTATATTACTTGCAACTTATTTAGTATAGCATATTAAGAATAACAATAGATTAAGGTCAATCAGTTCAAAAGTGTATAAAATAATCCAGCGAAGGAATTGGAATAGGAAAAGAAAAAACCTATAAGATTTGAAAGGAAAAAAGTATCAAGTAAAACTAGAACCGTTAGTCAACAATGAATAAAAGACCTTTATTTTCATAAATGAACGCCCTTTTATTAAGAATTTTCAAATATGCTTAATACCGGCCATATTATGTTCACATCCTAAACTCACACTTTTTGCCTTTTCTTTTTTTTGGTAAGACATAGTTTCTAGTCTTCTGTCACTTAACCGTTTTGGTTAGTTTCATTCATCAGCTTTCCATTATTATATACATTTCTTTCCTTACCTCTTTTATAGGTAACCTCATAATATAATCGAATCTACTATATATAATACATTGTCATCTTAATTACTATGTTGTATGTCATTATTAGATTATTACTATTATATCGTTTCTATGCTCTATATATATCATGGCAACTAATAAATTCTCAGCTTATTGCGCTTCACTTTGTGTTGTTTTTGCTTCGCTCATAATTGTTCATGAATGTACGTGTAATTTATATAGGAACCGAAATATATATATATATATATATGATGGGTGTCGAATCTACAAAAAATAAAGTTTCTACTCTACCTTACTATTTGCAATAGCGGTGAGAAGGGTCGAACCCACAGGGATTGATTTAAAATATATATTTTTTATGTCAAGATGATAGAACAAGCAAAATACAATAAACGGGAGTTGACAATTAAAATTAAATAAATAAATAAAACTAAAGAACTGATAACAAATTAAAATCAAGCAAGATAATTAAGAAAAAGAATTAAATGATAAATTACCTAGCCGAGGGTGTGTTCTCCGTTTAGGCCTACAAATCTGATCCTAGATGCAAAGATGACTTTCGCCTATTTTGATAAACCAGTTATGGTCGTTGGCACGGCCTAACAACCTCATATTTTCTTTCAGTGTTGATAATGGTTTAAACCCCCTATGATTTTTTCTATTATCGTCTTACCTATTAGATGGTCTAACCCCTGAAATGCCCGTACGGTCCATCTAATGGCAGCACTAGATTCTAGAAAGACCTGATTCTAAAAGTCGATTCTCTCACGGCAATCGCTCAATTAGATTATGTGTTTACACAGGAGACTTAGTTACCACTATTTTTAGATTAATTAATTAATCTATTTGGCTACCTATTATCAAGCAATTGAATAATTGCCAGCAAATTAAACAATCACAAGATAATATTAATTCTTAAAACAGTAAACACATAAATACAAAGATAAAGCGAAAGGAGAAAATTAGTTAGATCTCACAAATTTTGTAGAACCATAAACTTCGAATTAACCCCGACTAGGATAAAAATCTGACGATTAGATGCTAAGAAGAAAGAAAAATATTTGCTGAAAAAAAAATGAATAAAAGCTTCCCTCCTTCCTACGTAATTCCCTAGAGAATTTATAGAAAAATATCTAACCTAGTAGTCCCTTCAGATAAGAAAATTTTTTTAATGCTAATGAAAATAAAAAGGTAAATAACCAAAAATCTAATCCTTGTTAAAATAAAACTCTTCCAAAATATTATTTTTCCTTTTAGAACTAATACTTATTTTTGGTGGACAATTTCTCTCCAAAAAACGTGCAAAATATCTTCTAATTCCAGGTTAAATTTGGTCAATCCCGCGTAGAACTTTCGGGCTCGCTTCCAATGTGACAAAATCAATTTTAACACCTCCAAACATGTTGAAAAGTCCCTTCAATCCATATATATCACTTCCATCATCTTTTCCAAGCTTATTTATGCCAAAATATAAGAAATAACATCAATTAGGAAGTATCTAAATCTAAAAAGTACAAATAATCATGAATTTAAAATGTATTTTGGACTTATTAATATATATATATATATATATATATATATTTACTGTTATTAGATTGCTGTTTAATTAATTATTATCTTATTAATTTTGGTTATCTTCAGGCAGGGTTTACATGGGAAGCAATAAAGAAGACAAAGTGGTCGTTGGTTTAGGGGAGACAACCAAGAATAAGAACCTCAACACCGGAAACGATGAAGACGAAGCCGTGTATTCAGATTACAACCGTTACGAATGTGTGAAAAGAAGGCGGCCTGATGGTATTAACAGGTGGTGTTGTGTTGGTGAGAATCAATGCTGGAAGTCCAAGATTATATGTTATTCTCAATGCTGGTTCCAGGGTCTTTCTGCTGCACCCTCAGCTCCACAACCAAGCTAAGCGACCCATTATAATGCATACAAAAATTAAATGTCTGTCAGTCTGCGTTCTGTGTCTGTGATATGTGTGAAATATGAATGATTCTGGAAAAGAACGTCATGATGACTTGGAAGGAATATCCAAATTAAACAAATGGAATGCGTTTTACTTACCCTCTTCACATGAAAATTCTAATAATTTCGCATTTTCCTGTTAGTTTACGTTAAACAGTTGAAATCGAACAAGAACTAAAGCAAGCTAGACGACCGATATATGTAAATAATATCAGCGGCAAGTAACAAGAAGACAATTCATAATTGTGAGATAATCGAGGAAACCAAGAGTTTGAAGCTGATAAAAATGAAGCCTCAAGAATCTCTCTTCATATACAGAGTTTACAATGACTAGCAATTTCTCTGCCACATTTTCTATAGTTTTCAACAGGAGAAAAAAGATGTGCAGCAAAAATATTGGTGAGATTATATATATAAGAATACAATATCACGTGACTTAATTTAATTCAAATATTAGGTGGTAAAGGGATGTTAAATCCAGGCCTTCTAGTTCTAGTTCCTGATGTCCGGCCACTTGCCCATATTGTGTAATTGCTATCCTGATCAGTGTTTGAACAATTTCAATTTTTCACTGTTCTCTTTGTTGAGATGTAATTTGCAATTTTCAAGATTAGTTTAGCTTAATGGGCAACTACTTCACCTCCCTCATTAATGCACCTTGTAAACCCAACAATCAGATTGTTCTAGAGCTGAAAATGCATCTATATATGCAGCTGATTTGTTTTTGATTGTAACCGGAAAAATTACTGCAATATCACTTCATTTTATTGCAAAAATCTCCTCTTTTTACTACTCAAATCAACTCTAATTTTACTGCAAAACAGAGCGTTAGTTAACTACATTACATCCTCAAGTTCAGCTTAAAATAGATACTTAAACTCTATCAAAAAAACATTCATTTTTAGACCTTTTTTTTTTTTTTTCCTTTTTTGCACTCTACAGTTCACTCTTTTGCACTTCTCTTCTGTTGCGCTAACATTCCTTTCTTCTTCACAACCTTCTGCGCCTTTTGGATGCTGTATTTTAATTTCCCAAAAATCTACTGTTAGACCTGTTGGGTGCAAGTGTTTACCATTAGGGATGTCAATGGTATCCCTCTCTGCAGGGGTATCGACGGGGTAAGGGCGAGGTTTTTGCAAAAAAACACCTGGGGCGGGGCGGGGCAGGGTTTTTTCTTTGTGCACCAGTGCTGGTGCGGGGCGGTGTCGGGATTGGGTGACTCCGCCTTGCCCCGCCCCCGGTATATATAGATACATATACATATATATATATATATACACACACACACACACATATACATACATATATATCTATATACACACATATACATACATATATATATGTATATCTGTGTATGTACGTGTATATTATATGTTATGTTTAATAATTATGATTTGGAATAAGTTTGAATTTGATGTGTTAAGATTTGGTGCATGATTTATGTTGTTATTTATTTATTTTTATCTAATTAAAAAGTAAGAATTTCACTTGACAGGTAGGGACTTAACAAGTAGATATTTTGTCCCGATACTACCACCTCTTTGACTTTTGTTGATAGGTGCCCCGTAGGTAGGGGCGCAGCGTAAAAAACACCTATAGGGGTAAGGATGATAGTCCAAAGAAAACCCCGGTACAGGTATAGAGGCGGAGTAAGGGCAGGTGAAAAAATATCAGGTGCAGAATAGGGGTTTGTGAACCCCGCCCCCATTGACATCACTATTTACCATTTGTGGAAGAAGCATAACAATCATATCTACATATGCTAGGCATGTTACTAGAGAAGGGGGTGGCATAAGTCGGAATCCTTGTCGCTACCGTCAAGCCAATGAATGTCCATCGGTCTATCTACATATCGTACCTTCCATTCATTAGCAGACCTTCTCCCCCGCAAACGCTAGTATGCAACACAATAAAATATCTAGATACCCATCCTGAAGACTAGGAAGTTAACCGGTGAGATTTCATAGGAAGATTACCGGTGAGCTAGATGCTTCGTGAACTATATTCAATTTTAATGCATTTCGTTGCACGTAAATCACCCTCGTGAAAAGGCACACTCCAATACCATTAATGTCCATTAGCTTTGATAGTAATGGGTAGATCTAATGCTACCTCGTCCATTGAATATAACAGAGCAAATGATGGTATAGCAATCAACATCAAGATGATAATAAGAAATATGGTCCAAAGAATCTCGATGGTATGAAAGAAGCGTAACAGTCGTATGTCTTCAGTATATAATATGACTTTGGTTGACATATTAGGCAATCAGTGGGCGATCGAGAGACCTACGTCTTCTAATTTCCAACTTGCTCTTGTAGTGTGATAGCAGATGATGAATTTAAGGCACGTTAGTAGGTCATTCGTGCATTGTCATCTAATAATAGATCGATCAGCAACTTATTTAACAGTATATTAACAATTAATAATAATCCCATATGTATTAAGTTCGCCGCCCTAAGATCATGCTTTTTCTCTTTTCTTTTTTGCTAAGACGTAAGAAATTTGTTTGGTGCCTTGAAGCAACGCGTGACTCCTAGCCTTTTTTCACTTAACCATTTTGGTTAGTTTCATTCAATAGCTTTCCATTGTCATCTACGTTTCTTTTCTTTATATATATATACATATATATATATATATATAGAAGAACCCTTTTTAACATAATGCTAATAAGTGTCGCACAAATATAATGACAAATGTTATATAAGTATATTTTATTATATTTTTATTATATATATACTTCTTGCTTGATATGGAATGCCGACTCTATAAAGATTTGAGTTTTATAGAAACTCTTGAAATCATTCCATGTGCATGCTACTTTGACATAATAATTTTATATTTTGCTCTCCAACCCTTCTCTTTTCATATACATTTCGATCATCATATTATTTTGTGCATTTCGAATAAGGAATCTTTCATGGATATTGGACCATTTGGCCATCTTTATGTTGCTTGACGATTTTATATGTCAATGATCAAAATGTCCATCTCCTAATTGATGCCTCAATCAAGGATTTTGATTTGTTTTCTTACTTGCATGTGTTGCTTTTTATAAATACCGATTAATATCGGTTTTGTTCACATATCTATGTCGTAGCTTTGATCCTCTGTTAACATATAACTTATATTTCGCAACTACAGGTAATAATATTTAGCTTTATAATTATTAAGGTAATTAGTTTAATTGCGGTTTGTTGCGTATGATTGTAGTTTTGTTCCTATAAGACCTGAAGACATGAAGTTTGCTGCAGAACAGTTGGAGCATTCCAATGACTGAGATAAGTGAGAAGACGAGATGGCTGTAATGCGTACTCACCTAGATGCGTAGATTACTTATAAAATGAATGCTGCTCAAATGCTTAAACATTGACCAAAAAAAAGAAAAAAAAAAGAAGTGAATGTACTTTTTCTCCCCTAGGTTTATTTGATCTCTTGGTAGCAAGAAGAATGTATTGGTATCCTATTGATGATTGATGGAATTTCATTCTTTGGTTTCATGGTGTAAATATAATTATATTCAGGTTCTATTTTTCATTTTCTCTGTTGATTGTCTTTACTCATCTCATGTGTTTAGATGATTTGGGAAACCAAGATCAACCAAAATGGTATTAGACTAACTCATTTTAATTTTTTGTACATCTCATGGGTCATAATTTGGTTGAAATCTAGACTTATCCTACATTATTAGAGGAACGGATTCATTGTAAAATGTAGAAACTAAGAAAAAATTAATTTTTCTTAGCCATAAGTCCCGTGGAATAAATTATAATTCATACTACATGAAATGACCAAGGCTCATTATTATTTTTTTTTTGTGGTCCCGTGGAATAAATTATGGTTCATAACTTAGTAATGGCCACTTGAGTATATTACATCATTATTCTTTCATGTGTGGCTTATCATTACAGTTTTATTGCAATTCATTGAAAAGCTAAATGAATTTTAGTGTTAGTTTAAATGTAATAGTTTAGTCTTTTATTTTTGTCGTTAGTAACATTGATAGTTATGAGTTCAAAAAAAAAAAAGTTGAAAAAAATTGCTCCCTTATTTTTACAATTTGTAACATTGTCGGTTTTTTTATCTTTTTGATTTTTGAAACAATTAGTCCTATCTTGACATTTTCTGAGTTCGGGACTAATGATGTTACAAATTGTATGTATTAAAAAAAAGCTAAATTTTCACATTTAAAAATGAGGCACTTTATTGTTATAAAGATCAAAGATCAAAATCCAAGTGAATTATTTAACTTTCTTTTAATTTCTCAGAGGTCATGACCAAAAGAAAAAAAAAGAAGAAGAAATTCTTACAAGCATGTTTGATGTTGCTTTGACTATTATATTCTTAAATTTTACTTTGGGTAAAAATTTAGATCATGTACACTTAAAAATTGGAGTGAGAATTGAGTCTCTATTATAAAATTTATTTTTTGAATGCTTCTCGAGGAAGAGAATGTGAGACAGAAAGAGATTTATTAATAATTTCTATCCAAAATAATTCTACTTTTAGTCTTTTTCTAATATTTTACACATTCTTTTTTGCAATAATGTAACATTTTTAGGTAAAAAAGAGGGGAAAAAAGAAGTTAAAAAGAGGGAAAAAAAAGTTAAAAAAAGTGTAGATTACTAACATTCACCAATTAGGTCCATAAGGGTAGAAGAAGAAAGTTGCTAACACAATTTAACTATATATATCATCACACCTTGCGTATTTTGAATTCTATTATTTATCTAAAATATTTTCTATTTTCGTATTTATCCATCTTTTTACCTGACTTGACTATTTTATCCTACTTATCATTTATGTAAAAACCATAAGCTATTTATTTAATTTCTAAATTTATATCATATTATTTTCAAAAAAAATTATATTTTTTGAAAATTATGATCGTCCCGTGCGACGTACGGGTATTAGACTAGTTTATATATATATATATATACACACATCAGACTCCCTCGTGGTCCATCAAAAGTGCATAGGAGCCCTCTTTAATTTAAAAAGTGTCGCATAATCCCCCTATAGTCTATCAAAAGTACAAAAGACTCCCTTTAATTTAAAAAGTGTTGCATAATCTCCTTGTGGTTTATCAAAAGTGCAGAAGACCCCTCACCTTCAAATTAAAACAACAAATACTTTAACTAATTAAGTCACAAACAATTTATATTTAATTTATTACCATAAAATAAAATATCATATACATTAATAACTAAAAAAATCAAAATCCATATATAAAAAATAAAAAAATAATACTTTGCATAAAAAAATTGTTAACAATAACTTATCAAAATTTTTGAAAATGGAAATATTCACGAGAACATTCTGAAGTTATGATTAGCAAATTGTATAAGTACTCTTCCTGTCTGTTGCATGCTTTTAACTTTTACCACGTTCTGACATATATATATATATATATATATATATATATATATATATATATATATATATGGTCATAAATTGAAACATAAATTGTTTGTAATTTAATTGGTTAGAATATTTGTTGTTTTAATTTAAAGGTGCAAGTTTAAATTCTTTTAGCCTCAATTTTGTTATAAAAGAGAAAAAGGCAGCTTAAATAGTTAAAAAAATTTATGGTTAAATATAATGAAGTTTTTAATGGTAGAGAGGTCTTATGCACTTTTGATAGACCACTGGGAGATTATGCGAGACTTTTAAATTAAAGAGGGATTCTATGTGCATTTGATGGACTACATGGGGGCTTAATGTATTTTACCCATAAAAAAAAAAGGAAAAAATGTAGATGACAATGGAGAGCTATTGAATGAAAGCGTAGGGAAAATGCTCTATTAGTTAAGCCTGTGCAAATTTGTCCAAAAAACTTTGTCGGTCTGCTTTTTTAGTGCTGACAACATCCGCATGACATCTAATTATTAAATTATGGCATTTTCAAATATTTCTGTTTTCAAAAAAATTAATTAGTTATTGTTAATAATTTTTTAATCTTTTAGAGAATTATTTTTTAAGTCTTTCTTTTTCAGTATAGAGATTGTGATTTTTTTAGTTATTAATGTATATGGTATATTTATTTTATGGTAATAAGTTAAAATATAAATTGTTTGTAGTCTAAATGATTAGAGTATTTATTGTTTTAATTTGAGGTTGAAGGTTCAAATCTTTTTAGCTCCAATTCTTTTGTAAAAGAGGGAAGGATAATTTGATGGACCCTTTAAATCAAAAAGAGTTCCTATGTACTTTTGATGGACTACAAGATGTGGTACATTCTATGCACTTTTGATAGATCATAGGGGATTATGCAGGACTTTTTAAATCATGGAGTTCCTATGCACTTTTGATAAACCACAGGGAAGTGTGATACATTTTACCCTTCTTTTATTGGTTAACTTAGAGTGTCCAAATTAAAATAAATGAAATGCATTTTACTGACCCATCTTCACATGAAAATTCTAATAAATTTACCTTTTCCTGTTATCAATTCTTGTGTGTTTTAAGTTAAACAATTAAAATCGATCGATACAATTAAAGCTAAATTAATTTAAGAATATATTTGTTCTCATGTTCATCATAAAAATAAAGTGAACGAAATAACAATCTACTTAATTAATCCGTAAGATATAATACAAAGGCAGCTGAATTCAAGTGCAAGTTTTACCTCCCCTTTCACCCAAAAAAAAGAGCAGCTAAATTGAAAAGCATACTCCAAATTCCACACGACGTCTCCCATTGTTGACCTCTCGCTTCCCACATTCAACGAGAGACTTACTCGGCAGTCTCACCGTTTCTGTTTTCCAGTAAATAGACTAGCGATCCCCAGCTCTATGCATGGTCCTCAGCATATGTGAGGGAGTGTTAGAATATATATTCCTCTCACTTTAGAAAATATTAAAATTAAAGATCATGATATAAGATCTTCTGCTACTCCTTATATAATAAGAGATTAGAAATGTCTTGAAGTATTCAAAACAATGGAATGCATTTCATGATACTCTAAACGTCAAACATATGAAGAATCTAATTAATAAATCTTTTCTATGTTATCTATATATTACTGCATATTGCCAATAAACAACTACAACTGATCAATAAAATTAAAGGGTAAACTTAGAAATGTTAGCTCCCGAGTGCAACGTACCAAAAAAAAAAAAAAAGATAAACGAAGTATACAACGTATATTCAAGTACTATACAAGATACGAAATGAGTTTGATTCACATTATAGGTCTTCTAATTTCCAGCATGTTCATGTAGTGTGATATATAACAGATAATGAAGACAGGTTAATAGGTCATATTCGTGCATTCTCATCTAATAATTATATTACCTGCAACTTATTTAGTAGCATATTAAGAATAACAATAGATTAAGGTCAATCAGTTCAAAAGTGTATAACGTAATCCAACAAAAGAATTGGAATAGGAAAAGAAAAAACCTATAAAATTTGAAAGGAAAAAATAACAAGTAAGAACTAGAACTGTTAGTTAACAATGAATAAAAGACCTTCATTTTAATAAATTAACACCCTTTTATTAAGAAGTTTCAAATTCAGATGCTTAATACCGGCCATATTATGTTCACTCCCTAAACTCACACTTTTTGCCTTCCTTTTTTTTTTTTTTAAGACGTACCTTCTAACCTTCTATCACTTAACCGTTTTGGTTAATTTCATTCAGTAACTTTTCCTTATCATCTACATTCTTTCCTTACCTATTTTATAGGTAACCTCGTAGTATAATCAAATCTACTATATATAACACATGGTCATCTTAATCAGTATGTTGTATGTCATTATTATTAGATTATTACATCGTTTCTATACTCAATATATATATATATATATATATATATATATATATATATCATGGCAACTAATAAACTCTCGGCTTATTGCGCTTTACTTTGTGTTGCTTTTGCTTCGCTCATAATTTTTCATGAATGTACGTGTAACTTATATATGAAAAAAAGGGACATGTGTTCTTTTACTATTATTAGATAGCTGTTTATTTAATTATTAACTTATTAATTTGGGCAATCTTCAGGCAGGGTTGACACGAGCAGCAATGAAGATCAAGACAAAGTGGTCGTTGATTTAGGAGACACAAACAACAATAAGAATCTCAACACCAGAAAGGATGAAGTCAATGTCGCATATTCAATATACGACCCTTACGACTGTGTGAAAGTAAGGCGGCCTGATGGCGTTAAGAGGTGGTGCTGTCTTGGGAAGCATGATTGCTGGAAGTCCAAGGTTGTATGCTATTTTCATTGCTGGTTCTAGGCCGTTTCTGCTGTGCCCTCAGCTCTACAACCAAGCTAAGCAACCCATTCTAATGCATACATGAACTAAATGTGTCTTGTCAGTCTGTGTTCTGTGTCTGTGTTGCGTGCGAAACAACATAAATGATTCTGGAAAAGAACGTCTTGATGACTTGGAAGCAGTACTCAAATTAAATAAATGGAATGCATTTTACTTACCCTCTTCACATGAAAATTCTAAGATATTCACGTTTTCCTATTAGTTTATGTTAAACAGTTGAAATCGAGCAAGAACTAAAGCTAGACGACCAATATATGTAGATAATATCAGAGGCAAGTAACAAGAAGACAATTCATAATTGGGAGATAATCGAGGAAATCAAGAGTTTGAAGCTGATAAAAGTGAAGTCTCGAGAATCTCTGTTTATATACAGAGTTTACAATGACTAGCAATTTCTCTCCCACATTCTCTATGGTTTTCAACAGGGAAAAAAAGATGTACAGTAGAAATATCAGTGAGATTATACATATAAGAATACAATATCACATGACTTAATTTAATTCAAATATTAGTAGGTAAAGGGATGTTAAATCCAGGCCTTCTAGTTCTAGTTCCTGATGTCCGGCCACTTGCCCATATTGTGCAATTGCTATCCTGATCAGTGTTTGAACAATTTCAATTTTTCACTGTTTTCCTTTCTTCTTCACGGCCTTTTGCGCCTTTTGGATGTTGTATTTTAATTTCCCGAAAATCTACTATTGAACCTGTTGGGCGCAATGGGTTTATCATTTGTGGAAGGAGCGTAACAATCGTATGTCTTCGGTACACAATATGACTTTGGTTGACATATTAGGCAATCAAGGGACTTATTAACAATAATCACATATGTATTAAGTTCGCCGCCCTAAGATCATGCTTTTTTGTCTTTTCCTTTTTGCTAAGACGTGAGAAATTTGTTTGGTTCCTTGAAATAATGCGTGGCTCCTCCCCTTCTTTCACTTAACTGTTTTTGGTTAGTTTCATTCGTGAGCTTTCCATTGTCATATACATTTCTTTCCGTACTTCTTTTATAGGTGATCCCAGAGTGTCCAAATTAAAATAAATGAAATACATTTTGCTGACCCACTTTCACATGAAAATTCTAATAAATTCACCTTTCCGTGTTATCAAATCTTTGCGTGTTTTAAGTTAAACAATTGATATCGATCGATACAATTAAAGCTAAATTAATTTAAGAACATATTTGCTCTCATGTTCATTGTAAAAATAAAGTGAACGAAATAACAATCTACTTAATTAATCTGTAAGATATAGTACAAAGGCAGCTGAATTCAAGTGCATGTTTTACCTCTCCTTTCACCCAAGAAAAAAAGGCAGCTAAATTGAAGAGCATACTCCAAATTCCATACGATGTCTCCCATTGTTGATCTCTCGCTTCCTACATTCAGAGAAAGACTTACTCAGCAGTCTCACCATGTCTGTTTTCTAATAAATCGACTAGCGATCCCCAGCTCTATGCATGATCCTCAACACATGTGAGGAAGTGTTGGAATATATGTTCCTCCCACATAAAAAAATATCAAGGTTCAAGACTACCATATAAGGTCTTGGATTATTCCTCATATAATAAGAGATCATGAAGAATCTAATTAATAAATCTTTTCTATGTTATCTATATATTACTACATATTGCCAATAAACAACTACAATTGATCGATAAAATTAAAGGGTAAAATTAGAAATGTTAAGCTCCCGAGTGCATCATTTAAAAAAAAAAAAAAGATAAACAAAATATACAATGTTCATTCAAGTAATATACAAGATAAAATATGACTTTGATTCACATTTTAGGTCTTCTAATTTCCAACTTGTTCATGTAGTGTGAGATATAACAGATAATGAAGACACGTTAATAGGTCAAATTCGTGCATTATCATCCAACAATAATATTATTTGCAACTTATTTCGTAGCGTATTAAGAATAACTATAGATTAAGGTCAATCGGTTCAAAACTGCATAACATAATCCAACAAAAGAATTAAAATAGGAAAAAAAATTCCTATTAAATTTGAAAGGAAAATATATCAAGCAAAAACTGCAATTGTTAGTTAACGATAAATAAAAGACATTTATTTTCATAAATGAACGCCCTTCAATTAAGAATTTTAAAATTCAAATACTTGATACCATATTATGTTCACGCCCTAAAATCACACTTTTTTCCATTTGTTTTTTGCTAAGACGTAGCTTTTTGCCTTCTATTTAGTTTCATTTGATAGCTTTCCATATCATCTACATTTCTTTGCTTACCTTTTCTATAGGTAAGTTCATAGTGTAATTGAATCTACCATATATAAGACATACTCATCTTAATTAGTACGCTGCGTATCATTATTGGATTATTTCATTGGTTCATCATGGCAGCTAATAAATACTCAGCTTATTGCGCTTTACTTTGTGTTGCTTTTGCTTCGCTCATAATTGTTCATGAATGTACGTGTAATTTATATATGAAAAAAAAAATGTTCATTACCGTTATTAGGTAGCTGTTTATTTAATTATTATCTTATTGATTTTGGCAATCTTCAGGCAGGGTTAACGTGGGCAGCAATAAAAAAGACAAAGAAGTCGTTGGTTCAGGAGACACAAACAATAATAAGAATCTCAACACCGGAAACAATGAAGACGAAGTCGTGTATTCAGACTACGACCCTTGGGCATGTTTGAAAAGAAGGCGGACTGATGGCGTTAACAGGTGGTGTTGTGTTGGTGAGAATCAATGCTGGAAGTCCAAGGTTGTATGCTATATTGCATGCCAGTTCCAGGCCGCTTCTGCTGCACCCTCAGCTCCACAACCAAGCTAAAGAGACCCTTTGTAACCAAGCTAAACAAACACATTGTAATACATACATCAATTAAATATGTATGTGCGAGACAGGAATGATTCTAAAAAATAACGTCTTGATGACTTGAGAGTATCCAAATTAAATAAACGGAATCCATTTTACTTACCCTCTTCACATGAAATTTCTAATAAATTCACCTTTTCTTGTTAGTTTACGTTAAGCAATTGAAATCGAACAAGAACTAAAGCTAAACCACCAATATATGTAAATAATAGCAAGTGCAAGTGCAAGAAGACAATTCAAAATTGGGAGCTAATTGAGGAAAGAAGTGTTGAAGCTAATAAGAATGAAGCCTTGAAAATCTCTCTTCATATACAGAGTTTACAATGACTGATAATTTCTCTCCCACATTTTCTATTGTTTTCACGAGGAGGAAAAAGATATACAGCAGAAACATCGGTAAGGATGGTGGGAGGTGGAAGAGATGGGAGAGGGAAGCTAAACAACCACACAAGAGAGCAGGACATCGGACAGGAAGAAAAAGAATTTTATATAACCACCACACCCATGGAAAACTATAACTAACTCATTGCTGCTATAAAATTAACAAATCAATCTACGATGAAGGGGCAGGACATAATCCTAGTGTAATATGCCTGCCCCCGAAAGAATATGCATTAATCCTGAAAGCCTCCTCACATAGGCTAATCAAACTATATTAATCCTGCTTTCAACCAGAATTTTCATTATCCATCGTACACATCAACAGGTCAACCTATCTCAATACCTCCTCCATCCAGCAGTGACGAATGCAGAACTGCTCATTCTGTCTGGTCCATAGAGCCCAAAGTTCTGACCTTTCCAGTCACATGAATACACCAGGTAGATACAGTAGGGTCATTGGCCAGATATATCTCAGGAATCAATACATGCCCCCCATGGATACCATCTAAATAAGCCTGTGCTGACGCAAGCCCTTACCAAAATGAGGTTGCATCAATCGCACGTACAAGCCATTCTTCGCCATTAATGTATCATGGGTACCTTCCTCAACTATTCGCCCTCCATTAAGTACAACGATGTTGTCAACATGTCTCATCAAAGCTGCCCGGTGAGCAATCAGAATTGTTGTTTTGTTGCCCATAACCAGGGTATCAAGTGCCTCTTGGATCACTCGGCTTGACTCAGATTCAATGGATGAGCTTGCTTCATCCAATAACAATATTGGAGCATTCTTCAAGACCACCCTAGCAATGGCTATTCTTTGCTTCTGTCCTGGAGTAAGATCTACTCCCCTCATCCCAACATGCGTATCATAGCCATGAGGCAAACTGCTGATAAAATGATGAGCATTTGCTATTCTTGCTGCCTCTTTCATCTCAGCTTCGCTGGCATTATGCCTTGCATATATAATGTTTTCCCTTATGGTAGTTGAGAAGATAATTGGCTCCTGCTGAACAAGACCTAGGTGGTTCCTCAACCATCGCAAGTTGTATGATTTTAAATCTCGGCCATCAAGAAATACTTGACCAGCAACTGGATCATAAAACCTTTCTATCAAGGATATTATAGTGCTCTTTCCAGACCCTGAAACACCCACCACAGCTACCGTTTGTCCACCATTGACCTTGAGACTGAAATTGCTCAGTACCAGGACCTCAGGACGAGTTGGATAAGAAAAGTCAATGTTCTTCAACTCGATGCTGCCATAAACGTTCGGTGGTTTCAATGCCGAGCTATCATCTGGTTCAATTTTGGGCACACGGTCAATTATTTCAAACACTGATGTCAATGATTTTCTTCTTTTGAGAATATAAGGAGCCAAACCAAAAGGCTCAACAAGTGCAAATGTTGCAAATGAGAAGACCATATACTCCTTGAGAGCCGTAGCCAGAGTCATATACTCATTCTTTACAGAAACTGCAGTGTACCAAAGCAGAAGAGCATTGCAGGCAAAAAGAAGAAACTGAGAAAATCCAAATGCAAACCCAATAGCCATGCCATGAAGGAAACTCTTCTTGAATATCTTTTGCAGTTGCATCCTGTAGAGTTCCATTACTTTATTTCCAGCACAAAATGCTACAACAGTGTAAATATTTCTAACTGCATCTTCAAGGACCAATGATGCCTTTCTATGCATCTCCTGTATTCCTTTAGAAAATCCAGCAAGCCATAGTTTCTGCAAGATCAGGATAGGTTTCAGTCTGACAATATATCTCAAACGGTAAAACCAATCACAGAGAAAATGGCATTTCAACAATAAATGCAAATCCCTCGGATATTATTTGGAACAAAGGCCTTGATACACCCACCCCCACCCCCACCCCCAACCCCCCCCCAAAAAAAAAAACAAAAAAGGAAAAAAAGGGGGAAGAGGAAAACCAAGCCTGTGAACAAATAGTTGGGGTGTTGCAGATACTGGTTCAAATTTGACTAGTATCTTCCCACCCAAGGAAACCCATTCTTTTTCCCTAAGGAGAAGGAAAAGACTGTCTGTTATCAAGATAAGAAGAATATTCTCAACTTCACACCCACCAAAATATTTTAAAGGCCAGTTTCTTCCCTAGGGAAATTAGTTTAAGGGCAAATTCTCCGCTCCTATGAAATTGAATTCTTGAGAAATGGACTAATACACTGCATACATCAATAGCACATGACACTATATTCAAAGTACATGCTTCATCAACATTTCATCAACAAAAATTGCCAACTATCACTCAAACACAA
Organism: Cordia subcordata; assembly: GCA_028554755.1. NCBI lineage: Eukaryota > Viridiplantae > Streptophyta > Magnoliopsida > Boraginales > Cordiaceae > Cordia > Cordia subcordata. The sequence goes on along the minus strand of JAPTOF010000003.1, from coordinate 25,737,576 downwards.
GGAGAAAAGTTCAACATTCAGACAATAAAATTGAGATACCATAGTCAGATAAATTTCACCTGAAAATTGTAAACATTACATGGTAAAAAGGAGAAATGGATAAAATAAAAACAATAACAAAAAGGGAATTTTGCAAACAATTTCATAAAGAAAGAAGCCACACCAAATATGAATGATAAGAAGAGATTTGTGTTTTCCTTATGAGTGTTAGTGCAGGATGAGAAAGTTCTGAGAGATAAAAACAAGCACTTGTCATTCTTTGAAAGGTAAATGTAGACGGCTTAGCCCCTGGCAGAGTCATATCACATATTATCCTAATTGGTAATTTTTTTCCAGACATTATACTAACCTGTGCAATTGCAGAAAGAGTAAGAACAGGCAAAGTAGCTAAAGCCACAACAGCCAATCGCCACTGTAACAACACACCAATTAGAACAGCCACAATAACAGCTGCACTGTCTTGTATGAATATAGACAAACGGTTGCTAAAAGCAGCTCTCACAAATGTAGCATCATTTGCCAAGCGCATGGACAAGTTGTCGGCGCTATTGTCCTCGTCATCAAACCATCCAACTTCGTTCCGAAGCATTGCTGTTGAATACAGAAATCAGAACCACAGCAAAAATATCATGTTATACCACCACAAAACAATATACAGCTTGATATAGGATTAACCTAAAACATGAATATCACAATGACAACCAAAACTATGTACCTGAAAACATCATTCTCCGAACACGTTCCGTCATTTTCTCACCCATTATCCCAAAGTAGAAATGTTGCAAAAAATTTGCAATTACAGTGACAAGTCCCATGCAAGCTATGATTAAGCACCATTTGTCCACTTCATGATGCAAGTGATGTTTCTCATTGGTTCTATAATATGCAGCTACTACAAGCGCAATAACATAAGCGAGAAGAGGATTAAAAGAACCAAAAATTGCAGCACCGATGCTTCCCAGAACAGCATATAGCCATTCAGCAAGGCTGAGGTCCACAAGCCTCCAAAATGGAGGCGGTTCTCGATGTTCTGCATCTTTTTCGTCTTTTGTCTTCACAGGAGCATCATCAGATTGGCTAAGTGGTCGACTGAATGTTTGTGAATGTGACCGCTCGTTCTTTGGATCAGATGTCAAAAGTGGCGAGACAGGAGATTCTGGATCAGACGCATTCGCTGATTGTCGATGTGCAGAATGAACGTCAATTTTAGGTAGTTCCGGTAATCTCATTTCAAAACTATCCTGCCTTCTTATTGATGGTTCTTTATCTGATCCATCCAAGGATACACCATTCTCAACCATTTTTTCTGGTGGAGGGCTTCGGAGATGCGGGGATTCTTGTGAGTTGGGTGCACTATCTGCAGCACGGAATGCAAGGAGGCCAGAAACTCTTTGAAGAGATGGTGACTTGGCCATTTTAGGAGATGATGGTTCCTGAAAGCTGTTACTTGCAGAGGTATCTTTCTCAATTTGGAAAGTTGCCATTTCCTTGTAGTTCCTCATTGGCATCCTGCAACAAGATATCACATTGGATCAGGTGATGAAGGAAAACAGATTATTGTATGGGAGGGACTAACCGATTGAAGAAAATTTGATTACATTCAAGCAAGCAAATAAACCATTAGTACACCACATCTCCAGTCTCCTACCAAAAACACTAGTTTGACCCTGTACTAACCTTCGTGGAAGTTTTGCAGCTTCTTCACATTTGAGAAGCTCCGCATAGAGGCCATCCAAAGTTATCAATTCATCATGAGTTCCCATTTCAACCAGTTGCCCTTCTTCCATCACAGCAATATAGTCAGCATTCCTAATAAGACTAAGGCGTCTAGCAATTATAATAGTTGATCGGCCCAACATAAGGAGATCTAAAGCCTCCTGAACAGATCTTTCAGCTTCAAAATCAAGTCCTCCAGTGACTTCATCAAGAAGCAGTATTGAGGGGTTTGAAAGTACAGCTCTAGCAACAGACAGCTTTATTTTTTGCTCTTCAGTCAATGCTAAGCCAGCCCTTCCCACCTGTAATGCCGACAATTAGAGAACTTCAGATGAACAAGATGCCCCGTAGACTATAGAATAAACAAGACAGGACTGGTTTAAATGTTTCCTTCTTATATCTCATTAGCAAGTGCGAGGACTAACTAGATATATGAATGCAAGTTCATCATTGTCCTACAAATATACCTGAGTATGGTATCCTCTCTCTAGCGAGCTGATGAATGTATGTGCATGTGCTATTTTAGCAGCTTCTTCAATTTGGTCTAGAGTAGCATCCCTCCCATAAGCAATGTTATCTCTGATACTCAAACTTAGCAAAGCAGGCTCCTGGGTGACTAGTCCAATTTGGCTTCTCAACCACTCCAGCTTCAGATTTTTTATATTTTCACCATCCAAGAGTACTTCCCCTAAAAGGAAGAAAGGAAGTAGAAACTATTAGAAATTGAAGAAAATCTAAAAGAATTATAATCAGTAGTTCATGATCTAATGGAACAAATGTGACCACAATACCTAAAGTAGGATCATAAAAGCGTTCCATAAGTGGTATGATACTGCTTTTACCAGAGCCATTTCTACCAACAAGTGCCACAGCCTTCTTTGCAGGTACAGTGAGGTAAAATCCACTCAAAATAGGAATTTCTGGACGGGAGAGGTAGCTGAAGTATACATTGCGGAACTCAATATTTCCTTGTACAGAAGCAAGGGTGCTTCCATCTTGATTAACACTGGAAGATGAGCGACTAATCATCTCATAGAGTCTATAAGCAGCAATTCTTCCTTGCTCAAAAGAATAGAAGTTTGTTGCCGCTTGATTTAGCCCACTAACAGGAAAAGGAACAGTGTTAAAACATCATCATACATACTAAACAAAGAATGCAGGCAACATAAAAGAGAAGAAGATGCTTACAGGCCACTTAGTATTACAGCAAACAGTGCTGTTATAATTTCCCCACCATTAGCTTTGTGGTGTGTGACCAGAAACCTTCCAACCCAAAGTTGCAAAGCACAAGAACAAATTGCTAGCCCATATGTAAAACCAAGCCCAAGCCCTTGCACAAGACTTATTAATATACCATATCTCAAAGTAGCTTGTAGCGAAGTCGCATAAGAATATTTAGCCAATGTTTCATTTGTAAATGCATACAAAGTCCTGATATAAGAGATTGCCTATAACAATAATAAAACAGAAATTAGATGCTAGAAATGCTAGAAACATCATTAAAATGGCCAAAAGTGGTGCCAGCTGACCACTAGGTCAACCTAGCAATATTGAAAAAGAACAAGCAAGAATGAGTAAAACCAATATTGATCACCCAATGACTACAAAAGGAAAGTATCCAAGCCCCATTAGATTAGAAGCTGAGTTTAACAGTATTTTGGACCATACCACAGAATATAGATTACTAAAAACAGTACATGTATCACCAATTTAGAAGTTCAGCAAAAAAAAAAAAAAAACCAACTCTAATAGCAGAATCTCCCTTTTGAATATAAGGATGAGGATTGTTTCTTGTCCACTGAATTAAGCAAGCACAGATTAAAACTACTTCAAGCAAATTGACAAGAACTATTTAATCTCCGCTGAAGCACCAATTACAAGATTTTGTAACTATCAACCACACACACTTAAACAATTAACCATCAAATAGAAAGAGATGCATGATAAAATAATATACAATAAAACAGAAAAATAGCTGCAATTAACTCGATAATATTCAAAAGAGATACTCATAAATAAATTGATTTTTAGATAAATTGGTAACACATAAAATTGAAATCCCTTACATTTCTGAAAAAGAAAAACTGAACATCCAACATAATCCCACATATCATGCAAGATTTGCCCCCAAAAAAAAAAAGAAAATAGATATTTAGAACAGTTGAAAGATATGACCTGCTCAGCTATACTTGCAGCTTCAGCATACGCATCTTGGATATTTTCAGCAAGTCTATGAAGAAATATATTTGAAATTCCACCAGCAGCAACAATAAATGGCCCAGTTCCTAAAGTTATAAAGGCAATCTGCCAACAATTGACAAATCCAATCACAAGACCGCTGATAAAGGTTGCCATGTTATGAATATAGTTTCCGACCTGTCACATTAGACCACATGTAAGACAAAGCACGTCCATGGAGAAAACCTAATAAAGAAAGCAATGAACCAGGCATGTGTAGGTAACTCAAGTTGCGACATACTTTTTCACTAAGAGCAGATTGGATAAGCAACACATCACTGAGCACTTGGCTCACAATGTCCCCATTGTTCCCATAGGTGTCAAAGAAACTCATGTCTTGATTAAGTAACACTTGAACATATTTTGACCTGATCACAGCAGTCTGCCTTTCTCCCGTAACAATCCAACACGATACCTCTATTAGAGAACATTGGTTAGTATGATGCGTAAACAGGGGTGAGAAACAGCACTCTTTTTACCCAAAAAGTAAACAAAGAAAGAAGAAGACTTACCAATCCATCCAGCAATAAAAACTCCCACCGCAATATATACGATAGTTAATGCACGCTGCAGATATTAGAGCATAAAGTCAATTGATACTGCACATGCACACATTCTACTTATAAGTACAACTTGCACAAATGTGTAATTTTGACTCTGAAGTAACATTAAGAGATGAAAAAATGTCCACAGTCAAACATATCAACCCATTTGGAAAGAAGAGAAGCTGTCCTCATGTAAACGCTGTGAAAGAATTTATCAGAGCATTTTGTTTCAGACATGTCAAATAATCTCCACAGAATTTACCAGAACATTTTGTATCAGACAAGTCAAATAATCTCCGCACATCAGGTGGCATATCATTATTCACTAGTGCTGACAGGTTTACACAATCACCAATTTTTATTGTTCCCTCTTTAATTCTGCATTTTTCTCCGCGCATCCCATTTTCAGACATCTACCCACCCTTATGAAAATCTACCTGAACTTCCAAAGAAATTTCATTGAGAAAGAACTAAAAGAAATCTGTAACTGACCAAGTGCGACAGAAAATTACACATGAACTCAAAATTTCCCATCAATGGGAAATGGCAGGGTCGCTCAAGGGAGGAAATGGAGAAGCAAGGAATCCCTCAATTCAAATAAATTCTGTTTCCAAATTTGGACAATTCAAATCCATGAAAGATACAAGTTCCATTCAACATAGCAAATAATTCTAGATCATCCATTACATTTCTGTTGAATAAATTCTAACATTTGATTCCATTCCAAAAATGAACCATAAAAAAGAGTGAAGATGGTGATGCTTAGCGAAAGACAAACTACCTAGATATATCATTCCTCAAATGTTATATGTACAAAATTTCTATCAAACAGAAACTTCATATTACCTATCCTATTGCCAAATTCCCTAAACATTTAGCAAACATATGCATATTTTAGTCATCACAAACAAATGGACTCAAAAAGCAAGTAAAATATGCACCATCTCACTTCTGCTTGTAGCATCCCGTTATTCTTGAATAAAGAAGAACTCCAACGATACAAATGAGCACAAAACTACTGCTCCAGAAATTATCACAAAATAACATCCCAATGAGCTTCCAATCAAAACAAGAACTGATCTTTCTTCTTCCTACTGATAAAACAGTTACAAGACTCGGCCATATAACGAACCACAAGCACTAGAAAGCTCACTAATTATAACCTAATAAAGTGATCATGTACCTGACAGATCAAAACTGTAACCAAATTAGAGCACACAACTGCTAAAACATAAAATAAATCCAAAATGAGCAATAATCCGTGAACAGCTCATTAGAAAAAACTGGCAACAGGAAAGCTATAAAAAGATGGGATTTTGAACAATGACTTCGGAAAGGCATACCTCAGTGAACTTGTCGAACAGCTCATCAGGCCCGTCGCGATCATGGCTGAGCAGCTGTATAATCTTAGCGAAGTAATGCAAGTACACCACCAGAGCTGTGCCATGGGCGGCTGCGGCGAGCGATCCAACGAACATGAGGACCCAATCAAGGCGGTCGGCGCAGGCAAAGAGCCGGGAGAAGGGGACAGCAGCTGGTGGCGGCTCGATCTCCTCAGCCTCAGCGTCGATCTCCTCCTCGACCTCAACCGGAACCGCCTCCGTACTCGTGTCTAAGTACGGCGAAGGCGACTCCGGCGGCTCCGACACCTCCGACACCGGCGTTAACGGCTGTATGTGCGGCGGAGACCACCCAAACAACCCCCTCGATATCATCATCTTTACAATAAAATACTAAAAGAAAAAAAAAACTCAAACTTTCTTTAAATTTTCTTGCTCAAAACCCTAACAAAACCACACCCTCAGTAAAGTTGGGGCTTTGAGAAAATTAAACCCCCAAAAAATTCGAAAATTGAAGTTGAAAATTGTTCAGATCAGGTTTGATTTTGTGGATATTTAAGTGGAAATAGTTCAAGGCCGTGTTTGGTTAAAGTGCTTTTTCCCAAAAAGAAAAACAAAAACGAGGCTTTTGTTTTTTTTTTTTTTTTTTTGATGTCTTTTCTTTTGGAGTGCTGATATTTTTCTGCTGCAAATAGTAACGTTAACGAGATGAATAAAGGCAGCGAGGTGACTCAGTAGGAAATGAGTTGGGTCGAGTTGTTGACTCGGTCAAAGAAGGCGGAGAAGAAAGAGAAGCTCTGAGTTGACTCATCAGCAAAAACAGAAGGTTCTTCTGCTTCTTGGTATTGTTGTGTGTGCGTTTTTTTAGTTTTCAGTTTCTTATTAGGAGCAGCTAAACGGCGACGTTTGTCTTTCCTTTTCCCTTTTTTTTTATGTTTCAAAGTTTTTCTTTTTTTCTTGGTGTGCTGCAATGCGCAGACACAGGTCATCGGAGGTTTTAATTAAAAGCAATAAAATTGTAAAGAAAGTTGCTTGCTTTGGCATTTATGTTGGGAAAAGTGCCGCTGATCGTGATACAGCTGTGGAAAAAAAAAATTTTGAGGGTTATTTTGGTAATTAAATGATCAGTTGACACGTGGAAGCAGACGACAGGTAGGTGAAGTGGGTTCCGACTAATCTTAGCGAAGGCCCCTTTTTTAAGTTAACCAAAGGAGAACCCCTTTCCCACCTGGCCAGAGGCCCCTTAACCAGGCGGGAGGTAAATCGAGGGATGTGCGTGAGTGGCAGCCCGACCAGGGAGAGGACCAACGGGCGTGGAAATCCAGCAACAGCCCCCGCAATATTTCAGCGGAGTACTGCCGCCACACGGACTCGATCCCGCGTTGTCAGGGTGTCTCCACCCTAATCACCTGGCCACTTACCAACTCACCTATGCCCCTGGGGCCAAAGGCCCCTTTTTTTCTTGTATTTTGTTGTGACATTTTTCTTCTTTCTTTTTCAGTGGTGATCTCTGTTAAATTTTGATCATCACTCGTTATTTTGGTTGTGTATCAAATACTTTGGCAATTTAATTCTTTTGAATTTAAAATATGAACAAATTTATCAATTACGTTTGGTGTGATTCATATTTAGGCTCCTCTTTTGAGATTTATTCAATTTTCTTGTGATAAAAAAAAAATCTAATTGGTAAAACTCAACCACTAATCATAAGATTTTTAAGTACACAACACAATTCTCTGTACAGTTTCAAGTACATGAAAAAAACTAGCCCAAAAACATGAGATCATACCGAATTATGAGTCGTATTAGACCTTAAATCTTATTGTTAGATCATCATTCAAGGAAGATGTATTTAATTGTAATATTGAATGGTGTATTTTTTTCTATTTTAAGTTTAAAGTTGAAAGCAAACAGGCAAGGGCGGGCGGGGGGAGTGTGAATGATTGTAGGTGTGCTTTTTTGAGCCAATTGCCAGGCCATTTTATCTGTTTTCCTCGTTGTCGATCGACATGTCTCTTTTTGAGCTTTTGCTCCTTTTTTTTTTTTTTTCTTTTTTCTGAGCTTGTAAGGTTTAAGGCCTTGTTGGCTAAATGGAAACTTTCTTGCGTTCAGCTGACTAAAATATTCAACCGTTGGATTCCCAACATTGGCCATCACTTATACTGTACTCTTTTTTGTACACAGACACACGTTCATCGACTTCATAACCATACTCTTTGCCCAAGAAAACTAGTATTGCTACTTTACTCCAATATCTCACACGTCATAATATTATATTATTACAAGAGATATTTAATTATGGTAAACAAAATTTTTGAGCATTTAAGATTCAGTTAAGTTATTGTATTTCAGTAAACAATTCAGTTAAGTTATGACAAGTAAAATTTTTCTCATAATATTATTTGAAGTGACTACAAGAATTAGATTTAGAACGATCAGTTTACAAAGAATCTTTTGCCGTCTCCGCTGGGAATGGGACATTTTTCATGCAGATAAAATAGAGTAGCGAAACGAAAAGTAAAGTTTTCATAGTCTACCAAAACAAGAATGTTGGGGTAGCAAAAAAGAGGAACTTTGAATGAACTGAGTCAATCTTGGTTGGACTAGAGGCAGATAATAGAGTAGCAAACACTTTAACAACACATGCAAGGGGGGTTGTGTTGTATCCAAAAGGCATCAACAAATTTGAGATCCCACCACTTGCAAAAAAAAAAAAAAAAGGTGAGAAAAGACCATTTATTTCCGGGTACCATACGCCATATATAAAACCTTTTTTCAAGACAAAGTGAAACCATAAATCTGCTTCTTTTTGTTGAACTGTAACTCTCCGCTTTAGGCAGAGGTGGCTTCTGGGCTCTCTCCCTTTGGCCATTATTAGAATAATGGCATTGCGTGAAAAGGAAAATATCCCATGACTTCAGTCAATGAGATCATAAAAAATATTCAAGTCACTCGTGCCAAACCTGTCAGCGCTCCCCAGGGGCAACATGCAACTGTGTAACACCAGGTGCCCAATTCACGTGTCATGATAAGAATACGTACTTGTTTCCGATTGAAACCACGGTCGGTCTCAGGTGCAACCATAAGCCAACAAATGCACAGATTAATTTTCAAATGAGGCAGTTATGTGGTGGATCTATCCCCAAGCCGTTGCTCTCGTTTTTAGGAACATGGTTTTGCTCCTCTGTATCATAAAAGAGAAGAATGCAAGCCGTGGTAATTCTAAAAATTTCTGGGAGAAAAAATAGAAATGTCTTCTACGTTATCCATAATATGTGAAAGTGTCGACGTAATTTTATAAAATCATTCAGTCTAAATGCTGTATGAAGTACATAAGCTAGAAGAGCCAGAATGATGGTTGAGCACAGAAAACAACAAGAAGAAAGATGGTCCAATAAGAGTAGCAGCAAGGAGAAGAGGTTTTTGACAAAATTGATCTAGTGCCTGAAATGCCATTAGAACGAAACAGATCCTAATTTTGTTTTTTTCACTTTTGTCTATTCCCATTCACAACAAACAAGCATGAAAACCTGGTTCTGCGAAGAAAAATTTGTCGGTTGGCCTGGCTGAAATTGACAAGGGACAGGAGTGAGGAGGTGGTTCAACCGTGACATACCTAACCTTATAAGGTTGCTCTAATAAAAACCTCAGTAGAGGAAGTGTGCCTTTAATAAAATCATATGTACCATTTAATTAAATCTTTAAGGACGAAAATTTCCACACCGATTTGCATAAATATGCTTTGCAAGAGGTAAGAGAGTATAATCATTTTACAGTATCCGTAACATATAATGGTCCCAAAGTCTCTGAATGATTGAAGTAACAGGTATTCATACGTTACATTTCAAATAAATATGGAGAATCCGGTCCACAAAGCTTTAACTATGGACGGAACACGAATGCAAGGTGGACTTTGTAAATAAGGTAGAAAAACTGAAAAGATGGAAAGAGAGAGAGAGACGCTGTGCGCGCGGGGGGAGAGGGGGGAGGAGAGAGACCATGGAAAATGACTGAAATAGAAGGGCAAAATTATATCATATTCACCATAATGTATTACGTAGCAAATCGCTATATCAAAGTAAGAATATAATATAACTCTAATAAACATTAGAAATATCCAGAAAGAACTTTGAAAAACAGCAAATACTAAGAAAACCGTCAAAAGTACTAACAAACTTTCTTGGTCAATACAAACTACAAAATGTAGATTAGATGATTCCAATCTTGTTTGCAACATCCAAAGCATCATAGTCGGGAGTCAAGCGAACGTACGCCTTCTTGGTTCCATCAGGCCTGTATAACAACAAAATAAGTAATAGCAGTCAGGTCGCCTCAATCTAAACCTCTCAGATTTCTCTAGCTTATTAGAGAAAACAAACAAAATAACTAAATGAATAACGCCTTAATTAGAACAGGGAGACACGAATACCATAAACTACTTCTAACACTGAAGATTTATGAAAAAAATCTTCAGTTCTACCAGAAGAACAACACAGACGTTGCAGTTGACTAAAACATGATCAGAATTTGGCAATTCTTGTACTAAACAAAGACATCTCAACTACCACATGTTAGTGCAACCTGCAAGTAAGATAACGATATATACCTGATTAATGTGTTCACTTTCTTTGTCTGAATGTCATACATTTTCTTCACTGCATCTTTGATCTTCTTCTTGTCTGCACGAATGTCAACAATGAAGACGAGGGTGTTGTTGTCCTCAATCTTCTTCATAGCAGACTCAGTAGTCAAAGGGTATTTCAGGATTTGGTATTGGTCCAATTTATTTCTAGGAGGTGCACTGATACGTGGGTACTTGGGATTTCTCTCCTTCGTCAAAGTCTTGGGGCGATGAAAAGTAACCTTTGTCCTGATCTTCTTGGCCTTCTTCTTGAAGGTTGATGCACCTGACTTCACAGCTTTAGCAGTCTTCAAGGCCTGAGCCTTTGAATCAGCTTTCTTTGTTGTGTCAACTGTAGACCAAAAGAAAAGGGAGAAAATTGAGCTTTGTGTAACAAGAATCAGGTGATGTTTTCTGCAAACATACCACTTGTACAGGGTAAATCACTTAAAAACAGAGTCTACATACTTCAGGACAAAGCCTAGTCTATAATCATTACGTTGACAATGCATGCATAATTTCCAGTCTTTGCATAACTCACAAGATATTACATTTCAGAACTTACAACTACGACTACAGACGAAGAACAGAATACTGGCCACTTCTACACACAATACATATCAACAAACAAAATACAAAGAAGGCAATTATCTCTCTGCACTTGTCCCACTGGATAGTCATGTGAAGTCAATAAGTCATACACGCAAACAAGGGATTCAACAACATAACTACATTTATTGCCAAAAAAGCCTCAACTTCCTATCAGGTCAGACAAGTACGAATTCTAAAATCTACCTAATGAAACACCAAATTCTTCACATTTCAATTATCATTTCCTATCAAGAAAAAAGATTTCCAGAAAACGCAACTTGTGCTGTCTAACAAACTTTCCCGCTTGTTTCAAGTCCATTTATGACTATAGAATCTCCCACCAGCTTACAAACACCGCACACCGGGAAATTATCAGAAACCACACTACCATCCAACTTTTTTCTTCAATCCAGCAAGCCCTCATCCATTTAACAAGGAAATGCATTATTATATTTTTAGCTAAATCACGCAAACCAAAACCCCCTAATCAACAATCAATAAAGAAATTTAACATTTAACACTGAAAAAAAAAATCATTGTTAGCATGTCAAAGAAATATTACAAAACGAACAACCATGGAACACACACCTGAAAAAACCCAATTCAGATGAAGAGAATAATTAGGTACACAATGGCATAACCAAAACCTTTTTCAGAATGAAAAAATTAATTGCTAGAGTAAGATGTCTCATACATTTCTGCTTATCTTCCCCATAATCATATACACATTATATCTCGATGTATATAAGCTTATTTGAACTAAGAACACAAAAGCAAAAAAGGAAAAGCAGATGCACACCTTTAGCTGGAGCCATTGCCTCCTACAACTTCAAAACCCGACCTGGCTAAATCAGATGCGGCCAATTATTACATGATATCTAAACAATATATGTGTGTGTGTATGCACACACGAAAAATTAAATGAAAATGGGTAGAGAAAATCAACCAACCTTGGTGGAAGACGAGGCGGTACTCAGTGGTAGGTTAGGGTTTTCTAGTATTAAGAGATAGAGAGTGGGGTTCGTTGATTGTCCTTTGTGGCTGAAATTATTTTTGTTAATTTCACTTTGGTCGACCCGATTCCAGATGGGCCAACAATTTACATTCCTCGAACTAATTGGGCCGCAGGTAATATGGGAGGGTCAATGGATTGAAGACCCAAATTTGAGAACATTTTCAAACACAGGTTTGGCTCGTCAATAACTTTGATCGATTGACGTCGTCCACAATTATAATTTGATATTCACTTGATTAATATATGTATGTATTCTCTCTGTAGTCTTGTCTGTTGCATCTAGAGTCTGTTTGGATTATTTTTTTTTTTAAAGAAAAAGTATTTTTTTAAAAATTATATTATGTTTGCAAAATCTATTTGATTTGATTTCTAAAAAAACTTAAACTCTAAAAAAAGTTTAAATAACTTTTTTAAAAGCCAAAAATTTTTAACTTTTAAAAAAAATTATTTTTGAAAAACTGTTAAAAAAATGGACTTCTAAAAAAGCCAATCTAAACGGGCTCCTATTGGTACTCCAGGTGACGATAGAGTGGAACTGGGTGATCTTTTTTTTTTTTTTTTTTCTTTCGTTGAGTGTCATTTTATTTAATTATTTTTAACCACATTAGTTCTTATTTTTCTTGTAACCTTGGATTAAAATAACAGTAACAGTTTATTTTGATTTCAATTTTTAAGGAAAATAAATGGTAAGAGTCTCAAGGATGAAATATTAATGATTCTAAGTTCGAGAGTTTGTGAGAGTCGTAAGTTTTCACCAATTATTCCAAATTTGAGAGTCATGAGAGTTGTAATTTTTGTTAATTATGTGCATATGGATGGGGTCATCAGGGCAGGATAAACGTGGTATAACAAGATTATTTGTTTTGCAGTATATAGGACTACAAATAATAACCAAATACATAATTTAATTTTCAATTATAAAAATATTTTCTTTATTCCAAAAGTCGACACATTGAGGAAGAGAAACTTAGAAAGGACAAAGAAATAACTGTACTGAATTAAAAATAAGACCAACATTAAAGAAAGCGAATAGCCATTGTCGAAAAAATTAAGAAGCTAGCTAGGAAGCAACAAGACAACCCCAAAAGCAGCTCAACCCACTCTATGTTTGGCCTTCTTTACGAGAAAGAGATCAGTAAGAACTGTATCTGATTGCAGCGATGCTTTTAGCAGTTTCAATCCCTGCCCATGAGCCAAAAAGACAAATCACAGCACTTGAAGATAAGCTGTAAATATTAATGAAATCAAATTATTGTAACATGTGTGAGTTTCTGAATTGCAAATTTCAGAAGGAGAATTGATTAGTTAACCTGATTTCTTTGCAATAAAATAGCATTCACATCAATTTTGACGTTACCTCGTCCGTGCTCAAATGAACTATCTTTTCCTCCAAATCTCCCAAGTCCTTAACTTTGAACGTGTTCAGCAGCGTAATGGAAGACATAGGTTTCACTTGCAGATCATCCATGATCATATATGTGACCACTCCTTTCACAACGCTACCCTCATCTGTCCGAGCAGCTGCTCCATTTCCACTGGCAGTTGGCACATATGTTAAGCTTCTGTTTAACTTATTCTTGCACGAAGGACAAATAGCTTCCAGATCATCAGCCACATAGTCATAACATTTCCAGCAGCCGTATAATCCTCTCGTGGTTGATGATTTCTCAGAATCGCCAAGCACTGAGAGTGGCGAATTCATGGAAGCTGCTCCATTTCCAGTCGCAGATGGCACATACTTCACGCTTTTGGTTAACTTACAATAGCATTTGGGACAAATAGCTTCAGGGTCATCAGTCACATAAAGACATTTATATTGAAAACTCGGGCAGCGATACAATTGTCTCGTGGTTGATGATGCAGAATCGCCGAGCAGCAAGAGCGGCGCATTAATGGAAGCCTGGCTCAAAGTTTTGGGATTCAATATATTATTTTTGTTGACAGAAGAAGATTGCATGTAAGTATTGTTCAAATTCTCAATGCTTGAGTTTAGTTTTCCCAAGCAACCCACCATACCTTCAATGGACAGTAAACTCACCACCGAGCCAAGAGGCAACGACAAGATGCGAAACAAGAAATCGATAAAGTCTTTCCCCGCCTCAGCAAAAAGGACTCGTTCGCGTTTTCTGTCAATAAGTAGTTTCAGGCTAACTTTGCTGCTTGTTGCCATCTTTTTGGTTCTTGCTTAATAGAGAAATCAAACTTTAGCCTAGAGCGAGCCTACACAGATTGGTGTCATTTGTCGATGTCTATTTGTAAAGTTTCTGGGGTAGTGATTGCCTGATCCAAGGTGTTGTATTCCTCAGATGCTTTTCCTCTTGATTAAGAATGTTTTCATGCATCTCAATGAAGGAGAATTATTAGAAAATATATACAGATGAGAAGCAAGAAGGAGATAAAATGGTGAGATATATACATACATATATATATATATATATATATATATATATATATCTATGTCGTAATAATTCGAAAAGCAGTATTACACTATTTTTATCATTCATTATTACCTCTCATGTGTAAATCTAGTTAACATGTCAAAAAATTAATCTTTTTATATCTCTTATTAATTTAGTTATCATTCATTATCTTTTTATTTATCTTATTAATTTAGTTATTACTCATTATCATCGAAGAATAGGTATGTGGAGTTTTAGTTAAATTCACGAAAAAAAACTAGTCGTTGGGATGTAATATGTAACCAAGTGTGTCCTTATACTGATGAGCTTGGCTCAATAACCCATTAAGATTATAGAAACAACCCCAAGTTGAAAACCAAATGCTTCCTCTATCCTATTCTGATTGTCATAACTAATATGATATTTTTGTGAAGCAAAAATTTTTACATGTGTATATGTTAACATAATGATTTTGAATAAAAATATTCTTCGCGTGTGTAGTTATGAATAAATCATCAAACTAAATAAATAAATAAATAGTAATCAATTTAATTACGTCAAAATTCATGTGTTTGATGTATTCTAGAATAATTATTATCAACTAAGGTTAAGTTCTCTGTTCCTACATATATTTATATGTGGCCTATTCTATACGTAATAATATGTATTTCAAGACGGGTCAATTAAAGAAGCATAACACATTTGATTGTAGTTTGCTGTATAAGAAGATCTATAATTTCTTCAATGTTACTTTTGATTGTCTCAAATAATATACACTTGTATGGAATCAGATACTTTCCTACTTAACTAAAACACATGTACCAAAGAAAAAACGAAAACACACAACTATAGTGAAGCTGAAATCAGCTGATTTTGTTAAACTTTTTCTTGAGGAAGACATCCGTAAGTATCGTCTCTGATTCGAGTTTATAAATTTCAGTAGTTTCCAAGCCTGCGCATAAAACAAGTAATAATACAATTAAAATAAAATATTCTAATTAAACACCAGGTGTCAAGTTCATGACACTATTAATCATGCGCTTGCACTTATTTTTATTTTTTAGTTAATGAAGATTCTAAATTATTTAATGTCATTTTATTTGATTATTTTTACCCACATTAGTTCGCATTTTCTCTTAACCTTGGATTAAAATGACAGTAAAACTTTATTTTGATTGCCCTTCAGCTCTTCTGTCAATAAGAATTCTAATAAGTTTTATGTTGCTGGTTGATTCCAATATTTCATCTTGCAATTGATAGGAGAGTCTGCTTGTGTTGTGTGTTTAACCCAGTAGCCTAAGCCAAACACTAATCGATTTCTTCTTCCTTTGCTTGCCCTCTCAAGGCGTCCACTTGAATTTTTTTTTCTTTTTTTTTTATCGGAAAATAATCCCTTCATTCTACCACCCCAATCCAAAACAAATATATATTATTGATAGGATATAGATTACACTTATTTTAAAAATTCAAATCGTTAGTTGTTATAATCTTAGCCTTTCATGTTTGGATCTTTTGACATATGATCTTTGTTTGTACTATAAACTCTGGAAGAATTTACAGCCAGAAATACACGGAAAATATTATCTCAACAATTATATTGTATAGCCACTCAAAGCTCAAAACCCTAGACTATACATGACGACCATCTATTTCTCCCCAGTATATATATATATATATATATGTGTGTGTGTGTGTGTGTACATCTATTCACCATTTATTGGTGCTAAATAGCCCTGTCAAAATTTATTTATGCACAGCAGCGTTCTTCGTAAAGGCGAGTCCGAAATCACTCATATTTTATGGGCCCTTCTAGTTCCAATTCTTTTTGTGAAAGTGATATAGACAATTTAACATATCACAAATATAAATATCTTTAGCTTAACCGTGCATCTATCTAGTTTAGCCATTCCGCTTGGGGATCATCAGCCATATACGAAAAATGATGATATATAAAAGTTCAATTAGATTGCTGAGATTTTTAAAGGAAATGAACGCGACAAGGGAGAAGAATTTTAGGATGGATTTTTATATTAACCCTGCATAATCAAACAAGGCTAACACGAAATGATTTTCAAAAGTTTCTGGACAGCGGATCGAATAATATAACTTCTAGAAGATATATAATTTTGCGTGAAGTAACAATACGGTTATCCCTCCATTACTTGATGTATAATAGATGTGAAATTTTGCCACACAGTGCCGTCTCTTGGTCTCTGGTGGTTAATTTTGGCAAATTTCTTTGTATTTCTTCTTCTCAACCAATAATTTTCGTATAAATTGTTTATAGCCTAATTAAATAGAACCAATGATTTTCACGTTTCCAAGTTGATTTTCGCTCAGTCTATGCGTCAATCTGATTACGGTACCATTGTGGCTCAAAATCATTTGTTTTGTAGTGCATATTAGAGTTACAAAGTGATCCATTCAGTAGACAGAACCATAACTTAAGTTTCCATGGTAAAAATATTTTCTTCATTAATTGATCACCAAAAGACTACACGTTCATGAACTAGTGAAATTAAACTTAAGGACAATAACGTTACTAATTAATGGAGAAAGAAGATCATCACTAAAGAAAGCAACAAGACATTGTCCAAAAATAATCTTTTATTTCTCTCATTAATTTAGTTATCATCTATTATTATCGGGGATTAGGTATGCAGAGTTTTATTTAAATTTACGAAAAAAAATTTAAGAGTCATTGGGATCTAATATACAAACCTAATTGGATAACTGAATCTCTGTGTGCAAATAAATCTTAAAAGCAACCCAAGTGTGTCCTTACATTGATAAGTTTGGCTCAATAACCCATTTAAGATTACAACATAAACACAACCCCTAGTCTACCTAAGTTGAGAAGTGTATTTATTAACACAAACATTTGGAACGAAAATATTCTTCCTGCGTAGTTATGAATAAATCAAGCCAAATAAATAAAAATGGTAGTAAATTTTATACATTGATATTCATGTGGTTAATATCATATAATAAATATTATCTAAGGTTAGGTTATCCGTTCATATAATTGATCTATTTTACACCTAATAATATGCAAGTTTTAATATCATCAAACATTGATATTTATTCAGCCGAAATATTTCATGGATGGATCAATCACAAGGAACGTAACAAATTGGATTCATAATTGCTCTACAACAAGATACATACATAGAGACACATATAAATACATACACACACATATGTGTGTGTGTGTGTGTATATATATATATATTACTTTTTGTTGTAGGTCTACATATAATATAATATAATATACACCTGTATGAATTAATCAGACATTTTCCTGGTTAATAATTAAAAGCACTTGCTCCAAAGAAAAAAAGAAAACGTGCAACTACTGGGAAGCCTAAATCAGCTGGATTTTGTTTATAACTTCTTTTCGAGGAAAACATCCGAAGGCACTCTCTGATTCGAAGGAAGGACGTCTTCAATAGTTTCAAAACCTGCCCATAAAACAAATAAATAGAAAAATTAATGAGGATAAATTTAATTAATAAAATTAAAATTAAAATTAATTAATGAAGAATATAAATGATTTTAAGCTAGTGAATGTTAAGAATGATTTTAAGCTAGTGAATGTAACATTAATTATTTTACATACATAGCTAATCAAAGTTCAAATGTACATGACCATCTGTTTTCCACACTATCTCTATTTTGATGACTAGTTAGTGCTGAAATAGCCCTGTTGAAATTTATATATGCGAAGCAGCCGTTCTCTGCAAGGCAATTCCATAATCACATAAGGTTGTGTCTCATTTTATATGTTTAGGAACTCTTCCTCGTAGATTTAGGTTATGTTCCATATAGTCCTGTTGAAGTTCATTTGTTTGACATAGTTGTAATTAACAAAATTTCTTTTGTGAAAGTAATCAACAATTTAGCATAACATAAATATATATATATATATATATATATATATATATATATTAGCTTAACAGTGCATCTATTCTGGCCATATATCGCTTGGGATCATCACACATATAAGGTGAAAGACTTTTTAGTCCTCCAATTTTTGCCGAATACCCAAACAGGTACCACAAATATGAAACATATTCTTTTCAATCCCTGAGATTGATAAATGTTTATCAAAATTAATAATCGACCATTTGTCTACCCTTGAGCATCTTTATATATATGTCGTCCAAAAAAAGAAAAAGAGAAAGACAAAAGACACACATTTGTAACATTATTAGTCATATAAAACAAGTGACAATTGTGTTCATCATTGCCTATTTATCGCACTAATATCTATTAGTGACGGTACATTTCAAACACGAAATCATTTTCAGAAGTCTCTTGATAAAAGGAAATAATATCACTTAAGATATCATTTTGCATGAAGTAACAATTATCCTCCATTACTTGAATTATAATGCTAGATGATAGATGTGAAACTTTGCCACTTTGTGCTAGGTCAACGGTGCTGGTTGGCAGATTTCTTCTTCCATATTTCTTCTTCTTAACCCATGATTTTTGTTCCTAGCTCATTGATTTTTTAACATTTGATTTCATGTCACGACCCAATTTGCCAAGCTAGTCTCTTGCAACATTAACTCATTAATGATTCAAGTTCGAGAGTGACGATATCGGTAATTTTTGCTCAGCTCGTTTATATATAGATATGATCAGGTTACATGTATATGTATAACAAAATCATTTGTTTTGTACTAGTGGAGTTAGAAATGACCCATTCAGTAAACAGATCCACCATTTTCATGGTAAAATATTTTCTTCATTAATTCACCAAAGACACAAATACACGTTCATGAACTGAAATTCAAACTTAGGACAAAGAAATAAGATTACTAAGCCAGGAAGAAGACCGGCGACACTAATAAAGGAAGCAACAAGCCCATGGTCAAAAGATTAAAGAAGGAAGTAAGCCGGCGGCAACTCAAAAGCAGCACAAACCGACCTACATTAAACCTTCTTTCTTAGAAATACATTGGTGAGAACGTCTTCTGATTGCAGTGATGCTTTCAGCAGTCGCAAACCCTGCAAATAAGCAAACAAACAGTATTTCAAATGAGATGTAACTTTCACGAAGTCAATTAATGATAACATGGCTATTTTCTTATTCACAAACCTGAGAAGGAGAATTGATTATAGTTATCATGATTGCTGTAGTAATATCAAATAACATCAGACATCAGATTTTTTTTACGTTACCTCATCCATGTTCAAATGAACTACTTTTTCCTCCAAATCTCCCAAGTCCTTAACTTTGAAAGTGTTTAGCAGCATGAGACTGGAGATGGAGGACATAGGTTTCACTTGCAAATCATCCATGATCATGTATGTTACCACCCCTTTCACAAAACCACCCTCATCTCTTTGTGCAACTACTCCACTTCCACCAGCAGATGCCACAAAAGTTAAAACTTTTGTTTAACTTAGAATTGCATTTAGGACAAGTAGCTTGAGGATTATCAGCCACATAGTTACAGCATTCCTGATAAGGAAACCTTGAGCAGCGGTATAGTGGTCCAATCGTGGTTGATGATGCAGAACCGCCGAGCAATAAGAGCGGCGCATTAGTGGAAGAGGGGCTCAAAGGTTTGGGATTCAATACAATATTTTTGTCAGCAGAAGGCTGCATGTAAGTGTTGTTGAGACTCTCAAGGCTTCCATATAGCTTTCCCAAGCAACCCACCATGCCTTCCTTGGACAGACAAGTCACCACAGAACCAAGAGGGAACGAAAATATGTGAAACAAGAAATCGACGAAGTCTTTTGCTGCTTCAGCAAAAAGGACTCGTTCAGCTTTTCTGTCAACAAGCAGCTTCAAGCTAACTTTGCTGGCTGTTGCCATCTTTTTCTTGCTTAAAGAAATAAAAAAACTTAGCCTAAGCCACAAAGATTTGGTTCTGCTGGCGACGCCTTGCAGAACTTTATAGCTAGACAGCAACCTTTTGGTTGTCCACTCAAGTTAATTACACATTATTGGCATGCATGAGTGCGGGTTCTGACGCTTGAACTCTCCAATGTGCCTGGGAAAAGAAATTAATTGACTCCATGCTTCCAGCGGTGGACAGCAACCTTTTGGTTGTTCATCTTTTGTTTTGGTTGGTTTTTTTTTTTTTTTTGTTCCTCTCTTTGGGAACATTTGAGGTACGCATTTGCTTTATAAATAATTTCGATAAATTTCACGTGTCAATGCATTAAAGGATATTCACCGGATTAATAGATTTTTCTTTTTTATGATCTTTCCCATTGCATCTAGTCAAGGGTGACTTATAGCTTGTTTGGAATAGTCTTATCTTAAATTTAAAATCGATAAATATCTTATTTGATAAGTGTCGATAAGAAATAAATATCCGATACAATAAAATTGTTTGGTTTGTAAGCTCAAAACCAGTAGTAAATTACTTTGATAATAATGTTATCCACTTTGAGTCATGGTATTTTAATTTTATAATTAAATTATAAAATATAAATATTAATTAATTTTTATTTTTGTTTTAAAAATTTTTAATTTTTGTATTTTGAATTTTTAATTTTTAACATTTTTTATTTTTTCATTTTTTTAGTTTTTAAATTTTATTTTTTTAATTTTTAATTTAAAATTTAAATTTTTTAATCATTAATTTTTTAATTTTTAGATTTTTTATTTTTAATTTTTAATATTTTATTTTTTATTTTTTATTTTTATTTTTATTTTTAACTTTTTAATTTTCTTTAATTCTTTTATTTTTTAATTT
This sequence comes from Cordia subcordata, assembly GCA_028554755.1. Lineage (NCBI taxonomy): Eukaryota > Viridiplantae > Streptophyta > Magnoliopsida > Boraginales > Cordiaceae > Cordia > Cordia subcordata. The sequence goes on along the minus strand of JAPTOF010000003.1, from coordinate 25,716,389 downwards.
TTAATTTTTAAATTTTTAAATTTTTATTTTTAATTATTTTTTAACTGATAAGATATAAGATAAAATATAAGTACCCTAAACCCAACTTATTTTTTATAACTACAAATAAGACATTTTATGAAAAGTATCTTATAAATATCTTATAATAAACTAATAACAAATAATCTTTTTTATATACATTGTTAAATAAAATAAGTATCTTAAAATAAGACCCAAACAAACACCACACTAATAAGTTCAGAGGTCTAAAACATTTCTTTCTCAATCAACATTAAGCAAATCTATTTAATATCTCATGAGCCATTGTTTATCTTAGGTAAGATTTCACTAATTTTAGTTTTGAAAAGCTTCTTTTTGCTGAAGCACAACTACTAGAACTGTTAGTGTTATTCTATAGGTAATATGTACATTTGTAGAAGAATCAAGTCTTTTTTATATGATGAATTGGAGCGTTATCTTTTATATGTACAAACTCTCTTAGAACTTGAAAGTAAATCTAAATTATTAATATTTGAGCAACTAATGATAGGGTTATATGTTGACCAATCAGTTGAGAGAATGATATTTATTAGAGATTGTGGGGCTTTTTTCTTTATGAGTTTTTCTTTTCAAAAAATAAAAGTAAATTCGATAACTATTTTTCACAATTATATAAACTATAATAGTAATATTTTAAAATATAGGGCCATAAAATTTTTGGGGCATATACTTACTTTAACCTTGATCCACCACTGCATCTAGTGCTACTCCAAGTGATGACCGAATTAAATGGAACTGAGTAATCTTTTTCTTTTTTTGTTCATATCAATGTCATTTTCTTTAATCATTTTTAACCGCATTAGTTCTCCTTTTTTCTCTTAATTTTGGATTAAAATGAAGGTAAAAGTTTATTTTGATTGCATTTTTAATTTCATTTGAAAATATAATTAATATAAGTAATTGGCAAAGGACCATACAACAAATTGAATTATAAATGCTGTACAATAAGATATATATACAACTTCAACGGTAATTTCGATGTCTCAATATATATGTGTATATATAAAATAGATAGCATGCTACTAGCGAAGCCGAAATCAGCCGAGGATACAAAGAAGATTGACGACCTCGTCTAAGACCGCCCGATGTTAAGCTTCTTCCCAAGAAACACATCAGTAAGAACCGTCTCTGATTGCAGGGACGCTTTCAGCAGTTTCAGCGCCTACCCATAAAACAAAATAGCACAATTAATTAGGATAAAGGAAAAGAAAAGAATCTGATTAACAAAAGCAGTAAAGTTTCATGAAATGAATCAATTTTTAACGTACTTCGACTTTGCTGAAATCGACAACTCTTTCCTCCAAGTCTCCCAGGTTCCTAACGTTCAGCTTGCTTAGCAGCGTAATGCTGGAGATGGTGGACATGGGTGTGACCACCAAATCGTCGGTGATAGTGTACGTAACCACCCCTTTGACATAACCAGCCCCGCCGGGGTCGGCTGCCGCCTTTCCACCGGCAGGTTGCACATAAGTCATCTGTCTGCTAAGCTTATTCTTGCAATAGGGGCAAATTGCTTGAGGATCATCGGCCACATAGATGTCGCAACTGGAATAACTACTAGACGAGCAACGGTATAATACTCTCGTGGTTGTTGATGAGGCAGACACGCTGGGCAGCAAGAGTGGCGCGTTGGAAGACAAGGGTTGTGTTGTGGGATTCAATATATAGTCTTTGTTTGCAGAAGGCTCCATGTAAGTTTCGCTCAAACTCTCAATGCTTCCGTGCAACTTTCCTAAGCAGCCCACTTTATTTTCCTCCGACAGAAGATTCACCACCGAGCCAAGAGGCAACAGGAAGATTTCAAACAAAAAATCGACGAAGTCTTTGCTGGCTTCTGCGAAGAGGACTCGCTCCGCCCTTCGGTCAATGAGGATTTTTAGGCTGGTTTTGGTGGTTGATTCCATCGTCTTGCCTTGATACAAAACAGATAGGCTTCTTTCCTTAATTTATGCGGTGGCAGCTTTTCTTGCGTGGCAATTCCAAAATCACAGTTAATTACAGTTGACAGACTAATAAATAAAGCAACTGATATTTGATCTTTATAATACTTGCTTTAAAAAAAACTTCTAATTTTTGCCTCTAGTTCAAACAATAAAACCAAATTCTCCCATTTCGAATAAATCTACAAGAACAGCTAAACGGATCCTATGCATCTTAAATGTAATAATAAAAATACTACAAGGAGTAGTTAAGAGCCCCTTATCTATGACTCAGCTTGAATAATATAACGACCCAAATCTAACTACTAATATGTCACCACATTTAAGTCTAACCAATTGGTCCAAAATGCTTAAATCGGTAATGATAATAGTAATGAACCCAAGTCATTATGAAGTCCACACAAATCTCACACATAATCGATGTGAGATGAGGCGTTCTAAACTCTCTTCCTTAAAGACGCAATGTCCCTTTAAGGCCCAAAACACAAACAAAACAGCGCCACAGTCCAGGACCCAAAGCACATGGAATTCGCCCAAAGCTATTTTGATACCACCTATAACAACCCAAGCTCAACTACTAGCCTACCACCACACTTGAGCTTAATTAACTAGCCCAAAATGCTTAAGTCGGTAATGACAATAGTAGCGAATACAAGTCATTATAAAATACACAAATCTCACAAAAAACTAACCTGGAATGGGGCGTTACAAATAGAATAGCTTTAATAATATAATGGATGACAAGGCCAGATATGGTCTCCAACAATAAAATGTGCACATTTCTTTCCTAGAAGTAATACATAACAAAGTTTTATAATCCCAGATTAAATACATCATATGGAATTACAAAAAAAAAATTTAATAATAATAATATTATAAGTTGTACATGGTTAAATTGTAAATATATTCTTCATTTGAAATTTTATCAAAATTGGGTAATATCCTATATAAATTGCAAAGGGAGAAAAGGATCACTATAATCACTCAAGAAACTAAAAAAAGGAGACATATGTACGTACATATATAGAACTAACAAGCACCTTTATAAAGCTGAAAATAAAGACAGAGACAGATATATAAAACTTACAAATGTATATACAGCGGCACGCATATAACTGATAACGAAGATAGATATATATATATATATATATATATATTGTTCGGATTGCGTATTTTTAAAGGAAAGGAGCCTTCTATCATCTCCATATTCTTTAATTTAATCAGAAGATGCAATCTTCCGATCTGACAGTTAACGTGGAGGGAAAACAAAAGTGAAACTTGGGAGAAGTTTTCGCCAATCCATTCTTGCGTCATGAATATAAAAATAAAAAGAAAGTATATTAAATAATTTTTGCATTTAAAATCATCTTTTCCTTCCCTTCTCTAGTCAAAATAAAAAGAAAATCATAAAATCTTTTTTTTTTCCTTTTATCATATTATCTTTCCCCAATCCAGGGTATGAAACCTCTTTGTGCATGACGTGCATGTTTTGCATAGGCACGATGCTGCTGTTTGAGTGTTTCGTAAGAAATCCATCCATTTTGTTTGGTGAATATGTTTGTTTGATAGAAGAACATCTCTAACACAATCTCCTTGTATAATTTTTTTCATATATACCAATGAAGAAAAATATAAATTCAATACTTAATTGAATAGAAAGATGATGGACCTATGTGCTTCTCCTAAATGTGGAAGCAAAATCTAATTCTAAACTAAGTTGAAATCAATAGAATGATTAGTCCCGAATGCGAAAGCAAAATCTAATTCTAAACAAATTCGCGGCTGTAATTAATATAATGATTAGTGGAGTCTTACGATGTATTAGATGAATCTCCTTATCTCTACAGTTTAAATTTTTTCTTGTGCTGCAAGATAGTGTACTAATAGTGTAAGTTTTTTTCTTCTTTTTTTTTCTTCAGAGTTCTACGTATATGATATGTAAGAATGCTTATCAACACATCTTCAATGCCTTTCATAGTTATCTAATTAGGGTTACATAGTAATTAACAAATTAAACAAAAATACCCTTAGATAAGTAGCTATCCCTGTAGACCTGACTATATCCTACAATAATTTGTTGGTACACATGTTCTCCAACGAGTTCCTTACATCTTGGACTATAATAAAAGAAAAACTCTCTAGCTACATTTAGGGGAACAAAACCAATCCCCTACCCATCCCCTAAACATTCTTAAGATAAATTAATGAATGATGAAATATAACGAGAGTTTTCAGAATAGCTTTATACATAGCGTTTAGCATTTTGACTTTCTATTTAGATATTTATTTTTGTTCAATAAAATAGCTTTTTAAATTAGCATTTAACATTTTATTTAGCTTCTATTAGACGTTATAAATGTTAACGTTTCATAAAAAAAAGGTAGTGTTTTAACTTTTTTTCTTCATTGTATCCCTAAGGTATTGGCGATAAGGACAAAATTTATCAAATGGCATTAAATTTTATCTGTTATTGGAAACCAAATGTGGATTAAATTTTATCAGCTAATTCTTATTTATCTCCAATTTTTTAATAATGCAAGAAAAAAATACAATAAACAATAACAAACTATTTTATTAACACCCTATTATCAAATTTACCTTGCCATATCAAATTTTGCCTGATTTTAATTAACACCCTAATATCAAAATATATCTACAATTTTTTAGCAAATTAAAATTTGCATATATTAAAGAAAAAATATGATTATTTTATTATCATTATTACTATTAAAATTATAAATTAAATATATTACCCTATTCAATTATAATAATAATAGAAATAATAATTATTATGAAATAACAATAATGACATTAATGAGATGATTCTGATATCCTTTATGTCATTTTGCAATTTATTAGCTAGCTAAACAACTAATTTTACCAAACATATCTTTTTTGACAACTATTTTTTTTTTTCTGTAAAGAGGCAAACCGCAAAATTTCTTTATTCATCAAATGACATAAAAATAAACCATGGCTGTTTGAGTACAGCTGCAAATTTAACCAAATGTAAAATTAAAGTGTAATATAAGGAATTGTCAATTTATCACATTTGATGATGCCTTGCAACAAACGGTGCCAAATGTAAAATTAAATTGTAATATAAGAAATTGTCAATTTATCACATTTGATGATGCCTTGCAACAAACGGTGCTCTTCCAGATTATTAGTGTGTTTGGAATAGTCTTATTTTAAGATACTTATCCTATTAAAATTTGGAGCTATATTATAATATTTAAGATATCCATCATATATTCTATAATTATAAAAAATAAGATATGATAGATTGCTTATTTCTTACAAGATAAAAAGTATAATTTTATTTTAAATTTTCATAGTATGCATGATGAAATTTCTTAAATCTTATAATATCTACCCTCATTTTAATAGGATAAGTATATTAAAATTAGGGTATAACAAACAGAGTATATGAATCACTCTGTACTCATTAGATCTCACACCTTAATTGGCAAGATAATCCACCGCTTTATAGATAGCTAGTTGAACAACTAATAACTAACAATTAAAATATAATAGCTATTAGCTATCCAAATAGTTATCACTATTTAAACAACTAATTTTGCCGAACAAACCAATATCAAGTTGTTATCGAATACACAGTATAAATAAATTAATATAACAAAAAAGACAAAACTATTAGAAAAGTTTTAAATTAGAAATTAAAATAATGTCAGTAATTAAAAATATAATATTGTCATGATTAATGTATTAATATAAATAAAAACCATAAATTATTAAAAATATTTAGTTGAATTGAGAAATTAATTAAAAATACAAAGAGTATTACAATTAAAAATAAAATAATATAATAATTAAAATAAAATTAATTTTGAAAGCTAAAACTTTAAGCAAAGCAAAATTTTATGTCTGTGTAAAAATATAATATTATCATTATTGCAAAAAAATTTAAAGTAATGTATTCATAACCAAAAGAAATTGGAGTAAAGTAGAAATACGAGAGTTCAACATAGGGATATTATTGGAGTAAAAATAAAAATCCTTAGATTCAAGAGGGCTATTTATACAAATAATACTAGAGTATAACTTGTGTGATTCATGAGAAAAACGCATATTTTTATGTTTTTATTTATTGTTGATGGCTAAATGGATAAAATATAACTTTTATAAGACTTAGTTTTCAATAGATTTTCAGTACTAATCATTTGTCTATTATAGATTTGCAGTAACAAATAAAATATTTAAATTAAAAAGGCAAAAATAAAAAATGATTTAATATGAGAAAAATAGAAGATGAATAGTATTTATGGAAGTTAACTCATTATATATATATATATATATATGCAAGTTTAAATTTATTTATAAATATATATATATATATATACACATATATTTTATAAAATTTGATTTTTTGGATAAGTTTTGGCAACACATCATATTTTTCATCAGAAATTTGTAGTAATTGAGTAAAACATTTAAATTGAAAAAAATAAAAAAAATTGAAAAAGGAATACTATATGTATTAGAGTTTAACTAATTTTTTTAGGGGAATAGTTAATAGAATAGAATTAAAACATGTGTTATTATAGGATATATATTTGAATTTAACACATTCTCAATAGAACAAATACTTTATAGGAAAATTCTTTTGAAAGAATCATTCAAGGATGAAAATTTAGCATGACAACTCAAACTGAACTCCATGCATAGATATCGATATTGATTATTTTACTTTTAAAATAATGGATATTAGTTTATACAATGTATAAATATAGCTTATGATTTAAAATTCTAAATTAGAAGTAATTTTATTTGACAAAAAATAAAGTTAAATTTAAATTAGGAAAAAAATATCACAACATGCTTTGGAACAAGGGAAAAATTTTGAAGGGAAAAAATTTATGAAATAAAGATATGTGGTATTACTAAATATGAAATGAGGATTATTTGGCATTACAATATAGATTTCGATATTCATGAAATTTTATTAGTATAATATACAGATATAGAGATAGAGATATTTACATTATAGATTAATTCTAAAGTAATTTACAGACACTTGAAAAAATTATATTAAGCAAATGTTTGTTGAATTTGTGCATTTTTTATATTTGAGTGATTTGACTTATTCAGGTGTAAAAATTTTATGTTGAAATAATCAATTATGTAGCTATATAATTAACCTTACTCAGAATAAGAAAAGTCTTACCAATAGCTAATTTGTCGAAACATTTATATTATAATATGAACCATAAATTCTATTCTATACAATATAATTGAAAAAATGAATTCATTAGGTTATAAAATTAGTTTGATAAGAAATTACTTCTCTAGTAATTTTTTTTCTTTTGCTTGAGGTCTTGAAAACAAGAATAATAATTTGGTCGTTTAGCTAATCTAAAAAGGAAAACAAAAACTCTTTTGTTTGAAACAATCCCAAAATTGACAAAAATAGTTGTATGGCCATTAAATGAAAAAAAATTAGTTTAGGAAATATTTTTTATCAATCAAAATAATAATTAATTTTTGAAAATTAAATTTATTAGTTAAGGAAAGATTTGTTATGAGAGGAAAAAATTTTGAGTGGGAAAAAATTAAATGTCATGATAATATGTGGCAGGGAAAAAGTAGGCATGAACTTTATTATATATATATACATACACACACTAGTGTAACACATGTACAATGCACGAAGAGCGACATGTATAATTGGATATATTAAAATTATAGAGTTATTGTATGTTACTAAATTGTTATTGAAATAATTATATACTATAGAATTAATAAAATAATGATTGATATATTTAGAGAAAGGAAATAATATTAATTAAATTAAAATATTTAATACAATAATGGAATTGAATAAATGATAGAAAATAAAAAATTGATCTAAAAATAGGCATATTTAATTGATAAGTAATTATGAAAAGCTTATCATACAAAGTACCACTTGGCAGTACCAAATTACAACTTATTTTGCTTTATTATATAGTATAGATAGATGTATATATGTATATATATATATATATATATATATATATATATATATATATATACCAATATCTGACCAAGACAAACTTTTCCAAAGATAAACAAATCATTTTGAGAAATAATTCAAACTTACATTATTTTTGGAATAAAATTTTTTTATATTATCTATATGTATCTATATATATATATATATATATATATTATAAACAGAGTCCGTGTCTATTTGATCTATGCCACGTGTAGTCATGACATTTCATTTTTTTTTTCCCTTGAATAATTTTCCTCCTGTAACAGATCTGATCATAACTAATAAATCTAATTACCAAAATAAAATGATTATTTTTGTTAATCAGTAAAAGTTATTTCTTGAAATAATTTTTTTCATTAAGTGGCCATACAGCTATTTTGCCAATTTTTGGATTACTTTATGCGAAACATTCTTATTCTCCTTTCAATAGGAAATAATTTAACATATAACACTTTATCTTCTGAACTAAAAATTATCCCGTAAACCAACTTTTTCCACTTAATGAGCATATGATTATTCTGGTCAAGTTTCATAATACAACACACATATATATGCTATTTTAGATAATGTCACATGTCATCCCCTCTTATAACTCTTTTCTGCCTAAAAATATTTCTTATCAAAATAAATTGAGCATTATTTTAGTCAAGCAAAAATTATTTCATAAACTAATTTTTTGTTGTAATATATATTTATATATTATATAGTAGAATACATGCATTTTCAATCAGTGTTGCATATCCGTATTTCTTGAGTTTTTTTAACTCTAGAAGAATATTGAACCCGCTCCTATAGTGCAAATCATTTCTTAATCTTCGTTATGATTATTTTTCTAAGATTATTTGATAGTTTAAAATCAAAAAATTCAATTGGATATTTGAGAAAATATCAAAAATTTATCTTAGTAATACAACAACATAATTTACTATCAAGTTTTTAAAGGTAAACAAATAATGTCTTCATGAAATCATACTCTTCAATCTAATCGTATTAATCTTTATTACATTGCACTTCAATAAAATAGTATAGTATGAAAACAACTTATAAGTACATAATCTTACAATATCTTACTCTATATATTATATAAGACAAGGTCATATCTATCTTTTAATGTCACATGTTCTAAAATAGCTTCAACTCGAATAAATATTAGTATTATTATTATTGTTGTTGTTGTTGTTGTTGTGGTTATCTATAGATATATTTACAATATAATTCTTCTTCTTCTTCTTCTTCTTCTTCTTCTTCTTCTTCTTCTTCTTATTATTCTTATTATTATTATCTATATATATATAATTACAATAAATATATTATTCATCTTCTATACTGTTCATTTCTAGACCAAATCTTTTTACTAATTGTACTTTCTAATTTTAAATATTCTATCTAATTATACTATATCTTTTATAGAAAAGATTGTTGAAAACTTACCAATAATAAGACTTTAAAAAACATACATGTGCTAAAACTCTATGTAAAATAATTCATCGGTTTTTAACCAATGCAGTGTTGCATCCATTTTAAAGTTTATTAAATGATCTTTTTAATTAATATGCAATTTATCATATTTAAATATTCTAACATTAAATATAATACAACTTCTAAATCATGAGTTAACCTAATATGTAAATATTTTTCCTTTTTTAGTCTAAATAATACAAATGGTCAAAATTATAAGCAAAGGAAAAAATTTATATAATACATATCTTCAATTTGCAAGGACACCGATGATGGCATTGCATCTGGCTGCATGCAAACAGTAAAGAAATTAAGGTATTCTCTCTCTTTTTTTTTTCCCTGCCACACAAAGGTCATTCATTACAAAAACCAAATCAAAGTTACAACTTTTAGCCAATACCTATTCTGTCATTGCCTAAGATTGCAAGAGAATGAAGCTGAGCAGGCAGGCAGCTAATCCGATTTACTGGCAATGCATGATTGCGGACTGCTTAAGCAATGAAATTACAAAGAACCAGTTTGGTTTTCCATTTTAGAGAGCCAAATTGACTTTTGCAATCTAGAAGTTAGTTTTAAAAAAATGAGAATGTTTGGTTTTTCAATTTAAAAGTTGATTTGAACGAGAAGTTGACGGAGTTTTGGCCCTCAAATGGAGAAGTTAAAACTTTTTACTTCTTCTTTTGTAGTTTGCAGGAAGGAGTTTTCAAAAACTTTAAGACAAAAATGTTCTCATTGTTCTAATTATTAATATTTTCTTGAATTACAATTATAATTAGAAATACATACAATATAATAATTAAAAATAAAAAATTAAATTAAAAGTTTAAATTTAATAAAAATAAAATAATAAAAATTAATAAAATGTATAATAAATAATTAAATCAATTTAATAATAATTAATTAATAATTTTGATAATAAATCAAATTAATAAAAATATTTTATTTAATAATTATGAAAAATAATTATTAGTTAACTATAATTTCTTTAAAACTTGTTCAAACAAGTTTAAAATATAATCAAACTAAAAATGTATATTATATAGAACAAATAATAGTTTATTATTAAAAGTGTTACAATGCCTCTTTTAGTAATTTAAACAATCAACCATTATTTTTAGATATAAAATTAATCATCATCTCGTTTAATAAAAAGCCGTTTCATATAAAAATAACCAAACATATTTCTATTTTTTACCAAAAGTCTTTTTAACCAAAGTCTATTATTTTTAAATGTAAAATACTTTTTTGCAAAACAGTATTTTCAAAACTGAAAGCGAAACTAACGCCAACTCTATTAGCAGATCTTTTAACGAGAGCAATCTTAAATCCAAGATTTCTATTGAGGATAGCCAAAATTTCAGCCTCTTCCGTAGAGATGCTAATTTATTAGTATTGTAATTTCCCAATGCTTACTAATAAATTAGATAACTAAATTAATCTTCATGTCAAAATGGTTTTATGACTTTAATTTATTTAAGAAAAGAGAGAATTTAAATTATCCCGTTAGAATATTGAAATAATCCTCCCTAGAGTCGTTATTTCTTCATTTGGTTGCAATGAATGCGCTATGTTTCCAAATATATATATATATATATATATATATATATATATATATATATATATATATATATTTCTTTATTGCTCGCATAAAGCGAGATGCAGTGCCATCATCGTTGTTCTTGCAAATTGAAAATATGTATTATTTACATTATTTCCTTTGCGTATGATTTTGACCATTTGTATATTATTTAGATTTGAAAAAGGGAAAAAAAGTTTACATATTGGGTTAAGGAGATTTTTACAAATAGTCCTTATTGTTTACAATAAATATGTCCTTATTATTTTAAAAGTGATATATTTGGTCTTTAATATTTGTAAAAAAAGTCAATTTGGTCTCCTCTTGTTTAAAAAATAATCTATTTAGTTTTTAATATTTACAAATACTGTCAACTTTTGTGAAAAATATCAATTTCTATCCCTGTTAATTAGTTATGTGACCATCATATGACAATTTTTAGGCTAAAATGAGGATTAATTAGATCACTTCTTACAAATATTAGGGGACCAAATTGGTTACTTTTAAAATAATAGGGACCTAAGTAACATTTTTTGAATATATTAAAGACCAAACAAGTTATTTTTAAAATAATAGGGACCAAATTAATACTTTCTATAAAAATAAGACTATTTGTGAAATTTGTCCTATTGGGTTAACCCATAGGTGTTGAGTTATATTTAATGTTAAGATATTTAAACATGATAGATTATCATATCAAAGAGATTATTTAACAAACTTTAACTAATACAACAATGAACCGATTAGAAAAGTTAATAATTCATTTCTCCTGTATATATAAATAGTCAAAAACGGCTCCAAGTTCTCTCCACGTATATGGAAGGAAAGAGACCGTTAGAATTGCCTAAGCACAAACCTTTCGGTTGTCCATCGAATTTATTGGCAGAGAGTTGGGCTGTGACGCTTTCAAATGTTAATAATTAATAAATCCGCCCTTGCTATATATACGGTGGATGAGATATACATGAACACAACGATCTTTTGGTATGAATAGAAGTACTAGCTTACCTACGAAAACGAAATACAAAATCTTATGGTAACCTCATATTTAAATATGGAACCATGAAATCGGAAAACAAACTTAAAAACAAAGAAACGATGACAAATAAAAAGAGAAATTAAATAGAGCAAGAGTACATATTTTCTCCAATCTAACGCTACTTGTTCATGATAACTGAGGAAAGAGCATAGAAACAACAAAAGACAGAGCAGAAGAAGAACATGAAGCTGAACGTTAAGGAAAAAAGCGTACGCAATTACAAGCCATGCCAAAACCTATCTCAGGAAATACAAAGAAGACTGATGTTTATACAAAATCACTCATGTTGAGCTTCTTTTCAAGAAACACATCAGAGAGAACTGTCTTTGACTGCAGCGATGCTCTCAGCAGCTTCAACCCCTGCGCACGAAATGTAACAAGAAATTTAACACAACCATATCTTTACCACTATATATATATATATATATATATATATATATATATATATATATATATATATAATTTTAGGTTCGTACCTCATCCATGCCCAGATAGGCATCTTTTTCCTCCAAGGCTCCCAAATCCTTAACGTTGAACCTGTTGAGCAGCGTAATACTAGAGATGGATGACATAGGTTTGACTTGGAGATCATCCATGATCATGTATGTTACCACCCCTTTCACATAACCACCCTCATCTTTCTGAGCTGCTCCATGTCCAGCAGCTGCCACATATTTCAACTCTTTGTCTAGCTTAACGTTGCATCTAGGGCAAATTGCTCGAGGATCATCGGCCACATACTCGTTGCAAATCGATTGAGAAACAGAACTACTGAAAGGAGAAGGCTGGATAACGAAGTTTCGGTACCCAGGACAGCTATATAATTTCCTCGTCCGTGATGATGCGGAGTCGCCGAGCAATAAGGAGTACTACTGGAAATGTGGGGTAGTGTTTTCGGATTCAATACATGATTTTTGTCGGCAGAAGACTGAATGTACGTGTCGTTCAAGTTCTCAATGCTTCCACACAGTTTCCCCAAGCAACCCACCATTTTTTCTTTGGACAAGAGACTCACCACCGTGCCAAGAGGCAGGGAAAAGATGTTAAACAAAAAATCGACCAAGTCTTTTCCGGCTTCAGCAAATAGGACTCGTCCACCTTCTCTGTCAATGAGAAGTTTCAGGCTCACTTTCTTGGTTGATTCCATCTTGGTTTCTGCTTGATCTCTAGCGCCTAAGCCAGCCAAACTGGTAGGAACTAATTTTTTCTATTTCTACGCACAAAGGGGGGAAAAAAAAAAAAAGGGAATGAAAAATTTAACATTAAGCATCCTTTAACACGCATAGGTCATACATTATTAAGCACAATAAATAGATAATCAATATCCTCTCTCTTTTTTAGATAAGGCGGTAACACAGTCTAAAAATTAAATCTTTTTATTAACTTATTTATTTATTGGGCTTAACATATATAATAAACTTGATTTGCTTATGGTAAAAAGACACACCAAGAAAATTTATTTGACATCTTCCACACACTTTATGCAAACAAAAATCTTTTCCAATGTAGTAACAACAAGCATCAATTCTTCATACACAAATTCCCAAAGCAATCAAATCTGAAGGGTAAAAAGAAAATTAAAGGAAAAAAAGTCCAAGAACATTCAAAAAAAAAAAAAACTTTCGAGATATCAACATTACTCAAAAACTCACGACATTTACTTGGCAAAATGGGAAGAAAATAGCATAAAATTCAAAATAAGATGCAAAATCTGTGAGGACAGACTTGGCAACACGCCAAGGAAAAAGGCATCAAACACAAAAGAAAAGAGAAAAGAAAAACACTAGTAGAAAAGTAGAAAGCCACTACTACTTACTATTCAAACAATGAAACAATGATGCAGAGTGGTCCTCCGTGACGTTCGAACTGATCAGTAACGGCAAGATAGCAAGATAGGCGTCAAACAAACGAAACACACACAACCCAGTACTGCACTAGTAGTAGTCAACACTCTCTCGCATGCATATAAACACTAGTTACATGCTCATTCGTATTATAAATTTGTGTTGATTTCATTCTTACTGACTTAGGAAAGGAATTTCCACGCAAGAAAAGAAAGACACAGTGAAGTGATGACGGTGCATGTTAATACACTCTCTGATATTTCTTTCTCTTTCCACAGAAGACCATCAGAAAAGAGAAGAGAGAGAGAGAGAAAAAGAGAAAGTGACGCCATTAGGAATCTTGATGTGATATGTTTGGTGGAAGAGTACATAAGAAAGGGTAGAATTTATTTTTAAAATGGGATATTATTTTTGCGATGTACGACGATATTAGACTTCAAGTTTAAAACCATTCAGAAATCGACAAAATTAATATATGTTATGCATGTAATACTTTATCTTCATTCTACATGTGTTTGATTTCATTTTATTCTTCGATAGTTTTGAGAACGAGGATTAAAGGTGTTATAAAAATAGATGACGAGAATTATTATGTCTGATTTTACAAACAAAAGGTGTAAACGTTGAAATGCTTGAAGTTAAGAGAGTTTGCTATATGAAGATTTTTTTTCATAAAAAATTACAGTCTGTTCGGATTGAAGGGAACAAATCGGGGTGTTGGAGGGAGGGGAGTTGGAGTTAATGGAAGGGTTTAAAAAATCATTCCTTTATTGGTATGAGAGAAGATGCAGGGGAGTTAGAGAGGAGAAGGACATCACCTCTTCATATACTTTATTTTTAATTTCTTTAAATTAGAATAAAATAAAGGAAGGAATGTGTCTCATATTCTCATATCTTTTATTTACTTATAAAATTTATCTTTTCCTTATATATTATCTTTAATCCAAACATAAAATATTTATGATTTTTTATATTCTTTTTTTTTCATAAAAATACTTTAATCCAAACAAAACGGTAAAGATAGTAATAAAGGAGATCTGGGAGGATACACATAAGATAACCGAAAGGTAGGACAAAAGACCTTTTTCGCTTTATGCAAAAGTGATCAATTTTTGTAGGCTAAAGCAATAAAGGAGATCTGGGAGGATATACATAAGATAACCGGAAGATAAGCCAAAAGCTCTTTTCCACTTTATGCAAAAGGTTTCAATTTTTGTCGGCTTTGACTGAATATGGGACAGACTTGAGATGGCTATAAAGGAGAAGAGTACGTATATATTTAAGCTTGCAAAAGCCATGGAGATAAAAATCAGATATTTGAAATTAATTAACAGAATGACATGCATTAAGTATGAGAATAAAATGATGTAAATCAATATATAAGAGGAGGTAAAAGGACTTTTGGAATAATAATTTTAATAAAATATTTTGGAACTCTAGATATAAATTGAGGGCAATTTAATAGGTAAGACATGAATTGGTAACTCTACAATTTTTTATTGTCTTTTCTTTGGGTAACTTTTTGATATCAAATTAGAAAACAAGGAATTAAAATATAATCAAAAGCATGAGCACTAAAAATATGTGGGAACCTTAATTTCTCTCTTGTAACTTTCGTTTCCTCGATAACTAAGCAAAGAAATGCACCTTTTGGGAGGTAAAAGGACTATTCGAATAATAATGTTAATAAAATATTTTGGAACTCTAGATATAAAGTGAGGGCAATTTAATAGGTAGGCTATGAATTGGTAAAGACAATTTTTTATTTTCTTTTCTTTGGCTAACTTTTGATATCAAATCAGAAAACAAGGAATTAAAGTATGATGAGAAGCATGAGCACTAAAAATATGTGGGACCCTTAATTTCTCTCTTTATGGGTGCAAATATCTTGATAGGGGATGAATTAAGATACTACTTGATTTTCATATTTAAAAATTCACCCAAAAATCAGCAATTACTTTCAAGCAAAATATCAAACACAAGATAGGCAATATAAGAAGATGTAAATAAATCAGATTAGAGGGTAGGAAGACAAACGATTTTAAGATGGTTCAGCTAAACCTACAATCACCGTCGAAGGACACTCCCCTTAGGACTTCAACAATCTTCACCAAATATAATTCTTCAAATCTTGGTGAAGCAAACCAAGTTTGACAATCTCTTTGAAGCCTTACCTTCAAAGAACCCAAGAGTTCTACTTTTTAGGATTTTCCCACACTCTTTCAAGTTTTTATCAATGTCTCTTCAAGATTTCTAAGCTTACAAAATGTGTATACAATCAAGAAAAATAAGAAATGATGTATAAAATGTGATTTCTTCTTTACAAGTGGATATAGCAATAGAAAGCTCAAAGATATTGCAAGATTAGCTCAAGATCTCAGCAAATGAAAAATGATAATGATTTTGCAAGCTTTTATTGATGATTTAATTGAGTTTTAAAGATGTATAGGGTTGGCAATGGGACCCGGTGACTTAGGGTACACGACCGACCCGTTAAAAATCTGATAAATATCCGTCCCATTAAGGACCAGGAACGATTAAAAATATCCATTAGGATTTGGGATGGAACTGGGATTGACCCCCGGATACCCGCATTCCCAAACCCGACTTCTAGAATCCGAGTATCGTTCCGAGTACCATGAATACAGTAGTAACGGCACCTAATTCCGTCCTAAATATATATTACATTTAATTATATATATATCTATACCCACACCTTATTATATTAATATTTTTTTACATTTATTATTTAATTATAGTCTTATATGCATACTATTACACACTAAAAATGAAAAAAGTTGTTATTTTGTGGTAGTAATAAGGTTTGAATCCCTAACTTTTTACACTTTAAAACTTATCTTATGGAGAATTAACACTAAACTAGTATTTCATCTTTAAATTTTTTTTGTTTTGCAAATTTACTTATTATATGAAGTTATTTAATTAGAATCATATAATTTATATTAATATATTAATATATTTTATATTTATTAATCAATTATACTTATATTGGTAGCACTTTTTTGCATATTAACTAGGACTATATAAGAAACTACAGTAGTTAGAACTATAATAGAACTAGTTATATCCTATATGACTAGCTTAAAAATAATTGTATAAAAATCATACTAATTCTAGTTATAATATATGATTAACTTTAGTTATAATTATACTAAATTAGAACTAAAATAGAAATTATATTAATTCTAACTTAATTTTAATTATACCTACCTTTGTTATGTTCTAACTTTGGTATATTGTTAACTTAATTTGAATTATACCAGATTCCAAACTCAACTCTTAAGATAATATAATAAGTTTAATTATATGGCTAAATTAATTTGAACTATATTAGACATTAGTATATATTAAATTAATAATTATAATTAAAATGAGACATTGAAAATTATACTAATAAGATACTAACTCCACTTATAACTTATATAGCTAATTTAATTTGAGAATTATAATTAAAAATACACTGAATTTTATATAACTTCCTAATCAAATCTTAAATCTTTTATATACATAGTTTTTAAAATTATATAACTTACTAATCAAATATTACATTTTTTATAGAATAAACTTAAAAGCTGAATAATTCTTTTTTTTTTTTGTTGGTCAAGAAAAAGATGACTATTGAAAGCTAAAATTTTAAACTATCTTACAAAAAGAAAAGTTAAAAAAAAAAGATTTATTAAAAAAATATTTTTTTAAAAAAAGAATAAAGAACATATTAGACTATTAGTCTTTAGTCCATTAACTAGGGTTAGCAATTCACATATTAGACTTCATTTTCTTTCATTTCTCTTCCCTGCTTCTTGCTGCAGCCGTTGCGTCACACTAAAAGAAAAAGACAAGAAATCGGTGCAAAGCAAAGCAAAGTAGAGGTTTACCAGCGTTGTAAGTTTCATCTTTCTTTTCTTCTTCTTCTTCATCATCATTGAAGTAGTACTGTAGCTTCACTAGTGTTAAACCAGAGGTTCTTGAAATCTTGCTTGACTAATTTTCATGGCTGTTTTCCATAGCAAAACAAGAAAGAAACTCAAAGATTTTTGTGATGCAAAAAAGAAATATACGAAAAAAAAATTAGAAGGTGGTGTAAGAGATCGAAAAACGGCGCACTTTTCTAATGGTTAATTGGTTATGCAAGTCTTTGAACACTATATATAAATGGGCTGTGAAACTTTAGTAATAGGCTATTAATGAATCAGAGCTAGAATTGGCTAAAAAATTAAATATTGGCAAATTGGTTAAGTGTAGTAATGTTTATGTTTATAACGTTTATATGTATGTTTATAAACAGTGCACTTTTCTAATGTTTATATGTATGTATCTCCTATGGTTGAGTTCTACAATCTCATGTGCATAGATTATGATTGAATTCTTCTTGCCTAATTGTGCTGTCACAGTTTGGTTATATATTACTACTTAATCAAAGGGAATTACTGATTATACTAGTTTCTTGCTTTACTAATTATATGTTTTTTATTCTGTTTTATGTTCTGATATCAAGGTATTTTGTATTCTATTTCTTGACTTTGATTGTTGATTATTGATTGTATGCTTTAGAATTAATTGTAATATTAGTTATTATAATGTCAAATGTTAATTAGGCCATGTCATCAAATCCTACCACCAATCTTTCCGCTCAAGATGAATGTAGGACAAATCCATCAAGTGGTGAATTTGTTGCCCCTAATGCTTCAACCCCTAATGCTTTAACTCCTGATCCAGCTACAACCCAAATTTGTTGCCATCTTTTGGTTCTTGCTTAATAGAGAAATCAAACTTTAGCCTAGAGCTAGCCTACACAGATTGGTGTCATTTGTCGATGTCTATTTGTAAAGTTTCTGGGGTAGTGATTGCCTGATCCAAGGTGTTGTATTCCTCAGATGCTTTTCCTCTTGATTAAGAATGTTTTCATGCATCTCAATGAAGGAGAATTATTAGAAAATATATACAGATGAGAAGCAAGAAGGAGATAAAATGGTGAGATATATACATACATATATATATATATATATATATATCTATGTCGTAATAATTCGAAAAGCAGTATTACACTATTTTTATCATTCATTATTACCTCTCATGTGTAAATCTAGTTAACATGTCAAAAAATTAATCTTTTTATATCTCTTATTAATTTAGTTATCATTCATTATCTTTTTATTTATCTTATTAATTTAGTTATTACTCATTATCATCGAAGAATAGGTATGTGGAGTTTTAGTTAAATTCACGAAAAAAAACTAGTCGTTGGGATGTAATATGTAACCAAGTGTGTCCTTATACTGATGAGCTTGGCTCAATAACCCATTAAGATTATAGAAACAACCCCAAGTTGAAAACCAAATGCTTCCTCTATCCTATTCTGATTGTCATAACTAATATGATATTTTTGTGAAGCAAAAATTTTTACATGTGTATATGTTAACATAATGATTTTGAATAAAAATATTCTTCGCGTGTGTAGTTATGAATAAATCATCAAACTAAATAAATAAATAAATAGTAATCAATTTAATTACGTCAAAATTCATGTGTTTGATGTATTCTAGAATAATTATTATCAACTAAGGTTAAGTTCTCTGTTCCTACATATATTTATATGTGGCCTATTCTATACGTAATAATATGTATTTCAAGACAGGTCAATTAAAGAAGCATAACACATTTGATTGTAGTTTGCTGTATAAGAAGATCTATAATTTCTTCAATGTTACTTTTGATTGTCTCAAATAATATACACTTGTATGGAATCAGATACTTTCCTACTTAACTAAAACACATGTACCAAAGAAAAAACGAAAACACACAACTATAGTGAAGCTGAAATCAGCTGATTTTGTTAAACTTTTTCTTGAGGAAGACATCCGTAAGTATCGTCTCTGATTCGAGTTTATAAATTTCAGTAGTTTCCAAGCCTGCGCATAAAACAAGTAATAATACAATTAAAATAAAATATTCTAATTAAACACCAGGTGTCAAGTTCATGACACTATTAATCATGCGCTTGCACTTATTTTTATTTTTTAGTTAATGAAGATTCTAAATTATTTAATGTCATTTTATTTTATTATTTTTACCCACATTAGTTCGCATTTTCTCTTAACCTTGGATTAAAATGACAGTAAAACTTTATTTTGATTGCCCTTCAGCTCTTCTGTCAATAAGAATTCTAATAAGTTTTATGTTGCTGGTTGATTCCAATATTTCATCTTGCAATTGATAAGAGAGTCTGCTTGTGTTGTGTGTTTAACCCAGTAGCCTAAGCCAAACACTAATCGATTTCTTCTTCCTTTGCTTGCCCTCTCAAGGCGTCCACTTGAATTTTTTTTTCTTTTTTTTTTATCGTAAAATAATCCCTTCATTATACCACCCCACCCCCCAATCCTAAAAAAATTTATATTATTGATAGGATATAGATTACACTTATTTTAAAAATTCAAATCGTTAGTTGTTATAATCTTAGCCTTTCATGTTTGGATCTTTTGACATATGATCTTTGTTTGTACTATAAACTCTGGAAGAATTTACAGCCAGAAATACACGGAAAATATTATCTCAACAATTATATTGTATAGCCACTCAAAGCTCAAAACCCTAGACTATACATGACGACCATCTATTTCTCCCCAGTATATATATATATATATATATATATATATATATATATGTGTGTGTGTGTGTGTGTACATCTATTCACCATTTATTGGTGCTAAATAGCCCTGTCAAAATTTATTTATGCACAGCAGCGTTCTTCGTAAAGGCGAGTCCGAAATCACTCATATTTTATGGGCCCTTCTAGTTCCAATTCTTTTTGTGAAAGTGATATAGACAATTTAACATATCACAAATATAAATATCTTTAGCTTAACCGTGCATCTATCTAGTTTAGCCATTCCGCTTGGGGATCATCAGCCATATACGAAAAATGATGATATATAAAAGTTCAATTAGATTGCTGAGATTTTTAAAGGAAATGAACGCGACAAGGGAGAAGAATTTTAGGATGGATTTTTATATTAACCCTGCATAATCAAACAAGGCTAACACGAAATGATTTTCAAAAGTTTCTGGACAGCGGATCGAATAATATAACTTCTAGAAGATATATAATTTTGCGTGAAGTAACAATACGGTTATCCCTCCATTACTTGATGTATAATAGATGTGAAATTTTGCCACACAGTGCCGTCTCATGGTCTCTGGTGGTTAATTTTGGCAAATTTCTTTGTATTTCTTCTTCTCAACCAATAATTTTCGTATAAATTGTTTATAGCCTAATTAAATAGAACCAATGATTTTCACGTTTCCAAGTTGATTTTCACTCAGTCTATGCGTCGATCTGATTACGGTACCATTGTGGCTCAAAATCATTTGTTTTGTAGTGCATATTAGAGTTACAAAGTGATCCATTCAGTAGACAGAACCATAACTTAAGTTTCCATGGTAAAAATATTTTCTTCATTAATTGATCACCAAAAGACTACACGTTCATGAACTAGTGAAATTAAACTTAAGGACAATAACGTTACTAATTAATGGAGAAAGAAGATCATCACTAAAGAAAGCAACAAGACATTGTCCAAAAAATAATCTTTTTATTTCTCTCATTAATTTAGTTATCATCTATTATTATCGGGGATTAGGTATGCAGAGTTTTATTTAAATTTACGAAAAAAAATTTAAGAGTCATTGGGATCTAATATACAAACCTAATTGGATAACTGAATCTCTGTGTGCAAATAAATCTTAAAAGCAACCCAAGTGTGTCCTTACATTGATAAGTTTGGCTCAATAACCCATTTAAGATTACAACATAAACACAACCCCTAGTCTACCTAAGTTGAGAAGTGTATTTATTAACACAAACATTTGGAACGAAAATATTCTTCCTGCGTAGTTATGAATAAATCAAGCCAAATAAATAAAAATGGTAGTAAATTTTATACATTGATATTCATGTGGTTAATATCATATAATAAATATTATCTAAGGTTAGGTTATCCGTTCATATAATTGATCTATTTTACACCTAATAATATGCAAGTTTTAATATCATCAAACATTGATATTTATTCAGCCGAAATATTTCATGGATGGATCAATCACAAGGAACGTAACAAATTGGATTCATAATTGCTCTACAACAAGATACATACATAGAGACACATATAAATACATACACACACATATGTGTGTGTGTGTGTATATATATATATATATATATATATTACTTTTTGTTGTAGGTCTACATATAATATAATATAATATACACCTGTATGAATTAATCAGACATTTTCCTGGTTAATAATTAAAAGCACTTGCTCCAAAGAAAAAAAGAAAACGTGCAACTACTGGGAAGCCTAAATCAGCTGGATTTTGTTTATAACTTCTTTTCGAGGAAAACATCCGAAGGCACTCTCTGATTCGAAGGAAGGACGTCTTCAATAGTTTCAAAACCTGCCCATAAAACAAATAAATAGAAAAATTAATGAGGATAAATTTAATTAATAAAATTAAAATTAAAATTAATTAATGAAGAATATAAATGATTTTAAGCTAGTGAATGTTAAGAATGATTTTAAGCTAGTGAATGTAACATTAATTATTTTACATACATAGCTAATCAAAGTTCAAATGTACATGACCATCTGTTTTCCACACTATCTCTATTTTGATGACTAGTTAGTGCTGAAATAGCCCTGTTGAAATTTATATATGCGAAGCAGCCGTTCTCTGCAAGGCAATTCCATAATCACATAAGGTTGTGTCTCATTTTATATGTTTAGGAACTCTTCCTCGTAGATTTAGGTTATGTTCCATATAGTCCTGTTGAAGTTCATTTGTTTGACATAGTTGTAATTAACAAAATTTCTTTTGTGAAAGTAATCAACAATTTAGCATAACATAAATATATATATATATATATATATATATATATATATATTAGCTTAACCGTGCATCTATTCTGGCCATATATCGCTTGGGATCATCACACATATAAGGTGAAAGACTTTTTAGTCCTCCAATTTTTGCCGAATACCCAAACAGGTACCACAAATATGAAACATATTCTTTTCAATCCCTGAGATTGATAAATGTTTATCAAAATTAATAATCGACCATTTGTCTACCCTTGAGCATCTTTATATATATGTCGTCCAAAAAAAGAAAAGAGAAAGACAAAAGACACACATTTGTAACATTATTAGTCATATAAAACAAGTGACAATTGTGTTCATCATTGCCTATTTATCGCACTAATATCTATTAGTGACGGTACATTTCAAACACGAAATCATTTTCAGAAGTCTCTTGATAAAAGGAAATAATATCACTTAAGATATCATTTTGCATGAAGTAACAATTATCCTCCATTACTTGAATTATAATGCTAGATGATAGATGTGAAACTTTGCCACTTTGTGCTAGGTCAACGGTGCTGGTTGGCAGATTTCTTCTTCCATATTTCTTCTTCTTAACCCATGATTTTTGTTCCTAGCTCATTGATTTTTTAACATTTGATTTCATGTCACGACCCAATTTGCCAAGCTAGTCTCTTGCAACATTAACTCATTAATGATTCAAGTTCGAGAGTGACGATATCGGTAATTTTTGCTCAGCTCGTTTATATATAGATATGATCAGGTTACATGTATAACAAAATCATTTGTTTTGTACTAGTGGAGTTAGAAATGACCCATTCAGTAAACAGATCCACCATTTTCATGGTAAAATATTTTCTTCATTAATTCACCAAAGACACAAATACACGTTCATGAACTGAAATTCAAACTTAGGACAAAGAAATAAGATTACTAAGCCAGGAAGAAGACCGGCGACACTAATAAAGGAAGCAACAAGCCCATGGTCAAAAGATTAAAGAAGGAAGTAAGCCGGCGGCAACTCAAAAGCAGCACAAACCGACCTACATTAAACCTTCTTTCTTAGAAATACATTGGTGAGAACGTCTTCTGATTGCAGTGATGCTTTCAGCAGTCGCAAACCCTGCAAATAAGCAAACAAACAGTATTTCAAATGAGATGTAACTTTCACGAAGTCAATTAATGATAACATGGCTATTTTCTTATTCACAAACCTGAGAAGGAGAATTGATTATAGTTATCATGATTGCTGTAGTAATATCAAATAACATCAGACATCAGATTTTTTTTACGTTACCTCATCCATGTTCAAATGAACTACTTTTTCCTCCAAATCTCCCAAGTCCTTAACTTTGAAAGTGTTTAGCAGCATGAGACTGGAGATGGAGGACATAGGTTTCACTTGCAAATCATCCATGATCATGTATGTTACCACCCCTTTCACAAAACCACCCTCATCTCTTTGTGCAACTACTCCACTTCCACCAGCAGATGCCACAAAAGTTAAAACTTTTGTTTAACTTAGAATTGCATTTAGGACAAGTAGCTTGAGGATTATCAGCCACATAGTTACAGCATTCCTGATAAGGAAACCTTGAGCAGCGGTATAGTGGTCCAATCGTGGTTGATGATGCAGAACCGCCGAGCAATAAGAGCGGCGCATTAGTGGAAGAGGGGCTCAAAGGTTTGGGATTCAATACAATATTTTTGTCAGCAGAAGGCTGCATGTAAGTGTTGTTGAGACTCTCAAGGCTTCCATATAGCTTTCCCAAGCAACCCACCATGCCTTCCTTGGACAGACAAGTCACCACAGAACCAAGAGGGAACGAAAATATGTGAAACAAGAAATCGACGAAGTCTTTTGCTGCTTCAGCAAAAGGACTCGTTCAGCTTTTCTGTCAACAAGCAGCTTCAAGCTAACTTTGCTGGCTGTTGCCATCTTTTCTTGCTTAAAGAAATAAAAAACTTAGCCTAAGCCACAAAGATTTGGTTCTGCTGGCGACGCCTTGCAGAACTTTATAGCTAGACAGCAACCTTTTGGTTGTCCACTCAAGTTAATTACACATTATTGGCATGCATGAGTGCGGGTTCTGACGCTTGAACTCTCCAATGTGCCTGGGAAAAGAAATTAATTGACTCCATGCTTCCAGCGGTGGACAGCAACCTTTTGGTTGTTCATCTTTTGTTTTGGTTGGTTTTTTTTTTTGTTCCTCTCTTTGGGAACATTTGAGGTACGCATTTGCTTTATAAATAATTTCGATAAATTTCACGTGTCAATGCATTAAAGGATATTCACCGGATTAATAGATTTTTCTTTTTTATGATCTTTCCCATTGCATCTAGTCAAGGGTGACTTATAGCTTGTTTGGAATAGTCTTATCTTAAATTTAAAATCTGATAAATATCTTATTTGATAAGTGTCTGATAAGAAATAAATATCTGATACAATAAAATTGTTTGGTTTGTAAGCTCAAATGCTGTTGTAAATTACTTTGATAATAATGTTATCCACTTTGAGTCATGGTATTTTAATTTTATAATTAAATTATAAAATATAAATATTAATTAATTTTTATTTTTGTTTTAAAAATTTTTAATTTTTGTATTTTGAATTTTTAATTTTTAACATTTTTTATTTTTTCATTTTTTTAGTTTTTAAATTTTATTTTTTTAATTTTTAATTTAAAATTTAAATTTTTTAATCATTAATTTTTTAATTTTTAGATTTTTTATTTTTAATTTTTAATATTTTATTTTTTATTTTTTATTTTTATTTTTATTTTTAACTTTTTAATTTTCTTTAATTCTTTTATTTTTTAATTTTTAATTTTTAAGTTTTTAAATTTTTATTTTTAATTATTTTTTAACTGATAAGATATAAGATAAAATATAAGTACCCTAAACCCAACTTATTTTTTATAACTACAAATAAGACATTTTATGAAAAGTATCTTATAAATATCTTATAATAAACTAATAACAAATAATCTTTTTTATATACATTGTTAAATAAAATAAGTATCTTAAAATAAGACCCAAACAAACACCACACTAATAAGTTCAGAGGTCTAAAACATTTCTTTCTCAATCAACATTAAGCAAATCTATTTAATATCTCATGAGCCATTGTTTATCTTAGGTAAGATTTCACTAATTTTAGTTTTGAAAAGCTTCTTTTTGCTGAAGCACAACTACTAGAACTGTTAGTGTTATTCTATAGGTAATATGTACATTTGTAGAAGAATCAAGTCTTTTTTATATGATGAATTGGAGCGTTATCTTTTATATGTACAAACTCTCTTAGAACTTGAAAGTAAATCTAAATTATTAATATTTGAGCAACTAATGATAGGGTTATATGTTGACCAATCAGTTGAGAGAATGATATTTATTAGAGATTGTGGGGCTTTTTTCTTTATGAGTTTTTCTTTTTCAAAAAAATAAAAGTAAATTCGATAACTATTTTTCACAATTATATAAACTATAATAGTAATATTTTAAAATATAGGGCCATAAAATTTTTGGGGCATATACTTACTTTAACCTTGATCCACCACTGCATCTAGTGCTACTCCAAGTGATGACCGAATTAAATGGAACTGAGTAATCTTTTTCTTTTTTTGTTCATATCAATGTCATTTTCTTTAATCATTTTTAACCGCATTAGTTCTCCTTTTTTCTCTTAATTTTGGATTAAAATGAAGGTAAAAGTTTATTTTGATTGCATTTTTAATTTTATTTGAAAATATAATTAATATAAGTAATTGGCAAAGGACCATACAACAAATTGAATTATAAATGCTGTACAATAAGATATATATACAACTTCAACGGTAATTTCGATGTCTCAATATATATGTGTATATATAAAATAGATAGCATGCTACTAGCGAAGCCGAAATCAGCCGAGGGATACAAAGAAGATTGACGACCTCGTCTAAGACCGCCCGATGTTAAGCTTCTTCCCAAGAAACACATCAGTAAGAACCGTCTCTGATTGCAGGGACGCTTTCAGCAGTTTCAGCGCCTACCCATAAAACAAAATAGCACAATTAATTAGGATAAAGGAAAAGAAAAGAATCTGATTAACAAAAGCAGTAAAGTTTCATGAAATGAATCAATTTTTAACGTACTTCGACTTTGCTGAAATCGACAACTCTTTCCTCCAAGTCTCCCAGGTTCCTAACGTTCAGCTTGCTTAGCAGCGTAATGCTGGAGATGGTGGACATGGGTGTGACCACCAAATCGTCGGTGATAGTGTACGTAACCACCCCTTTGACATAACCAGCCCCGCCGGGGTCGGCTGCCGCCTTTCCACCGGCAGGTTGCACATAAGTCATCTGTCTGCTAAGCTTATTCTTGCAATAGGGGCAAATTGCTTGAGGATCATCGGCCACATAGATGTCGCAACTGGAATAACTACTAGACGAGCAACGGTATAATACTCTCGTGGTTGTTGATGAGGCAGACACGCTGGGCAGCAAGAGTGGCGCGTTGGAAGACAAGGGTTGTGTTGTGGGATTCAATATATAGTCTTTGTTTGCAGAAGGCTCCATGTAAGTTTCGCTCAAACTCTCAATGCTTCCGTGCAACTTTCCTAAGCAGCCCACTTTATTTTCCTCCGACAGAAGATTCACCACCGAGCCAAGAGGCAACAGGAAGATTTCAAACAAAAAATCGACGAAGTCTTTGCTGGCTTCTGCGAAGAGGACTCGCTCCGCCCTTCGGTCAATGAGGATTTTTAGGCTGGTTTTGGTGGTTGATTCCATCGTCTTGCCTTGATACAAAACAGATAGGCTTCTTTCCTTAATTTATGCGGTGGCAGCTTTTCTTGCGTGGCAATTCCAAAATCACAGTTAATTACAGTTGACAGACTAATAAATAAAGCAACTGATATTTGATCTTTATAATACTTGCTTTAAAAAAAACTTCTAATTTTTGCCTCTAGTTCAAACAATAAAACCAAATTCTCCCATTTCGAATAAATCTACAAGAACAGCTAAACGGATCCTATGCATCTTAAATGTAATAATAAAAATACTACAAGGAGTAGTTAAGAGCCCCTTATCTATGACTCAGCTTGAATAATATAACGACCCAAATCTAACTACTAATATGTCACCACATTTAAGTCTAACCAATTGGTCCAAAATGCTTAAATCGGTAATGATAATAGTAATGAACCCAAGTCATTATGAAGTCCACACAAATCTCACACATAACTGATGTGAGATGAGGCGTTACAAACTCTCTTCCTTAAAGACGCAATGTCCCTTTAAGGCCCAAAACACAAACAAAACAGCGCCACAGTCCAGGACCCAAAGCACATGGAATTCGCCCAAGCTATTTTGATACCACCTATAACAACCCAAGCTCAACTACTAGCCTACCACCACACTTGAGCTTAATTAACTAGCCCAAAATGCTTAAGTCGGTAATGACAATAGTAGCGAATACAAGTCATTATAAAATACACAAATCTCACAAAAAACTAACCTGGAATGGGGCGTTACAAATAGAATAGCTTTAATAATATAATGGATGACAAGGCCAGATATGGTCTCCAACAATAAAATGTGCACATTTCTTTCCTAGAAGTAATACATAACAAAGTTTTATAATCCCAGATTAAATACATCATATGGAATTACAAAAAAAAAATTTAATAATAATAATATTATAAGTTGTACATGGTTAAATTGTAAATATATTCTTCATTTGAAATTTTATCAAAATTGGGTAATATCCTATATAAATTGCAAAGGAGAAAAGGATCACTATAATCACTCAAGAAACTAAAAAAAGGAGACATATGTACGTACATATATAGAACTAACAAGCACCTTTATAAAGCTGAAAATAAAGACAGAGACAGATATATAAAACTTACAAATGTATATACAGCGGCACGCATATAACTGATAACGAAGATAGATATATATATATATATATATATATATATATATATATATATATTGTTCGGATTGCGTATTTTTAAAGGAAAGGAGCCTTCTATCATCTCCATATTCTTTAATTTAATCAGAAGATGCAATCTTCCGATCTGACAGTTAACGTGGAGGGAAAACAAAAGTGAAACTTGGGAGAAGTTTTCGCCAATCCATTCTTGCGTCATGAATATAAAAATAAAAAGAAAGTATATTAAATAATTTTTGCATTTAAAATCATCTTTTCCTTCCCTTCTCTAGTCAAAATAAAAGAAAATCATAAAATCTTTTTTTCCTTTTATCATATTATCTTTCCCCAATCCAGGGTATGAAACCTCTTTGTGCATGACGTGCATGTTTTGCATAGGCACGATGCTGCTGTTTGAGTGTTTCGTAAGAAATCCATCCATTTTGTTTGGTGAATATGTTTGTTTGATAGAAGAACATCTCTAACACAATCTCCTTGTATAATTTTTTTCATATATACCAATGAAGAAAAATATAAATTCAATACTTAATTGAATAGAAAGATGATGGACCTATGTGCTTCTCCTAAATGTGGAAGCAAAATCTAATTCTAAACTAAGTTGAAATCAATAGAATGATTAGTCCCGAATGCGAAAGCAAAATCTAATTCTAAACAAATTCGGCTGTAATTAATATAATGATTAGTGGAGTCTTACGATGTATTAGATGAATCTCCTTATCTCTACAGTTTAAATTTTTTCTTGTGCTGCAAGATAGTGTACTAATAGTGTAAGTTTTTTCTTCTTTTTTTTCTTGAGTTCTACGTATATGATATGTAAGAATGCTTATCAACACATCTTCAATGCCTTTCATAGTTATCTAATTAGGGTTACATAGTAATTAACAAATTAAACAAAAATACCCTTAGATAAGTAGCTATCCCTGTAGACCTGACTATATCCTACAATAATTTGTTGGTACACATGTTCTCCAACGAGTTCCTTACATCTTGGACTATAATGAAAGAAAAACTCTCTAGCTACATTTAGGGGAACAAAACCAATCCCCTACCCATCCCCTAAACATTCTTAAGATAAATTAATGAATGATGAAATATAACGAGAGTTTTCAGAATAGCTTTATACATAGCGTTTAGCATTTTGACTTTCTATTTAGATATTTATTTTTGTTCAATAAAATAGCTTTTTAAATTAGCATTTAACATTTTATTTAGCTTCTATTAGACGTTATAAATGTTAACGTTTCATAAAAAAAAGGTAGTGTTTTAACTTTTTTTCTTCATTGTATCCCTAAGGTATTGGCGATAAGGACAAAATTTATCAAATGGCATTAAATTTTATCTGTTATTGGAAACCAAATGTGGATTAAATTTTATCAGCTAATTCTTATTTATCTCCAATTTTTTAATAATGCAAGAAAAAAATACAATAAACAATAACAAACTATTTTATTAACACCCTATTATCAAATTTACCTTGCCATATCAAATTTTGCCTGATTTTAATTAACACCCTAATATCAAAATATATCTACAATTTTTTAGCAAATTAAAATTTGCATATATTAAAGAAAAAATATGATTATTTTATTATCATTATTACTATTAAAATTATAAATTAAATATATTACCCTATTCAATTATAATAATAATAGAAATAATAATTATTATGAAATAACAATAATGACATTAATGAGATGATTCTGATATCCTTTATGTCATTTTGCAATTTATTAGCTAGCTAAACAACTAATTTTACCAAACATATCTTTTTTGACAACTATTTTTTTTTTTCTGTAAAGAGGCAAACCGCAAAATTTCTTTATTCATCAAATGACATAAAAATAAACCATGGCTGTTTGAGTACAGCTGCAAATTTAACCAAATGTAAAATTAAAGTGTAATATAAGGAATTGTCAATTTATCACATTTGATGATGCCTTGCAACAAACGGTGCCAAATGTAAAATTAAATTGTAATATAAGAAATTGTCAATTTATCACATTTGATGATGCCTTGCAACAAACGGTGCTCTTCCAGATTATTAGTGTGTTTGGAATAGTCTTATTTTAAGATACTTATCCTATTAAAATTTGGAGCTATATTATAATATTTAAGATATCCATCATATATTCTATAATTATAAAAATAAGATATGATAGATTGCTTATTTCTTACAAGATAAAAAGTATAATTTTATTTTAAATTTTCATAGTATGCATGATGAAATTTCTTAAATCTTATAATATCTACCCTCATTTTAATAGGATAAGTATATTAAAATTAGGGTATAACAAACAGAGTATATGAATCACTCTGTACTCATTAGATCTCACACCTTAATTGGCAAGATAATCCACCGCTTTATAGATAGCTAGTTGAACAACTAATAACTAACAATTAAAATATAATAGCTATTAGCTATCCAAATAGTTATCAGCTATTTAAACAACTAATTTTGCGAACAAACCAATATCAAGTTGTTATCAGCAATACACAGTATAAATAAATTAATATAACAAAAAAGACAAAACTATTAGAAAAGTTTTAAATTAGAAATTAAAATAATGTCAGTAATTAAAAATATAATATTGTCATGATTAATGTATTAATATAAATAAAAACCATAAATTATTAAAAATATTTAGTTGAATTGAGAAATTAATTAAAAATACAAAGAGTATTACAATTAAAAATAAAATAATATAATAATTAAAATAAAATTAATTTTGAAAGCTAAAACTTTAAGCAAAGCAAAATTTTATGTCTGTGTAAAAATATAATATTATCATTATTGCAAAAAAATTTAAAGTAATGTATTCATAACCAAAAGAAATTGGAGTAAAGTAGAAATACGAGAGTTCAACATAGGGATATTATTGGAGTAAAAATAAAAATCCTTAGATTCAAGAGGGCTATTTATACAAATAATACTAGAGTATAACTTGTGTGATTCATGAGAAAAACGCATATTTTTATGTTTTTATTTATTGTTGATGGCTAAATGGATAAAATATAACTTTTTATAAGACTTAGTTTTCAATAGATTTTCAGTACTAATCATTTGTCTATTATAGATTTGCAGTAACAAATAAAATATTTAAATTAAAAAGGCAAAAATAAAAAATGATTTAATATGAGAAAAATAGAAGATGAATAGTATTTATGGAAGTTAACTCATTATATATATATATATATATATATGCAAGTTTAAATTTATTTATAAATATATATATATATATATACACATATATTTTATAAAATTTGATTTTTTGGATAAGTTTTGGCAACACATCATATTTTTCATCAGAAATTTGTAGTAATTGAGTAAAACATTTAAATTGAAAAAAATAAAAAAAATTGAAAAAGGAATACTATATGTATTAGAGTTTAACTAATTTTTTTAGGGAATAGTTAATAGAATAGAATTAAAACATGTGTTATTATAGGATATATATTTGAATTTAACACATTCTCAATAGAACAAATACTTTATAGGAAAATTCTTTTGAAAGAATCATTCAAGGATGAAAATTTAGCATGACAACTCAAACTGAACTCCATGCATAGATATCGATATTGATTATTTTACTTTTAAAATAATGGATATTAGTTTATACAATGTATAAATATAGCTTATGATTTAAAATTCTAAATTAGAAGTAATTTTATTTGACAAAAAATAAAGTTAAATTTAAATTAGGAAAAAAATATCACAACATGCTTTGGAACAAGGGAAAAATTTTGAAGGGAAAAATTTATGAAATAAAGATATGTGGTATTACTAAATATGAAATGAGGATTATTTGGCATTACAATATAGATTTCGATATTCATGAAATTTTATTAGTATAATATACAGATATAGAGATAGAGATATTTACATTATAGATTAATTCTAAAGTAATTTACAGACACTTGAAAAAAATTATATTAAGCAAATGTTTGTTGAATTTGTGCATTTTTTATATTTGAGTGATTTGACTTATTCAGGTGTAAAAATTTTATGTTGAAATAATCAATTATGTAGCTATATAATTAACCTTACTCAGAATAAGAAAAGTCTTACCAATAGCTAATTTGTCGAAACATTTATATTATAATATGAACCATAAATTCTATTCTATACAATATAATTGAAAAAATGAATTCATTAGGTTATAAAATTAGTTTGATAAGAAATTACTTCTCTAGTAATTTTTTCTTTTGCTTGAGGTCTTGAAAACAAGAATAATAATTTGGTCGTTTAGCTAATCTAAAAAGGAAAACAAAAACTCTTTTGTTTGAAACAATCCCAAAATTGACAAAAATAGTTGTATGGCCATTAAATGAAAAAAAATTAGTTTAGGAAATATTTTTTATCAATCAAAATAATAATTAATTTTTGAAAATTAAATTTATTAGTTAAGGAAAGATTTGTTATGAGAGGAAAAAATTTTGAGTGGGAAAAAATTAAATGTCATGATAATATGTGGCAGGGAAAAAGTAGGCATGAACTTTATTATATATATATACATACACACACTAGTGTAACACATGTACAATGCACGAAGAGCGACATGTATAATTGGATATATTAAAATTATAGAGTTATTGTATGTTACTAAATTGTTATTGAAATAATTATATACTATAGAATTAATAAAATAATGATTGATATATTTAGAGAAAGGAAATAATATTAATTAAATTAAAATATTTAATACAATAATGGAATTGAATAAATGATAGAAAATAAAAAATTGATCTAAAAATAGGCATATTTAATTGATAAGTAATTATGAAAAGCTTATCATACAAAGTACCACTTGTCAGTACCAAATTAAAACTTATTTTTTTTTATTATATATTATAGATAGATTTATATATTTATATATATATATATATATATATATATATATATACCAATATCTGACCAAGACAAACTTTTCCAAAGATAAACAAATCATTTTGAGAAATAATTCAAACTTACATTATTTTTGGAATAAAATTTTTTTATATTATCTATATGTATCTATATATATATATATATATATATTATAAACAGAGTCCGTGTCTATTTGATCTATGCCACGTGTAGTCATGACATTTCATTTTTTTTTTCCCTTGAATAATTTTCCTCCTGTAACAGATCTGATCATAACTAATAAATCTAATTACCAAAATAAAATGATTATTTTTGTTAATCAGTAAAAGTTATTTCTTGAAATAATTTTTTTCATTAAGTGGCCATACAGCTATTTTGCCAATTTTTGGATTACTTTATGCGAAACATTCTTATTCTCCTTTCAATAGGAAATAATTTAACATATAACACTTTATCTTCTGAACTAAAAATTATCCCATAAACCAACTTTTTCCACTTAATGAGCATATGATTATTCTGGTCAAGTTTCATAATACAACACACATATATATGCTATTTTAGATAATGTCACATGTCATCCCCTCTTATAACTCTTTTCTGCCTAAAAATATTTCTTATCAAAATAAATTGAGCATTATTTTAGTCAAGCAAAAATTATTTCATAAACTAATTTTTTGTTGTAATATATATTTATATATTATATAGTAGAATACATGCATTTTCAATCAGTGTTGCATATCCGTATTTCTTGAGTTTTTTTAACTCTAGAAGAATATTGAACCTGCTCCTATAGTGCAAATCATTTCTTAATCTTCGTTATGATTATTTTTCTAAGATTATTTGATAGTTTAAAATCAAAAAATTCAATTGGATATTTGAGAAAATATCAAAAATTTATCTTAGTAATACAACAACATAATTTACTATCAAGTTTTTAAAGGTAAACAAATAATGTCTTCATGAAATCATACTCTTCAATCTAATCGTATTAATCTTTATTACATTGCACTTCAATAAAATAGTATAGTATGAAAACAACTTATAAGTACATAATCTTACAATATCTTACTCTATATATTATATAAGACAAGGTCATATCTATCTTTTAATGTCACATGTTCTAAAATAGCTTCAACTCGAATAAATATTAGTATTATTATTATTGTTGTTGTTGTTGTTGTTGTGGTTATCTATAGATATATTTACAATATAATTCTTCTTCTTCTTCTTCTTCTTCTTCTTCTTCTTCTTCTTCTTCTTATTATTCTTATTATTATTATCTATATATATATAATTACAATAAATATATTATTCATCTTCTATACTGTTCATTTCTAGACCAAATCTTTTTACTAATTGTACTTTCTAATTTTAAATATTCTATCTAATTATACTATATCTTTTATAGAAAAGATTGTTGAAAACTTACCAATAATAAGACTTTAAAAAACATACATGTGCTAAAACTCTATGTAAAATAATTCATCGGTTTTTAACCAATGCAGTGTTGCATCCATTTTAAAGTTTATTAAATGATCTTTTTAATTAATATGCAATTTATCATATTTAAATATTCTAACATTAAATATAATACAACTTCTAAATCATGAGTTAACCTAATATGTAAATATTTTTTCCTTTTTTAGTCTAAATAATACAAATGGTCAAAATTATAAGCAAAGGAAAAAATTTATATAATACATATCTTCAATTTGCAAGGACACTGATGATGGCATTGCATCTGGCTGCATGCAAACAGTAAAGAAATTAAGGTTTTCTATCTCTTTTTTTTTCCCTGCCACACAAAGGTCATTCATTACAAAAACCAAATCAAAGTTACAACTTTTAGCCAATACCTATTCTGTCATTGCCTAAGATTGCAAGAGAATGAAGCTGAGCAGGCAGGCAGCTAATCCGATTTACTGGCAATGCATGATTGCGGACTGCTTAAGCAATGAAATTACAAAGAACCAGTTTGGTTTTCCATTTTAGAGAGCCAAATTGACTTTTGCAATCTAGAAGTTAGTTTTAAAAAAATGAGAATGTTTGGTTTTTCAATTTAAAAGTTGATTTGAACGAGAAGTTGACGGAGTTTTGGCCCTCAAATGGAGAAGTTAAAACTTTTTACTTCTTCTTTTGTAGTTTGCAGGAAGGAGTTTTCAAAAACTTTAAGACAAAAATGTTCTCATTGTTCTAATTATTAATATTTTCTTGAATTACAATTATAATTAGAAATACATACAATATAATAATTAAAAATAAAAAATTAAATTAAAAGTTTAAATTTAATAAAAATAAAATAATAAAAATTAATAAAATGTATAATAAATAATTAAATCAATTTAATAATAATTAATTAATAATTTTGATAATAAATCAAATTAATAAAAATATTTTATTTAATAATTATGAAAAATAATTATTAGTTAACTATAATTTCTTTAAAACTTGTTCAAACAAGTTTAAAATATAATCAAACTAAAAATGTATATTATATAGAACAAATAATAGTTTATTATTAAAAGTGTTACAATGCCTCTTTTAGTAATTTAAACAATCAACCATTATTTTTAGATATAAAATTAATCATCATCTCGTTTAATAAAAAGCCGTTTCATATAAAAATAACCAAACATATTTCTATTTTTTACCAAAAGTCTTTTTAACCAAAGTCTATTATTTTTAAATGTAAAATACTTTTTTGCAAAACAGTATTTTCAAAACTGAAAGCGAAACTAACGCCAACTCTATTAGCAGATCTTTTAACGAGAGCAATCTTAAATCCAAGATTTCTATTGAGGATAGCCAAAATTTCAGCCTCTTCCGTAGAGATGCTAATTTATTAGTATTGTAATTTCCCAATGCTTACTAATAAATTAGATAACTAAATTAATCTTCATGTCAAAATGGTTTTATGACTTTAATTTATTTAAGAAAAGAGAGAATTTAAATTATCCCGTTAGAATATTGAAATAATCCTCCCTAGAGTCGTTATTTCTTCATTTGGTTGCAATGAATGCGCTATGTTTCCAAATATATATATATATATATATATATATATATATATATATATATATATATATATATATTTCTTTATTGCTCGCATAAAGCGAGATGCAGTGCCATCATCGTTGTTCTTGCAAATTGAAAATATGTATTATTTACATTATTTCCTTTGCGTATGATTTTGACCATTTGTATATTATTTAGATTTGAAAAAGGGAAAAAAAGTTTACATATTGGGTTAAGGAGATTTTTACAAATAGTCCTTATTGTTTACAATAAATATGTCCTTATTATTTTAAAAGTGATATATTTGGTCTTTAATATTTGTAAAAAGTCAATTTGGTCTCCTCTTGTTTAAAAAATAATCTATTTAGTTTTTAATATTTACAAATACTGTCAACTTTTGTGAAAAATATCAATTTCTATCCCTGTTAATTAGTTATGTGACCATCATATGACAATTTTTAGGCTAAAATGAGGATTAATTAGATCACTTCTTACAAATATTAGGGGACCAAATTGGTTACTTTTAAAATAATAGGGACCTAAGTAACATTTTTGAATATATTAAAGACCAAACAAGTTATTTTTAAAATAATAGGGACCAAATTAATACTTTCTATAAAAATAAGACTATTTGTGAAATTTGTCCTATTGGGTTAACCCATAGGTGTTGAGTTATATTTAATGTTAAGATATTTAAACATGATAGATTATCATATCAAAGAGATTATTTAACA
Source organism: Cordia subcordata (assembly GCA_028554755.1). Lineage (NCBI taxonomy): Eukaryota > Viridiplantae > Streptophyta > Magnoliopsida > Boraginales > Cordiaceae > Cordia > Cordia subcordata. The sequence continues at coordinate 25,679,054 of JAPTOF010000003.1, read as the reverse complement.
AACTTTAACTAATACAACAATGAACCGATTAGAAAAGTTAATAATTCATTTCTCCTGTATATATAAATAGTCAAAAACGGCTCCAAGTTCTCTCCACGTATATGGAAGGAAAGAGACCGTTAGAATTGCCTAAGCACAAACCTTTCGGTTGTCCATCGAATTTATTGGCAGAGAGTTGGGCTGTGACGCTTTCAAATGTTAATAATTAATAAATCCGCCCTTGCTATATATACGGTGGATGAGATATACATGAACACAACGATCTTTTGGTATGAATAGAAGTACTAGCTTACCTACGAAAACGAAATACAAAATCTTATGGTAACCTCATATTTAAATATGGAACCATGAAATCGGAAAACAAACTTAAAAACAAAGAAACGATGACAAATAAAAGAGAAATTAAATAGAGCAAGAGTACATATTTTCTCCAATCTAACGCTACTTGTTCATGATAACTGAGGAAAGAGCATAGAAACAACAAAAGACAGAGCAGAAGAAGAACATGAAGCTGAACGTTAAGGAAAAAAGCGTACGCAATTACAAGCCATGCCAAAACCTATCTCAGGAAATACAAAGAAGACTGATGTTTATACAAAATCACTCATGTTGAGCTTCTTTTCAAGAAACACATCAGAGAGAACTGTCTTTGACTGCAGCGATGCTCTCAGCAGCTTCAACCCCTGCGCACGAAATGTAACAAGAAATTTAACACAACCATATCTTTACCACTATATATATATATATATATATATATATATATATATATATATATATATAATTTTAGGTTCGTACCTCATCCATGCCCAGATAGGCATCTTTTTCCTCCAAGGCTCCCAAATCCTTAACGTTGAACCTGTTGAGCAGCGTAATACTAGAGATGGATGACATAGGTTTGACTTGGAGATCATCCATGATCATGTATGTTACCACCCCTTTCACATAACCACCCTCATCTTTCTGAGCTGCTCCATGTCCAGCAGCTGCCACATATTTCAACTCTTTGTCTAGCTTAACGTTGCATCTAGGGCAAATTGCTCGAGGATCATCGGCCACATACTCGTTGCAAATCGATTGAGAAACAGAACTACTGAAAGGAGAAGGCTGGATAACGAAGTTTCGGTACCCAGGACAGCTATATAATTTCCTCGTCCGTGATGATGCGGAGTCGCCGAGCAATAAGGCAGAACTACTGGAAATGTGGGGTAGTGTTTTCGGATTCAATACATGATTTTTGTCGGCAGAAGACTGAATGTACGTGTCGTTCAAGTTCTCAATGCTTCCACACAGTTTCCCCAAGCAACCCACCATTTTTTCTTTGGACAAGAGACTCACCACCGTGCCAAGAGGCAGGGAAAAGATGTTAAACAAAAAATCGACCAAGTCTTTTCCGGCTTCAGCAAATAGGACTCGTCCACCTTCTCTGTCAATGAGAAGTTTCAGGCTCACTTTCTTGGTTGATTCCATCTTGGTTTCTGCTTGATCTCTAGCGCCTAAGCCAGCCAAACTGGTAGGAACTAATTTTTCTATTTCTACGCACAAAGGGGGAAAAAAAAGGGAATGAAAAATTTAACATTAAGCATCCTTTAACACGCATAGGTCATACATTATTAAGCACAATAAATAGATAATCAATATCCTCTCTCTTTTTTAGATAAGGCGGTAACACAGTCTAAAAATTAAATCTTTTTATTAACTTATTTATTTATTGGGCTTAACATATATAATAAACTTGATTTGCTTATGGTAAAAAGACACACCAAGAAAATTTATTTGACATCTTCCACACACTTTATGCAAACAAAAATCTTTTCCAATGTAGTAACAACAAGCATCAATTCTTCATACACAAATTCCCAAAGCAATCAAATCTGAAGGGTAAAAAGAAAATTAAAGGAAAAAAAGTCCAAGAACATTCAAAAAAAAAACTTTCGAGATATCAACATTACTCAAAAACTCACGACATTTACTTGGCAAAATGGGAAGAAAATAGCATAAAATTCAAAATAAGATGCAAAATCTGTGAGGACAGACTTGGCAACACGCCAAGGAAAAAGGCATCAAACACAAAAGAAAAGAGAAAAGAAAAACACTAGTAGAAAAGTAGAAAGCCACTACTACTTACTATTCAAACAATGAAACAATGATGCAGAGTGGTCCTCCGTGACGTTCGAACTGATCAGTAACGGCAAGATAGCAAGATAGGCGTCAAACAAACGAAACACACACAACCCAGTACTGCACTAGTAGTAGTCAACACTCTCTCGCATGCATATAAACACTAGTTACATGCTCATTCGTATTATAAATTTGTGTTGATTTCATTCTTACTGACTTAGGAAAGGAATTTCCACGCAAGAAAAGAAAGACACAGTGAAGTGATGACGGTGCATGTTAATACACTCTCTGATATTTCTTTCTCTTTCCACAGAAGACCATCAGAAAAGAGAAGAGAGAGAGAAAAAGAGAAAGTGACGCCATTAGGAATCTTGATGTGATATGTTTGGTGGAAGAGTACATAAGAAAGGGTAGAATTTATTTTTAAAATGGGATATTATTTTTGCGATGTACGACGATATTAGACTTCAAGTTTAAAACCATTCAGAAATCGACAAAATTAATATATGTTATGCATGTAATACTTTATCTTCATTCTACATGTGTTTGATTTCATTTTATTCTTCGATAGTTTTGAGAACGAGGATTAAAGGTGTTATAAAAATAGATGACGAGAATTATTATGTCTGATTTTACAAACAAAAGGTGTAAACGTTGAAATGCTTGAAGTTAAGAGAGTTTGCTATATGAAGATTTTTTTTCATAAAAAATTACAGTCTGTTCGGATTGAAGGGAACAAATCGGGGTGTTGGAGGGAGGGGAGTTGGAGTTAATGGAAGGGTTTAAAAAATCATTCCTTTATTGGTATGAGAGAAGATGCAGGGGAGTTAGAGAGGAGAAGGACATCACCTCTTCATATACTTTATTTTTAATTTCTTTAAATTAGAATAAAATAAAGGAAGGAATGTGTCTCATATTCTCATATCTTTTATTTACTTATAAAATTTATCTTTTCCTTATATATTATCTTTAATCCAAACATAAAATATTTATGATTTTTTATATTCTTTTTTTTTCATAAAAATACTTTAATCCAAACAAAACGGTAAAGATAGTAATAAAGGAGATCTGGGAGGATACACATAAGATAACCGAAAGGTAGGACAAAAGACCTTTTTCGCTTTATGCAAAAGTGATCAATTTTTGTAGGCTAAAGCAATAAAGGAGATCTGGGAGGATATACATAAGATAACCGGAAGATAAGCCAAAAGCTCTTTTCCACTTTATGCAAAAGGTTTCAATTTTTGTCGGCTTTGACTGAATATGGGACAGACTTGAGATGGCTATAAAGGAGAAGAGTACGTATATATTTAAGCTTGCAAAAGCCATGGAGATAAAAATCAGATATTTGAAATTAATTAACAGAATGACATGCATTAAGTATGAGAATAAAATGATGTAAATCAATATATAAGAGGAGGTAAAAGGACTTTTGGAATAATAATTTTAATAAAATATTTTGGAACTCTAGATATAAATTGAGGGCAATTTAATAGGTAAGACATGAATTGGTAACTCTACAATTTTTATTGTCTTTTCTTTGGGTAACTTTTTGATATCAAATTAGAAAACAAGGAATTAAAATATAATCAAAAGCATGAGCACTAAAAATATGTGGGAACCTTAATTTCTCTCTTGTAACTTTCGTTTCCTCGATAACTAAGCAAAGAAATGCACCTTTTGGGGAGGTAAAAGGACTATTCGAATAATAATGTTAATAAAATATTTTGGAACTCTAGATATAAAGTGAGGGCAATTTAATAGGTAGGCTATGAATTGGTAAAGACAATTTTTTATTTTCTTTTCTTTGGCTAACTTTTGATATCAAATCAGAAAACAAGGAATTAAAGTATGATGAGAAGCATGAGCACTAAAAATATGTGGGACCCTTAATTTCTCTCTTTATGGGTGCAAATATCTTGATAGGGGATGAATTAAGATACTACTTGATTTTCATATTTAAAAATTCACCCAAAAATCAGCAATTACTTTCAAGCAAAATATCAAACACAAGATAGGCAATATAAGAAGATGTAAATAAATCAGTTAGAGGGTAGGAAGACAAACGATTTTAAGATGGTTCAGCTAAACCTACAATCACCGTCGAAGGACACTCCCCTTAGGACTTCAACAATCTTCACCAAATATAATTCTTCAAATCTTGGTGAAGCAAACCAAGTTTGACAATCTCTTTGAAGCCTTACCTTCAAAGAACCCAAGAGTTCTACTTTTTAGGATTTTCCCACACTCTTTCAAGTTTTTATCAATGTCTCTTCAAGATTTCTAAGCTTACAAAATGTGTATACAATCAAGAAAAATAAGAAATGATGTATAAAATGTGATTTCTTCTTTACAAGTGGATATAGCAATAGAAAGCTCAAAGATATTGCAAGATTAGCTCAAGATCTCAGCAAATGAAAAATGATAATGATTTTGCAAGCTTTTATTGATGATTTAATTGAGTTTTAAAGATGTATAGGGTTGGCAATGGGACCAGTGACTTAGGGTACCCGGCACGACCGACCCGTTAAAAATCTGATAAATATCCGTCCCATTAAGGACCAGGAACGATTAAAAATATCCATTAGGATTTGGGATGGAACTGGGATTGACCCCCGGATACCCGCATTCCCAAACCCGACTTCTAGAATCCGAGTATCGTTAAGTACCATGAATACACAGTACAACGGCACCTAATTCCGTCCTAAATATATATTACATTTAATTATATATATATCTATACCCACACCTTATTATATTAATATTTTTTTACATTTATTATTTAATTATAGTCTTATATGCATACTATTACACACTAAAAATGAAAAAAGTTGTTATTTTGTGGTAGTAATAAGGTTTGAATCCCTAACTTTTTACACTTTAAAACTTATCTTATGGAGAATTAACACTAAACTAGTATTTCATCTTTAAATTTTTTTTGTTTTGCAAATTTACTTATTATATGAAGTTATTTAATTAGAATCATATAATTTATATTAATATATTAATATATTTTATATTTATTAATCAATTATACTTATATTGGTAGCACTTTTTTGCATATTAACTAGGACTATATAAGAAACTACAGTAGTTAGAACTATAATAGAACTAGTTATATCCTATATGACTAGCTTAAAAATAATTGTATAAAAAATCATACTAATTCTAGTTATAATATATGATTAACTTTAGTTATAATTATACTAAATTAGAACTAAAATAGAAATTATATTAATTCTAACTTAATTTTAATTATACCTACCTTTGTTATGTTCTAACTTTGGTATATTGTTAACTTAATTTGAATTATACCAGATTCCAAACTCAACTCTTAAGATAATATAATAAGTTTAATTATATGGCTAAATTAATTTGAACTATATTAGACATTAGTATATATTAAATTAATAATTATAATTAAAATGAGACATTGAAAATTATACTAATAAGATACTAACTCCACTTATAACTTATATAGCTAATTTAATTTGAGAATTATAATTAAAAATACACTGAATTTTATATAACTTCCTAATCAAATCTTAAATCTTTTATATACATAGTTTTTAAAATTATATAACTTACTAATCAAATATTACATTTTTTATAGAATAAACTTAAAAGCTGAATAATTCTTTTTTTTTTTTGTTGGTCAAGAAAAAGATGACTATTGAAAGCTAAAATTTTAAACTATCTTACAAAAAGAAAAGTTAAAAAAAAAAGATTTATTAAAAAAATATTTTTTTAAAAAAAGAATAAAGAACATATTAGACTATTAGTCTTTAGTCCATTAACTAGGGTTAGCAATTCACATATTAGACTTCATTTTCTTTCATTTCTCTTCCCTGCTTCTTGCTGCGGCCGTTGCGTCACACTAAAAGAAAAAGACAAGAAATCGGTGCAAAGCAAAGCAAAGTAGAGGTTTACCAGCGTTGTAAGTTTCATCTTTCTTTTCTTCTTCTTCTTCATCATCATTGAAGTAGTACTGTAGCTTCACTAGTGTTAAACCAGAGGTTCTTGAAATCTTGCTTGACTAATTTTCATGGCTGTTTTCCATAGCAAAACAAGAAAGAAACTCAAAGATTTTTGTGATGCAAAAAAGAAATATACGAAAAAAAAATTAGAAGGTGGTGTAAGAGATCGAAAAACGGCGCACTTTTCTAATGGTTAATTGGTTATGCAAGTCTTTGAACACTATATATAAATGGGCTGTGAAACTTTAGTAATAGGCTATTAATGAATCAGAGCTAGAATTGGCTAAAAAATTAAATATTGGCAAATTGGTTAAGTGTAGTAATGTTTATGTTTATAACGTTTATATGTATGTTTATAAACAGTGCACTTTTCTAATGTTTATATGTATGTATCTCCTATGGTTGAGTTCTACAATCTCATGTGCATAGATTATGATTGAATTCTTCTTGCCTAATTGTGCTGTCACAGTTTGGTTATATATTACTACTTAATCAAAGGGAATTACTGATTATACTAGTTTCTTGCTTTACTAATTATATGTTTTTTATTCTGTTTTATGTTCTGATATCAAGGTATTTTGTATTCTATTTCTTGACTTTGATTGTTGATTATTGATTGTATGCTTTAGAATTAATTGTAATATTAGTTATTATAATGTCAAATGTTAATTAGGCCATGTCATCAAATCCTACCACCAATCTTTCCGCTCAAGATGAATGTAGGACAAATCCATCAAGTGGTGAATTTGTTGCCCCTAATGCTTCAACCCCTAATGCTTTAACTCCTGATCCAGCTACAACCCAAATTTGTTGCCAGCTTTTGGTTCTTGCTTAATAGAGAAATCAAACTTTAGCCTAGAGCTAGCCTACACAGATTGGTGTCATTTGTCGATGTCTATTTGTAAAGTTTCTGGGGTAGTGATTGCCTGATCCAAGGTGTTGTATTCCTCAGATGCTTTTCCTCTTGATTAAGAATGTTTTCATGCATCTCAATGAAGGAGAATTATTAGAAAATATATACAGATGAGAAGCAAGAAGGAGATAAAATGGTGAGATATATACATACATATATATATATATATATATATATCTATGTCGTAATAATTCGAAAAGCAGTATTACACTATTTTTATCATTCATTATTACCTCTCATGTGTAAATCTAGTTAACATGTCAAAAAATTAATCTTTTTATATCTCTTATTAATTTAGTTATCATTCATTATCTTTTTATTTATCTTATTAATTTAGTTATTACTCATTATCATCGAAGAATAGGTATGTGGAGTTTTAGTTAAATTCACGAAAAAAAACTAGTCGTTGGGATGTAATATGTAACCAAGTGTGTCCTTATACTGATGAGCTTGGCTCAATAACCCATTAAGATTATAGAAACAACCCCAAGTTGAAAACCAAATGCTTCCTCTATCCTATTCTGATTGTCATAACTAATATGATATTTTTGTGAAGCAAAAATTTTTACATGTGTATATGTTAACATAATGATTTTGAATAAAAATATTCTTCGCGTGTGTAGTTATGAATAAATCATCAAACTAAATAAATAAATAAATAGTAATCAATTTAATTACGTCAAAATTCATGTGTTTGATGTATTCTAGAATAATTATTATCAACTAAGGTTAAGTTCTCTGTTCCTACATATATTTATATGTGGCCTATTCTATACGTAATAATATGTATTTCAAGACGGGTCAATTAAAGAAGCATAACACATTTGATTGTAGTTTGCTGTATAAGAAGATCTATAATTTCTTCAATGTTACTTTTGATTGTCTCAAATAATATACACTTGTATGGAATCAGATACTTTCCTACTTAACTAAAACACATGTACCAAAGAAAAAACGAAAACACACAACTATAGTGAAGCTGAAATCAGCTGATTTTGTTAAACTTTTTCTTGAGGAAGACATCCGTAAGTATCGTCTCTGATTCGAGTTTATAAATTTCAGTAGTTTCCAAGCCTGCGCATAAAACAAGTAATAATACAATTAAAATAAAATATTCTAATTAAACACCAGGTGTCAAGTTCATGACACTATTAATCATGCGCTTGCACTTATTTTTATTTTTTAGTTAATGAAGATTCTAAATTATTTAATGTCATTTTATTTTATTATTTTTACCCACATTAGTTCGCATTTTTCTCTTAACCTTGGATTAAAATGACAGTAAAACTTTATTTTGATTGCCCTTCAGCTCTTCTGTCAATAAGAATTCTAATAAGTTTTATGTTGCTGGTTGATTCCAATATTTCATCTTGCAATTGATAAGAGAGTCTGCTTGTGTTGTGTGTTTAACCCAGTAGCCTAAGCCAAACACTAATCGATTTCTTCTTCCTTTGCTTGCCCTCTCAAGGCGTCCACTTGAATTTTTTTTTCTTTTTTTTTTATCGGAAAATAATCCCTTCATTCTACCACCCCCCCCCCCAATCCAAAACAAATATATATTATTGATAGGATATAGATTACACTTATTTTAAAAATTCAAATCGTTAGTTGTTATAATCTTAGCCTTTCATGTTTGGATCTTTTGACATATGATCTTTGTTTGTACTATAAACTCTGGAAGAATTTACAGCCAGAAATACACGGAAAATATTATCTCAACAATTATATTGTATAGCCACTCAAAGCTCAAAACCCTAGACTATACATGACGACCATCTATTTCTCCCCAGTATATATATATATATATATATATATATATATATATATGTGTGTGTGTGTGTGTGTACATCTATTCACCATTTATTGGTGCTAAATAGCCCTGTCAAAATTTATTTATGCACAGCAGCGTTCTTCGTAAAGGCGAGTCCGAAATCACTCATATTTTATGGGCCCTTCTAGTTCCAATTCTTTTTGTGAAAGTGATATAGACAATTTAACATATCACAAATATAAATATCTTTAGCTTAACCGTGCATCTATCTAGTTTAGCCATTCCGCTTGGGGATCATCAGCCATATACGAAAAATGATGATATATAAAAGTTCAATTAGATTGCTGAGATTTTTAAAGGAAATGAACGCGACAAGGGAGAAGAATTTTAGGATGGATTTTTATATTAACCCTGCATAATCAAACAAGGCTAACACGAAATGATTTTCAAAAGTTTCTGGACAGCGGATCGAATAATATAACTTCTAGAAGATATATAATTTTGCGTGAAGTAACAATACGGTTATCCCTCCATTACTTGATGTATAATAGATGTGAAATTTTGCCACACAGTGCCGTCTCATGGTCTCTGGTGGTTAATTTTGGCAAATTTCTTTGTATTTCTTCTTCTCAACCAATAATTTTCGTATAAATTGTTTATAGCCTAATTAAATAGAACCAATGATTTTCACGTTTCCAAGTTGATTTTCACTCAGTCTATGCGTCGATCTGATTACGGTACCATTGTGGCTCAAAATCATTTGTTTTGTAGTGCATATTAGAGTTACAAAGTGATCCATTCAGTAGACAGAACCATAACTTAAGTTTCCATGGTAAAAATATTTTCTTCATTAATTGATCACCAAAAGACTACACGTTCATGAACTAGTGAAATTAAACTTAAGGACAATAACGTTACTAATTAATGGAGAAAGAAGATCATCACTAAAGAAAGCAACAAGACATTGTCCAAAAAATAATCTTTTATTTCTCTCATTAATTTAGTTATCATCTATTATTATCGGGGATTAGGTATGCAGAGTTTTATTTAAATTTACGAAAAAAAATTTAAGAGTCATTGGGATCTAATATACAAACCTAATTGGATAACTGAATCTCTGTGTGCAAATAAATCTTAAAAGCAACCCAAGTGTGTCCTTACATTGATAAGTTTGGCTCAATAACCCATTTAAGATTACAACATAAACACAACCCCTAGTCTACCTAAGTTGAGAAGTGTATTTATTAACACAAACATTTGGAACGAAAATATTCTTCCTGCGTAGTTATGAATAAATCAAGCCAAATAAATAAAAATGGTAGTAAATTTTATACATTGATATTCATGTGGTTAATATCATATAATAAATATTATCTAAGGTTAGGTTATCCGTTCATATAATTGATCTATTTTACACCTAATAATATGCAAGTTTTAATATCATCAAACATTGATATTTATTCAGCCGAAATATTTCATGGATGGATCAATCACAAGGAACGTAACAAATTGGATTCATAATTGCTCTACAACAAGATACATACATAGAGACACATATAAATACATACACACACATATGTGTGTGTGTGTGTATATATATATATATATATATATATTACTTTTTGTTGTAGGTCTACATATAATATAATATAATATACACCTGTATGAATTAATCAGACATTTTCCTGGTTAATAATTAAAAGCACTTGCTCCAAAGAAAAAAAGAAAACGTGCAACTAATGTGGAAGCCTAAATCAGCTGGATTTTGTTTATAACTTCTTTTCGAGGAAAACATCCGAAGGCACTCTCTGATTCGAAGGAAGGACGTCTTCAATAGTTTCAAAACCTGCCCATAAAACAAATAAATAGAAAAATTAATGAGGATAAATTTAATTAATAAAATTAAAATTAAAATTAATTAATGAAGAATATAAATGATTTTAAGCTAGTGAATGTTAAGAATGATTTTAAGCTAGTGAATGTAACATTAATTATTTTACATACATAGCTAATCAAAGTTCAAATGTACATGACCATCTGTTTTCCACACTATCTCTATTTTGATGACTAGTTAGTGCTGAAATAGCCCTGTTGAAATTTATATATGCGAAGCAGCCGTTCTCTGCAAGGCAATTCCATAATCACATAAGGTTGTGTCTCATTTTATATGTTTAGGAACTCTTCCTCGTAGATTTAGGTTATGTTCCATATAGTCCTGTTGAAGTTCATTTGTTTGACATAGTTGTAATTAACAAAATTTCTTTTGTGAAAGTAATCAACAATTTAGCATAACATAAATATATATATATATATATATATATATATATATATATTAGCTTAACCGTGCATCTATTCTGGCCATATATCGCTTGGGATCATCACACATATAAGGTGAAAGACTTTTTAGTCCTCCAATTTTTGCCGAATACCCAAACAGGTACCACAAATATGAAACATATTCTTTTCAATCCCTGAGATTGATAAATGTTTATCAAAATTAATAATCGACCATTTGTCTACCCTTGAGCATCTTTATATATATGTCGTCCAAAAAAAGAAAAGAGAAAGACAAAAGACACACATTTGTAACATTATTAGTCATATAAAACAAGTGACAATTGTGTTCATCATTGCCTATTTATCGCACTAATATCTATTAGTGACGGTACATTTCAAACACGAAATCATTTTCAGAAGTCTCTTGATAAAAGGAAATAATATCACTTAAGATATCATTTTGCATGAAGTAACAATTATCCTCCATTACTTGAATTATAATGCTAGATGATAGATGTGAAACTTTGCCACTTTGTGCTAGGTCAACGGTGCTGGTTGGCAGATTTCTTCTTCCATATTTCTTCTTCTTAACCCATGATTTTTGTTCCTAGCTCATTGATTTTTTAACATTTGATTTCATGTCACGACCCAATTTGCCAAGCTAGTCTCTTGCAACATTAACTCATTAATGATTCAAGTTCGAGAGTGACGATATCGGTAATTTTTGCTCAGCTCGTTTATATATAGATATGATCAGGTTACATGTATAACAAAATCATTTGTTTTGTACTAGTGGAGTTAGAAATGACCCATTCAGTAAACAGATCCACCATTTTCATGGTAAAATATTTTCTTCATTAATTCACCAAAGACACAAATACACGTTCATGAACTGAAATTCAAACTTAGGACAAAGAAATAAGATTACTAAGCCAGGAAGAAGACCGGCGACACTAATAAAGGAAGCAACAAGCCCATGGTCAAAAAGATTAAAGAAGGAAGTAAGCCGGCGGCAACTCAAAAGCAGCACAAACCGACCTACATTAAACCTTCTTTCTTAGAAATACATTGGTGAGAACGTCTTCTGATTGCAGTGATGCTTTCAGCAGTCGCAAACCCTGCAAATAAGCAAACAAACAGTATTTCAAATGAGATGTAACTTTCACGAAGTCAATTAATGATAACATGGCTATTTTCTTATTCACAAACCTGAGAAGGAGAATTGATTATAGTTATCATGATTGCTGTAGTAATATCAAATAACATCAGACATCAGATTTTTTTTACGTTACCTCATCCATGTTCAAATGAACTACTTTTTCCTCCAAATCTCCCAAGTCCTTAACTTTGAAAGTGTTTAGCAGCATGAGACTGGAGATGGAGGACATAGGTTTCACTTGCAAATCATCCATGATCATGTATGTTACCACCCCTTTCACAAAACCACCCTCATCTCTTTGTGCAACTACTCCACTTCCACCAGCAGATGCCACAAAAGTTAAAACTTTTGTTTAACTTAGAATTGCATTTAGGACAAGTAGCTTGAGGATTATCAGCCACATAGTTACAGCATTCCTGATAAGGAAACCTTGAGCAGCGGTATAGTGGTCCAATCGTGGTTGATGATGCAGAACCGCCGAGCAATAAGAGCGGCGCATTAGTGGAAGAGGGGCTCAAAGGTTTGGGATTCAATACAATATTTTTGTCAGCAGAAGGCTGCATGTAAGTGTTGTTGAGACTCTCAAGGCTTCCATATAGCTTTCCCAAGCAACCCACCATGCCTTCCTTGGACAGACAAGTCACCACAGAACCAAGAGGGAACGAAAATATGTGAAACAAGAAATCGACGAAGTCTTTTGCTGCTTCAGCAAAAAGGACTCGTTCAGCTTTTCTGTCAACAAGCAGCTTCAAGCTAACTTTGCTGGCTGTTGCCATCTTTTTCTTGCTTAAAGAAATAAAAAAACTTAGCCTAAGCCACAAAGATTTGGTTCTGCTGGCGACGCCTTGCAGAACTTTATAGCTAGACAGCAACCTTTTGGTTGTCCACTCAAGTTAATTACACATTATTGGCATGCATGAGTGCGGGTTCTGACGCTTGAACTCTCCAATGTGCCTGGGAAAAGAAATTAATTGACTCCATGCTTCCAGCGGTGGACAGCAACCTTTTGGTTGTTCATCTTTTGTTTTGGTTGGTTTTTTTTTTTGTTCCTCTCTTTGGGAACATTTGAGGTACGCATTTGCTTTATAAATAATTTCGATAAATTTCACGTGTCAATGCATTAAAGGATATTCACCGGATTAATAGATTTTTCTTTTTTATGATCTTTCCCATTGCATCTAGTCAAGGGTGACTTATAGCTTGTTTGGAATAGTCTTATCTTAAATTTAAAATCTGATAAATATCTTATTTGATAAGTGTCTGATAAGAAATAAATATCGATACAATAAAATTGTTTGGTTTGTAAGCTCAAATGCTGTTGTAAATTACTTTGATAATAATGTTATCCACTTTGAGTCATGGTATTTTAATTTTATAATTAAATTATAAAATATAAATATTAATTAATTTTTATTTTTGTTTTAAAAATTTTTAATTTTTGTATTTTGAATTTTTAATTTTTAACATTTTTTATTTTTTAATTTTTTAGTTTTTAAATTTTATTTTTTTAATTTTTAATTTAAAATTTAAATTTTTTAATCATTAATTTTTTAATTTTTAGATTTTTTATTTTTAATTTTTAATATTTTATTTTTTATTTTTTATTTTTATTTTTATTTTTAACTTTTTAATTTTCTTTAATTCTTTTATTTTTTAATTTTTAATTTTTAAGTTTTTAAATTTTTATTTTTAATTATTTTTTAACTGATAAGATATAAGATAAAATATAAGTACCCTAAACCCAACTTATTTTTTATAACTACAAATAAGACATTTTATGAAAAGTATCTTATAAATATCTTATAATAAACTAATAACAAATAATCTTTTTTATATACATTGTTAAATAAAATAAGTATCTTAAAATAAGACCCAAACAAACACCACACTAATAAGTTCAGAGGTCTAAAACATTTCTTTCTCAATCAACATTAAGCAAATCTATTTAATATCTCATGAGCCATTGTTTATCTTAGGTAAGATTTCACTAATTTTAGTTTTGAAAAGCTTCTTTTTGCTGAAGCACAACTACTAGAACTGTTAGTGTTATTCTATAGGTAATATGTACATTTGTAGAAGAATCAAGTCTTTTTTATATGATGAATTGGAGCGTTATCTTTTATATGTACAAACTCTCTTAGAACTTGAAAGTAAATCTAAATTATTAATATTTGAGCAACTAATGATAGGGTTATATGTTGACCAATCAGTTGAGAGAATGATATTTATTAGAGATTGTGGGGCTTTTTTCTTTATGAGTTTTTCTTTTTCAAAAAAATAAAAGTAAATTCGATAACTATTTTTTCACAATTATATAAACTATAATAGTAATATTTTAAAATATAGGGCCATAAAATTTTTGGGGCATATACTTACTTTAACCTTGATCCACCACTGCATCTAGTGCTACTCCAAGTGATGACCGAATTAAATGGAACTGAGTAATCTTTTTCTTTTTTTGTTCATATCAATGTCATTTTCTTTAATCATTTTTAACCGCATTAGTTCTCCTTTTTTCTCTTAATTTTGGATTAAAATGAAGGTAAAAGTTTATTTTGATTGCATTTTTAATTTTATTTGAAAATATAATTAATATAAGTAATTGGCAAAGGACCATACAACAAATTGAATTATAAATGCTGTACAATAAGATATATATACAACTTCAACGGTAATTTCGATGTCTCAATATATATGTGTATATATAAAATAGATAGCATGCTACTAGCGAAGCCGAAATCAGCCGAGGGATACAAAGAAGATTGACGACCTCGTCTAAGACCGCCCGATGTTAAGCTTCTTCCCAAGAAACACATCAGTAAGAACCGTCTCTGATTGCAGGGACGCTTTCAGCAGTTTCAGCGCCTACCCATAAAACAAAATAGCACAATTAATTAGGATAAAGGAAAAGAAAAGAATCTGATTAACAAAAGCAGTAAAGTTTCATGAAATGAATCAATTTTTAACGTACTTCGACTTTGCTGAAATCGACAACTCTTTCCTCCAAGTCTCCCAGGTTCCTAACGTTCAGCTTGCTTAGCAGCGTAATGCTGGAGATGGTGGACATGGGTGTGACCACCAAATCGTCGGTGATAGTGTACGTAACCACCCCTTTGACATAACCAGCCCCGCCGGGGTCGGCTGCCGCCTTTCCACCGGCAGGTTGCACATAAGTCATCTGTCTGCTAAGCTTATTCTTGCAATAGGGGCAAATTGCTTGAGGATCATCGGCCACATAGATGTCGCAACTGGAATAACTACTAGACGAGCAACGGTATAATACTCTCGTGGTTGTTGATGAGGCAGACACGCTGGGCAGCAAGAGTGGCGCGTTGGAAGACAAGGGTTGTGTTGTGGGATTCAATATATAGTCTTTGTTTGCAGAAGGCTCCATGTAAGTTTCGCTCAAACTCTCAATGCTTCCGTGCAACTTTCCTAAGCAGCCCACTTTATTTTCCTCCGACAGAAGATTCACCACCGAGCCAAGAGGCAACAGGAAGATTTCAAACAAAAAATCGACGAAGTCTTTGCTGGCTTCTGCGAAGAGGACTCGCTCCGCCCTTCGGTCAATGAGGATTTTTAGGCTGGTTTTGGTGGTTGATTCCATCGTCTTGCCTTGATACAAAACAGATAGGCTTCTTTCCTTAATTTATGCGGTGGCAGCTTTTCTTGCGTGGCAATTCCAAAATCACAGTTAATTACAGTTGACAGACTAATAAATAAAGCAACTGATATTTGATCTTTATAATACTTGCTTTAAAAAAAACTTCTAATTTTTGCCTCTAGTTCAAACAATAAAACCAAATTCTCCCATTTCGAATAAATCTACAAGAACAGCTAAACGGATCCTATGCATCTTAAATGTAATAATAAAAATACTACAAGGAGTAGTTAAGAGCCCCTTATCTATGACTCAGCTTGAATAATATAACGACCCAAATCTAACTACTAATATGTCACCACATTTAAGTCTAACCAATTGGTCCAAAATGCTTAAATCGGTAATGATAATAGTAATGAACCCAAGTCATTATGAAGTCCACACAAATCTCACACATAACTGATGTGAGATGAGGCGTTACAAACTCTCTTCCTTAAAGACGCAATGTCCCTTTAAGGCCCAAAACACAAACAAAACAGCGCCACAGTCCAGGACCCAAAGCACATGGAATTCGCCCAAAGCTATTTTGATACCACCTATAACAACCCAAGCTCAACTACTAGCCTACCACCACACTTGAGCTTAATTAACTAGCCCAAAATGCTTAAGTCGGTAATGACAATAGTAGCGAATACAAGTCATTATAAAATACACAAATCTCACAAAAAACTAACCTGGAATGGGGCGTTACAAATAGAATAGCTTTAATAATATAATGGATGACAAGGCCAGATATGGTCTCCAACAATAAAATGTGCACATTTCTTTCCTAGAAGTAATACATAACAAAGTTTTATAATCCCAGATTAAATACATCATATGGAATTACAAAAAAAAAATTTAATAATAATAATATTATAAGTTGTACATGGTTAAATTGTAAATATATTCTTCATTTGAAATTTTATCAAAATTGGGTAATATCCTATATAAATTGCAAAGGGAGAAAAGGATCACTATAATCACTCAAGAAACTAAAAAAAGGAGACATATGTACGTACATATATAGAACTAACAAGCACCTTTATAAAGCTGAAAATAAAGACAGAGACAGATATATAAAACTTACAAATGTATATACAGCGGCACGCATATAACTGATAACGAAGATAGATATATATATATATATATATATATATATATATATATATTGTTCGGATTGCGTATTTTTAAAGGAAAGGAGCCTTCTATCATCTCCATATTCTTTAATTTAATCAGAAGATGCAATCTTCCGATCTGACAGTTAACGTGGAGGGAAAACAAAAGTGAAACTTGGGAGAAGTTTTCGCCAATCCATTCTTGCGTCATGAATATAAAAATAAAAAGAAAGTATATTAAATAATTTTTGCATTTAAAATCATCTTTTCCTTCCCTTCTCTAGTCAAAATAAAAAGAAAATCATAAAATCTTTTTTTCCTTTTATCATATTATCTTTCCCCAATCCAGGGTATGAAACCTCTTTGTGCATGACGTGCATGTTTTGCATAGGCACGATGCTGCTGTTTGAGTGTTTCGTAAGAAATCCATCCATTTTGTTTGGTGAATATGTTTGTTTGATAGAAGAACATCTCTAACACAATCTCCTTGTATAATTTTTTTCATATATACCAATGAAGAAAAATATAAATTCAATACTTAATTGAATAGAAAGATGATGGACCTATGTGCTTCTCCTAAATGTGGAAGCAAAATCTAATTCTAAACTAAGTTGAAATCAATAGAATGATTAGTCCCGAATGCGAAAGCAAAATCTAATTCTAAACAAATTCGGCTGTAATTAATATAATGATTAGTGGAGTCTTACGATGTATTAGATGAATCTCCTTATCTCTACAGTTTAAATTTTTTCTTGTGCTGCAAGATAGTGTACTAATAGTGTAAGTTTTTTTCTTCTTTTTTTTCTTGAGTTCTACGTATATGATATGTAAGAATGCTTATCAACACATCTTCAATGCCTTTCATAGTTATCTAATTAGGGTTACATAGTAATTAACAAATTAAACAAAAATACCCTTAGATAAGTAGCTATCCCTGTAGACCTGACTATATCCTACAATAATTTGTTGGTACACATGTTCTCCAACGAGTTCCTTACATCTTGGACTATAATGAAAGAAAAACTCTCTAGCTACATTTAGGGGAACAAAACCAATCCCCTACCCATCCCCTAAACATTCTTAAGATAAATTAATGAATGATGAAATATAACGAGAGTTTTCAGAATAGCTTTATACATAGCGTTTAGCATTTTGACTTTCTATTTAGATATTTATTTTTGTTCAATAAAATAGCTTTTTAAATTAGCATTTAACATTTTATTTAGCTTCTATTAGACGTTATAAATGTTAACGTTTCATAAAAAAAAGGTAGTGTTTTAACTTTTTTTCTTCATTGTATCCCTAAGGTATTGGCGATAAGGACAAAATTTATCAAATGGCATTAAATTTTATCTGTTATTGGAAACCAAATGTGGATTAAATTTTATCAGCTAATTCTTATTTATCTCCAATTTTTTAATAATGCAAGAAAAAAATACAATAAACAATAACAAACTATTTTATTAACACCCTATTATCAAATTTACCTTGCCATATCAAATTTTGCCTGATTTTAATTAACACCCTAATATCAAAATATATCTACAATTTTTTAGCAAATTAAAATTTGCATATATTAAAGAAAAAATATGATTATTTTATTATCATTATTACTATTAAAATTATAAATTAAATATATTACCCTATTCAATTATAATAATAATAGAAATAATAATTATTATGAAATAACAATAATGACATTAATGAGATGATTCTGATATCCTTTATGTCATTTTGCAATTTATTAGCTAGCTAAACAACTAATTTTACCAAACATATCTTTTTTGACAACTATTTTTTTTTTTCTGTAAAGAGGCAAACCGCAAAATTTCTTTATTCATCAAATGACATAAAAATAAACCATGGCTGTTTGAGTACAGCTGCAAATTTAACCAAATGTAAAATTAAAGTGTAATATAAGGAATTGTCAATTTATCACATTTGATGATGCCTTGCAACAAACGGTGCCAAATGTAAAATTAAATTGTAATATAAGAAATTGTCAATTTATCACATTTGATGATGCCTTGCAACAAACGGTGCTCTTCCAGATTATTAGTGTGTTTGGAATAGTCTTATTTTAAGATACTTATCCTATTAAAATTTGGAGCTATATTATAATATTTAAGATATCCATCATATATTCTATAATTATAAAAATAAGATATGATAGATTGCTTATTTCTTACAAGATAAAAAGTATAATTTTATTTTAAATTTTCATAGTATGCATGATGAAATTTCTTAAATCTTATAATATCTACCCTCATTTTAATAGGATAAGTATATTAAAATTAGGGTATAACAAACAGAGTATATGAATCACTCTGTACTCATTAGATCTCACACCTTAATTGGCAAGATAATCCACCGCTTTATAGATAGCTAGTTGAACAACTAATAACTAACAATTAAAATATAATAGCTATTAGCTATCCAAATAGTTATCAGCTATTTAAACAACTAATTTTGCCGAACAAACCAATATCAAGTTGTTATCAGCAATACACAGTATAAATAAATTAATATAACAAAAAAGACAAAACTATTAGAAAAGTTTTAAATTAGAAATTAAAATAATGTCAGTAATTAAAAATATAATATTGTCATGATTAATGTATTAATATAAATAAAAACCATAAATTATTAAAAATATTTAGTTGAATTGAGAAATTAATTAAAAATACAAAGAGTATTACAATTAAAAATAAAATAATATAATAATTAAAATAAAATTAATTTTGAAAGCTAAAACTTTAAGCAAAGCAAAATTTTATGTCTGTGTAAAAATATAATATTATCATTATTGCAAAAAAATTTAAAGTAATGTATTCATAACCAAAAGAAATTGGAGTAAAGTAGAAATACGAGAGTTCAACATAGGGATATTATTGGAGTAAAAATAAAAATCCTTAGATTCAAGAGGGCTATTTATACAAATAATACTAGAGTATAACTTGTGTGATTCATGAGAAAAACGCATATTTTTATGTTTTTATTTATTGTTGATGGCTAAATGGATAAAATATAACTTTTTATAAGACTTAGTTTTCAATAGATTTTCAGTACTAATCATTTGTCTATTATAGATTTGCAGTAACAAATAAAATATTTAAATTAAAAAGGCAAAAATAAAAAATGATTTAATATGAGAAAAATAGAAGATGAATAGTATTTATGGAAGTTAACTCATTATATATATATATATATATATATGCAAGTTTAAATTTATTTATAAATATATATATATATATATACACATATATTTTATAAAATTTGATTTTTTGGATAAGTTTTGGCAACACATCATATTTTTCATCAGAAATTTGTAGTAATTGAGTAAAACATTTAAATTGAAAAAAATAAAAAAAATTGAAAAAGGAATACTATATGTATTAGAGTTTAACTAATATTTTAGGGAATAGTTAATAGAATAGAATTAAAACATGTGTTATTATAGGATATATATTTGAATTTAACACATTCTCAATAGAACAAATACTTTATAGGAAAATTCTTTTGAAAGAATCATTCAAGGATGAAAATTTAGCATGACAACTCAAACTGAACTCCATGCATAGATATCGATATTGATTATTTTACTTTTAAAATAATGGATATTAGTTTATACAATGTATAAATATAGCTTATGATTTAAAATTCTAAATTAGAAGTAATTTTATTTGACAAAAAATAAAGTTAAATTTAAATTAGGAAAAAAATATCACAACATGCTTTGGAACAAGGGAAAAATTTTGAAGGGAAAAATTTATGAAATAAAGATATGTGGTATTACTAAATATGAAATGAGGATTATTTGGCATTACAATATAGATTTCGATATTCATGAAATTTTATTAGTATAATATACAGATATAGAGATAGAGATATTTACATTATAGATTAATTCTAAAGTAATTTACAGACACTTGAAAAAAATTATATTAAGCAAATGTTTGTTGAATTTGTGCATTTTTTATATTTGAGTGATTTGACTTATTCAGGTGTAAAAATTTTATGTTGAAATAATCAATTATGTAGCTATATAATTAACCTTACTCAGAATAAGAAAAGTCTTACCAATAGCTAATTTGTCGAAACATTTATATTATAATATGAACCATAAATTCTATTCTATACAATATAATTGAAAAAATGAATTCATTAGGTTATAAAATTAGTTTGATAAGAAATTACTTCTCTAGTAATTTTTTTTCTTTTGCTTGAGGTCTTGAAAACAAGAATAATAATTTGGTCGTTTAGCTAATCTAAAAAGGAAAACAAAAACTCTTTTGTTTGAAACAATCCCAAAATTGACAAAAATAGTTGTATGGCCATTAAATGAAAAAAAATTAGTTTAGGAAATATTTTTTATCAATCAAAATAATAATTAATTTTTGAAAATTAAATTTATTAGTTAAGGAAAGATTTGTTATGAGAGGAAAAAATTTTGAGTGGGAAAAAATTAAATGTCATGATAATATGTGGCAGGGAAAAAGTAGGCATGAACTTTATTATATATATATACATACACACACTAGTGTAACACATGTACAATGCACGAAGAGCGACATGTATAATTGGATATATTAAAATTATAGAGTTATTGTATGTTACTAAATTGTTATTGAAATAATTATATACTATAGAATTAATAAAATAATGATTGATATATTTAGAGAAAGGAAATAATATTAATTAAATTAAAATATTTAATACAATAATGGAATTGAATAAATGATAGAAAATAAAAAATTGATCTAAAAATAGGCATATTTAATTGATAAGTAATTATGAAAAGCTTATCATACAAAGTACCACTTGGCAGTACCAAATTACAACTTATTTTGCTTTATTATATAGTATAGATAGATGTATATATGTATATATATATATATATATATATATATATATATACCAATATCTGACCAAGACAAACTTTTCCAAAGATAAACAAATCATTTTGAGAAATAATTCAAACTTACATTATTTTTGGAATAAAATTTTTTTATATTATCTATATGTATCTATATATATATATATATATATTATAAACAGAGTCCGTGTCTATTTGATCTATGCCACGTGTAGTCATGACATTTCATTTTTTTTTTCCCTTGAATAATTTTCCTCCTGTAACAGATCTGATCATAACTAATAAATCTAATTACCAAAATAAAATGATTATTTTTGTTAATCAGTAAAAGTTATTTCTTGAAATAATTTTTTTCATTAAGTGGCCATACAGCTATTTTGCCAATTTTTGGATTACTTTATGCGAAACATTCTTATTCTCCTTTCAATAGGAAATAATTTAACATATAACACTTTATCTTCTGAACTAAAAATTATCCCCTAAACCAACTTTTTCCACTTAATGAGCATATGATTATTCTGGTCAAGTTTCATAATACAACACACATATATATGCTATTTTAGATAATGTCACATGTCATCCCCTCTTATAACTCTTTTCTGCCTAAAAATATTTCTTATCAAAATAAATTGAGCATTATTTTAGTCAAGCAAAAATTATTTCATAAACTAATTTTTTGTTGTAATATATATTTATATATTATATAGTAGAATACATGCATTTTCAATCAGTGTTGCATATCCGTATTTCTTGAGTTTTTTTAACTCTAGAAGAATATTGAACCCGCTCCTATAGTGCAAATCATTTCTTAATCTTCGTTATGATTATTTTTCTAAGATTATTTGATAGTTTAAAATCAAAAAATTCAATTGGATATTTGAGAAAATATCAAAAATTTATCTTAGTAATACAACAACATAATTTACTATCAAGTTTTTAAAGGTAAACAAATAATGTCTTCATGAAATCATACTCTTCAATCTAATCGTATTAATCTTTATTACATTGCACTTCAATAAAATAGTATAGTATGAAAACAACTTATAAGTACATAATCTTACAATATCTTACTCTATATATTATATAAGACAAGGTCATATCTATCTTTTAATGTCACATGTTCTAAAATAGCTTCAACTCGAATAAATATTAGTATTATTATTATTGTTGTTGTTGTTGTTGTTGTGGTTATCTATAGATATATTTACAATATAATTCTTCTTCTTCTTCTTCTTCTTCTTCTTCTTCTTCTTCTTCTTCTTCTTCTTCTTCTTATTATTCTTATTATTATTATCTATATATATATAATTACAATAAATATATTATTCATCTTCTATACTGTTCATTTCTAGACCAAATCTTTTTACTAATTGTACTTTCTAATTTTAAATATTCTATCTAATTATACTATATCTTTTATAGAAAAGATTGTTGAAAACTTACCAATAATAAGACTTTAAAAAACATACATGTGCTAAAACTCTATGTAAAATAATTCATCGGTTTTTAACCAATGCAGTGTTGCATCCATTTTAAAGTTTATTAAATGATCTTTTTAATTAATATGCAATTTATCATATTTAAATATTCTAACATTAAATATAATACAACTTCTAAATCATGAGTTAACCTAATATGTAAATATTTTTTCCTTTTTTAGTCTAAATAATACAAATGGTCAAAATTATAAGCAAAGGAAAAAATTTATATAATACATATCTTCAATTTGCAAGGACACCGATGATGGCATTGCATCTGGCTGCATGCAAACAGTAAAGAAATTAAGGTATTCTCTCTCTTTTTTTCCCTGCCACACAAAGGTCATTCATTACAAAAACCAAATCAAAGTTACAACTTTTAGCCAATACCTATTCTGTCATTGCCTAAGATTGCAAGAGAATGAAGCTGAGCAGGCAGGCAGCTAATCCGATTTACTGGCAATGCATGATTGCGGACTGCTTAAGCAATGAAATTACAAAGAACCAGTTTGGTTTTCCATTTTAGAGAGCCAAATTGACTTTTGCAATCTAGAAGTTAGTTTTAAAAAAATGAGAATGTTTGGTTTTTCAATTTAAAAGTTGGTTTGAACGAGAAGTTGACGGAGTTTTGGCCCTCAAATGGAGAAGTTAAAACTTTTTACTTCTTCTTTTGTAGTTTGCAGGAAGGAGTTTTCAAAAACTTTAAGACAAAAATGTTCTCATTGTTCTAATTATTAATATTTTCTTGAATTACAATTATAATTAGAAATACATACAATATAATAATTAAAAATAAAAAATTAAATTAAAAGTTTAAATTTAATAAAAATAAAATAATAAAAATTAATAAAATGTATAATAAATAATTAAATCAATTTAATAATAATTAATTAATAATTTTGATAATAAATCAAATTAATAAAAATATTTTATTTAATAATTATGAAAAATAATTATTAGTTAACTATAATTTCTTTAAAACTTGTTCAAACAAGTTTAAAATATAATCAAACTAAAAATGTATATTATATAGAACAAATAATAGTTTATTATTAAAAGTGTTACAATGCCTCTTTTAGTAATTTAAACAATCAACCATTATTTTTAGATATAAAATTAATCATCATCTCGTTTAATAAAAAGCCGTTTCATATAAAAATAACCAAACATATTTCTATTTTTACCAAAAGTCTTTTTAACCAAAGTCTATTATTTTTAAATGTAAAATACTTTTTTGCAAAACAGTATTTTCAAAACTGAAAGCGAAACTAACGCCAACTCTATTAGCAGATCTTTTAACGAGAGCAATCTTAAATCCAAGATTTCTATTGAGGATAGCCAAAATTTCAGCCTCTTCCGTAGAGATGCTAATTTATTAGTATTGTAATTTCCCAATGCTTACTAATAAATTAGATAACTAAATTAATCTTCATGTCAAAATGGTTTTATGACTTTAATTTATTTAAGAAAAGAGAGAATTTAAATTATCCCGTTAGAATATTGAAATAATCCTCCCTAGAGTCGTTATTTCTTCATTTGGTTGCAATGAATGCGCTATGTTTCCAAATATATATATATATATATATATATATATATATTTCTTTATTGCTCGCATAAAGCGAGATGCAGTGCCATCATCGTTGTTCTTGCAAATTGAAAATATGTATTATTTACATTATTTCCTTTGCGTATGATTTTGACCATTTGTATATTATTTAGATTTGAAAAAGGGAAAAAAAGTTTACATATTGGGTTAAGGAGATTTTTACAAATAGTCCTTATTGTTTACAATAAATATGTCCTTATTATTTTAAAAGTGATATATTTGGTCTTTAATATTTGTAAAAAAAGTCAATTTGGTCTCCTCTTGTTTAAAAAATAATCTATTTAGTTTTTAATATTTACAAATACTGTCAACTTTTGTGAAAAATATCAATTTCTATCCCTGTTAATTAGTTATGTGACCATCATATGACAATTTTTAGGCTAAAATGAGGATTAATTAGATCACTTCTTACAAATATTAGGGGACCAAATTGGTTACTTTTAAAATAATAGGGACCTAAGTAACATTTTTGAATATATTAAAGACCAAACAAGTTATTTTTAAAATAATAGGGACCAAATTAATACTTTCTATAAAAATAAGACTATTTGTGAAATTTGTCCTATTGGGTTAACCCATAGGTGTTGAGTTATATTTAATGTTAAGATATTTAAACATGATAGATTATCATATCAAAGAGATTATTTAACAAACTTTAACTAATACAACAATGAACCGATTAGAAAAGTTAATAATTCATTTCTCCTGTATATATAAATAGTCAAAAACGGCTCCAAGTTCTCTCCACGTATATGGAAGGAAAGAGACCGTTAGAATTGCCTAAGCACAAACCTTTCAGTTGTCCATCGAATTTATTGGCAGAGAGTTGGGCTGTGACGCTTTCAAATGTTAATAATTAATAAATCCGCCCTTGCTATATATACGGTGGATGAGATATACATGAACACAACGATCTTTTGGTATGAATAGAAGTACTAGCTTACCTACGAAAACGAAATACAAAATCTTATGGTAACCTCATATTTAAATATGGAACCATGAAATCGGAAAACAAACTTAAAAACAAAGAAACGATGACAAATAAAAAGAGAAATTAAATAGAGCAAGAGTACATATTTTCTCCAATCTAACGCTACTTGTTCATGATAACTGAGGAAAGAGCATAGAAACAACAAAAGACAGAGCAGAAGAAGAACATGAAGCTGAACGTTAAGGAAAAAAGCGTACGCAATTACAAGCCATGCCAAAACCTATCTCAGGAAATACAAAGAAGACTGATGTTTATACAAAATCACTCATGTTGAGCTTCTTTTCAAGAAACACATCAGAGAGAACTGTCTTTGACTGCAGCGATGCTCTCAGCAGCTTCAACCCCTGCGCACGAAATGTAACAAGAAATTTAACACAACCATATCTTTACCACTATATATATATATATATATATATATATATATATATATATATATATATAATTTTAGGTTCGTACCTCATCCATGCCCAGATAGGCATCTTTTTCCTCCAAGGCTCCCAAATCCTTAACGTTGAACCTGTTGAGCAGCGTAATACTAGAGATGGATGACATAGGTTTGACTTGGAGATCATCCATGATCATGTATGTTACCACCCCTTTCACATAACCACCCTCATCTTTCTGAGCTGCTCCATGTCCAGCAGCTGCCACATATTTCAACTCTTTGTCTAGCTTAACGTTGCATCTAGGCAAATTGCTCGAGGATCATCGGCCACATACTCGTTGCAAATCGATTGAGAAACAGAACTACTGAAAGGAGAAGGCTGGATAACGAAGTTTCGGTACCCAGGACAGCTATATAATTTCCTCGTCCGTGATGATGCGGAGTCGCCGAGCAATAAGGGAGTACTACTGGAAATGTGGGGTAGTGTTTTCGGATTCAATACATGATTTTTGTCGGCAGAAGACTGAATGTACGTGTCGTTCAAGTTCTCAATGCTTCCACACAGTTTCCCCAAGCAACCCACCATTTTTTCTTTGGACAAGAGACTCACCACCGTGCCAAGAGGCAGGGAAAAGATGTTAAACAAAAAATCGACCAAGTCTTTTCCGGCTTCAGCAAATAGGACTCGTCCACCTTCTCTGTCAATGAGAAGTTTCAGGCTCACTTTCTTGGTTGATTCCATCTTGGTTTCTGCTTGATCTCTAGCGCCTAAGCCAGCCAAACTGGTAGGAACTAATTTTTCTATTTCTACGCACAAAGGGGGAAAAAAAAGGGAATGAAAAATTTAACATTAAGCATCCTTTAACACGCATAGGTCATACATTATTAAGCACAATAAATAGATAATCAATATCCTCTCTCTTTTTTAGATAAGGCGGTAACACAGTCTAAAAATTAAATCTTTTTATTAACTTATTTATTTATTGGGCTTAACATATATAATAAACTTGATTTGCTTATGGTAAAAAGACACACCAAGAAAATTTATTTGACATCTTCCACACACTTTATGCAAACAAAAATCTTTTCCAATGTAGTAACAACAAGCATCAATTCTTCATACACAAATTCCCAAAGCAATCAAATCTGAAGGGTAAAAAGAAAATTAAAGGAAAAAAAGTCCAAGAACATTCAAAAAAAAAAAAAACTTTCGAGATATCAACATTACTCAAAAACTCACGACATTTACTTGGCAAAATGGGAAGAAAATAGCATAAAATTCAAAATAAGATGCAAAATCTGTGAGGACAGACTTGGCAACACGCCAAGGAAAAAGGCATCAAACACAAAAGAAAAGAGAAAAGAAAAACACTAGTAGAAAAGTAGAAAGCCACTACTACTTACTATTCAAACAATGAAACAATGATGCAGAGTGGTCCTCCGTGACGTTCGAACTGATCAGTAACGGCAAGATAGCAAGATAGGCGTCAAACAAACGAAACACACACAACCCAGTACTGCACTAGTAGTAGTCAACACTCTCTCGCATGCATATAAACACTAGTTACATGCTCATTCGTATTATAAATTTGTGTTGATTTCATTCTTACTGACTTAGGAAAGGAATTTCCACGCAAGAAAAGAAAGACACAGTGAAGTGATGACGGTGCATGTTAATACACTCTCTGATATTTCTTTCTCTTTCCACAGAAGACCATCAGAAAAGAGAAGAGAGAGAGAGAGAAAAAGAGAAAGTGACGCCATTAGGAATCTTGATGTGATATGTTTGGTGGAAGAGTACATAAGAAAGGGTAGAATTTATTTTTAAAATGGGATATTATTTTTGCGATGTACGACGATATTAGACTTCAAGTTTAAAACCATTCAGAAATCGACAAAATTAATATATGTTATGCATGTAATACTTTATCTTCATTCTACATGTGTTTGATTTCATTTTATTCTTCGATAGTTTTGAGAACGAGGATTAAAGGTGTTATAAAAATAGATGACGAGAATTATTATGTCTGATTTTACAAACAAAAGGTGTAAACGTTGAAATGCTTGAAGTTAAGAGAGTTTGCTATATGAAGATTTTTTTTCATAAAAAATTACAGTCTGTTCGGATTGAAGGGAACAAATCGGGGTGTTGGAGGGAGGGGAGTTGGAGTTAATGGAAGGGTTTAAAAAATCATTCCTTTATTGGTATGAGAGAAGATGCAGGGGAGTTAGAGAGGAGAAGGACATCACCTCTTCATATACTTTATTTTTAATTTCTTTAAATTAGAATAAAATAAAGGAAGGAATGTGTCTCATATTCTCATATCTTTTATTTACTTATAAAATTTATCTTTTCCTTATATATTATCTTTAATCCAAACATAAAATATTTATGATTTTTTATATTCTTTTTTTTTCATAAAAATACTTTAATCCAAACAAAACGGTAAAGATAGTAATAAAGGAGATCTGGGAGGATATACATAAGATAACCGAAA
The DNA here is from genome assembly GCA_028554755.1 of Cordia subcordata. Taxonomy (NCBI): domain Eukaryota; kingdom Viridiplantae; phylum Streptophyta; class Magnoliopsida; order Boraginales; family Cordiaceae; genus Cordia; species Cordia subcordata. The sequence continues at coordinate 25,650,247 of JAPTOF010000003.1, read as the reverse complement.
GGTAGGACAAAAGACCTTTTTCGCTTTATGCAAAAGTGATCAATTTTTGTAGGCTAAAGCAATAAAGGAGATCTGGGAGGATATACATAAGATAACCGGAAGATAAGCCAAAAGCTCTTTTCCACTTTATGCAAAAGGTTTCAATTTTTGTCGGCTTTGACTGAATATGGGACAGACTTGAGATGGCTATAAAGGAGAAGAGTACGTATATATTTAAGCTTGCAAAAGCCATGGAGATAAAAATCAGATATTTGAAATTAATTAACAGAATGACATGCATTAAGTATGAGAATAAAATGATGTAAATCAATATATAAGAGGAGGTAAAAGGACTTTTGGAATAATAATTTTAATAAAATATTTTGGAACTCTAGATATAAATTGAGGGCAATTTAATAGGTAAGACATGAATTGGTAACTCTACAATTTTTTATTGTCTTTTCTTTGGGTAACTTTTTGATATCAAATTAGAAAACAAGGAATTAAAATATAATCAAAAGCATGAGCACTAAAAATATGTGGGAACCTTAATTTCTCTCTTGTAACTTTCGTTTCCTCGATAACTAAGCAAAGAAATGCACCTTTTGGGGAGGTAAAAGGACTATTCGAATAATAATGTTAATAAAATATTTTGGAACTCTAGATATAAAGTGAGGGCAATTTAATAGGTAGGCTATGAATTGGTAAAGACAATTTTTTATTTTCTTTTCTTTGGCTAACTTTTGATATCAAATCAGAAAACAAGGAATTAAAGTATGATGAGAAGCATGAGCACTAAAAATATGTGGGACCCTTAATTTCTCTCTTTATGGGTGCAAATATCTTGATAGGGGATGAATTAAGATACTACTTGATTTTCATATTTAAAAATTCACCCAAAAATCAGCAATTACTTTCAAGCAAAATATCAAACACAAGATAGGCAATATAAGAAGATGTAAATAAATCAGTTAGAGGGTAGGAAGACAAACGATTTTAAGATGGTTCAGCTAAACCTACAATCACCGTCGAAGGACACTCCCCTTAGGACTTCAACAATCTTCACCAAATATAATTCTTCAAATCTTGGTGAAGCAAACCAAGTTTGACAATCTCTTTGAAGCCTTACCTTCAAAGAACCCAAGAGTTCTACTTTTTAGGATTTTCCCACACTCTTTCAAGTTTTTATCAATGTCTCTTCAAGATTTCTAAGCTTACAAAATGTGTATACAATCAAGAAAAATAAGAAATGATGTATAAAATGTGATTTCTTCTTTACAAGTGGATATAGCAATAGAAAGCTCAAAGATATTGCAAGATTAGCTCAAGATCTCAGCAAATGAAAAATGATAATGATTTTGCAAGCTTTTATTGATGATTTAATTGAGTTTTAAAGATGTATAGGGTTGGCAATGGGACGATGACTTAGGGTACGACACGACCGACCGTTAAAAATCTGATAAATATCCGTCCCATTAAGGACCAGGAACGATTAAAAATATCCATTAGGATTTGGGATGGAACTGGGATTGACCCCCGGATACCCGCATTCCCAAACCCGACTTCTAGAATCCGAGTATCGTTCCGAGTACCCGCGAATACCTGGTACCCGGAACGGCACCTAATTCCGTCCTAAATATATATTACATTTAATTATATATATATCTATACCCACACCTTATTATATTAATATTTTTTTACATTTATTATTTAATTATAGTCTTATATGCATACTATTACACACTAAAAATGAAAAAAGTTGTTATTTTGTGGTAGTAATAAGGTTTGAATCCCTAACTTTTTACACTTTAAAACTTATCTTATGGAGAATTAACACTAAACTAGTATTTCATCTTTAAATTTTTTTTGTTTTGCAAATTTACTTATTATATGAAGTTATTTAATTAGAATCATATAATTTATATTAATATATTAATATATTTTATATTTATTAATCAATTATACTTATATTGGTAGCACTTTTTTGCATATTAACTAGGACTATATAAGAAACTACAGTAGTTAGAACTATAATAGAACTAGTTATATCCTATATGACTAGCTTAAAAATAATTGTATAAAAATCATACTAATTCTAGTTATAATATATGATTAACTTTAGTTATAATTATACTAAATTAGAACTAAAATAGAAATTATATTAATTCTAACTTAATTTTAATTATACCTACCTTTGTTATGTTCTAACTTTGGTATATTGTTAACTTAATTTGAATTATACGATTCCAAACTCAACTCTTAAGATAATATAATAAGTTTAATTATATGGCTAAATTAATTTGAACTATATTAGACATTAGTATATATTAAATTAATAATTATAATTAAAATGAGACATTGAAAATTATACTAATAAGATACTAACTCCACTTATAACTTATATAGCTAATTTAATTTGAGAATTATAATTAAAAATACACTGAATTTTATATAACTTCCTAATCAAATCTTAAATCTTTTATATACATAGTTTTTAAAATTATATAACTTACTAATCAAATATTACATTTTTTATAGAATAAACTTAAAAGCTGAATAATTCTTTTTTTTTTTTGTTGGTCAAGAAAAAGATGACTATTGAAAGCTAAAATTTTAAACTATCTTACAAAAAGAAAAGTTAAAAAAAAAAGATTTATTAAAAAAATATTTTTTTAAAAAAAGAATAAAGAACATATTAGACTATTAGTCTTTAGTCCATTAACTAGGGTTAGCAATTCACATATTAGACTTCATTTTCTTTCATTTCTCTTCCCTGCTTCTTGCTGCCGTTGCGTCACACTAAAAGAAAAAGACAAGAAATCGGTGCAAAGCAAAGCAAAGTAGAGGTTTACCAGCGTTGTAAGTTTCATCTTTCTTTTCTTCTTCTTCTTCATCATCATTGAAGTAGTACTGTAGCTTCACTAGTGTTAAACCAGAGGTTCTTGAAATCTTGCTTGACTAATTTTCATGGCTGTTTTCCATAGCAAAACAAGAAAGAAACTCAAAGATTTTTGTGATGCAAAAAAGAAATATACGAAAAAAAAATTAGAAGGTGGTGTAAGAGATCGAAAAATGGCGCACTTTTCTAATGGTTAATTGGTTATGCAAGTCTTTGAACACTATATATAAATGGGCGGTGAAACTTTAGTAATAGGCTATTAATGAATCAGAGCTAGAATTGGCTAAAAAATTAAATATTGGCAAATTGGTTAAGTGTAGTAATGTTTATGTTTATAACGTTTATATGTATGTTTATAAACAGCACTTTTCTAATGTTTATATGTATGTATCTCCTATGGTTGAGTTCTACAATCTCATGTGCATAGATTATGATTGAATTCTTCTTGCCTAATTGTGCTGTCACAGTTTGGTTATATATTACTACTTAATCAAAGGGAATTACTGATTATACTAGTTTCTTGCTTTACTAATTATATGTTTTTTATTCTGTTTTATGTTCTGATATCAAGGTATTTTGTATTCTATTTCTTGACTTTGATTGTTGATTATTGATTGTATGCTTTAGAATTAATTGTAATATTAGTTATTATAATGTCAAATGTTAATTAGGCCATGTCATCAAATCCTACCACCAATCTTTCCGCTCAAGATGAATGTAGGACAAATCCATCAAGTGGTGAATTTGTTGCCCCTAATGCTTCAACCCCTAATGCTTTAACTCCTGATCCAGCTACAACCCAAATTTGTTGCCATCTTTTTGGTTCTTGCTTAATAGAGAAATCAAACTTTAGCCTAGAGCTAGCCTACACAGATTGGTGTCATTTGTCGATGTCTATTTGTAAAGTTTCTGGGGTAGTGATTGCCTGATCCAAGGTGTTGTATTCCTCAGATGCTTTTCCTCTTGATTAAGAATGTTTTCATGCATCTCAATGAAGGAGAATTATTAGAAAATATATACAGATGAGAAGCAAGAAGGAGATAAAATGGTGAGATATATACATACATATATATATATATATATATATATATATATCTATGTCGTAATAATTCGAAAAGCAGTATTACACTATTTTTATCATTCATTATTACCTCTCATGTGTAAATCTAGTTAACATGTCAAAAAATTAATCTTTTTATATCTCTTATTAATTTAGTTATCATTCATTATCTTTTTATTTATCTTATTAATTTAGTTATTACTCATTATCATCGAAGAATAGGTATGTGGAGTTTTAGTTAAATTCACGAAAAAACTAGTCGTTGGGATGTAATATGTAACCAAGTGTGTCCTTATACTGATGAGCTTGGCTCAATAACCCATTAAGATTATAGAAACAACCCCAAGTTGAAAACCAAATGCTTCCTCTATCCTATTCTGATTGTCATAACTAATATGATATTTTTGTGAAGCAAAAATTTTTACATGTGTATATGTTAACATAATGATTTTGAATAAAAATATTCTTCGCGTGTGTAGTTATGAATAAATCATCAAACTAAATAAATAAATAAATAGTAATCAATTTAATTACGTCAAAATTCATGTGTTTGATGTATTCTAGAATAATTATTATCAACTAAGGTTAAGTTCTCTGTTCCTACATATATTTATATGTGGCCTATTCTATACGTAATAATATGTATTTCAAGACGGGTCAATTAAAGAAGCATAACACATTTGATTGTAGTTTGCTGTATAAGAAGATCTATAATTTCTTCAATGTTACTTTTGATTGTCTCAAATAATATACACTTGTATGGAATCAGATACTTTCCTACTTAACTAAAACACATGTACCAAAGAAAAAACGAAAACACACAACTATAGTGAAGCTGAAATCAGCTGATTTTGTTAAACTTTTTCTTGAGGAAGACATCCGTAAGTATCGTCTCTGATTCGAGTTTATAAATTTCAGTAGTTTCCAAGCCTGCGCATAAAACAAGTAATAATACAATTAAAATAAAATATTCTAATTAAACACCAGGTGTCAAGTTCATGACACTATTAATCATGCGCTTGCACTTATTTTTATTTTTTAGTTAATGAAGATTCTAAATTATTTAATGTCATTTTATTTGATTATTTTTACCCACATTAGTTCGCATTTTTCTCTTAACCTTGGATTAAAATGACAGTAAAACTTTATTTTGATTGCCCTTCAGCTCTTCTGTCAATAAGAATTCTAATAAGTTTTATGTTGCTGGTTGATTCCAATATTTCATCTTGCAATTGATAGGAGAGTCTGCTTGTGTTGTGTGTTTAACCCAGTAGCCTAAGCCAAACACTAATCGATTTCTTCTTCCTTTGCTTGCCCTCTCAAGGCGTCCACTTGAATTTTTTTTTCTTTTTTTTTTATCGGAAAATAATCCCTTCATTCTACCACCCCCCCCCCCAATCCAAAACAAATATATATTATTGATAGGATATAGATTACACTTATTTTAAAAATTCAAATCGTTAGTTGTTATAATCTTAGCCTTTCATGTTTGGATCTTTTGACATATGATCTTTGTTTGTACTATAAACTCTGGAAGAATTTACAGCCAGAAATACACGGAAAATATTATCTCAACAATTATATTGTATAGCCACTCAAAGCTCAAAACCCTAGACTATACATGACGACCATCTATTTCTCCCCAGTATATATATATATATATATATGTGTGTGTGTGTGTGTGTACATCTATTCACCATTTATTGGTGCTAAATAGCCCTGTCAAAATTTATTTATGCACAGCAGCGTTCTTCGTAAAGGCGAGTCCGAAATCACTCATATTTTATGGGCCCTTCTAGTTCCAATTCTTTTGTGAAAGTGATATAGACAATTTAACATATCACAAATATAAATATCTTTAGCTTAACCGTGCATCTATCTAGTTTAGCCATTCCGCTTGGGGATCATCAGCCATATACGAAAAATGATGATATATAAAAGTTCAATTAGATTGCTGAGATTTTTAAAGGAAATGAACGCGACAAGGGAGAAGAATTTTAGGATGGATTTTTATATTAACCCTGCATAATCAAACAAGGCTAACACGAAATGATTTTCAAAAGTTTCTGGACAGCGGATCGAATAATATAACTTCTAGAAGATATATAATTTTGCGTGAAGTAACAATACGGTTATCCCTCCATTACTTGATGTATAATAGATGTGAAATTTTGCCACACAGTGCCGTCTCTTGGTCTCTGGTGGTTAATTTTGGCAAATTTCTTTGTATTTCTTCTTCTCAACCAATAATTTTCGTATAAATTGTTTATAGCCTAATTAAATAGAACCAATGATTTTCACGTTTCCAAGTTGATTTTCGCTCAGTCTATGCGTCAATCTGATTACGGTACCATTGTGGCTCAAAATCATTTGTTTTGTAGTGCATATTAGAGTTACAAAGTGATCCATTCAGTAGACAGAACCATAACTTAAGTTTCCATGGTAAAAATATTTTCTTCATTAATTGATCACCAAAAGACTACACGTTCATGAACTAGTGAAATTAAACTTAAGGACAATAACGTTACTAATTAATGGAGAAAGAAGATCATCACTAAAGAAAGCAACAAGACATTGTCCAAAAATAATCTTTTATTTCTCTCATTAATTTAGTTATCATCTATTATTATCGGGGATTAGGTATGCAGAGTTTTATTTAAATTTACGAAAAAAAATTTAAGAGTCATTGGGATCTAATATACAAACCTAATTGGATAACTGAATCTCTGTGTGCAAATAAATCTTAAAAGCAACCCAAGTGTGTCCTTACATTGATAAGTTTGGCTCAATAACCCATTTAAGATTACAACATAAACACAACCCCTAGTCTACCTAAGTTGAGAAGTGTATTTATTAACACAAACATTTGGAACGAAAATATTCTTCCTGCGTAGTTATGAATAAATCAAGCCAAATAAATAAAAATGGTAGTAAATTTTATACATTGATATTCATGTGGTTAATATCATATAATAAATATTATCTAAGGTTAGGTTATCCGTTCATATAATTGATCTATTTTACACCTAATAATATGCAAGTTTTAATATCATCAAACATTGATATTTATTCAGCCGAAATATTTCATGGATGGATCAATCACAAGGAACGTAACAAATTGGATTCATAATTGCTCTACAACAAGATACATACATAGAGACACATATAAATACATACACACACATATGTGTGTGTGTGTGTATATATATATATATATATATATATTACTTTTTGTTGTAGGTCTACATATAATATAATATAATATACACCTGTATGAATTAATCAGACATTTTCCTGGTTAATAATTAAAAGCACTTGCTCCAAAGAAAAAAAGAAAACGTGCAACTACTGGGGAAGCCTAAATCAGCTGGATTTTGTTTATAACTTCTTTTCGAGGAAAACATCCGAAGGCACTCTCTGATTCGAAGGAAGGACGTCTTCAATAGTTTCAAAACCTGCCCATAAAACAAATAAATAGAAAAATTAATGAGGATAAATTTAATTAATAAAATTAAAATTAAAATTAATTAATGAAGAATATAAATGATTTTAAGCTAGTGAATGTTAAGAATGATTTTAAGCTAGTGAATGTAACATTAATTATTTTACATACATAGCTAATCAAAGTTCAAATGTACATGACCATCTGTTTTCCACACTATCTCTATTTTGATGACTAGTTAGTGCTGAAATAGCCCTGTTGAAATTTATATATGCGAAGCAGCCGTTCTCTGCAAGGCAATTCCATAATCACATAAGGTTGTGTCTCATTTTATATGTTTAGGAACTCTTCCTCGTAGATTTAGGTTATGTTCCATATAGTCCTGTTGAAGTTCATTTGTTTGACATAGTTGTAATTAACAAAATTTCTTTTGTGAAAGTAATCAACAATTTAGCATAACATAAATATATATATATATATATATATATATATATTAGCTTAACCGTGCATCTATTCTGGCCATATATCGCTTGGGATCATCACACATATAAGGTGAAAGACTTTTTAGTCCTCCAATTTTTGCCGAATACCCAAACAGGTACCACAAATATGAAACATATTCTTTTCAATCCCTGAGATTGATAAATGTTTATCAAAATTAATAATCGACCATTTGTCTACCCTTGAGCATCTTTATATATATGTCGTCCAAAAAAAGAAAAAGAGAAAGACAAAAGACACACATTTGTAACATTATTAGTCATATAAAACAAGTGACAATTGTGTTCATCATTGCCTATTTATCGCACTAATATCTATTAGTGACGGTACATTTCAAACACGAAATCATTTTCAGAAGTCTCTTGATAAAAGGAAATAATATCACTTAAGATATCATTTTGCATGAAGTAACAATTATCCTCCATTACTTGAATTATAATGCTAGATGATAGATGTGAAACTTTGCCACTTTGTGCTAGGTCAACGGTGCTGGTTGGCAGATTTCTTCTTCCATATTTCTTCTTCTTAACCCATGATTTTTGTTCCTAGCTCATTGATTTTTTAACATTTGATTTCATGTCACGACCCAATTTGCCAAGCTAGTCTCTTGCAACATTAACTCATTAATGATTCAAGTTCGAGAGTGACGATATCGGTAATTTTTGCTCAGCTCGTTTATATATAGATATGATCAGGTTACATGTATAACAAAATCATTTGTTTTGTACTAGTGGAGTTAGAAATGACCCATTCAGTAAACAGATCCACCATTTTCATGGTAAAATATTTTCTTCATTAATTCACCAAAGACACAAATACACGTTCATGAACTGAAATTCAAACTTAGGACAAAGAAATAAGATTACTAAGCCAGGAAGAAGACCGGCGACACTAATAAAGGAAGCAACAAGCCCATGGTCAAAAAGATTAAAGAAGGAAGTAAGCCGGCGGCAACTCAAAAGCAGCACAAACCGACCTACATTAAACCTTCTTTCTTAGAAATACATTGGTGAGAACGTCTTCTGATTGCAGTGATGCTTTCAGCAGTCGCAAACCCTGCAAATAAGCAAACAAACAGTATTTCAAATGAGATGTAACTTTCACGAAGTCAATTAATGATAACATGGCTATTTTCTTATTCACAAACCTGAGAAGGAGAATTGATTATAGTTATCATGATTGCTGTAGTAATATCAAATAACATCAGACATCAGATTTTTTTTACGTTACCTCATCCATGTTCAAATGAACTACTTTTTCCTCCAAATCTCCCAAGTCCTTAACTTTGAAAGTGTTTAGCAGCATGAGACTGGAGATGGAGGACATAGGTTTCACTTGCAAATCATCCATGATCATGTATGTTACCACCCCTTTCACAAAACCACCCTCATCTCTTTGTGCAACTACTCCACTTCCACCAGCAGATGCCACAAAAGTTAAAACTTTTGTTTAACTTAGAATTGCATTTAGGACAAGTAGCTTGAGGATTATCAGCCACATAGTTACAGCATTCCTGATAAGGAAACCTTGAGCAGCGGTATAGTGGTCCAATCGTGGTTGATGATGCAGAACCGCCGAGCAATAAGAGCGGCGCATTAGTGGAAGAGGGGCTCAAAGGTTTGGGATTCAATACAATATTTTTGTCAGCAGAAGGCTGCATGTAAGTGTTGTTGAGACTCTCAAGGCTTCCATATAGCTTTCCCAAGCAACCCACCATGCCTTCCTTGGACAGACAAGTCACCACAGAACCAAGAGGGAACGAAAATATGTGAAACAAGAAATCGACGAAGTCTTTTGCTGCTTCAGCAAAAAGGACTCGTTCAGCTTTTCTGTCAACAAGCAGCTTCAAGCTAACTTTGCTGGCTGTTGCCATCTTTTTCTTGCTTAAAGAAATAAAAAAACTTAGCCTAAGCCACAAAGATTTGGTTCTGCTGGCGACGCCTTGCAGAACTTTATAGCTAGACAGCAACCTTTTGGTTGTCCACTCAAGTTAATTACACATTATTGGCATGCATGAGTGCGGGTTCTGACGCTTGAACTCTCCAATGTGCCTGGGAAAAGAAATTAATTGACTCCATGCTTCCAGCGGTGGACAGCAACCTTTTGGTTGTTCATCTTTTGTTTTGGTTGGTTTTTTTTTTTGTTCCTCTCTTTGGGAACATTTGAGGTACGCATTTGCTTTATAAATAATTTCGATAAATTTCACGTGTCAATGCATTAAAGGATATTCACCGGATTAATAGATTTTTCTTTTTTATGATCTTTCCCATTGCATCTAGTCAAGGGTGACTTATAGCTTGTTTGGAATAGTCTTATCTTAAATTTAAAATCTGATAAATATCTTATTTGATAAGTGTCTGATAAGAAATAAATATCTGATACAATAAAATTGTTTGGTTTGTAAGCTCAAATGCTGTTGTAAATTACTTTGATAATAATGTTATCCACTTTGAGTCATGGTATTTTAATTTTATAATTAAATTATAAAATATAAATATTAATTAATTTTTATTTTTGTTTTAAAAATTTTTAATTTTTGTATTTTGAATTTTTAATACTCTCATATCTTTTATTTACTTATAAAATTTATCTTTTCCTTATATATTATCTTTAATCCAAACATAAAATATTTATGATTTTTTATATTCTTTTTTTTTCATAAAAATACTTTAATCCAAACAAAACGGTAAAGATAGTAATAAAGGAGATCTGGGAGGATATACATAAGATAACCGAAAGGTAGGACAAAAGACCTTTTTCGCTTTATGCAAAAGTGATCAATTTTTGTAGGCTAAAGCAATAAAGGAGATCTGGGAGGATATACATAAGATAACCGGAAGATAAGCCAAAAGCTCTTTTCCACTTTATGCAAAAGGTTTCAATTTTTGTCGGCTTTGACTGAATATGGGACAGACTTGAGATGGCTATAAAGGAGAAGAGTACGTATATATTTAAGCTTGCAAAAGCCATGGAGATAAAAATCAGATATTTGAAATTAATTAACAGAATGACATGCATTAAGTATGAGAATAAAATGATGTAAATCAATATATAAGAGGAGGTAAAAGGACTTTTGGAATAATAATTTTAATAAAATATTTTGGAACTCTAGATATAAATTGAGGGCAATTTAATAGGTAAGACATGAATTGGTAACTCTACAATTTTTATTGTCTTTTCTTTGGGTAACTTTTTGATATCAAATTAGAAAACAAGGAATTAAAATATAATCAAAAGCATGAGCACTAAAAATATGTGGGAACCTTAATTTCTCTCTTGTAACTTTCGTTTCCTCGATAACTAAGCAAAGAAATGCACCTTTTGGGGAGGTAAAAGGACTATTCGAATAATAATGTTAATAAAATATTTTGGAACTCTAGATATAAAGTGAGGGCAATTTAATAGGTAGGCTATGAATTGGTAAAGACAATTTTTTATTTTCTTTTCTTTGGCTAACTTTTGATATCAAATCAGAAAACAAGGAATTAAAGTATGATGAGAAGCATGAGCACTAAAAATATGTGGGACCCTTAATTTCTCTCTTTATGGGTGCAAATATCTTGATAGGGGATGAATTAAGATACTACTTGATTTTCATATTTAAAAATTCACCCAAAAATCAGCAATTACTTTCAAGCAAAATATCAAACACAAGATAGGCAATATAAGAAGATGTAAATAAATCAGATTAGAGGTAGGAAGACAAACGATTTTAAGATGGTTCAGCTAAACCTACAATCACCGTCGAAGGACACTCCCCTTAGGACTTCAACAATCTTCACCAAATATAATTCTTCAAATCTTGGTGAAGCAAACCAAGTTTGACAATCTCTTTGAAGCCTTACCTTCAAAGAACCCAAGAGTTCTACTTTTTAGGATTTTCCCACACTCTTTCAAGTTTTTATCAATGTCTCTTCAAGATTTCTAAGCTTACAAAATGTGTATACAATCAAGAAAAATAAGAAATGATGTATAAAATGTGATTTCTTCTTTACAAGTGGATATAGCAATAGAAAGCTCAAAGATATTGCAAGATTAGCTCAAGATCTCAGCAAATGAAAAATGATAATGATTTTGCAAGCTTTTATTGATGATTTAATTGAGTTTTAAAGATGTATAGGGTTGGCAATGGGACGGTGACTTAGGTACCGCACGACCGACCCGTTAAAAATCTGATAAATATCCGTCCCATTAAGGACCAGGAACGATTAAAAATATCCATTAGGATTTGGGATGGAACTGGGATTGACCCCCGGATACCCGCATTCCCAAACCCGACTTCTAGAATCCGAGTATCGTTCCGAGTACGTGAATACACAGTAACGGCACCTAATTCCGTCCTAAATATATATTACATTTAATTATATATATATCTATACCCACACCTTATTATATTAATATTTTTTTACATTTATTATTTAATTATAGTCTTATATGCATACTATTACACACTAAAAATGAAAAAAGTTGTTATTTTGTGGTAGTAATAAGGTTTGAATCCCTAACTTTTTACACTTTAAAACTTATCTTATGGAGAATTAACACTAAACTAGTATTTCATCTTTAAATTTTTTTTGTTTTGCAAATTTACTTATTATATGAAGTTATTTAATTAGAATCATATAATTTATATTAATATATTAATATATTTTATATTTATTAATCAATTATACTTATATTGGTAGCACTTTTTTGCATATTAACTAGGACTATATAAGAAACTACAGTAGTTAGAACTATAATAGAACTAGTTATATCCTATATGACTAGCTTAAAAATAATTGTATAAAAATCATACTAATTCTAGTTATAATATATGATTAACTTTAGTTATAATTATACTAAATTAGAACTAAAATAGAAATTATATTAATTCTAACTTAATTTTAATTATACCTACCTTTGTTATGTTCTAACTTTGGTATATTGTTAACTTAATTTGAATTATACCAGATTCCAAACTCAACTCTTAAGATAATATAATAAGTTTAATTATATGGCTAAATTAATTTGAACTATATTAGACATTAGTATATATTAAATTAATAATTATAATTAAAATGAGACATTGAAAATTATACTAATAAGATACTAACTCCACTTATAACTTATATAGCTAATTTAATTTGAGAATTATAATTAAAAATACACTGAATTTTATATAACTTCCTAATCAAATCTTAAATCTTTTATATACATAGTTTTTAAAATTATATAACTTACTAATCAAATATTACATTTTTTATAGAATAAACTTAAAAGCTGAATAATTCTTTTTTTTTTTTGTTGGTCAAGAAAAAGATGACTATTGAAAGCTAAAATTTTAAACTATCTTACAAAAAGAAAAGTTAAAAAAAAAAGATTTATTAAAAAAATATTTTTTTAAAAAAAGAATAAAGAACATATTAGACTATTAGTCTTTAGTCCATTAACTAGGGTTAGCAATTCACATATTAGACTTCATTTTCTTTCATTTCTCTTCCCTGCTTCTTGCTGCGGCCGTTGCGTCACACTAAAAGAAAAAGACAAGAAATCGGTGCAAAGCAAATAAAAGTAGAGGTTTACAATCGTTGTAAGTTTCATCTTTCTTTTCTTCTTATTCTTCATCATCATTGAAGTAGTAATGTAGATTCACTAGTGTTAAACCAGAGGTTCTTGAAATCTTGCTTGACTAATTTTCATGGCTGTTTTCCATAGCAAAACAAGAAAGAAACTCAAAGATTTTTGTGATGCAAAAAAGAAATATACGAAAAAAAAATTAGAAGGTGGTGTAAGAGATCGAAAAATGGCGCACTTTTCTAATGGTTAATTGGTTATGCAAGTCTTTGAACACTATATATAAATGGGGTGAAACTTTAGTAATAGGCTATTAATGAATCGAGCTAGAATTGGCTAAAAAATTAAATATTGGCAAATTGGTTAAGTGTAGTAATGTTTATGTTTATAACGTTTATATGTATGTTTATAAACAGTGCACTTTTCTAATGTTTATATGTATGTATCTCCTATGGTTGAGTTCTACAATCTCATGTGCATAGATTATGATTGAATTCTTCTTGCCTAATTGTGCTGTCACAGTTTGGTTATATATTACTACTTAATCAAAGGGAATTACTGATTATACTAGTTTCTTGCTTTACTAATTATATGTTTTTTATTCTGTTTTATGTTCTGATATCAAGGTATTTTGTATTCTATTTCTTGACTTTGATTGTTGATTATTGATTGTATGCTTTAGAATTAATTGTAATATTAGTTATTATAATGTCAAATGTTAATTAGGCCATGTCATCAAATCCTACCACCAATCTTTCCGCTCAAGATGAATGTAGGACAAATCCATCAAGTGGTGAATTTGTTGCCCCTAATGCTTCAACCCCTAATGCTTTAACTCCTGATCCAGCAACAACCCAAATTAGTTTATCAACAGCCTCTACTTTAGCTTTAGCCCCTACTCCAGGTCCAGCTCATACTTCAACTGATCAGGGTCAAAACTTACAACATGATCCAAAAGTTGTTTTAAAGCCTGGTGAGGTAGTTGTTCCAAAAAAACGAAAGTTAACAAGTGAAGTTTGGAACCATATGGTGAAAGTCAGGAAGGATGGTAAAGACTTGGCTATATGTTATTATTGTAATACACGTTTACAAGCCAGTAGTGATAAGGGCACAAAAAGTTTGCATAATCATTTGAACAATTGTCCCAAATGGAGTAACATGTCTATTGAGGCAGCAATGGAGCGTCAGAAACAAATTGGGGTGAAAAAAACAAATGATGGGAAAGTTCAATTTAGTAACTATACATTTGATTCAGAAGTTTCTAGAAGAGAGTTGGCAAATGCAATAATATTGCATGAGTATCCTTTATCTATTGTTGAGCATATAGGTTTTAGAAGATTTGTGGAAAGCCTTCAACCACTTTTCAATATGGTATCTCGTAATACCATAAAGAGTGATATAATGAAGGTTTATGACATTGAAAAAGACAAGTTAGGGAATTGGTTGAGTCGGACTAGTGCTAGAATGGCTATTACAACAGACATGTGGACTTCCAACCAAAAAAAGGGGTACATGAGCATCATTGCTCACTTTGTACATGACGATTGGAAATTGCAAAGTCGACTATTGAGGTACATATGCATTACTTAGGCTTCTTTATTGCTTGACTATATAAACATATCTTATTCTTCTTAATTTTAATTAATGTCTTGGCATTTGGAAGACAAGATCTCCACAGTAACAATGGATAATTGTAGCTCAAATGATGGTATGATCAATATTCTTTCTGAAAAGTTGCCTAGAAATTCTATACTTGATGGAAAACTCCTTCATATGCGATGTTGTACCCATATATTAAATTTAGTTGCGAAGGATGGGTTGTCTATCATAGAAAAGGCTATTGAGAGAATTCGTTTAAGTGTTGTTTATTGGTCAGGCTCTCAACAAAGGGTTGAAAATTTTGAGAATATGGCTCAGACATTGAAATTGAGATGTACTAAGAAATTGGTGCTTGATGTAAAAGCCCGTTAGAACTCGACTTACTTGATGCTTGAAACAGCCATTGAGTATAAGACTATATTTCAAAAGTTGAGTTTTAGGGATAAGCATTATACATCTCTACCATTTGATGAAGATTGGGAAATGGCTAAGCTCATTTATGGGAAGCTTAGTGTTTTTCATGAACTAACCAAGCTCTTTTCAGGAACAAAGTACCCGACTTCGAATGTTTACTTTGTTCAAATTTGTAAAGTTAGGAAACTTCTTTGTCAGTGGATAGAATCAGACAATGTTATTATTAAAAGCATGGCGCAAAGTATGTACATTAAATTTCAAAAGTATTGGGAGGAGACTAATGATGTTATGGCAATTGCAGCAGTTTTAGACCCTAGGTTAAGACTCAAGGCAGTTGAGTATTACTTTAAGGATCTTTATGGTGAAGCAGAGTGTCTATTTAGGGTTGGGAAAATTAAAGCTCTTTTCTATGATTTGATGAATGAATATGCGGGTTCTGGTCTTAAATGTAGGACCACTGGTCCTTCTCAAATAGAGGATGATGCCACTTCTTTTTCTTCCATGCCAAGTGACTTTCTTAATTTTTTAGCAACCCCCAATGTTTCTGGTACACATGTGAAGGAAGAATTTGATTATTATGCGAAGGAGGGGGTGATACCTTATGTAGATGATTTTGATATTTTGAGTTGGTGGAAGACTGGTGGCATAAAATATGAGACTTTACGGTTGCTTGCTCGAGATTTCTTGGCTATTCCAATATCTACTGTGGCATCGGAGTCTGCTTTTAGCACCAGTGGGAGGGTTGTTAGCCTTCACCGAAGTAGGCTTCACCCGGACACATTGGAAGCTTTAATGTGCTCACGTGATTGGTTATGGTCTGAAATTGAAGGTAAAATATTTTATGTTATGAGTATTTGTGTTTTAAGTTTTGATTACATCATACATTAATTTTTTTTATGTTTTCTACATTTTAGGCAATTCTATTAATTCAGGACTCATATCTGTTACTGCACCTGAGGAGGAAGGATCAAGTTACATTGATGAGTAGCTATGAGTTTAATGAGTTTGGATGTATGGATTATGGATGGATTGGTTAATTTGGATATGTGTATTGGTTTTTTTAGTGACTAACTTTGTATTTGCATGGGTTGTTTGTATTGTTTTGCTTGTGTAGTTATTGTGTTGTTTGTATTGCTTTAATGTTAATTTAGATGAATAACTTTCTTTACATTTGTGTTAGTTTGGATTTGTGGATTACTTTTTAATATGAATGGTTTGTTGTATGGGAATTTTTTTTATTAAAAAGTATGTTAATTTGTTCTTGTAGATTGAATTTATCATTTCAATGCATTTTTTTAGGGATATTAATTTTTTTGGGCAAAAATAGGAAATTTACTTAAACTGTTAGTCTCTTAAATAAATAATTTAATCAAGTTTCGGGTTTTGAGTTTCGCGGGTTTAGGATATTTTTGGGTTACATTTTTTATTTAAATTAAAATTTTTTAATCGGGTTTGGGATGTTCCGGGTACTCACGAATTTGGGACGTTCCGGGAATGGGATTTATATTTAATTTTTATCTGGGTTTGGGACGGGATTTGGGATTGGGATGCTATCCGGGTAAAGGATTTGGGATTGCTTCGTGGGCAGAGTACCTGTCTCGTTGCCATCCCTAGATGTATTTAAAGAGATTTGAAGGCTAGAGCTTTGGTAGGTGGAAGAGAGAAGAAGAAAATGGCCAGAACGGTAATAAACAGCTAATGCATTTATTACAGTATTTCGCTCAGCCGATCGACCAGTTGGGTCATCCGGTTCTTCCTTGGCCTTCTTTGATTAGGCCAGATGCCTTAACCTGTCGATCGGCTAGTGGGTCCGGCTTTTTTTTCTTTTCTCTATTTTAGCCGGGCGACCTCCTTGATCAGCTGGTCGACCGGATGAGAGGTTCGGCCACTTCAAAGACATAGAAGCAAAGCCAAACTCACCTAAAAATTTTTTAAACTCAATTTTATCAAGTTTCCATAACTCCAAATCAACTCAATGCATTTTGTAGACACTTTTTAAGACTTAGAAGTATTTCAAAAACATGTGTTTACACTAATTTTGCATCCAATATCATTTTGTATTTATGAAAGATAATGTTCATGAGATTTAATTTGTTTGATTTATAAAAAATAGAAGTTTGAGCTAAATCTTTGCAATTCAAAGGCATTTCACAAAAGAAAGAGCAAAAAAATGTTCGGTACCTCTTATGACGCCTCTTTTCCTCCTTATGACTTCTCATATTCTTCTTCTTCAAATAGTACTCATCTTCTTCCATTTTTCAAGTATTTATCTACTCATCTTATCACTTAACTTCACAAGATACTTTTTAGTAAGGGAATAAAGTAATATAAATGCATATCAAATTTTCATCATCAAAATTAATAACTAGTATTTAGCCAACAATCTCCCCCTTTTTGATGATGACAAATTAAAGATAAGAGCATTTTACTCCCCCTTAATATAAGCATTCTTTTTCAAGTAAAAAATCATTTTGGAAAATACTCCCCCTATCAATTTTAACTTACGTACATTTTGAGAGAAAATTTCCGTTCCTTAAACTAATTTTAATATCTCTAAATCTAGAGATAGTAAACTTATTTCCTAAAATAATATTAAAAAATCTTAAAATAGTAAAATTGTTGAAGTAAAACTAAAATAGAAAATCTTATATGTAAAGAAATGATACAAATCTATTAGATATAATATATTTTAAAAAAAAATCAGTTAAAGTTGATCTCATTTCCCAAAATAAGCAAAACATGCAAACACAGCCAACTTGTTCTGCTCAACGAATAAAAGAATTTTCTCAGCTGAAAAAACGTAGACATGCTTACTCTTTCGTCCAAGCTGCTCGAGATCCTTTTAATAGGGTGCAATAATTATTTTATGTTGACAAAAGTAGGTCTGTGCTTAAGCTTTCTCAGGATTTAGAAGTAGTGTTTTGCTTCGAAACCACGCCCCCCACCCCCCCCGGCGCCCCGGCAGGGGGGGCCCCTCTTTCTCCCTCTCGCTCTGGGGTCAATAGAAGGTCTGCTAAATGATCAATACTTCGCCGGAAAGCTGACACCCACTCTTGCTTTCTTTGGGCATTTGTCATCTTTGGACGAAAAATATGTTTTTTAATTTTGCCTAAATTTTTAAATAGGCCTCTCTATTACGAAAAATATATTTTTTAATTTACGAAGGTAAAAGATGTTTGTCAAAGTTAACAACTAATTCTTTGATTTGTTCGAAAAAACCAAAATGCCATTGAGCAATTATATACATACATGATTCAGTAAAAGAGAGATAAATGTGTATAACAGGTGTCATATACTCCTATAGAACAATTACTATGTTCATCATTATTCATTCTACGTATAAAAGAACCCATTCAAATCAAGTATATTTCCGACAAAAAAAAAAACTCAAGTGTATTCAAGTTTCAACAGAAATGCCACACTATGTTCAACATAAATAACACAAAAGATACAAGAGAATATTCTTCTTTAGCTAATATTAGAGGCATGCATATAATATTATCACCAAGAATAACATATGTTTGCAATATTGTATCAACAAAAAAAAATTAAATAAATAAATAAACTAAGAAGATGAACGAATAACAATGTCATTTTTTTAATCACATTGTATAATGTTGCTCAAGGGCGTTTTGAGTTTTTCTAACAATTTAAATAGTTAAGTGTTAATTTTGACATATGTCCATTATAAATCTTAGGGGCTAAAAGATTTTTTTTTTAATTGAAGACCTGTTTAAAAATTAAGTCAAAATTGAAAGACTAAAAAAATCTTTCCCTCAAAAAAATAAATAATAAGATCATGAATTTCCCATAGCCGTTTTGAAAATATTAATAGTCAATGCAGATACAGAGGCATTGACATTCTGTATTATACGGGCTTTCACAAAAATCCAGTGTTGGTCCATGGGGTTAACAGATTACCGAAAACCTTGTGCCAACAAAAAGGAACAGAGCGTTGCCTTTACGTGGTTGGGTATGTTACCATGGGAGCTCTTGGTTTTGAATGGCCCGTTTAATATGATGAAATAATGAAAAAGAAAATGTCATTTAAGACAGAATTCCATTCAAGATTAATAAAATTTAAGAAACAATGTCTATAAAATATAGACTTTTTTGTGTTCTATAAAAATTGTCTTTTACTAAAAATCTAGTAGCATAAAGTTAATATAGAAATAAATCTGAATTAGCTAGAATTATAAATTTGAGGAAACATAAAAGTTAAGATATAAAAAGAAAATTCTTGGCAACATGCCTATGTTTAAACTATAAAAAGAAATAGAAGAAGAATAATGAATTGATTTCTCCCCTTATAATACTTAATACTTATTATACAGAAATAATAATAGAGTGACCATCATACAAATGTATTAGAGATCAACCATCAACGTCTGTGTGCTTTGTATACCATGTAAGATTTAGGTTTCCCCCATGAATATTTCTCTGGATTGCGTTCCATTATAAAGTGAAACATGAAGAGAGTTGTACATCAAATAGTTAATTGTACATGAGCTATTTTTATCTATACGATAGTTATTTATTAGCCATATACATCTGAAGCTATTTACATAAGGCACCAAAGATGTTGTCTTCTTAATAAAGAGACCATAATGTATATTCTTATTATTATTATTATTTTGTTAGTGATTGTAATGTTTAGTATACCATGTCTTATGATGCATTGATGTCTTTCCTCCTTATTCAATATTCTGTAACAACTGGGATTTTCATTTAGTCAAAGAGAGAATACGAACGATAATTAGTAGATAAAGAAGCCAAGATCTCAGAAGTTTTCAAGCAGCAGTGGCAGCACAATCTACTGTTGTACAAAAGCTAAAGAAGACACCTATTGTACCTAAATTCCACATTTATTGTCCACATGTATAGTAAACTGGACTGTTGTTATCTTCTATGGTGTGATTTACTGCAAAATATGATTAAATTGTGATAAAAATTGGGTGATTTTTTAATTAGAATGTAATCATATGAGAATATGAGGAATCTAGTTAAATTGAGGAACAAACTGTCGTATGAGCTTTCAATTTTCGTCAAGTCCAAAATTCAAGTAAAGGTTTTCGATTTTCATCAAGTCCACAACTTAAATGTGGCTTTCAATTTTCATCAAGTCCAAAATGCAAGAGCTTCTGATTTTCATCAAGTCTGCAATCTAAATATGGATTTTCAATTTTCACCAAGTCCAAAATCCAAGTAAGGGCTTTTGATTTTCATCAAGTCTGCCATTTGAATATGGGCTTTCAATTTTCATCAAGTCCAAAATCAATTATGAATTTTTTATTTTTATCAAGTCCAAAATCAAATTATGGCTTTTGATTTTCATCATGTCCGGAACCTAAATATGGGCTCCTGATTTTCATCAAGTCCAGAGCCTAAAAATGAGCTTTATGTTTTCAGCAAGCTGTCTCACTAGATGACTAGGACTTCATGTGGAAATAAAAGATTTACTCTCATATCATAAAGTCTTTAAGACATAAGGTGTGGGGCCTAAATGTATTAGCCAAAATCCAATACCCTCATGAGTTGACCTCCGAAGACCAAATAAGGCAAGTTTCGTACTAGAAAAGAATCTAGGGATTTGCTTGCTAGACTAAGAGGGTGATTGGATTTGCTTATAAGCTGGTTGTAAGCCAAACATGTAATTTGACATATTTGGTAAAACTGCTTACAAGCAATTTGTGACATCTTATAAGCTGCTAGGGAAAAAAGCACTAGCCATAGCTTTTTTTTGGATGCTCATAAGCTGTTGGTCAAAGTGAGCAAAAAGATTTACCCTTAAAAATGACAAGTAAATTAGAATAATAATTTTTATCACATTAATTATGTCCTTTTCAATCATTTTAATTCTTATTCCCACTAATAAGCACTTATTTACCAAACATGTCAGTAGTTTATAAGCATATATTATTCAAACCTATCTATGCTTATTTATCACTAGCTTAAAAGCAACTTTTTGCTTATAAACACCACATGTTGATAAGCAAATTAAAAAAAAGCAAAGTCAAATGGGCTCTAAGGGAGAGGATTAAGGCTTGTTTGGCTAAGCTTATTTTTAGATACTTATAAGCAGAAGTGCTTTTAAGCAAGTTGCCATGTATTTGGATAAATATGTGTTTATAAGCTTCTAACATATTTGGTAAATAAGTGCTTATAAGTAGCAATGGTAGTCTAAAATAACTAAAAATGACATGTCATCAATTAAAGATAAACATGTCAAGACCAAGTGTTTATAAGCCCTTTAGAAAAAAGATGGTCAAGGCCACCTTTTTTTTTTTTTGCTGGCTTATAAGCTTCTTTACCAAACACATTTTTCAAAACCTTTTAAAGGTCATAATTGAACCAAAATGACTGGCACAACCTCTTTAAATAGATGACAGAAAGGATGATAAGTGAGTTTTGTGTATTGGTAGCGCCCACTTTATACAAGGATCATTATTGTGGTTTTAATTGTAGGTTTTTTTTTAGAGGATCTACAGTTGACATAAATTTATCAATTAAGATTCTAACAAAATGTTCTTATCAATTTTTGCAGTTGCTCCTAGATTTAGATTCACAAGGAAGGTAATTGTGAGAACCAAAAGCAAATTCAAGAACCTTCAAGCTTGGCCATTGTTAAACCTATAGAGAGACAATGAGATGATAGGTGTAAACCTCTCCATAGGCAATCGGTGGGTCCCTGTGGGCATGGAGACCAATAGTGACAAGTTGCAAGGAGGAAAAGGAAAAGCTCTTCACCCATTACTACCAAGAAAGGCAAAAAGGTACTAGAAAGTGGTGAATCCTCTAGAAAGCCCTCCAATGTTTTGGATTACAAAGGTATTGATCTGGAAGCCACTGCGCAACACTCACCTTAAGATGGAGTGATCAGTAACTTTCTAAACAGAATTAGTCATCCCAAATAGCGGAGGCGAACCTCCTCTAAGAAGTTGTTCATATGAGTCTCCTCTCACCCCCAAATGAAAATATTTATTTTGAATGTGAGAAGGGCTTAACAAACCTCAAAAACAAACAGAAGTCAATCAAATTTTGAGGAATAAAGGAATCCACATTTGTGGACTTTTAGAAACCAAAATCAAGTACTTTAATGCAGATGAGATCATCAAAACTAGATTCAAGGAGTGAAGTTTTGTCAGCAATTATGAATGCAATGAATTTAAGAGAGTCTGGGTTTTGTGGGATCCAAAAGCTGTGTCTATTGATAAATTTGAGTGTTCGGACCAGGCTATTCTCTATCATATTAAAATCGTCGAGATAGAGACTCAATTTGTTGCTATTTTTGTTTATGCAGAGAATGACCAAAATCTTAGGCGACAGCTGTAGGGTAACATCTGTGATTGGAGCGAGAAATATAGTGCTCTCCTATTATGTGTTGAGGGAGACTTTAATGAGACCCTTAACCCTGAAGACCGCTTAGGAGGTGCCAATATTGGTTTGGCGCTAGAGAATTTAATGAGTGTATTAATTGGGCCAATATGGTTGAACATAATAGCTTTAGCCCATATTTTACTTGGACTAATCGTAGTATTGGGAGGAGCTTAGAGCTAGCAAGCTTGACAGACTCTTCACTAATGGTGATTGGCTCAATACCTACAGTGATTCTGTACTTAATATTGGGTTGCCTGGCCCATCTGATCATTGTCCTATTATATTGGATATGACTCCTAAACACTTCAATATTCCTAGGCCCTTCAAACTTTTCAATATCTAGACTTCCCACCCAGATTTTACTGAGATAGTTAAGAACGTATGCGATAATTAAGTGCAGGGCTCTCCAATGTATGTCCTGGTTAAGAATTTGAAACTTTTCAAAGGGGTGCTCAAGCAATTCAATAATTCCCATTTCAGAACTACCTAAACAAGGATTGAGGGGCTTCGTATGGAGCCGGAGGCTGTTCAGAAAAATCATCTATAATGGTCATACCAACCATAAGCAAATTAAAGAAGAAAAAAGACGAAGGTATGAGATTGAGCAATTAGAAATCATCAATAACAGCATTGCTAAACAAAAATCCAGGCTCGATTGGCTTAAAGAAGGTGATGCAAATTCGGCCTTTTTCTTCAAGTATGCCAAAGGTAAAGCGGCATGTAATGCTATCGAAGCTATTAGAGCCAGTGATGGTACTATTCTCAGACAAGAAGAAGAGATTGGATGTAAAGCAGTCAGGTACTTCAAGGATCTTCTTTGACCTTAGAATGAAGTTGAAAACTATATCTCTCTTGAGAGCCTTAGGCCCTCTACAAAAACACCCTAAACCCTAATGCAGTGGCTGAGTTATGTTCCCCCATTGGTAACCAAGAGATTAAAGATGAATTATTTCCCATTGATAGCAACAAGAGCCTTGGACCTGATGACTTTCTCGTCCACTTCTTCCAGAAAGCCTGGGACATTATTGGCGAGGATGTAGTAAAAGCAGTGAAATTAGTTCTTCACTCTACAAAAATTCTGAAGGAAATCAACTCCACTATTCTCACTCTGGTCCCCAAGAAGCAGAATCCTGAAAGCCTTAATGACTTTAGACCTATTGCATGTTGCAATACCATCTACAAGATCATATCCAAGATTTTGGTCAATCAGATGAAGGGCCATTTGAATCATATTATTTCTAATGTTCAAAGAGCTTTCATCCATGGATGACATATAGAGGATAATGTGATAACTAAAAACAACATTATATACATTAGAAGACTCCTTGGCAAAGACGGAGTCACAAAATATATATTATATTTGGGCTTCATAATCCGATCAGGTACCATCAGTTGGTCGATCCTCTAGATGGACTTAGAAGATTGCTTGGCAGAGACGGAGTTAGA
Organism: Cordia subcordata; assembly: GCA_028554755.1. Lineage (NCBI taxonomy): Eukaryota > Viridiplantae > Streptophyta > Magnoliopsida > Boraginales > Cordiaceae > Cordia > Cordia subcordata. The sequence continues at coordinate 25,625,974 of JAPTOF010000003.1, read as the reverse complement.
AAATTTTTTTACTGGTTCAACATAAAAATACTTTATGATTAAAAAAATTGAATATCTTTTTTCAAAATATGAATGCTACAATTGACATCAACAAGGTCTCATATTTTTGAAAGCATTGAATAATTGCTTCATTTTCAATGCTATCAAATACATTACTAAAGTAACTAAACAACCATTCATAAATCTATCTCCATCAATTTCTCAACCGGTTCTTCATGATATTCATAGCAAAAAATACTCTCTCAACACTTGCAATTACAATTGGTAAAATCAATCATAATCTGACTAACAAATAAACTGAAGGATATACAATATTTTTGTTTGTCTCAACTAATTTCTCAATAAGATAATATTTTAATGGGGTTAATGATAATATTTTAATGGTGTCAAAGCTAAATATTTTAAATATATATATACATACATACATATAAATAATTTCTTTTTTTAAATTTCACTAGTGTCAAGTGACACCATAGTTTATTAACTGCAGTCGTCCCTGCTCCTTGGTGAAGATTATCATGACAAGTCAACATATAGATTAGTTGGTTTGTAAGCGGCGTGGCCTCCATTTGAAGGGGGAAAAAAAGTATGAAAATGTTTATTCATGTACACTTGCTTGGTCCTTTTTCCTATCTTCTAAAATTTTTTGTTTATATTCTACCATTAAATCTAATAATCAATATCAGGACATTAGTTCAGGAATTTGTTCTGCTCTCTTCTAGAAGAATATCATCTAAGGGAAATTCGATAGAAAAGAATATCATCTTATCCCACACGCGAGAAAGCATGTTGAATAGAATAAATAAAGTAAGCCCTTTATAACAACCTAAATTTTCTAATAAGGTGGTCAAATTGGAGTTGCCATATGTTCTGTCCTTTCTTTGGGTAGTATAGTTTGGCAACTGTAAAGGACTTTATGCAATCGTTTAGCCAGCACACCAAGTGATAGTTTTTAGATGGAATGATTTGACACATGACCTGGACCCTAATGGTTTTAGTCTTTCAGAATGTTAGAAAGCGTATGCAGACTGCTCCTAGTTTTTTTGTCTGTCCGAAGAAATTGGGAATATATACAGATTAGTTTATGATTTCAATTATTCATGATTGTAACGATTTTTTATGTGAGAAAAAGTAACAAATAATAGAAAATGCAATTTAACACTAGCTGTTCATGATAACTGGGGAAGAAAAAAGAAACAACAAAAGACAGATCCAGAAGAAGGATATGAAGCCCTTGGTCCCAAAGGAAAAAGAGAAAAACCTATTTCAGAAAACACATAGAAGAAGACTGACATTTTTATAAAAATGGCTCCATGTTAAGCTTCTTTTTCAAGAAACACATCAGAGAGAACTGTCTTTGATTGCAGGGACGCTCTCAGTAGCTTCAACCCCTGCCCACCAAATATAACATAAAAATAACATGGAAATTAAGACAAGCCATCTTTACCACCGCATATATATATATATATATATATATATATATGTATGTATGTATATATATTGAGAGAGAGAGGGAATTGAGTCGCATTAATTTATAGTAAATTAACATCATTAGTCAAACTTTGCGTACATACCTCATCCATGCCCAAACAGGTGTCTATTTCCTCCAAGGCTCCCAAATCCTCAACGTTGAACCTGTTGAGCAGTGTGATACTAGAGATGGATGACATAGGTTTCACCTCTAAATCATCCATGATCATGTATGTTACCACCCCTTTCACATAACCGCCCTCGTCTTTCCGGCCGGCCGCTCCATTTCCACTAGCACCAGCTACCACATAATTCACCTCTCTGTTTAGCTTCACGTGGCATTTAGGGCAAATCGCTTGAGGATCATCACTCATATACTCATCACAACGCGACGTGTGAGAACTCCTTAAGCAACCACTACACGTGGTACTGGAGGTTTTCGGGCAGCTGTATATTTTCCTCCTCGTGGTTGATGATGCTGAATCGCCGAGCAATGAGGGAGTGCTACTGGAAATGTAGCATATTCTTCCCGGATTCAATACATAACTTTTGTTGGCAGAAGGCTGCAGGTAGGTGTCGTTTAGATTCTCAATGCTTGCGTATAGTTTCCCCAAGCAACCCACATTTTTTCCTTGGACAGCAGCCTCACCACCATGCCAACAGGCAGAGTAAAGATGCGAAACAAAAAATCGACCAAGTCTTTTCCGCCTTCAGCAAACAGGACTCGCCCAGCTTTTCTGTCAATCAGAAGCTTCAGGCTCACTTTGTTGGTTGACTCCATCTTTGGTTAAACAGGGTTGTCTCTGCTTGACCTGTAGCGCCTCAGCCGGCCAAACTGCTTGAATCCTTCCTTTTTGTGACCTCCCTCACGACGTACTGTAGAAATACTTTGAAGGTTTATGTTTATATTTGGGCTTATTGTCTTAAAAAAGTGACTCGATCGGCCTTTAATATTTGTAAGAGAGTTAATTTAGTCTTTATTATTTTAAAAATAACTTATTTAATTTAAATATTTATAAAAAGTGTCAATTTTTATCTCATTAATAGATTATATGTCCCTCACATGATATTTTTAAAGTTAATATAGGGATCAATTAAGTTACTTTTAACAAATATTAAGATCCACATTGATCATTTTTAAATAATAGAGACCAAAGTAATATTTTCTTAATACATTAGAACCAAATAAGTTATTTTTAAAACAATAAAAACTAAGTTTACACTTTTTGTAAGTAATAAAGATTAATTGTGAAATTTACCTCTTATATTACCCTCCCCTTTCCTTATTGATTTTGTCACGTAAATTCTTACTGTACGAAGGACGGTATGAACGGGGTAAGGATGAAAGGCTCACAAAACATTACCTTTTTTTTTTTTTTCCCCCTTTTTCCGTTAACATAGAAGCTATGAATCTAAAATGTACGGCACAAATATAAATATGGTTATTTCCCGATAAGGAGAAAAAAGATATGGTAAAATCCGATACAAACATATCTACCATGGTAATCGAATAATGATCTCTGGAGAAAATTTTCCTCCATACGCTTCTTCTGATGACTTCTGCGAGATTAATATCTACCAAATAATATATAGTTAGTTAATCATCCATTTAAGCGCAAAATATTTTTCATATTTTTTTCCCAAATATTATCTACCAAGATAATATAGGGTAGGGTTTGGTTGGATTGGTTTTTTCTCAAAAGTGTTTTTTGAAAAGTTAGAAAGTTGCAATTGATCAATTTTTTTTTTTTTGAGTTTCAACTTTTTTAAATTTAATTCAGTTACTTATTACAAAAACAATGTGTTTCTTAAATGAAAAAAATGATTTTTTCTATTGAAAAAGAAAAATGATCCAAACAGGCCCATAATATCCCATAATATACTATACTTTTATATATAGTATAGAATATTGTACCTGATTATGAAGTTAATTAAATGGCTCTATCTATATAAAAACTTACTTTTTCTAATTATTCTTACATTAAATACAGTTCCTAAAAAACATGAATCATTGAAAATAGTAAATTAATGTCAAGATGATTACAAATGGTAATGTTTTATATCAATGGAAATATTAATCTAACAAACTCGTTCAAAAGATTGTATATTTCATATAAATATGAAAAATTATTTAATTAACATTAACAGGTGCAATTTTATTTATATACTCATAAAGATTAACGAATTTTTAGAAAATCTAAGGATTTGAGTGATAAACTTGTGCAGCAATGTGGCATTCACAAAGCCTAAGAAACATAGTTACGATCTTCAGGACCTTTGTTAGGTATGTGATCAATTGTAAATTTTGTATTCTCTGTCCGTCAATATAAATTTTTTAGTGAAATTTTTATATGTAAATATTTCACTAATCAAGGGCTGTTTGGAATTGTTTTCAAACACAGTTTTTTTTTTTTTTTAAATATATAAAAACTTTTTTGGAAGTAGTTGCTTTTTAAAATTGCTTTTGAAAACTATTTTTAAAAAAAAAGTGTTTTCAAAAACAAAAAATAGGAAACACATATTTGTTATTTTCATGTATTTTTAACATGTTGTTTCCAAAAGGACAATTTTATGATTTAATTATTTTCCTTCCCCCCAACCCACCCCCCACCCCAGTGGCGGAGCCACATTAGGTTCAGAGTCACCCCCTGAATTTTTGGGGGGAATAAATTATAACTATTATTTTTATTTTTATTTTTATCTTATAATAGGAGGCTAAATTGTATGAAGTGTACCCCTCCTAACTAGAGTATACCCTTTCATGATCGCAATGAGAAAATTATTATTATTATTATTATTATTATTTAGTTTTTACATACCAAATAAGCCATCTTAAAATAAGCACCTTATTATAAATACAAAACAAACATGCTTTTTTGAATAAGATGAAAAATAAGTTAAGATGCTTATTATAAGCTGTAAACAAACACAGCATAAGTTCTAAAAGAACGTCGTTTTGAAGTGGACTTGACTGCAATACGGCATTGGAATGACTAAATAAAGTTCCCTCCAGGTGAGAAACTTGGCGTGTCCTTGCCCAGAAATACACTAGTTAGAACTTCCTTCATCTCCAATGATGCTTTTTGCAACTTCAAACCCTGAAAAAGCAGAAAAACAAAATAAAAATAATAATTAGGCATAGTCGATAGTGCACTAGATTCAAGTCCGTTTGCTGGTTTTGGTTAGAATATAAGTAGTAAAGTATAGATACAGCATAAATGGGATTGAATAAAATTTAAGAGGGATCTAAAACTCGTAAGGACTAGTGTTAATATAATAAATAGATGCATCAAGTTTTAAATGAGGTGGTCAGAGCTCAACTCATGCATTCACTCATTGTTATTCAATTAAAAACATTAAAGCTGTCAACGTGCAAGGTTAAAAAACAAGCTCTGCTTGCACACTAAGGGAAATGCTAGAACTATAAATAAATATGCCAGTTCCCTCCCTAGAAGCTGTTTTTACCGATGAGATGGTAATTCTAACAGTTCATTTGAATTAACTTAAAAAAAAAAGTACTTTTTTCTATAATTTTTTAGAATAAAAAAAAATGTTCTGTGCAGGAGTTATAAGACTTTTCTCGTACTCGATCCCTTCCAAAATCAACCAACTTTTCTTCGAGATCACAAATCTCTTTTGACATTAAACTTGTTAAGCAACGTAATGCCGGAGATGGTAGACATGGGTACAACCACCAAGTCATGAATAACCAAGTCACCACACGTTTCAAATAACCACCTTCATCAGAAGATGACGACGACGATGATCCTCCATCCGAAACCACCAACCTCAGGGGACACAAAGGGGACCTCAGTTGAAATAGTGTACTTGCACCGGGGATAAATAGCTTGTGGATCATCAAGTAATACAACGGTGGTAGCTTCCACACATGTAAACCTTTCTAGTTGATGATGTTTCACGAGCCAGCAAGATTGGAACATTAGCAGCACCAGCGGCTGCTTTGGGCTTCAGAAGTTTGTGCTTGTCCTGCTGGTCTGGCTGCAGATAAGTCTGGCTGAGGTTTCCAATGCTTTTTTATAGACATCGGCAAGGGTTCCGACCATGCCAACGTTGTTTGTGGTGGTCAGAAGCCTAACGATTGCTCCAACCGGTAAGCCTAGTAGACTGAATACAAAATCGACAAGAGTCTTTTCCTGCTTCTGCATATAGAACGTTGTGGGCCTTTTTGTCAACAAGTAACTTCCAACTTCAGCTTAGGGGTCGCCGCACTCTCTTCTTAATTATTGTCTGGCTACTATTGGTTTATATACGTCTAGCTCGTTTCGGTTCTCTTGTCATGGGCTCGTTTGAATTGATTTTTTTTAAAAGTATTTTTTTTAATAATTTTTTAAAAATAATTTTTTTAAAAAATTAAAAATTTTGACTTCTAAACAAAAATTGTATTTAATTTTTTTTTAAAATTTTAATTTTTTTAGAATACAAATCAAATAATTATTACAAAATTAATGTTACTTTTAAAAAAAAAAAATACTTTTTTCTGAAAAAAAAACCAATCCAAACAAGCCTTATATATCTTCTGAAGAAGAGGAATAGGCATAATTATAATCATTATTTCAATCCGTAATTATGTTGCTCATCGTATTGTTGACTTTTTCGTGCTCCAACTTCTTCAAAAGTTTCAAAACTTATTTAAGAGTTTAATTTTATTTTAATATACGTTCCGCACACCATATATTAAAGCCATAAGGGAATATTAAAGATTGAGGAGATTAACACCAAATCTTACACGCATGAAATTAAGCCATCGGTGATTCTTGCTTGCCTGTTTGCTTGTCCTTAACGTAGAGGTGTCTGCAAAATTTATAGCATATAATTTAAATTTCTTGATTTGTCAAGACTAGTTAGATTACTAGCTTTATTTGACAAAATTCATTTATGTATTGCACACAATGGAATAGCCAAAAGTACATGAATACAAAATGAATCGTTTCTTTTCAAGTACAGCATTGTGATTGTCATCCAAACATGGATCTTTCAGAAATCTTCAATTATTATTCGTTTCTAGTACAGAATTTTGATTCTCATAAAGATCATGGATCTTTCAAAATCTGTATCGACCTTTCACCCTGCACAGCAAGAAATTTATGCAGCAATATGGAAACCACTCAAGCACACATTGGGCTCCTATGATTTGCGACTCCTTTTTTCCTCTATGCCTGATTGGGAGAATCTGTGTCTAAGGACCTCCAGAACCTCTTCTAATTTCACGCCTCTGAAAGCTAGCAGAACCATGGCGTGATACATCATATCTGCCATCTCCGAAGCAGTCCTAGACTTATCCTCATTCTCCTCTAATGTTCGACATAACTCATCCGCCTCTTCTCTACAAATTAAAGAAAAAGAGTCTTCTTTTAATTAAGAAACCAATGTAAATGGACTATTGAAGTCCATGGCATGAGAATGTCTAAGCAAGCAAATCAACACACATCAATAAGCCATGTGTTCAGCTATCCCAAGAAACATGACTTAAATGATAAATGAAGTTACCTGATCTTTTTGCACAGCAACTTGTCGTCAAGCAATAACCGCTTAGTCCATGATGGCTTATTATTATTTGATGATGATGATGATAATGATGATATTTCTTTCTTCCTTTGTAAAATTGTAGATTCTAATGAATATAGAGTGGATGATGCTAGCCTGTTATCTTTAACCTGACAGATTAGGAAATGGATGAAAATTCAAAGTTTTGGAAACAGATAATAGTATCCTGTTAAGGAAAGACACAAAAATGAACCCTGTGTATCATTTAGGACATCATCAACTGATGTATCCTGTTAAGGAAAGACACAAAAATGAACCTGTGTATCATTTAGGACATCATCAACTGATGTATAATAGCAAGTCTCAGCTCCAGTGTGGCAAGTTGGGCCATCTGGCTTCCCAAGATATATTATCTGATGAATAATCATAACTATTATTAACAAATGTATGAAGAATACATATAACGGCTACTATCTCTTAAGAATAACCAAAAAAGCATAGACTTACAGAATCACGATCGCAATCAATGAATATATTGCAAACATTGATGAAATTACTGGATGTTTCCCCCTTTGTCCACAAAGTAGATCTTGACCTGCTATAAAATGTTGCTTTTTGAGAGGAAATGGTGGTTCTAAGTGCATCCCTGTTGACAAAGCCTTGCATTAGAACATCTCCTGTATCAACATTTTGAGCAATTGCCACCGCCAAACCCTTGTCATCCCATTTGACACTATCTAACAACAAATCAACCTAAAATTTATCTTGTCAGAGAATAAATTAGACAAGAGACACGAGTAACATTTGACAAATTTTTATTATTATTAACATATAACAAATCAGGAATAGCCACATAAGCATGAATCAAACCAAGTTATGCCCAAGTACAGAGACTAAAGCTGGAAAGGTGCCACATGTTCACTCATACATTGAATATGCATGAACTTTATTCCACCAAACTCCAACCTATAGAATAGTTGTTTTGAAGGTTGAAGTGCTGTGGTTTTTGAATTTTGCCAACAACGCCAGATACTAGGTATACGTGACCAATGACGCAATGACAATCACATAAACTAATCCTCTCCATCAATGGTAATAAGATAAGCAGCCTGAGCAAAAGCCAAATCTCATCCAACTGGACAAGAACTTTGTTACCAAAAGGAGATTGCAATAGCAAAAGTTGAATGTATCTCATTAGCTGTTTAACAATAGCAAAAATTGAATTGACATCAATACACGTATAACAAATAAATGGACACATCACATCATTACCCCAGTTTAACAATAGCCAAATCTCATCTCACAACAATAACACTCACATCATTACCCAAGTTTACAGGTTGATCTGATTGCTAACTCACCCATTCTCTTAGACAAAAAGAGGAATATTACTCCAAGAAATATGGGGTTCAGATGTAGCCTGTCTAATCATTGAAGAATTCAAATCAGGCAACGATGGACCCCTTTCTTTTCTGTCCCAGACATTCAACGGTCCCCACAACCATACATGTGGTAGACACCTGCCTTATGTCTGGTCTAAAACAGAACAGTAGAGAAAATCAAAGTACAGTTCTAATCCAGTCAAGAATCCCAAAGTTCAATACAACCTAAATAGACTCTGGGGCACCACCATGGGACATCTGATAAACAACCTAAAGATTATGCACGTGCACTAAAATTGCAGCCTCATTTAAATTCATTAAAATCAGATCAAGTTTGGACAATTCTTTTTCTAATTCAAAATCTCAAATGAAACAAGTCATAAGGGGCACAGAAGAAGACAGTATGTAGAGTCCAGATGTAGCTCAAATAATTACCGGAAGAAAAATTATTGGGCAACGATGGACACTTACAAAAGACATTAAGACAAACAGATGAAGAAACCAACCATTATCTTTCCTTCTCTATCTTCAATTTACCAGACATGTAACGATATCTACCCATGATGTAATCTGTAGAAATCTGACTTTTCTGGCATTTAAATAAAGCAGAGTTCTAAAGCAGTCAACAATTCCATTATTCATAATACAACCAACAATCCAGACAGGCTGCATGACGTGCTGAGATACACCCCAAAAATTACATTCATCAGCACTAGAATTCATGAAAATCAACTCGTTTGAATAATTCTTTTCTAATTCGAAATCCCAAGCAACAAATTGTTATGACAAACAGCAAGACACATTGTAGTGTCCAGATGTAGCTCAAATAATTATGTAAAAAAATTATCAGGCAACAATGGACACTTACAAGAGACATCAAGACAAACCGATGACAAAACCATCTGTCATCTTTCCTTCTCTATCTCCAATCTACCAGACATGTAACGATTTTTACACACCATGTAATCTGTAGAAATCTGACTTGTCTGGCATCTAGTCATGAATTAGTGCAAAGTGCCAAAAACCAAAGTTTTTTTGGCAGTTGCATGTGCTTGGAGTGCCATAAGATAGGTATTTCTTTCCTTTATAAAAATGGTCATTATTTAAGGTAAGTTTAGTGTACAATTTTGACAAAACATGGGTATTCTTTTTACCGCATAAACGAATACAACATAAGAAATAATAACAACACAACATAAGAAATAATAACAACATTCACGTAAATGTCAAGAATCAGATCAATAGCAGCAGAAATTGAAACAGAAATGTGTTATATTCATCAGGACTAGAATACATGGAAAAATACATGGAAATCAACTCATTTGAATAATTCCTTTTCATATTCAACATTACAACAAATAAATATTATAAAACACAGCGAAACACATTGTAGGGTCCAGATGTAGCTCGAATAATTATGTAAAAAAATTATCGGGCAACGATGGACACTTACAAGAGACATCCAGACAAACAGATGAAGAAACCATCCGTCATCTTTCCTTCTCTACCTTCAATCTACCAGACATGTAACGATTTTTACACAAAATGCAACATGTAGAAATCTGACTTGTCTGGCATTTAATCATTAACTAATGTCAAGTGCAAAAAGAGCAAATTCTTCCCAAAGCCGCATGTTAGACTCGTGGTTCCATAACAGGAGATATTACGGCAAGTTTAACATACGATTTTGACAAACAACATAAGAAATACTAACAACATTCACGTAAATGTAAAGAATCAGATCAATAGCAGCAGAAAATTGAAAGACACAATATGAAATTAAATTTAGAATGAGAAATTTAGCAAGAATGAGAGCAAAAATGTACCTTATTTTGGAGGCGAAGATTTTGATCTGGGGTTTTTAAGCAAGCAGATGCTCGAGATGGTTTGTAGCTAAGCCTTGGGTTAAAGCAAGACACGTTGCATTTTGAAGAAACTTGAAAACAGTTTGAGTATGAAACCGCCATTAAAGCTTATCACGCCGGAGGTTAGGTGTCTGTATCTGTATGTGTGTGTGTGTGTGTGTGTAAGAAACCCTAGCCGCAAAGCTCAGACAGTGGGGGAGTGAAGTGAAGGGTTCACGCGTAGGGCATAGGTTTTTTATAGGAAATGTAGTGGCTCAAATTTACTTGTATGCCCCTTACTAATGACCCTTTTCTTTTTTTTTGTCGGAATGACCCTTGTCTTCTTTTTATTCTTAAGATGATCTCGAGATCTTTTCACTTTCTGTTAATTATTTATTTGGGAAATTCCATTTTTTTCCAAAGGATTTCATTAATGATGAGAAAATATTATCTAGTGTTAGTCTTTCCGTAATAACGCAAGAAGAGGGGTAGAAATATTTTTAACCCAGTCATAAGCCAAAGAGTCCGAAAAGAGAAAATTATTGAGATATCTCATCAATTTTACACAAAAATAGAGAAAAGAGATGCCGTTTGACGAAAACCTAAAGCGTTTCTCTCATGGAGAATCTAAAGGTGGGAGAGTGAAATTGGTTTTATAATTGAGTCAGGACAAACCATTGATCTTACAACAATCTGTTGAAGGGCAGTGTTTGACATTATTTATTTGGGTACTTATAAACGCCCAAAATATAAAACTCGTAACTTGCCAAACACCCCTAATTCAGCCTCACCCAAATCTTTCATTTGGTCCAAGTTCTCTCTTCCGTGACGGATGCTTGCGGGGCCGAATTTCTCAGAATAAAGAGCAACTTGAATGTAAAAATTTCTTCTATGTGGAGAATTTAGAGAAAGATCGAACCACTTTGAGATCTATTTTTCGCGGCCCTACTTTATACCTTGCCAAAAATTTGTACGTACAATTAGAACCTGTGACCTCACGGTGGCGATAAATTTTACCATTATTTTCTTATAATGCTAGAAAGAACATAAAAGAAACAAAACAAGCAGTCACCTCAGAAGACGTAAACCTCACAAGTTACAATGCTTTGCCTGCATAACCGCAAGGTATATTATTCACAGTGAAGACCAATTCTAGACATCTATAGTATCTCAACTATATGCATCTAAAGAATCAAACCTAAATTCCATTTGCAGGATTCTTGAACTACTCTGGTGTCTCTCGAGGAGCACTCTTTCTCCTTCTATTCTCCCTTCTCTGTTTTGGGTGTATTCAGGATAGTCGGAAGAACGCTATCTCCACAACTGTTCCCTTCAACTTGCCATGGAAGCGTGCACTCGCATGCATGAGTCTATCTCCATGTGTGTGTGCGTGTCTATCGATAGTGTCATGCACTATGGTAACTGTTATAAACTTTGACCATGGAAATCTAATACCATTCATGAAGGCATAGCTTGGTTATAATCACCTGTGTCAAATGGAGGACAGCCCAAGCAATCCAGCTTTTATAGTTAAAAAAAGGTAAATGATATGGAGATTAAGTGAAGATGGAAAATTCAGTGAGCACTATACTGTCTAAATGGCTGTTAATCTATTCCTATGTCATAGAAAATATACAAAGTTCAGTCAGCAGGAGTGCAGGACAAATGCCATAAGGTCATCGGGCATGGCTCTATACATCTACATTTACCTTCAGCGGCGTCCTGCAGAGAAAAGTGGAAAGATTATTCATATCGTGAAGATGATAACATAAGGGAAGACCAAAACAATGGTTCAACATCTGCCAACTTGATATCGTAAGAGACCAGCAATGAAAAGGTTAAAGAATTAATATAACTCATGCCATTTCACAAGCTAGGATGAAGAAAGACCTTGGGGAAATAACCACATTGTTGGAATGGTTTGACATATTTCTTTAGCAAATGATTAAATTTAAGATTTAAATGACAGGCTAGGGCCCAGGGAAACAGATTGTTTCCATCAAATTTTTAAATGAAAAAAATCTTGTAACAACATAATAGCAGCTCGATATGATCATGATGATTGATGAAATAAGTCAATAACCTATTGCGCATAATCAATGCAAGCCTTATCTGAGAAATTACCTCTTTTAAAAAAAAAATTCAAAAGCAATGTCGTCTAAACTAAGGAAACACTAATATTACGCAATCAGAAATTGAAAAGGTCTAAAATGGTAAGAACTATCATTTTAAGCTCTTTGTCAATTTTCTAGGCTATATGTCTAAGATGAAATAGCAGCTTCACCGCAAAAATATGGTCAGTAGACATTCAAGAACTATCATTTTAAGCTTTTTGTCAATTTTCTAGGCTATATGTCTAAGATGAAAATGCAGCTTCACCCAAAAAATATGGTCAGTAGAGATTCTATCAATATGGTTAAGAATTTCTGTACCTTCCATTTCTCACACAAGGTTCTTTGCCCCAAAAAAGGGAAGTTCTGAAACTGAAGAAATATTAAGATACCAACTACAAAATTGCCATATAGTCCATCAACTGTGTCTGTGTAAAACTGAGAGGAACTCTGTAGGTTCTTCATTTTCCTTTATGATCTGTAGAAAATGGCGAAATACTTCACATCAGGTGTCAAAACTTAGCCATGTGATTGGATTTATAGTAAGCTAAATCTGCATCTTTAAGAGCTAGATGAACTAAAAGGAAAAAGCAATTGCAATTTTCTCATAACTGATCACATATATTTTCAGTTCTATGTAAAAGAAATGGTTATGAGGAGAGCAGAATGTTTTCATATGCTTTAGGTGATGAAGACATCTTAAGCTACTTTACAGCTCAAATTTCATCTTTGCATACAACTCCCCCCTTTCTTCTAGCGTGGCAACCATTCAGCAAAAAATTTTCTAATGTTTCCCTATCAAATTATCTCCTGCAAACAAACCCACCCCAAGTAAAACATATTAGATTTTCTAAGGGCCCGTTTGGATTGGCTTTTTTTTAAGGAAAAAGCACTTTTTTTTTCTGAAAAAGTTACATTAAATTTGCAATAATTATTTGATTTGGTTTCAAAAAAGTTGGAAATCTAAAAAAAAGCTCAAATACAGCTTTTTTTAGAAGTTAGAATTTTCAGCTTCTAAAAAAAAAAGCTATTTTTCAAAAGCTGTTAAAAAAAGCGCTTTTGAAAAAAGTCAATCCAAACGGGCCCTAAGTCCAATATACAGTAATCCCATGTTGTTTCTAGATTAACTATTTAAACAAGTATGGAACTGTGATCTCTCAGAAAACCAATGCAGTTTCATAGACATGATAACTAAATTTTAAGTTCAACCCCTTCCTCATCAGCTTATGTTGATTAAATGTTATTCGCTGCCCAAGAGAACAATTTCATGTCCCTATTTGTATCTTAGATATAAAACAAATCAGATGAACATAACTGTACAATGTTCCCTTCAAGTTTCAAAAATATCTTCCTCTCTTAATCTGTTCAAGTACAGTATACTCTCCCCAAATCTTCAGTTTTTTAATTCTAAATTAAGGAAATGGCACGGTACCATGCAACTGAATCTATTTGTTCAATTTCCACCAGTCAAAACCTGAAAAATGGGATAGCTGCTACAAAGTGAAACAAATTATAAATGGTAAACTCAAAGATGCTTTGAAGTTCTTGATTCTACCTAGATTCTGTAGGATACGGCTGATTCTCTCTTAATTGAAGGCATTAATATGAAGCTTCAGCTCCACGCGGATATTCACAACATTGTTTATATTAACCTTCCCTCATTTAACTTGCATTTTCCTAATAAAATGTTTAGGAAAGATAGTGCATTTGCATTTTTTACATACCATCTTTCTCCTCTAGAATTACTTTGGAAAACCAGAAAACACTTTTACATGTAGAGGAAACAGCAGATGAAGTCGAATAGCAAACCAGAGGCCAAAGCCCCAAATTGCTATTACTAAAGGGGCATAGGCTATAAGGAGAAAAGATTTGTATGTTAATAAGCTTGTCAAAAGAAAATATCACTGTTTAAATCGTTTTTATACACTTTCTAAGACTTCAACAAAATCACAAGCACGGCCAACCAATCGTGGCTCACTGAGATAATGGTTTTCCAACTTTATTCTCTTTAGTCGCTTTTCAACTACACCATCTCTAACTAATCATGTGTCAAAAGCAAAATAAAACAGGAAGCGGGGAAATCATGCAAAGTTACCAAAAAAGAATAATCAGTTGAAGTAAGACCACGGTTAGTACCTTAACATTGCTGTTTGTTGGCAGACCCATTTGAGAAAGAACATCAGCACTAGCTTGTCTCCAGTCAATCTCATCTACATCACCTAAACTTTTGCTGCTCCCTAATTGAATCCCACTTTTATTACAATTGAAATATTTTCCTAACCAAATATACAGCATCCTGTTGCCACCATTTTCAAGACCTGTGCTCGGAAGTATGCAAAAATACGCAGATTTGGAATCAAGATGATTAGCATCACGAGTCCCAATCTTTTCCAGGCTGGGCCATTGATATATCACTGGCTCCATCAGGTGACAAGATGCAGAACTATGTTCCATCCCATTTGTAAGAGTTGCTTCCTCTTCTTCCTGCAAACTGCTTTCCCTAGGTTGGTCTGAATTCTCAACCAAAGTGACCTCAGTGCAGCATATATCACTGGGTAATCTAGCAGAAGATTTCTGCACACACTCTTCGCAGGCATTTATCACTTCCTTGCTATCAGGCAATTCAATTGATGAAGAATCTTTTACTCTTATGCCATCTTGTACATTGGCGAGACTACTCGAAGTGGAACTTTTTCCCCATGAATCACCAACAACAGTTGGCAACTTAAGACACTTTGACAGGCTACCTCGACGCTCAGCAATAGAGATGGGAAACTTTTTTGATGGAGAAGAAGCGGACTGAGAACTAGACAGTGAAGAAAAATTAACATCAATAAAATTGGAGCTTGTAGTTATGGATTGTGGAGATATTTTGGATGAACAGACAGATGTATTGCTCAGGTTGGAGAGAGTTGAAGATGTTAGATCAGAACGTGTTGCAGTTAAAGGTGATGCAGTAGGGGAATCTGAGAAATAAGTTGAGTTGATGCTAGAGTTGGAGGAGAGGGAGTCTGGAGAGAGATAAGGAGATGAGGAAGACGAAGATGATGAGGAGGAGGATGCCAAGGATATTGATGATGGTGATAAAGAAGATGAGCATCTCATTAAGGATGACGAGGAATTTGATGAAGAATTCAAAATTTTAGTTGCAGAATGATCTATAGTTACGGAGTCGGAATCTGAGTAGACTCTCCAAACACCATACTTTGAAACAGAAACAAAATCCTTCAGATTCCCAGAAACAAACTTGCGCCTTAGAGCACTCCAACAGCTTTCTCTCACAGGAAGGCAAGTTTCATGCTCGGTTTCAGAAGATCCAAAAGGTGGCACAAATCCACCCACAATTGCTTTCTGGAAAATATCAAAGTCAACATTGTACAAGTCCACTTTTCTCTCCCCTGGTTGAACTTTAATGGCTGACTCAACAACATCTGGCTCACTACTAGATTTATCCATCAGTGGCAGAAGATTGGAGAAAGCATCCCAAAAGTAAGAAGGTTCATCACCTTCCTTAATCATTACAATTGGGCCCTGAACTTTCTCATAGCGAACAATCTGACAGACAGCCCCTCGGGCATCCCTTTCCATGATGGCTTCACATTTCTTACCAACCCAAACATAAATTGCAGAGGGAATATGTATGATAAATGCACCCCTAGAATCCAAAGCTGAAGGAGAGGGATCATTTAACATCTTCGGTACAAGATGCAAAGGATCATATGGTGAATGAGGAGAAATTCTATACATTCTCAGCACCGAACTCGGGCTCAAAGGAAAGGCATGCACCCTCTTTTGGCACTGTAGCAACTGGCACGCAAAACCCATATTTGGATCAGCAATACCTCTTGCTGCCTTCACATACTGGAATGCATCATCAAAGCTCTGTCCTTCTCTCCACATAAGGTAAGCAATCACCAATGATGTGGAACGAGAGACCCCCTGACAACAGTGAACAAAAACCCTTCCACCTTGTTCCCTTACATATTCAAAGTAATCAAAAACGTCATAAAGTATGCTAGTTATATCCTCTGTCGGGCTATCCTGTAACCACAAAGTCCTGTACACAAAATCAGCCTTAAAATACTCAGGGCAGACAAACCCCACACAGTTAAGAATATGAGTAATTCCATGCTGCTTGAGTATTTCTTTATCCCTTGCAACTGCATCTCCACCAAGATACACATGCTCAGCCACTTTTGAGCACTCCTTATCAAAGAAAGCTATCTTTTCCCTCTTAACAAGGCCGACATTCCTCTCTGGATTCCTCTGTATGTTCGACAAATCAAGTTTCAACCTCTCCCCATTAATGTTTGAATCTCTCCCACTTGGAGTACTAGGAAGCGGCCACTCACCAATATCATCAGAGCCTGCTTTCGGCCACTCATCTATACTCCTCCGAGCAATTGCCAAAGGCTGTAAAGGAGGTAACCAAGACCTTGCCTTAAAACTATGTCTGGATCGCGGAGTTAATGGACCAGTACCTTTCCATCCCTGCCCTTCACTATTTCCATTAGGATCTGAACCATCCTTGTCATTCTCAAGGTTACTTGGGGGCAACATAGTCCTAGAAGCGGACCATGATGCTGACCGCCAAAAAGTTCTCCGGCCACCAGAAACATCGCATGCCCCGGGAAGACCACCATTAACGCTACCGCTACAACTACCACCACCACCATCACCAGCCGAGCCAACCTCCTCCTTCCCCAACATTCCAACTAACGGTAGAAATCCAGAATGCACTTTCGACAACCCTAGTTTTTACACCCCTGGCCCAGTAATGAAGCAACAGAAGAATTCAAGAAACGGGGCAAAAAAGAGAGAAATCAAAAACCCAAAAGCTTACTGCAAAAAATTCACCTAAAAATACAATAATTATTCAACAAATCAACCCAAAAACACACAAAAATCCGAGAAAAAAGTAATAAAAATCGAAGACCCTGCAAAGAGTAAGAAATCAGTAACCGTGCATCTAGGATTCGTAAAAGAAACACCTAGCAACAGTACAAAAAGTAAGATCTCAATGCACAAAAAAACAAAAAATTAGAAAGAAAAAAAAAGTTAAAAATAACCAAAATGGCCTCTCTTCACAGCCTTGTATCAGTCACTACTTTCCACTCTGTTTCTAAATTAGTATCAAAAAATATGCAGATATATATATACACACACATATACAGTGTGTGTTTATGTGTGTGCAAGTACAGAAAAGGAAAAGAAAAAAGGAAAGGGTCAGATTTGAAACTTACAGAGCCGAAGCAGCGGGCAAGAAGAGATGGGAGCAAAGTAAAGCACTTTTTGGTTTTTTTTTTCTTTTTTTTTTGGGTTTCGTTTGTTTAAGATTTTCTTAATTTGTATCAAATGAGTGGGCAAGAGGAGGGTGTGGAACTTGAGAAAAGGGACCAAATGGAGGAGACTTTTATTATGAGGTCTTTTTCTTGTTTTCTTTTACATATTTATTATGAATATTCATTTCTATATTGTTGTCTTATGTGTGTGTTTCACCAACTGTTAAGGTGCGGAGTGGAAGCCTAAAAAGGTCATGCGAATGGCATGTTGTGTAATAAAGTGTGGAATTACTAGTCTTGTTTCTCACTCTTCACCATTTCCTTGTGAACTCTTCTTGTGCCTCCATCATCATCATTATTACAATTTTGATTTTGTTTGTGTTTTGGAGTTAATTTAACTTTGCTCCCACGAACTTTGATCCGAGGACAATTTGGCCCGTGATTTTTATTTGTCAATTTATCACAGCTAAAATCTGAGGACAAAGGAGAGTTTAACCCTTTTTCTTTTTCTTTTTTTTTTTTACTTTGCCTTTTTTCTTTTTGAGAGAGATACCAGGGACGTGAAGGACAACCGAAAACGATGTTTGATTTGACGGTTTCTATCAAGTGGTTGAAATGCAATATTATGAACTTATTCGATTGAGAAAGGGGTTAGGAGACTTTCAACGCTAAAGATAATGTTTATTTTTTATATGATAGCAAAGCCAATAATATATATATATATGTGTGTGTGTGTGTGTGGGTGATTCACTTATGAAGTTTTCCAATGATTTAGAACATAATAACAAATTTTCTATATAACTAGTGAAGAACTTTGCAAGTCTACACTAAAATCACAAACCCTCTCAATAATAATGAAATTATAATGGTTATCCTAATTCTCTTGGTAAAAAAGTTAACTATTGTTGAGTGAACTGAACTAACATGTCTAGCCTCTAAACAATATAGAAGAATATTAAAATTAAATTTGAGAAATGATAGTTATCATTCATTTATAAATATATTCCTTGTTTGTTACTAGTCATACTAACTTTACAAAATTGCTCCTTTCCTTCACATATTAATTAAATGTACACAAAAAAATTAGTTAGTTAGTAATAATAAAAAAAAGATGATAATGGTCAATCAACTCTATAATTTTTATACTATTATTTCTCATGCCAATTGAATGGGACACGAGGGGTGGATGATAACAAGTCAAACTTTTGGCATTTCCTCCACTCCCCACGGGAAAAGGTAGTAGTTATTGCCATGTTATTATTATTATTATTATAAGCCACTACTAAATGCCACCAACAAACTAATGATTCCTCCAAAAGTTAGATTCCTTAACAAATAATCTCCATACTTTAAAGCCAAGTTCTTCACTCAAAACCACTAATAATATACTATTCACATTTTGGCAGTGGTTCAATTCAATACACATAAACGTATACGATTCTCATTTTATAAATTGAGTGGAGAATCTACGTTGGTATTCTCAAGATAATTTTTTAAATTCTCGTGAGAATTATCATTTCATATAATTCGTTGTACAATGTTTTTCATTTCTAAAAAATATTGTGTTATTTTTAGTTCCTATATATGGCATTATTCTTTTTTGTCTCTTACCTAAGAAATACTACACCTTTTTTTTTTTTTTTAAAGCAAACGAGTCGGGTTTGCACACAATAGTTGAAACGTAAATCCCCTTAAAATACCAAATAAGAGGTCAAGTTTAAATGTAAAATAAACTATCATCTAGGATCTATTTGGATTGGCCTTTTTTAAAAATATTTTTTAATAGTTTTTGAAAAATAATTTTTTTAAAAACTAAAAATTATGACTTCTAAAAAAAGTTATATTTAAACTTTTTTCAGAATTTTAATTTTTTTGAAAACCAAATTAAATAAGTGTGTGCGGTGTTTGTATTTGGGCTTTTGAAAAGTTGATTTATTTAATTTTGGATAAATTAAATAATCTCCAAAATTTAAAATTTTATCCAATCTTCAACCTTTTTTTTTCTCAAAAAATTCTCCATACTCAATCTTTTTTTCCAATTAACCATTCCCCATATCCAATTTTTCCAAACTCAAGTGAACACCCCTAAATGTTGTTTTGTTGGTTGGAATTTAATTTTCAAGTCTCCCACCTGTTTTTGCCTACTTATTTGCTCAACCGTAGTTGTGTTCGCACCGCAATACCAACAAAGCCCGCTGCACTCTTCCATCGTGTATTACGAAGACCAGACCATACATCTTCATTTATCCATTGAGGACCTTTTTGTTCCCTGTGCTGATTTCTTCTTCTTCTTCCCTTTTTTTTTTTTTTTGGAATGCTTGCTGTGTTAATATAAGATTTTAGTTCTTCCTCGCACAATATAATTGTTGCAACTATGGAGGAGTTTAACAAGTCATTTCATGAGTTGGAGTTTAACAAACTTTTTTCATAATTGTTAAAAGTGTAACGTGCAGCTAATTTTCGTGTTGATCTTCGTCCTATTTTTTAAAAGCATAACATGTCTTAATCATCATATATTATGCTAAGCATAAATCTTAGCCATTAGATTAGATATTAAAATATTTCCCAATATCCACTTTGATTTCACCCGTTTTGGCATTCGTTATGTAGAATTATATTTCACTGGATTATATATTTCTTAGGGTGGTAATTTCGATAATATCATTCGTTGCCTATTTAATAATGATGAACCACCCCCCCCCCTTTCACCAGGTTTCTCTTAAATATTACATAGCATTTCATCCTTTTGATGTAATATTTTGCACCATGATACCAAAAGTTTCTAACCTTTTGCTGTGATCATGTTTGTAGAACTTGCCAGAAGCGTTCTACTAATACAGTATAGGTTCGACTATTTGGTTTTCCATGTGCTTCGTGAAATATTTATCGTATTTACAATACGTCAAATTGTATAAATTAATTTACTACTCTCTTCACACTCCCCGTGCGTAGCACAGGCAGTGGCGTAAATAGTTTTTGTGGATGGTAAGAAATGAAATCGAAGGAGGCATCAAGAGAATAATTTATTACTTTTTCCCTGTTTCGTTTTTGTTTTTTTTCAATTTCTAACGTAATCGAAGCGAGTTTGTCAAGAAGTGTATACTATTGGGTGTTGCTAGCCCCTTTTTTTATAATACACCTCTTTATTTCCGCAACCATAAAGTAAATTCTATTAGTTATTAAAGTTGATTATTGATTGCAGATTGATATTTAGTCTTTCATGTTTGTAATTTATATGGTTGATTTATCTCTACTTTCATTTTCATTAGATTTCTACATATAACTATTTCGGTGACACTACAATGTTCTTGGGCTGCATTTTGTGACATATATTTTGTATTGCCAAATTTAAGAATGATATAGCACATGTTCTAGGGACCAACAGAATAATGACTGAGAAGAATCACGATAGCTTTAGCATCCATTTTTGGATCCAAAAGTTTCTGAACCCCAAATTCCTTGTATATTTTTAAGCCCCTCCACAAGATGTGAATCTTAGCTAAAATATTTGAATCAATGTCCAGATGTTCATTGAAGGCGACAATCATGTTCCCTTTTGTGGTCTCTAATATGTCTCCAGCAATATAATATATGCTAACCTGCGACGATCTGTAAGTTTTTGGTAATAGCCAGGTATGTAGTTCGGTAGTTCACCTGCAATATAATATGCTAACTTCGGAAATTTTGTTGTTGCCATGAACGGCAAACTTCTATTGTCTTTGTTCCTCATGAATAGTCCTTGTAATTCACTTATTTTTTTGGGGGTAATGTTAGATGTGCATATTCACTTTCTCAACTATCTCATGCGGAACACGGGTGTTACGTTAGTAAATATGATTTGATGGATTTCGAACAAAAAGACTTCTATGGCCTCATTATGTTAAGTTAAAAGTATTCAGAGTGAGGATTTAGAAGTAATATATATACGCGTGTGTGTGTGTGGTCGTGCATGATTAGCCATCTAATAATAAAAGTTATTTTTAACACAACCAAGCCAATTCCTTTCGTATTAAAGGCATGAACAATTATTTTTCTTGCATTTGGTTGCTTTGATCAATTAATGGTAAGTATGGCAATGATATCTCGCGCCACTCCTATTCGCTTTGTAGGCGTAGGGGCAAAATTTTTATCAAAAAACCCTACTAAGGGCAGCTTTTGTTTCCCTACCCTGGTGCAAGGGCACGGTGGGTAGGGATTTGTCCACCCCGTCCTGCCCACTATATTATATGTATATTTGTTATTTTTAATATGTTCTTATATATTTTGAATATAAATATTATATTAATTTTGTATATATTTCTAATATATTTTTACATATTTTAATATAAACTTTATATCACTAAAATCTATTTGGTTTGATTACAAAACTTAACTTATTTTTAATACCTTCTTATATATTAATTTTTTCTTAAAAAAATTTAATGTCATTGATCTTGTTGATCAATATATCGTAGGGGTGGGGTAGGGTTTTTCCATCTAACAGGGGTTGGACAGTAGTTAGGACTTTACTTCGATATAGGTGTATGATAGGGACAGAGAAGAGAAGTTTATTAAAAGGAGCGAAACAGGGATAAGTACACCCCAATTTTATTTTGCTTCATTGCCATCCCTTGTTGATGGTGACGGCGACGTTAATGCATGTTACTACCAAGTTGGGTGGAATTGGAATTTTTGATATTCCCTTCTTCTGTCTATATATAATAATTATGATCTGTTACTTCTTATTTTGTTCTTTTTTAAAAAATAATAATAAAATTGATGTATAACTTATCTGGCACGTACATTAAAAAAGACAATAACTACGTGATCATAATAATTCTAAAATAAATTATTCTAATAAAATTAGTCTAACACGTTGGAGTACGAAAAATGGGACTCCCTCCCATACTAAGAGCCTTATTGGTTAATACCAGTTTATAAGCCCAAAAAAAAAAAAAAAATTACATATTTAACAATATAGCTTGTAAGTACTTTTTTGATAGCTTATAAGCTGAAAAAAAGCATTACGCGCATTTGTCTTTGCTGATTTTGCTGCTTATAAGTTGTTAGAAAAAAGCACTTTTCACATACTTTTTATTTTTTGTAATTTACAAGTTTCAAATAAGCTCAGTCAAATGGGCTGTCAATCTACCAGTTTTTTTTTTTTAAAAGGCTAATAAGTTCATTAGTCAAATCTTATGTTTAGAAAGTATTATATTAATTAATAATATGTTCTTTTTAATTATTTTAACCTTTATTATTACTTATAAACAATTATTTAATTAATATATCAACTGTTTATATAGAAATATTAGTGTGACACCTGTACGATACACGGAGAGCGACATATGTGATTTGATATATTAAAATTATTGAGTTTTTACATCTTACTAAATAATTATTAAAATAATTATATATTATAGAATTAATAAAATAATGATAATATATATAAAAAATGTCATAAAAATAATTAAATTAAAACGTTTAATATAGAAATAGAAGTGAATAAATGATAAAAAATAAAAAATAACTTAAAAATGTATATATTTAATTAATAAGTAATTATAAATAACTTATCACATATAACGTCACTTAATAATATAAATTATAATTTATTTTACTTTATTATATAATATAGATGTTATTCAACCATATCATAACTTGCTTGTAAGTTCGAACTGCATAAGCAACGATGCTAGCGTTACGGAGCGTATATTCACTGTCACTAGTAGCCACACAATCTTTGTCATCCACGTGTCCCAACATTCAACAACCCATGGATCATCCCAGCAACAGATCCGCACCCGCCACTTGCGTGCCATCCAATGAGACCGCGCGTAGCATTGATGGCGCGTAAACGAAGAGAGAAGCGTCATTTTCCTCAATGCATCATCACATGACACATGCCCACACTGCAACTGGGTTCGAAAAGTTCCGCCACCACGGCCGCGGCCGCATTAGGGAGATATTCTTCGGAACTACACCAACATCTTCATTTCCCAAAATACCCTTCTGCCTTTTTCCCATATAAAATTAAAGATTTTCTTTTCTTTCGTGTGTTTTTAACCGGGAAATGGCGGCGACGGTGACACTAGAAGGCGGTCGAGGCGGCTCGGAGGAGCAGCTATTATTAGCGGAGACCGGCAAAGCTGACCGGTCCTGGCGGTTGAACTTCGACGGGTTTCAATTTTCTGCCGAGCAGAAGGAGAAGCCTCCACCTGGCCTTCATGATTGTCTTGGGGTTTTAGGTGATTTTCCCAAAATTCGAGCCCATAAATTTTTTCCTTGTTAGACTATTATGCAATTATCATACGTAAGAATCAAATTAATTTCTTTTTTCTCTTTCAGAGGAAAAATTCTTTGTTGCTTTGTGGGTCCAAAAGTTGAGAAAATGCTCTAAATTGACGAAGATGTAAAACGAATTTAAGCTGTTTTTAGTCAGAATAATGAAGGACTTTTATAGATTCTGTTTGCCTTGGCTTAATGTGTGGTTGGTAACCCTTAAGCATATTAATTACAAAGAAGCTTTTAGATGTAGAAGAATAAATGCTTGTTGAAAAGCCTAATCAATCAATTTTTCTTGCACATGTCACTCGAGAATCATGAAATATGTATTATTCATATATAGTTTTGTGCTTCGGCAAAACATAGTAGAACTCTGGGTTTAGGATATAGTCTAAGCAGGGTAAAGAATTGCTGTTCTAGTACAGAGTCGAGGCTGCCTTCTTCGATCAAAGGGAGTTTTGAATTTCATTTAGCAACTTGCAGCAACTGCTTATAGTGTATTTCGATGGATCCAACATACTTCGGTAAGAATGCGAATTGGTTTTCAATATTTAAATTATCTCCCTAGGAGTGATAACTTGGGGGGGTTTGGATTCCCATGAGGATGGGGTTGTTAGGGGTGGGGGGTTTGTAAAAAAAATTGCAAAGGCCTAGAATAGGTAGTGGTTAGTATTTTTATAATAAATGTTCTTAGTTTTTAGATGAAATGCATTTCAACTTTATTGTTTCATGGTTCCAGCTCCAGGTTCCGAGGATGATGTGGCTGAATATTATCAGCAACAAGTGGAAATGCTAGAGGGCTTCAATGAAATGGATGCCTTAACTGATTGCGGTTCTATACCGGGAATGTCAAAGGTATCTTGCCAGCTTGCTCTGTGTCGTTTTCTGATTAAGTTTAAATGGGCCACAATATCTAGACTGAATATTCAATCTTTTGGTTGCAGGAGGAAAGGGAAAAATTGGCTAGAAGTGAGACGGCTGCAATTAGGATATCAAATATTGCAAATATGATCCTTTTTGCCGCTAAGGTTTATGCATCAGTTAGGAGTGGTTCATTGGCAATCATTGCATCCACATTAGACTCGCTACTTGATCTTCTCTCTGGTTTCATTCTATGGTTTACAGCTTTCTCGATGCAAACACCCAATCCATATCAATATCCTATTGGCAAAAAGCGTATGCAGCCTTTGGTTAGTTTTCTCTGCCATTAGACTGCAATGGCTTTCATACAGATAAAATGCCATTTTCTTTGCCTTTGGCTTCTCATATTTGTGTGTTAATTCTGGAGTAGTACATTTTATCCTCATTCTGTGGCTCTTTACTGCTCTAAAGCCATATTGTCAAAATCATGTACAGGGAATTCTTGTGTTTGCTTCTGTAATGGCTACTTTAGGACTGCAGATAATTCTGGAAAGTATGCGTACACTAATATCTGATGTAAGATACCTACCAAAGTTTATATGAAATTATGTCTTTCTTCAAAATGCTGGGAGCTGAGCTTAAGATTGATCTTTTCAGTTTGATGGTCCTGACTTTGTGAAGCCACAACCTTTTGCAGGAGGATGACTTTAACCTTACAAAGGAGCAAGAAATATGGATTGTTGGCATTATGCTGACTGTCACATTGGTAAAACTGCTCCTGGTATTCTACTGCCGCTCTTTCTCCAATGAGATTGTGAAGGCGTATGCCCAAGATCACTTTTTCGATGTTATCACAAACATCATCGGCCTTATTGCCGTGTTACTTGCTAAGTACATAAGTGACTGGATGGATCCTGTTGGAGCCATTATTGTAAGTAAAATTCCTTTTATCTCTTCTAGTTAGTTGTCTTTTACATTTGCATTTATCTTTTATGAGAGAGCTAATGATTATAATGTTTCTCATGCCTGCAGTTGGCTTTATACACCATCCGGACTTGGTCATTGACAGTGTTGGAGAATGTGAACTCCCTTGTCGGAAAGGCAGCGGCTCCCGAATACCTGCAGAAGCTGACATATCTTTGCTGGAACCACCATAAGGCCGTAAGGCACATAGACACTGTCAGGGCTTACACCTTTGGATCGCACTACTTTGTTGAGGTTGACATAGTCCTACCTGCTGACATGCCCTTGCAAGAAGCTCATGACATTGGCGAGTCCTTGCAGGAAAAGCTCGAACTATTGCCTGAGATTGAGCGCGCCTTTGTTCATCTGGATTATGAATACAGTCACAAGCCTGAGCATGCAACAACACATCTTTAACCAAGAAATTCTATTGAATTGTTTTTCTGGCTATTATATATGTTATGACCAACATTATGTTTCTTCAGATCCGAGGAACATGAATCAATGGCAAAAATTTGTATTGGCTGGCCACTCTAGGGTGGACGGATAGGATGGTATTCTAGTCGCAAAATGTTCTATTAAATGGAACCCTTTTTTGGCCCGGCCCGGATAGATAATGTGGTTAAGAAGTGTGGGTCTCACGTATACGCAACACATACCCAATAGGGTCCGATGTTTTAGAGTAGGAGAAATGGTATATCGACTTTGTAACTATGTGCCCTTTACTAACTGCGAAAAGCTACTTCTCGACATCGTTGTAATGCCTGACAAAAGATACAAACAGAAATTTGAAAAAGGAATTAATTTTGTTTCAAGATTTCGTATGATCACAATGTAATAATTATGAAAAATAATATAAATAGTTCATAATATTACAATCGGAAACTTTTATCCTTTTATTTTCCTATATAAGAGATTCAGGAGGCTTTGTCCTCTCTGCACATATAGAGTAATGACTGTGCCAACGCGCAAATGACCATTCTGTGGACGCCTACATTCTGGATTGCAAGTGTATGGTCACTTGATTGTTTGAATCTGACTCATATTTCTGAAACGTGAACCATTTGGGAATTGAACTTTGCCCTATTTTTTGTCCAAATACATGGCCCTTGTGATTGCTGTATGCATACTAGTCAATCATCATAATTATATAAATACATAGCCCTTGTAATGGCGGTATGCATACTAGTCAATCATCATAATTGTATAAAGATATTTTTATATATATATTTGAAAAAAATAAAATAATAATAGTCTAAATTACTATTAATATTCATAGATCATCTTTATTTGAAAAAATTAAAGATAATAATAGTCTAAATTACTATTAACATTCATAGATCATCTTTGACACTCATCTTTGTCAACATCTATAATCCATTGACCATTGCGCATTGCTTTTTTCATTTTCTCGCGCGTGTTCATTGCACTCGCTGGTTTCTTCAACTCTTCTACTTTTCGTAGCAAACAAATTTCCCCATCTCTCTCTCTCTCTCTCTCTCTCTCTCTCTCTCTCTCTCTCTCTCTTGTGTGTTTCACAAATTGACCCTTGAAAAAACAGAAAGATTTGAAATTTACTGTTCAGAATGTTATCTTGTACCGGGTATATATGAGTATCTTTATCTCTACCAATTATTCTAATTAATTTCGCAAAATTAGACTTCTTCCACATGCGAATTTAGAGGGTGTTTGGCTTTGCTTATTTTTTGTGTTTATAAATACCTAAAAAAAATACTCAAACATATAATTTTTACTATTTAGATACTTATAAACATCAAATAAGCAAAGCCAAACACTTTCTTAGTCTAATTTCAACTAATTAGTAATCACGACGGAGGAAAATCAACCACATAATGCATAAAATTATTATGGACATACCAGAGACTACTAGATTTATTTAGTTTATAAAACAATTTGAAATGACTTGATAAATGTTTCTTAACAACTTTCATGATTTAACTAGGTTTATCGTGTAGTTAGATCTCATCTAATTAATTATTAAACGATAGCGTACCCTTAAACAGTGCTAACCGCGAGTTTAAAAAAAAAAAAAAAAAAAAACTCGGATGTGGTTCTATTAATTGGTCCCCACAGGACCATAAACCCGAAGCCAATCGCCAAGCTTTTCTAAAACGGGCCCCACACACACAATTCTTTTTTACCCAAACGAATCGAGAGGAAAAAAAAAAAAGCCACAACGTTAACGACCCACTGCGGCTACGTAACGCGGTGGTGTTGACGCCAGCAGCAACACCAGGCGTATAATAGCAAGAGAAGGTCACTGAATTCACTAAATGCGCCGGCGATCAGCGCATGGACGGAACGTACGCCTCGCCTAGCTCGTCTAACCTCGCCTCCATGGCCTCGACGACTCCGCGGTCCGTCAAAGTCATCCCGCTTCAGCATCCGTCCGCGAAGGCTGCTTCTTCGTCGTCGTCATCGACCGCCGCCGCGGAGGCCGGTTCTGCCGCGATTTCGAGGTGGAAGGCGAAGGTGAGCCGAATGACGCGGACGGAGTGGATTGAGTTGTTCTTGCCTTGCTTCCGTTGGATACGTACCTATAAATGGCGCGAATATTTGCAGCCCGATCTCATTGCCGGCGTCACCGTCGGCATCATGCTCGTCCCTCAGGTCCTCATCTCTCACTTGTACGCACACATAGTGAAACATGTCTTTTTCACGCTCACACACTAATCATATGTGTTTTAAGCTTTTAGGAAGTTTTGAAGTATACTTAGACAAATATTTTTGTATGGTGGATATGTTATCATGTAGCTTTAAGCTTCCAGAGCTAAATTCTTGACATGAAGTTGAACGCAAGTTATTTTATTTTTAATTATTTTTTTGGATTAAAAGTTAGTAATTGATTGATTTTTTGGAGTGGTTGGGTAGAATACAGTTTTCAATTAAATTTTACTTGTACATGTAAATTGTTCTGATCGTAATATTGATCGTTAGATAGGATCATTTAGTTAAAGCATCCATGAATGTCTGCAAGCTCCAAGCTCCTTGTTCGTTATTTTTCTAGTGATTGAACTACAGTTCCTTTCAAGTTAATCATAATTTGCGAATTTGCCTTCTTCCTTTCTCTCCTTTTTCTTTTTCTTTTTGGTTTTTAAAATTCCCTGTCTCGAATAATTGCCATTCCATGTATGTTCTCTCCAAAGCTGCTTGCTTTAGAACCTTATTTTGCATCGACTAATTTTTGATGATTTTGTTTTTATGAGCAGTCTATGTCTTACGCGAAGCTGGCTGGGCTGAAACCGATTTATGGACTTTGTAAGTGTGCTTTCTAATCATTCTCTTGGATTTTCTCTGCTACATCAAATGAACTATTAAGCATTTGCTTCATTTCATAATGACAGAATAGCTTGTCCTCTTTTCTCTCTTCTTTTTGTCCATCATTGATTCAGCAAGTGATGTAAAATCGAAGTTTGCCAGTTTCTTCTTCTGGCATACTTCAACCGGCCCAAATTCTTTACTTGGCTTCTCTTTTCTGTCTCTTTTGGTGATGGATGATGAACTTATTTGTTTCTCAGTGTAACCATTATTAAACCTCCTTTATGACTCTCTTTCTTTGCTGGATTTTCCAAGTCAGATACTGGATTTGTCCCTATATTCGTGTATGCCATATTTGGCTCATCACGCCAGCTTGCAATTGGCCCAGTTGCACTAGTCTCGCTTCTTGTTTCAAATATATTGGGCAGCATCGTTGATTCATCAGAGAAGCTATACACAGAGCTTGCCATCTTGTTGGCACTAATGGTTGGAATTTTGGAGTGCATCATGGGGCTGCTGAGGTATTGTAATTTAATGCTTCCGCTTTGCCGTGAAAACCTCCATCATGTTTCTATATGATGAGGGTATCTCAATTTCAATCCCCCGTAGATTGTGAATTCTTCTAGTGAAAAGTAGAGAGAAAAAGAGGATAAGGAAAGCAGTAAAGACTAAAGAGTATTTTCTGGGAAGAACAGGAACAGCACTGACTTTCTACATTGTGCAGAATTATGAGACCATATTTTTGGAACTGATAAATAATTTTCTAAGAATTAATTTTTCAATGTGCAACTGACAAGAACAGACTTCAAAACATATGAATGTGAAACAACTATGATGCATGCCATCATCAATTTTCATGTTTGTTTAGGAATGCTGAATCTGTAATGCAGATGCAACAACCTCTGTTAGCATACGGCATCTTTCCAATATCAGGAGGCTTAAATTAACTATTGCAAGGCATTATGTTATATTTACATTTTTCCGCTTGTTGATGCTGGGCAGCTGGGATAATGATCAGTCGTATACAGATCTTGGTGTTTTTTTGGAGCCACCCAACTGCTCTGCATCTCTTCTTCTTTATGACATTTTTTGTCCTTATTTGTCTGATTGGTGCCTTATAGATAGTCTCTCACCTGATTGCTTTGGTCCCTAGGCTAGGATGGGTTCTTCGTTTCATCAGCCGCTCAGTGATTTCTGGTTTTACGACTGCCTCAGCTGTGGCTATTGGCCTCTCTCAAGCAAAAGATTTCCTAGGCTACGATATAGAACGGAGTAGTGAAATTATACCCCTGGTGAAAAGTATAATTGCTGGAGCAGACAAGGTATACATTTGTGAGATAAAGCTTCACTCGCCCATGTTATGGTTGACATCAAGAGACTTGTCCTTCTCTCCTTTACTGCCAGATGATACTCGAAAGTTGAAAATAGAATACTGATGTTACTTTAAAATCTAAGAATAAGTACTTTCTGTTAATCAGGATGTCTGAAACATGAAATGGAAAATAATTGTTGTTTCTGCAGCTGCACACTTCACAGAGAAATAGAAGGCGTCCCATGTCTGGAAATTGTTCACATATACTTTAGTTTTTGAATTAGACCAAGTAGGAGGTGATTCTATGGTGGAGGTGGAGAAACAAAATGACTGCTTTACGTGGTAATTATTAATCGCTTGCTGTGTATCCAGATCCATGTATTTGACTTTCATGTGCTTTTCTCGTAGGATTTACTCTTTATCTATCCTTATCAGCATGAAGACAGAGAGGGTTTACCCTTTATGGAAGTTGCCATTTTTTTTGTGGTTTTTTTTTTTCCCTTGATGATTCCAGCTGCAGATAAAATTGTATTAGGAAATGATCTGTTACAAGATACTGAGGTTTCAAGTCTTACTAAGTGTGATTAAGTATTTGATCAACATAGCCTATTTTGGCATGCACAAATGCAGATATATCCAGTTCAGCAGGAAAACAAATGAAAATGCAACTTAATTTAAAGAATGTAGAACTTATTGTTGCTGAATCATTCGTAGTGTTCTTCCAACTGTGTGATCTGTGGAAATGTTTGCTAAGATTTTTGTTTTTTTTTGTATTATTTTAAAAAAATTATGATTTTTAAGAACTCAATGATTTTACTGGTTTCTCCTAACCATTGATTCTTTATCGTTTGCAGTTCAAGTGGCCCCCTTTTGTAATGGGCTCTGCCACTCTTGCCGTTCTTCTAATCATGAAGCACCTGGTAAGCACGAAGCTCATGTTCTGAATATTGTGAACTTGTATCTGTTTGTGCCTTTTGAAGTGTAAGTAATTGAGTTGTTTCTTATTTAGGGAAAGACAAGGAAGTACTTGAGGTTTCTTCGAGCTGCAGGTCCCCTTACAGCTGTTGTTCTGAGTACTGCCTTTGTGAAAATTTTTCATCCAGCTTCAATTTCATTGGTAAGAGTTTCTTGAACTGAATTTAACCTAAAGCACCAGAATTCATTATCTAACATATAGTGGTGGAGAAATGATTTAGGTCATTGACTATTTGATATTGAAGCATTCTATCTGACAGACATAAATTTTCTTTACATGATAGAATGTATATTGTAAAACCTACAAAGTAATGAATTTGAAAATGTTCAATTGGAGTCATCCATGTCCTTTTGGGGATTATCATGTTAGTATTACCATTACATGGCTTTGCAATTTGATACTATTTAAATTTTCTGCATTCTAGGTGATATTTGAAGCATTCATGTTCCCTTTTTTCCCCATATTCAGATACCTTTTATATATATTTCTCCATTTCAAGAGCTTTTGCATCTAACATCTTCTTCAGAGCGTGAGAGTCTAATGTTCTCTCATATCTTTTTCTTTCTCCCCCACACCCCCCCCCCCCCGAGGCTAAAGCCAAATTAAGTGAAACATCATAATATATAACAAGAATGCCCCTAAATCATACTACTAAATCATTGGATTGCATAGATAAGTTGACTTCTATTGGAGGATCACTTTTGATATCCCTAATTTTTCTACAAGTGATAGAGTTTTGATATTAAACTTAAGTAAAGAATTTGGATAATATCCTAAAACTTCAATTAAAGATCTTCTACATATTTTATGGGGTTTTGAAATCTCCTTCTTATTGTTCTTGCAGTCTTAATCGATATTTGCAACGAGCATATGTTTTCTTTCCTCCATGTTCCTTTTCAATATTTCTATCTCAAGTGGTACCAAACAAGTATCCTTTTTCTTCTTCTTGTACCAGATAGTGCAAGAGGTGATTTCCCATTAATATTGTCAGCAATTGAACATTTTTCTTGTGGCTTAGACTTTCAACTGGGAAAATGGTAACCGGCATTGCTAAGAGCCTCTTGCTTGTCTTTTTAGGTGGGAAATATACCTCAGGGGCTTCCAAAGTTTTCCATCCCCAAGGAATTTGGGCATGTGACATCTTTGATTCCTACTTCTTTACTTATCACTGGCGTGGCTATTTTGGTGAGTCAGAATCTGGTCAAATCATTCTGGATCATTATGTTCTTTATCTTCCTGAAAAATGATTACTCCATATTTATTTCTGTCTTTTGTATCACATCCTTTTTTATAAGCTAGTTTTATTTTTAGGAATCCGTGGGTATTGCCAAAGCACTGGCAGCAAAAAATGGATACGAGCTAGATTCAAATCAAGAGGTATGTCTTGCATGTTTGAAGTTTTCATTTAAGCTACTGTTTACTTCTAGGAATTCATGGAGCATAGCATTGGGAGTAGAAAGACGATCACAGCTGCATTTGAATGAAGAAGAATGTCGTGCAAATTTTAAGTCAAGCTGCAGTTCAGCTAGTCGTTAGCTAAAAGAGAGTCAACTTTTTGATGCTTGCTACAGTAATATGTAATTTTAGTATCGGGGTTTCCAAATATGTGAAAACAATGATAGTATAGATTTTATAACACATTTACTATTTGCTGTTAACAGTTATTCGGTCTTGGTGTAGCGAATATTTTTGGTTCATTCTTTTCAGCATACCCTTCAACAGGTGAGTTCCTTATTTTCATAATGTCTACAATATGTTTCAGTTTCTTCAATAACTATGAACATGTTAATTTATGTAATCCCGTATAACTGACAGGGTTATGATGTATGTAATTTCCTTGGCAGCTTTTGACAAAAGTTCTCCTCTTCATGTGTGATGCAGGCTCATTTTCTAGATCTGCTGTGAATCATGAGAGTGGAGCAAAAACTGGCTTGTCTGGAATTGTTATGGGAATTATAATGGGCTGTTCTCTTCTATTTCTTACTCCATTGTTTGAATTTATACCGCAGGTCTGTTGTCATTTATTTGGAAAATATAAAGTCTGGAAAATGTAGAAGGCTGGTTTTTTAAACTTGCTTTGGGTGGTAGAAATTTGAAAGTTCTATCTTATGAGGTCATGATTAGTTCTATTTCTTCTCATTTCTCTCTTAAAAACGGATAAGCCTAAGTACCTTAATACACTCAACGTTTGGTTTATAGACTACTTTTATCAATGGAGTATCTAGCAGCAAAGGCTTTCTTTTTTCTTTTTCCACTTTAATTCCTGACATATTGTGTTATCTCTATTGACTGACATTACTTTTGCAGTGTGCTCTGGCTGCCATTGTGATCTCTGCTGTGATTGGGCTGGTAAGCCTACCATACTTCCGAATTCGTGTGCACTCATATTCTATCACTGTGTCATTTGTTTTTTCCCTTTTCTTGACTTACTTCTGGTCTGTCTTACCTG
This sequence comes from Cordia subcordata, assembly GCA_028554755.1. Taxonomy (NCBI): domain Eukaryota; kingdom Viridiplantae; phylum Streptophyta; class Magnoliopsida; order Boraginales; family Cordiaceae; genus Cordia; species Cordia subcordata. Next base: position 25,592,276 of record JAPTOF010000003.1, on the reverse strand, counting down.
TAGTAGCCAAAGGTTATGAAAGCATATAAAATAGCTGCACTTGTTTAGTTTAACCTTAAGGTGTTCTTAGATTCTCTGTCATTGCTCTTAGCGTGTCTGTACATGTCAACTATTCAGTCATGAGAAGTTTACTTATTTCTTCAAATGCTAGTTCATTCACCTAGATAATGTCTCCAACAATCATCTTCATAATGGGCTTTGATACTTCTCCTTTGTGATCAAGTGGGCTCTCTCTTTGACTTCACATAACCTAGTTAAAGTATTTTGCTAAATTTTTTATCCTCATTTTACTTGCTTACTTTCTCCAGTATTGATGCAATGTTTGTCATTGGTATACATCCTATTTGTGTCCTTTTTTGGTCAAATACATCCTATTTGTGTCAAGTAAACAGTTATTGGTCTCAAATGACTTTCTCCTATACTTGCCTAGCCTAAATCTTCCTTCATGTAGGTATAAGAATGACGTTTTCAGGCCTTTTGTCTTCAATCATCTTTGAAGTGACATTGCTCTTCATCACCACAGATTTATGAGATGGTTAAGTTTAAGATGTTGACAGTGAGACAGCAGTAGTGGAAATTCACTGGTCAACGTATGTGAAGATGGTTCCATTTACTTCTTAGGGATAAGTTTGATGCTTTGTCACCTATAATCATATAAGATTTGTTTTCGATGCTATACAACAAATTTTTACTGTAATATTATCATGTATGGATTAGTTCCCATGATAACACATTGTCTCTTGCTGAACATGATTTTAATCAAATAAAGGTTGGAGTTGAGTTGTAAGGAATAATGTGACACTCAGATGCTGATATAGTGAGATCTTATCTGTTTATACTAAATATAAGCAAGAAAATTCTTGCACTCTGTTTCCTTTGCAGTTGCGTGCTTAATTATGTTGCACTACCAAATGCAAGTGAAGTGTCCTCCCTATCTTGTTTGGATTGCTAAATTATATGAACTCTGGATGTCTAATCATTTCAGGTAGATTATGATGAAGCTATTTTCTTATGGCGTGTAGATAAACGAGATTTTCTTCTCTGGATCATTACTTGTGCAGCTACCTTATTCTTTGGCATCGAGATTGGTGTCCTTGTTGGAGTAAGTATAGATAAGTTCTGCAATATATACACCAAACTTCTCTTTGTTAGCATCATCAGTGTTACAGTTACTCATATTTATAGTTGCCAGAACAATTTGTTCTCCACCAGGTTTTGCTCAAGGGATCTGTAGAAAAGGCGTTTTTCTAAATAACATATTCTACGCTCCAGTCCAATGTGCCTTTTTCTTTTTTATTACTGGTTCAGTAAAATTCATATTTTAGAAGAGGCTGTTTGTGGCTGCCAAGCTGGTAATCACTTGCCTAATGTTAGGATTAAATGCTTCAGATAATACGCCTACTATTGGCTCTAAATTACAGAACATCCGTATGACAGTGATTTCTTCTGCACACGGATTCTCTAGTTTCCCTATGAAAGGTATCTAGTAACTAAATGTCATAAAACTATTAATTCTGGGGCTTAGTGTTAACCAGGTGATACTCAACATTGTGATTCTTAAATCTTGAAATGAGGTGGAAAAGTTGTTCCATGTAATCATTAATTCTTCTGGACACACACTCTAGTTTTCCTATGAAAGGTCCCTAGTGAAAAAATGTCACAAAAATGTTAATTCTGGGGCTTATTATTGACCAGGTTTTATGAACATTGTGATTTTTAAATCTTGAAATGAGGTGGGAGAGTTGTTCCATGTAAGCATTAGCACAAACATACATGTCTTCCAAGATAACGTAAGGAAAAATTTTAAATCTCATGAATGTTGCTTCTTCTTTGTAGGTTGGAGTTTCCCTTGCTTTTGTCATTCATGAATCAGCTAATCCACATATTGGTGAGCCTTCTTATACCTGAATGCAGTACCATACAGATCATGTCATAGTTAATTCAGTATGCAACATTTGGTTCAATTGCATATTTCATTTTCTTCATCCGAGTTAGCTAGCAAGGCCTGTTTGCATTTGCATGCAGTAAGCAGTTTGAAGGTTTAGTATGCTGTTAACATATTATGTTTCTTTGCAGCCACCTTGGGGCGTCTTCCTGGCACCACTGTGTACAGAAACACTCAACAGTATCCAGAAGCATTTACATACAACGGAATAGTGATTGTTCGGATTGATGCACCTATTTATTTTGCAAACATCAGTTACATTAAAGACAGGTGACAATGATACTCCAATAATGTGACATTTGACGAAACATAAAACTAGCTTTATTATCCTTCTTACCATCAGTTTATTAGAGAAATCACTAATACATGATGCTGTAATGTATCTTTCTTTCGTTCTCGATTCAGGCTCAGGGAATATGAAATAGAGATTGATAAGTCCGAGCGACGTGGGCCAGAAGTTTCGAGGGTTCACTTTGTGATTATTGAGATGGCACGTGAGTTTCCATTACTCGGCTTCACTTTAAGTTGATGGAAGTAACTTTCGGTCCTAATTAGTGGAATAAAAACATTTCCTGTATTCTTGGTCTGGAAAAACTAACATGCAAAATCTCTTACATTTTTAGTAACTTTTTCCCCCATTTGGTGTTGACGTCACGATCTCGGCCAATGGGTCAATCCACTTTGTAAGTGTCATATGAATAGTTTACTGATATATGCATCGCATTTATTTCAGCGGTTACGTACATAGATTCTAGTGCTGTTCAAGCTTTGAAAGAGTTGCATCAGGAATACAAGTCACGCGACATTCAGGTTGAGAATCTTTCTACTGAAGTATTTTGTGTCAGTGTGGGTGTTTTGTGCATGTGTATATTGTGCCAGTCAACTTTTTACAAGTATCCACTAAACTTTTGGCTCAACACAGATGGCGATTTCCAATCCAAACCGAGAAGTTCTGCTGACGCTAACGAGATCTGGCGTGGTTGATTTGATTGGCAAAGAATGGTACTTCGTGAGAGTGCACGATGCTGTTCAAGTTTGCCTCAAGTACGTACAGAGCTTGAACGAGTCACCTAAGGCGCGAGAAGCATCGCAATTCCAGAGGCTGCTGAGGCAGAGAACGGAGGAGTTCTCTACCCCGGAGTTGGAGTCAGGTAGTGGACGGATTTTAACGTTCAAAGACACGGACCCTAAACTGGAGCCGTTGTTGTCAAAGAGGTCATAGGAGCAACAGCCAAGCACATTCTTTTAGCTGGTGTTAATGTGTATGTAATATAGTCACATATTATTTGATTGATACTTAAAATTATTCTTCACTCTATTGCACATATCCGAGGATATGTTGTTGTTGTAATGTAATGATTGAACTTTCAGCCTTGACGTCTTGGGTTTTTCACACCCTCATTTATGCAAGTGTGTATGGGGCCATGGAGATGCCTCTTTGCCATCTATTTTTGAGTAATTCACATTTATTTCTCTTTTTTCTCATTATCTTGTTTAAATAAAATTATTTCAAATAACTTATATCATAATATATCCGAATACATGCATCAATTCAGTCAACTCGAGGAATATAGTTACTCTTTATATTTTGTTTATTGTTTTTTTACAGGTTTTGATAAATTATAAGTCACTTCCATTAGAATTTGCTAAAATCATTATAAATTTTATCACTTGATATTCTACTATTCTAATTTCATGTGATTTTTTTGTTATGAAAATTACATAACATGTAAAATATTATATTTCACACTTTGTAAATTTAATTTGGGTGCTCTATAGTTGTTGCATAAAATTGATAGTTTAATATATATGAACTACTTTTATTTAACATTTCTTAATACACTATTAATGTTTTTTAAAATATAAAGGCAATCACTTATAATTGTGGCCCTATATTGCACTTTATAGTAACTACATAAACCAACTATTTTCTGCGCCTATTGTTAATATAAGAACTACATTCATCCCATTAGCATTTTATATTCTGGGCCTAATGTTAGTGTAACAACTACTTTGAGCCTATTAGCATTTTATGGACAGGTAGTGATTCTATCGACTTTCAGATAAATATATAAAATTTTTGACATCCACTTTTGGGCTGTCCCGCACTTATTTAACATTTTGGTGATTTTTTTTTTAAATTGCAAATGGCCTGCATATCAAAAGCTATTTTGCTTTCTCTTTCTTCGTCAGTGTAACGCTATAAGGTTAACTCCAATAGCTCACTCAAATATCAAAAAATTTTATATTTAAGAGAGTGGTTAGTATTAATGTGTTCCAACAATTTCCTATCTCATTCTTTAAATTTTAGGTTTTTCTTAAACTGTAAAACAAAACATTTATATATAGAGATTTTTTTATTCCCAAAGCCAACATCCATATCTCATTCCCATTCTCTATATCTTTTAACACTGTAATATTTTAAAATAAGATAGTTGTTGGAGTGAAATTAAAATAGAGATTCTTTAAATTAAATTTTAATAAAAAATAAAAGAATTGTTAGAGTAGAATTGAAAATAAAAATTTAAAATTATAAAATAATGACTCAACTTACTCAAATTTGAGAGAAAAAGTAGGAAAACAGTTGGAGACGGCCCGACATTTTCCTCCTGCGTTTGTCGACCACTTCTCTGCCTCAAAGTCGCCACCATAATTCGTCTTTATCCAGGTAATAATATATATACACCATGGCATAGAGCTGGCTTATATATATTTTCTCTAAATCAATTGTTCAAAGAGGCGAAATTATGTTAATCACTTCAAGTTCAAGATGGGTTATACTTTTACAACACAACTTTATTGCAGCTATCACGGGTGCAAAAATTCTCTGCTCGCTATTTAACAATATTATTTTTCTATTTTATTGCTGGGTTTGTTTTCTTTACGTTAGTTTATCCTTATTTTGTTGTTGCTTATAAGTAGGGTTTGGATTTTTTTTTTAATTAATAGTAAAGGACACATGCAAACTTTTTTTCTTTCTCTTAGGAAAAGATCTTTCACTGCGTATTTAATTACAAATTTATTCTTCCTCTACCGTAATTGATGCTCTCTATGTGCATTTTATGACCGATTTACAAGTTATTCTTATTCTTGCTTAAGAATATTTTTGTGATTTTCGTTGTTGTCTATATGCTCATAACGCCAATTGATTTGCGTTTCTAAAAACACTCTAATTGCCTAAGTGACTGTGTGTGAGTATCTAATAATTTGGGAAGATTCCATTTGACCTTATTGTCACTATCTCCTTGGTTTTTCTTTACAATTTGTAAACTCATTTTTATCTTATTTAACTATTAGTCCTAATGAATTTCAGATACTACAAGCTTTTTACCGCAATTGAAACCTGCTTTTGGCTTTTTTCCCTTAGATTTGGCAGTGAAATACCAAACTGTATTTGAAGCTTCGATAAGTTTTACATGTGTAGTAGACTCATTTTAATTTCTTATTCATTTGTAGTTGACTTAAGTGTAACAGTCACAGAGGGTGTTTGGCTTTGCTTATTTTGGATGTTCATAAGCACCTAGAAAAAGGCGTCTTAAAAAAAAGTACCCTCTCACATATTTTTTACTATTTAAGCACTTATAAGTACCAAATAAGCATAGCACCAAGTATATCACAGCCCTTCATCTACCACATTGTCCAAAGATACTCGGCTTGCACGAAAACAAATTTTACAAAGCAAAAAGGCGTAGAGTTAATATTTATTTTACTCTATGTTTTCTGTATTCCAATATACCACCAGGTATTAAGATAATTTCTTTGGGATTCTGATATTTTCCAAGGTGTTGATCGCGTTATTATATATTTTAAATACCATTTCTCTCTTCTTTCTTGACCTCTTTGTTTTCTTTTCCTCAACAGGCAGAGTTCTAGAAGAATGCTGACCAGCTATCACCATCAGACAAGAGCAACACAAGAAATTATATAAATCAAAATCTGTTGGACATTCCATGGATCGAGATAAACAGTCCACTGAGAACAATGCGGGACAGTCTTACAATCAAATTATGGAATCTATTATTCAAGCATCCTATGAAAAAGATCAAGAATCTAGAAGGCAGAGCAATTTGCAATTTAATTCCAATTTAAATGCTTCAAGTATTGTAACCAACATAGTAAACCCGTCAAAGCAAATTGACTGTAACCAACTAACCAAAAATGCAAACGCAATAATGTAATGTGAAAGACAACAAATTCTAATCCGTATAAACGCGGCCATCTATTTTGCAATGAAAGCCAAGAAATAAATATGAACTCTGTACCAATGTCAATATCATCTCTAACACTTAGTCCAAGTGCCACGTCTTTAAGTATTTGATTAATCCAAGATTCTGCTTAGTACATTTTACTTTTTCTTTAATTTGCATATTTATAAGACTAACACAAGTATATGACTTTTCTTTCTTCAGATTCAACCAGTGGAGATTCGTTGTGTAATATTCCAGCACCTGAACAAGGATCAAGAAAGAAATGAGGTATGATTTGCTACTTTTATTTGGTTTTAACTTTTTTCTTGCAAGATATATTCAATTTCAATTATTTATCTAGATTTTTGAAAAATTCTCTTAACATATATTAAAGGCAAACAATTTCACTATATTTTGTTTTCTATTTTTTAAAACTAATACATATCTATTTTCTGTTACAATTTGACATCCATTCTCGCAATAACACGTACGTAAGACAAACACCGTAAATCAAAAAGAATGACAAAGAAGGCATGCCAAGACACTGCTACAGGTATGCATGAAATCCATTTATTTTACTAGATTGCCTAATCACCTTATTAATTGCTTACAACAGTATCTCTTATTTATTTGTTATGACATTTAACTTTATCCAATGCGGCTCCAAGTACGAACTTCATGGACATAACACCTTGTGATAGTAAGTCTTCTAATATGACGTGTACCTTTTAGATTTTTTTCAATCCTAATTTTACAAAACTTTGGCTTCCACGTTAGAATAATACTACATATAAACCATGCCCATTAACATTCAACTTAATCATCCAAAATGCTTTATGTTTTGTTACTCAGCACATATTAGATTTGGGAGACCCAACTTATGAATGCCAACATTGTCATGCATTACTGTGGTACAACAAAAGAAATCGCACGGTTCGGAAGTCTTCCGGTCCAAAATTTTCACTTTGTTGCTCCAAAGGGAAAGTTCTTCTGCCTCTTTTACAATGGTCACTTGAACTCTTGTGTGGTTTGTTATTTTCATAAGAAGGCACTAACAACCAACATTTCATCGACAACATTAGAGCATATAACATTCTCTTTTACCTCGATGGGTGGAAAATTGATAAAAGCGTACAGAGGTCTGGTGGACCGTATGTGTTCAGGTTAAATGGATAAAACTATCATAAGATAGGTTGCCTTCTACCAAGCATTGGAGCACCTCCTAAATTTGCACAATTACATACATATATATATATATATATATATATTATATTATATATTATATATTATATATGAGGGGAGTAGATCTTACTTTTGCATTTCTCTCTGAGTTTCAATGGGTCGTGGTGGAAATATTTTTGAAGGGTTGTCTGCCTGTTTGCTTTGTGAGGAGGTTGGGTTATTTTTGAAGTTTGGTAGAATTTTCGATAAACCATAACTAGGGCCATGAATTTCAAAGGCCATGTTTTTCTTTGAAAAATGCTTGTTTTGAGGAACAATTACATACATATATATATATATATTATGTATTATATATGACACTAATAACGATGTCTAATAAAATGAGTGCTATACGTTATGCAAGAAATATTAGTAATAGTACAACATATTGTGTAGCATCTTTTAAAACTAACAGATTAATTGCATAAAGTATGTAACATTGTAATTTTGCAAGGGTGATGGCAATCCAACAGAGTTCGACCCGTCAATCATATATTCTATGCAAAAAATGCTCGATGAGCATAATCCATATGCAAAAACATTTCGTGTGGCACGTGACGGGTTTGCAGCTCAAACAAACACAAGTATCCGTCAACGATTAATTTCAGATCGTAATAAAGATGGAAGAAGATACAATTTCCCTACAACATCTGAAGTTGCAGCTTTAATAGCGAGTGATGTTTGTGATCTACAAAAGTCAAAGGATATTATTTTGAAAATATACAGTGGAAAATTACAACGTATTAGCGAACTACACTCTTTATATCTTGCATTACAGTACCTTTTGCTTCTTCCGTATGGCGAGGATGGATACTTCTTGGGCATTCTTCACAGAGATGTTGAGACAACTATTAGAAAAAGAACCAAATTGACTATCAACTTGATGGAGAGCGAGCGAATGTCTTGCCATCAACCTGATTTTCGAGGAGAAGAGTTAAGTGGATTGGCTCTGAGCATTTCGACAAGGGAATACTGCTCCATCTTCTGCTGGACGACGTGTCATTTTGCCATCATCTTTTACTGGCAAAATTTGATACATGCTTAAGAACTACCAAGATGCAATGGCAAAATTTGCCATCATCATCAATAGTAATTAATGGTACATCCAGTGGCATTGCAACAACTTTGGTATCAAGAGGTTGTACTGCACGTTCAAGGTATAAAATTTCATTATGCATAACAAAAGATTCAACGTGTAACATTCAACAGGGTAGTCCTTTGGCAAAATTGATTGAACAAACAAGTCTTCTTATATTGGATGAAGCACCTATGACACATCGACACTACTTTGAGATTGTAGACAAAACCATTTGAGATATTCTTAGATTTTCAAGTCCCAACAGTGTGAACTTGCCTTTTGGTGGAAAAACAATTGTTCTAGGTGGAGATTTTATACAAATATTACCTGTATTTCCACTTGGCGGTAAATATGATATTGTTAATGTAGCACTAAATTCTTCCTACTTGTGGGAAAGTTGCCAGGTCCTACAACTAAAAAAGAACATGCGTTTGCAATCTACTTATCCAAGTTCGAAGCAGCATCAATTAAAAAATTTTCTGATTGGGTGTTGGCAATTGGCAATGGAAGTACAATTATATCTTTAGATGAAGATCCAATTGTACAGATACCTGATGAACTTTTAATAAAGGATTACATAGATCCACTTGAAGCAATTGTCAACAGCACTTATCTAGACATTTTATCAAATTTATCTACTGAATTATACTTTGAAAAATGAGCAATTCTAGCTCCTACATTGAAGATTGTTGATCTCATCAATGAATACATTATGTCACTGCTACCAGGAGAGGAACATACCTACTATAGTTTAGATAACTTATACCCTTCAGAGACAAGAATGCATACAAAAAATGATTTAATACCTACTAAAATGTTGAATGCTGTCAAACTATTAGGGTTACCATATGAATTAAAGTTGAAGATTGGTGCTTCAGCAAAATCTAGACCAATCTATTGGACTTCGTAATGGTACTCACTTAAAGATCACTAATTTAGGAAGACATTTGATTCAAGAAACTATATTGGTTGGCGACAACAAGGCACATCAGTGTGTATCCCGTGTACGCCTCTATCACCAACAGATTTCAGGCTTCCTTTCAACATGCAACGACGACAATTCTCTCTGCTAGTATCCTTTGCAATGGCTATTAACAAGAGCCAAAGACAATCGCTTCAACATGTGGGATTATACTTACCAAGACCTATTTTCACGCATGGTCAATTATACGTTGCAATCTCACGAGTTACCAGTAACCAAGGATTAAAATTTTTGATACATGATAGTGATGGCCGTCCTTTAGATAAAACAGAAAATGTTATTTACCATGAAGTCTTTCAAAATTTAAATTAATATTACTACAATACAATTGCTGTTATTCTTATATCACTGTTCTATAAAACTTCTTCTCCATCATTAAAATTCCACTTCTAATCTATGGTATAAGAATTTTTTTGCACATTATTCCATTGTAAATACATATCCATTCAATCAACAATAACAATCTTTCTTCATTGACTTACAAAAAATATATTTCGTTCAAATATTTTGCTACGACAATTTTAATTGACTTTTAATTTATTTCCCAAATAGAAATAACATTGTAAACTTAAATAAAATTCTAACAATTAAAAACTATGAACCGCTAAAGTCCCGTGCATTGCACGGGTTCTCTAGTAGTTTACGTATAAACTACATCCCTAACACTTCTCGCCATTAACATCAGAGGTGTGGTAATGCTACAATTGGCTTCAGGACACGAGACTGAAGGGGACAGGGGAGCTAGGCCTGTGACTAGTTCATTTTTAAGACCAATCAACATTTGACATGTGGCGAAGCTGAATCTCCTTCTGGGATACCAACGCAACTATGGCCACTCATACTTGCTGACCTGGCCAGGATGCTCCGAATCCTGTAGGGTCGTTGTTACGTGCTCCTATGTTCCTCTTTCTCGTCCTGAGGTGCCCTTTCTGATAACTGAGTTTTTTTTTTTTTGGCTTTCGCAAGAGTTTTTTAAAAACACAATTAAAAATTAATTTTTAAGATAAGAAGACTTAAAAATTTATTTGAGAACTTTATGGCAAAATAGAGGTAAAGTGGAGAGAGATTATGGATAAAAGTGTTTACATTATCATAATATTCTAATTACAAAATTACGATCAATGAAGTAGACTCCTTGTTTTTGTAGAATTTTTGAGAATAAGGTCAAAACATTTGTTCTCTGTTTTCTATTTTTAAAACAACTCTTCTGAAAATTATTTTTAAAAAATAAAAACAAAAACAGCCTCTTTAAACAATTTAAAAAAAAAAAAAACTGAAATGAAACATGCCTTAATTTCTTGGGCCAATTTCAACAGATTTTTTTTTTCTCCTCATGATTTAGAGTATGTTTGACTCTACTTATTTTTTTTGCTTATAAACACCTAGAAGAAAGCAAATCCTAACATGCATTTTACTATTTGCAGCTTATAAGCTCTAAATAAGCTTAGCCAAACAGGCTCCTACACAATTGAAAGTTACTTTCTTATTTTCTGAATTCTTTTTAACAACTTAATTTCTTACTTTTAAACAATTCTCTATTTTAAAGAATTCCTATTTCCTTTTAAACTTTCGTTGCATGGTTGTAGAGGTTGAAATATCTAAAAAAAAAAACTATTTCCATTTTGTTTGGATGTATATTCTGTTGACAGTTGCAGCAGTGTGGAGTCACAACAAACTGCTCACTCAATTATTTACAATTAGAAGTGAATCAACAAGAAACCAAAAGGACAATTCCCACCCAGAATTTTATGAAAACGGCGACTTATAAGCATCACCAGCAATGTTTTTTATCTCAATATTAGTTAATTCTGTGAAAAATTATATATATATATATATATGTGTATATATATTATCATAATGCACTCCAAGATATTTCCATCTCTTAAATAGACTCGTGATCTAGTTGTCATTCGGTGATTTTGATCTCTGGAATTATTGACACATCGAAAGGGAAATAAACGAACCAAAAATGATAAATATCACATCTTAACTCATACCAAGCTAACAATTTCTTTTTCTAATTATATAGATGTCACTATTTTCCTTTTTTTTTTTTTTGCTTTATGCTAAAGTATTACCAGACCATATTAGACTTGAGACTAATTTTTATCTAGTCGGGATATATATACATACATACATATACACACACATATATGCCAATATGAGTGCTTAAATGACATGATTATCCGTAATAAATTATGATCAACTAACATGTTCATATATTATCTATTCTCTAATTTATTATTTTAATCTATTGTGAATTTATATTGCTATCATTGACTTGGAACTTAATTGCTAATCAATTAATCATTAGAAATAACATCAATTTATGAATTCTAAAAAATTTATCACTAAATTCGTTTTCAGTTATCAAAACAAATAAACTCAATTAATTATGTCTCCTATTATTAGAAAAAGAAAAAAAGCAATTCAAGCAAGACACAAGATATGAAAGTATTAATGTAATATATAACAATACTCGAAATTATAATAGACAGCAATATCATGGATGCAGACCAAGGGTTACGTGTCTATGTCTTTCCATGTTGTGACTTGTTTTAAGCCATATGATTAGGATGGAGAATCATCAAGCCAAAAAATATACTTGAAAATGCAAGTGGAGAGCAAGTTGAATATTCTAACGAGCCAAGCAGCAAACCAAAGTTGTAAAGGCAAGATGCCAGAAAAAGTTTAGTAGACCCCCCCCCCCCAACCCACACTAGGGCTGGTGTTTCTAGAGGGAGAAAGATTGAAAACAACATGTAAAGTGAGAGAAGACACTGAGTTGTTTGCAAGTTCACAAAAGAAAATGCACCGGCACAGATCAAAGTTAAAAAACTGTGCGCAAATTGGTATTTTCTGTGGGTCATTGGTTTAGGAATTTCTCATTCGCTAATAACGATTTTCACACACACACACACAAGCATGAAATACACGGTATGCTTTTATAATTTGTTTAATTAGGTATTTAGTTCATTTTTTTCAAAATTTTCTTGTGAGTTTAGAATGATGGTACGTAACTCGTCACGCCCCCGAACCCAAATTCGCGAGCCCAAACCCTAAGTCTATGAGTAAGATTAGTATTATAAGTATAACAAATAACTACTTAGATCCTCAACCCCAAGGGGTTGGTCTAGTGGTGCGGACCTGAGAATAAGCTTTGCAAGGTCTCGGGTTCGATTCTCGCTGCTAGCATTCCTTGGGGCCACCCACCTGGCTTTGCCAGTCTTACTCGGTGCATGGGTCTTGTGGGGTGGTTCATGTACCCGAAAGTTTTCCAACTAGTGGTCGGGCTCCGCTCAGTTGGCTTCCTCCGTTATAAAAAAAAAAAAAAACTACTTAGATCCTCAAACAAACTGTCAACTTAAATTATTAATTATTCTCAACATCATACACTTATAAACAAGTCACAATACAATCACCCTCATTAAGGACCTAACTTCCTATAAGCTCAAGAGGTGGTTCCAACCAAGCACTCAACTCCAGCATCCAGTTGGTAACTTTGGATGCCATTTTGTTATACCTCGAGCCTTGTATTATCATACACTTATAAACAAGTCACAATACAATCACCCTCATTAAGGACCTAACTTCCTATAAGCTCAAGAGGTGGTTCCAACCAAGCACTCAACTCCAGCATCCAGTTGGTAACTTTGGATACCATTTTGTTATACCTCGAGCCTTGTATACTATTTTGTGGCACCCCGAGCCCAGATCCCTAGGTATCATGCATTTTGTTATACCTCGAGCTTCGAACACCATCTTGTGATACCCAAGACTAGAATCACCCCGAGCCTAGATCCCTAGGTATCATGCATTTTGTTATACCTCGAGCTTCGAACACCATCTTGTGATACCCAAGTCTAGAATCCTAGGCCGTGAGCAAGTCTGATGTTGTAGGTATAACAAAATTTTATGACACCCCAAGCCTAGGTCCCCATGTTGTGAGCAAGACTGGTGTTGTAAACATAACAAATAATAATTACTTGGATCGTAAAATTAATTGACTTAAAATGATCAACTCAAGTTATTAGGTATATCCGCACCAACCACTTATAAACAAATCACAAATTACTCCACAAACCAATATGGGATATTACATAACCCCCTTCCATCAGATTTTCCGTACAACTTAACAGTGTTAATCACATGCATATTATGTGCAAATATGGACATAAATTTGGATGATATAGTTATAAGTTTGGACAAAAATATCCCCTTTCATTCATGAATTAGCTGTTTAACCCCTCTATAATTTTTCAATTAGATGCTTAATTATCCCCTATATAATGGTACTTCTAATAATTGTGTTGACTTAGTGAAGCAAATTAAAGAAGAAAGGGCGAATGTAGTACCACTTTTTCAAAGATCCAAGAAACTAACAAGATAATTTTTAAAAGGAGTAAATAAATAATATTGCAAAATACAAGAGGTAGTGTATATTTTATTGAAAATATTTTTGTAGAAAAAAAAATCAACCTTAATCGTAGAAGATTGGGAAATAAACTTAAAGAACACTTAACTAAATAAAATATATATATATATATATATATATATATAAAAGATCAACCTACGCAAAACATTCTTCTTCTTTTTTTTTTTCTTTTTTGGGGTCAAAACCTAGGCGAATTTTACGGCCTTTATGTTTTGATCTATGGTCCACGTGGTTTTGTGGGATTGGTGGATCAAAGCTGAGCGGATAATTAGCTACACTGATGTGATGATGCTATTAGAGCAAAGCTTGTCCAATTGCTAAACAGGGGTGGCCCAAATATCACGTGGAGGCGGCCTTGCTTATAAGCTCATTGGCAATATAAAGACAAGCCGAATAGTCATTTCCATAATCTCTTCTAATCCCCTCTCCACCAATTATTATTTATCTCCCACGTGGGACTCTTGGCCCCACCCCTCCACTCCCTTCACTGCCCTTTTTCTTTTTACCACTATAAAATTCCCATCTTTTCCGTGCTACCTTGCCCTATGATTATCTCATTTGATCTTCCATTATCGATCAGCTCGAGAACATGGGGGACTCTAATTCTTCTGCTTCATACATACACATGGTAAGCAATATATATATAGGAATATATGCATGCATGATCGATCTCCACTTTTCGTGTTCATTAAAAGTAGTATATTTCATATTTCTTTGTAATTAAGACGGAAGTCTAACTGACAGAATACATCTACGACAGAAAAGATAACTAAATCAGGTTACTCGTTGACCGTCATATCTTCAAATTTTTTTTGTGCCACTGGTTATTTCTACGGGTTTGCTATGTAATCAGCGCATTTTATTCTTTTCTTGAGGCATGAAACTTGTGTTTCTTGTTGATCTGATTATCCTCCATTGATTTATTGCTGATGTTATGATCGCTTCAAAAAAAAATAAAACAATGATGGTTTTAGGTGCAGCACCTGATTGAGAAGTGCCTGATATTCCACATGACGAAAGAAGAGTGCATGGAAGCCCTCTCAAAGCATGCTAATATTGAATCTGTCATCACTTCTACTAGTAAGCTAATTTGCTGCACACAGACTATTTTCTCAATTCATTCTCTGCAACCCCTAGTTTTCTCTCGTATGCATGCGTGCAAAACCATTCATGCACGAAATTTAGAAAAGAACTATAGTTTCTTTTATTTATTTATATTTACACCCACCCCGAACCCAATTCTCCACTATTCGTGGGATCCGAACCCAGCTCACCGCTGTTGGGAAACAAAGTAGTCTCGACCACTTGATGACCTACTCCCTGAACATAGCTAGTTACAACAGTATTACATCAAGTCGACTGGTACAAGTATAACTTACCCTTGTTTAATTCTTTCAAGAGCATATGATAACAAATACAGAACTCGATAAATATTACATGAGTTTTGCGTTCTTGGAGGCTTATTTCTATATTAATGTCCTCAAGCTTTTTCTACAAAAAACATTACGCTGATCACTCTCAGGAACATGTCATTTAGGTTACAGTAAGTTGATTGCCATACAAATGTATGGTACAGTGATGATCGTTAACGATCAACACATATTTTCTTATATTATCAGTAATTAATTTTTCTTTTTCTTCTCCTTTTTCTTATTCATGGCAGTGTGGAATGAGTTAGAGAAGGAGAACAAAGAATTCTTCAAGGAGTATGCTCAAACTCAGACCAAGAAAGATCGAATGTCCGAGGCAGAAACAAGCGAAATGATTCAGAAAATGATATCAGATCACGATCACTCAAAAGACTCTGATGATAAATAAGACAAATTATTCCATCGAAGAAAGTGATTTAACCTTTGAGTTCTGGTTGGTTCCATCATGCATCAGTTGTTTTTTACACACACACCTCTTAACCAAATATTCTTGCAAATCCAGCCAAACTCAAAGGCACCATAGTGTATATAGTATGGTCCCTAGTTCATTTTAATTAGACTATGGACACAAACACCCATATATATATATATATATGTTTATAATACTATGTGGTCCATTACAAGATCATCTATGATATATGCAGCTTCATGCAGTTGTACCTGAATAATGTTGTGCATTTTTCACACCAGCTAGTGAATGATGATGACAAAAATGTTTAATACCTTAAAATTGAAATAAATACTGTATTGTCCGTGGCAGAAGATGATTGGAGCGTTAAAAATGGAATGAAGCTTTAGTTAATATGTACATACACCTGGAATCTTCATTTGTCCATTATTGTCAAGTTATTTCTTGTCGTGTTGCTTTCGTATATACATAATGCTCCGAAGAAAAGGTTGCATGTGACAAGAATATGTTAACGTGTTACTATTGTTGCTGATCAATGAAGCATATATAGAGTGGGGCTAAGCTAACAGCTGCATACAATTGTTTGTATACGTCCCAATCAGTCATGGTTTTCTTTTATGGGTATACTGTTTGGGAGAAAACGAGGCCGTGATCTTTTAACTGTTTCGGAGTTGAGCTAGCGGTCTCAAATTAATGCCTGAAACTATACTCAGATTGTGCTTTTACATGTAAACGTAATTTATTTTGAGTCTTTCACGTGTATCTACGGTTCTAGCTAGTAGCAGTGAATTTCAATGCATGTGAAATCTGAATCGTGACAGATACTTTTAAAAGTGTTTCCACAAAGTATATACTGATAACTTATAAAAGGAGAATGAAAATAGTGTTACTTCAATAAATTTCTAAAATCAAAAGCAAAAGCCTTTTTTTTTTCTTGTCTTAATTAGGGAAAATTTTAAACTAACATCAATTTAATTGATGGAAGAATTTCCCATTAATTAGATCGTTTGATGTAACTGTTATCCTGACTTCCTCTACTGATGTCTCAATTATTGTATAGATATGGTTGGAAACATTAAGTAAATAGTTTATAAGTATGTATTGTAAGTTTTAAATACTAATTTAGATTAACCATTTTGGATTAGTGAATTTAAGACATGAAATAGGTTTTGTCTTTGAAGTTATGATAGTTCTAACTGTGGACTTGATAAAGATGGAGTCAAGTGTGCTTGTAATTCTGCGTCAAGTGTTTGTGCCTAAACTGATAAGGGGAGATAAGAAAACAATCTTTCGGGGAAGATATTTGTTATAAACTATATAAATGGATCGTTGGTATTACTATGAAAACTTATGTATGTGGTGAGTCGAGTTAGATATATAAAAGGTGAAAAGATAGAAGAATTGTGATATTATTTATCTATCCATCTATATAAGTATAATTTTCACCTCATCCTTTTGTGTATAAGTGAGTGTATGTATCTGGTATGTAAGATTATTATAGTCCAGCACAACTTTGAATGTGAATAATATTGTATTTTTTCAATGGTTAATGATGTAACTAACATGAATTCATAACTTTTTGTTAAATAGTCTTCATACCATGATAATCTACATCTCATCTAAGAGAAGAATTTGTTACATTTACCTTATCTTGTCCTTTTCTTATTAACACTAATGGATATAATACCTCATATTTTGCGATGGCATAAGAATATATGTTAAAAAAAATTTGAATTATTTTGTAAATATAGACTTTTAGCACCAATGTCTAGCTTTTAAAGAGATACTCAAAATAGACAACTCTTTCTGTTTCTTTAAGAACCTCCATCGACTTTCCAAAGAGCTTCGAAGCCGCGGTACGAACTATTACTTCTTTTTTAAATACTTTTAGTTAATGAATTAGTTGATTTGTCAAAGTTGGGTGTTAGAAATTGATATATCCTTTTTTGTTTTATTCAAGAGAGGAGAGAAGTGTATAGAAATCCAGTTGTAAGAACATAGAAGGTGGTGAATATTGTGCTTCTTATGCCTAGAGTTCTTTCTGAGCACTGTGTATAAATAGTACACATTACTATTCACACACAATAAAATTACAATAAAAAATATTTTTATGTTTATTGACTTTCATACGCCGAATATTTGTTAACCATTTTATATATATTTGTTTATCACTCTCACATACACAGACACACACAAATACAAATATGTCTATTTGTTTATCAATTCACGTTTATTTGTTCATCATTCTTATACACAACAAACACACACAAATATAAACATATATATTTTTTCACAACTTTATATTTATTTATTCACTATTTTCACGAACAGGCACAAACAAATAACCTAGTAGATCACTACTCGGCGTAAATTATCCAATGGGGTATAACCAAAAAAAGGGTAGAGGATGCACAAAAAGGGCCCATTAATTTACCCCAAAAAAAAAAAAAGTTGAGGAGGGATTAAAAGTGGCAAGAGGCATGAATTTCTTTGAAATCAATATTCCCAAAACGGTTTTACTTGTTGAGTTCTCTATAATATCCATCGCATTATATTACGAGTTTTTTTGGCTCAATTTTTTTATATATTTCAAAATATTTTTTGTAAAGTTAAAAACTACAACTAACTTGTTTGGACCATTATTAAAAGAGTTTTAAAAAACCAAAATTTTTAAGAAAAGAAAGTGGAAAAACCAGGAACTCCAAATTAAGTTTTCAAAAAAGAATTTTTAAAAATGATTTTTACATCATGTCAAAATTATTTTCTTTGTTTTTCACTCAAAAATACTACTCTATATTTTTTTAAAAAATTAAATATTACACTCAAAACAATTAAATTTTCACAAGCAGACCAAATAGAACCTAAAAGTTCAAACCTTGAGAATACTTTCGGAGAAAATTTTGAGGAAGGATTATTTTCCAGAGAAAATTGAAATTTTAGACTTATATTTGGAATCTATCATTTGTATATTTTTCTTGCTTATAAATATCATAACGTAATAAGAGGTTGACCGTCTACACATGTGAAAGAGAGTAAAAAGAGCAGCTGCACTTAATGTAGAAATGAAAATGTCAATGATGGTGAAGAAGAAAGCAATACCATATGTAATCAGAGATCAGTCTAGAAATATTAACGTTTAATCGGGGCTAGAAATATATAATTTAGTTTTCTACATATGGATGACTTTCTATTATGCTAACTAAATTAATTTTCTAGCCACTAAATACCTTTAAAGAACATGGACTCTCATAAAATACACAAAAACACTCCTTAATTACTTAGTCCTCGAAGTCAGTAGATACTAAAGCCCGTGAATGATCCCGCTATTTTATATCTTCCCTTAACTTGATAAAGTCCGAAAACGTTTCTGTTACATGTCCATATAATTAAGGCAATTATAAGAAAAAAAAAAGTAATTAAAAAAAAAAAACTAATCCAAACCAACCCAACATCGAAAGTCATAGATATGAGTGGCCTTCAAAATGTGATCGGAATTGATCAAAAGCTTGGGTTATAAATGAGTCTTCGTTTTTCTCTTTTTTGGTAAATAAAAAATATTATCAACTAAGAGTCTTTTGACCTAGTTTTTAGATATTTAAAAGTATTTTTTGTAAATCTAAAAGCTATAGCTGACATATTTGGCTCATTTTTAGAAGAGCTTTTATATAAAAGTTGAAGCTGAAAAAAGTTGATAAACAAAAAGCTTTCAAAAAAAGTTTTTAAGAAGCTATTTTGTGGCATGTCAGAAATTATTTTTCTTCATTATTTCTCAAAAATAGTATTCTATATTTTTGAAAGTCCAATATTAACCTCAAAATAACAAATAGCTCAACTCTTAAAACATAAGGGCCAAATAGTCAATTGTTTTTATTCAACAGCACGTTTAACTAAATCTCTACTACTAAAAGTTCTACAGGTTAACAGTTGAAATTTCACAACTGGACCAAACAGATGCTCCGTAATTAGATAAGCAGGCTCATAAGCAAAGAAGCCCATAATAAGTCTGAGATCAGTTCTACGAATTTCACACCCTTTGGGCTGTGCCACAACATAATCCGCAAGATTTTTATTTAAATGGTCTCTCTCTATCTTTTTTTTTTTTGGAAAAGAAAATTATCATTCCAGAAAGAATAAGATACAATCATATCTAGCCAATACCAGTTAAATCGAAATCAATTGCTAAGAGTCTGGCTAACGGAGAGTGATTAGGTTGAAAAAATAAAGGATTTCTAACCATCTTGCTATAACATAGACTAATGAAAGGGAAAGAAGAGAGGATAGAGAATCTGTCGATAAGTTTATCAGTCTCTGAGGTATCTATTTTTATATAATATCTTGTTTTAACTGTATCACACTATGTATCATTTCATAATCCCCAAAATCCAAAATCCTCTACTTTTGGTTCAAATCACGAATTTCAAATGGAAGAAATTCAAAGATATTTACGGCAAGAGATATTGGAAATCCAGTCCAAGGGCAAGCAGTTTCTAACACAAGCTTTGATCATCCAATGCAATTAGCGGTTCTTATAATACAACGAAATCCTAGTTAAGAGATCCTTCAACAATTTATTTGATATCCCCTATGATCGGGCACGCTTTCCAAAGAATAGCGACTCCAAGAGAGATAATTGTCTTAAGAACCACTTCCGCATCACTTTCATAAATGCTTCGACCGATTGAAGCGAGCTAGCAAATAGCATGCCAACCGGATGACATGTGCTTCTGCTTCAATAGACGAACTGCAAGGGATGAGATTTGCTTGGCCATGCACTAGTCTGCTGTCTTCCTTTCTTCCAATAAAACCGATAGCTTCATATTTACCACCACAAAAGGTTGGATGAGTGTTAAGTTTGAGGACATTACGGGAGGGAGGGAGGGATCCATCTCGTAGCAGTTGGAGAATTGACCCTCACGCCAGGAAGAGACACAACACCTTCTTTGCTTCTTTCCCATTCACTCAACTGACAATTAAAATTAATGATGACTCTTTAAATACTGGGCACCTGTTTATCAAACACAGCTCTGCAACTTTTCTTCCAAATCTGCCATCATCAAAAAAGCAATCCAAGATGCTGCCTCAATTCGTGTGTAGCCCGCCCTTGCACACCTTTCGATCAATTGCAAGTACCAATAAATCTAGACACCTGATGATTGACAATGATAATCTGAATGGGAGATGCCCACCAAAGTTTTTGAACCCCTGGACAAAGGAGAAAAAGGTGTTCAATTGTTTCTTCCTCAGATTCACACACTGGGCACACTTGAAGTGAAGAGCACTTTCTTTTGCAGAGATTCAGTTGAGTTGGCAATGCATCATGGTAGACTTTCCACATAAAAACCTGAATTTTTGGTGCAACATCAAGGTTCCAAATTAATTTCCATGTATCAGTAGGAATGGCAAATGATGAACTGGGGTGATCAACATCTTTCTTCACCTTGAGCAATGTTCTATCTGATGCAACGTGATATCCTGATTTCACTGAGTAAATTCCATTTTGAGGAAAGAGGCCAGATGATGGAATCATTGACTTCATGAAGAGGAATGAAGATATTTTGAGAATTTCTTTCAGCAATAGCCGCATCAAAAGAATTGAGGATAAGCTGTTTGTTCCATTTCTTCGTTTTGAGGTTCAAAGAGCTCTTCCACTTTAACAAGCTGATTAGTTGGTTGCAAGCCAGGCTGCAAACTTTGAATCCATTTATCCCTCCATAAGAAAATGTCCTTCCCATTACCAACTTGCCAAATTGCTTTTTCTTTAATGAAAATCCCTTCTAATGAGTAAGCTCCTCCAAGACCATGACATATTCCTTCTCTTTTTGACATCCCAAAACAGCTCCTTCGGAAAATAAATGGCCTTGAGAACCTGAAACACCAAAGAATTGGAGTCTAAAAGAAGTCTTCAAGCTTGTTTAGCAATAAGAGCAGGGTTATAAAATTCAAAGTTTTTAAAACCCATATCTCCTTTAGCCTTTGGAGTAGCAATTTTTTCCCAAGCGATCCAATGGATTCCATTATTATTAGTCTTTTTCCACCAAAATTTAGCACAAAGGGAAGAGATATTGCTGCAAGTTTTCTTGGGGAGAATAAAACAAGACATCACATAGATGGGAATGGCTTGGAGCACTGCTTTTAAAAGCACATCTTTCCCACTGTCAGAGAGGAGGAGGGACTTCCCTCCTTCAAGTTTGCAGGAAATCTTGTCCTCAATCCAATTCAATGCTTTAGCTTTTGAATTTTCTCAATCTGTAGGAATTCCCAGATACAATCCCAAATTATCTGCAGTTTTAACTCTAAAAATATCTGAGACCCCACGTTTGATGCCAATTGGGGTATAGGGGCTAAAGCAAATTATGGACTTGTTAAGGTTGAGGGATTGCCCAAAGGCAAAGCAGTGCCAATAAATTGTATCTTGTAATGCCAGAGCTTCTCCGTGATTTGCTTCCAAAAAGAAAATCGAGTCATCTGCAAATAGCAAATGATTTTTGGTTTTGGGGGGGTGGGGGGGTGGTTGCGCCTCTAAAGACTAGGAGGGTGTTTGGATTGGTTTATAAAAACACTACTTAAAGCAGTTCTGGCTTTAAGTGATTTTTTTTTATTGTCAAATTTAAGTAGTTACATGTTTAAATAAAAGTTATAGTTATAAAAATAAATATTTATATGTTTGATTAAAGTGAGTTAAAAAGTAAGTTATATGATTAAAATAACTATTAAGGACATTAAAATAGAATTTAAAAAGATAAATATAAAATAAAAGAGTAAAGATATTTTAGTAATAAAAATAAAAAAGTAAAAATAAGATAGTAAATGATTTGATCAATATCAAAGTACTTAAAATCATAAAAAGCAGAAGTTGAGATTAGAGAACTTTTTATTTTTTACACTTAAAAAAATATATTCTTAATTAAAACAAATAATTTCATTAATTTAAATTAAACTTTAAATAAATTTGACAAAAAAATAAAAAAACCAAACAAAACACCCTCTAGAAGGGAGGAAAGTGGCAAATGGTCTATCTCAACTGACTATATTTTGCAGCCACAAAAACAACAATTGAAACCAAAAAGGAGTGACAGGGGGGGGGGGGGGGTGGAAAAAAAAGAGAGAGAGAGAAAAACAAAAACAAAACAGACATGGGAAAAGGTCAAGGTCCCTGAACCTTTTTGGAATTCTCTCGTTCCCAAGAAAAGGTTCGAAGTCTTTAACTATTCAAGTCACTTCATTCGCCAACATTGTGGTGCAGAAAGAGATTCGCCTTTAATATTATTATATTACAAGCAAAATCTAACAATTATAAACTGTGGATGACTTAAAATAAAAGGATATAAACAATTTATACGGAAAAATTCTGTTTATAATATTATAATATTATAAAAAGATCATTTCTCGTTAAGCACCTGATTAGTGGAAGTGACTGCAATGTTTAAGAACCATTTTTTAGTTGCATCATACAAACTAGACGCAGTCGTCGAAGACAAATTGATAAGTTCGCAAATGGGCAGGAATCAAGCTAAGAGGGTTTTTGATTTGATTTTTTTTTCTGATCAAACTTGCTTAATACTTAATTTAAGTTAATAAAATATTTATTTTAATTAAAAATATATTTTTTTAAGTGACTTTAACTAAAAAAAAAAAATTTTAACTTCAATTTTTATTTTTTATGACTTCAAACACTTTAAAAAATAAATAAATTTAACCAAATCATTTATTATCTTATCCTTATCTTTTTATTTTTATTACTAAAATATCTTTAATCTTTTATCTTATACTTACCTTTTTAAATTCTATTTTAATATTTTTAATAATTATTTTAACCATATAACTTACTTTTCAACCCACTTCAATCAAACATATAAATACTTATTTTTATAATTATAATTTTTATTCAAACACGTAACTATTTAAAGTTAACAATTAAAAAAAACAAAGAAAACCACTTAAAACCAAAAGTATTTTAAGTAACCTTTTTATAAACCAATCCAAACACCCTCT
Source organism: Cordia subcordata (assembly GCA_028554755.1). Lineage (NCBI taxonomy): Eukaryota > Viridiplantae > Streptophyta > Magnoliopsida > Boraginales > Cordiaceae > Cordia > Cordia subcordata. The sequence continues at coordinate 25,568,597 of JAPTOF010000003.1, read as the reverse complement.
AAATAAAATCCATGTATCATATAGCAACCCCTAAATTTATTAAGTTTCAAGCTAAAAGATACATTTATTATTGCAGGCACAAACGCTGCAACACCGTTCCCGCTCTAAAATTTCATCTAATCAGCATCACTAAACGCTAGCAACCTTCCTCTCTTCACATAGAAAACATCATAATCTAGGGGATATTCATGCATTAACCTTTGGTGCCCATCCTGCAATCAGATACTCATCCTTCGGAACCTGGGTTTTCTTGAAAGACTCCCGGGAGAAAAGCAACTGCAGAAGAAGCAAAATAAACTTAGAACTACAGGTTTTCATTTTTAACCAAGTAATGAAGTTGCAGAATATAACCTTACTCACCTTATACCTACAAGTCTTTAGCATAAAGCAACAATTGGCAAGTTGAGATTCATTTCAGATTATGTTAACAATATATGGCTCCATTACAGCTAAGAACTCAACATAGGCACAGCTTTAGATAATAAGACCAACAATGAGCGTCTACATGAGCTTGCTGATTGAATGCACTTAGATGCAGTGAGATGTAAATGATTGAAGACTAATACAAGGCATGTCCTCCTATTCTTTCCACAAGTACAAGGTTGCTCAATAACAATAACCCAGCAGGTGACAAGTATACCACCCAGCAGATCCGGGAGAAAGATATCCCACTACGGCTATTATGTGGAAAAGACAAATATTCCACTTAGAAATTGCAGACAAGCATGGCTATTTGACTGCAATCCTAGAGATGAGGACATGTTTCTTTTTCTTCTGTTCTATTTTGATGTTTGACAGAGATTGCTACTGCATGATAATAATCGAACCAAGATTGTATGTATATAGTGAAAATAAAACTCTAAACAGGCTCTTCATTACCACCGTAACATGCTTCCTGGAGATCTCAAATTCTAGGACCAACACCACAAAGGAAAAAGGGGAGGGGGAAAGGAGAAACTGTAACAGATACATACATTCGTGTACTTATGAACGTGAGACAAGCTCTCGGGGATACTCCATCCCTTGAAATGGCCAAGAGCCACCTTAAGATGGTAGAGTTTTGGTGCCAAACTCAAATCAACAGCACTGATTTTCTCCCCGTTGACGTATGGCCCCTGATCACGTCCAAAGGAAATTACGCAGAAGATCGATCAGACTGCGAAGCCCTCATGCTCCCAAAACATTATTATAGACTTTAAAAATTAAAAGTGCGTACATGAGCCTTGAGATGCTCATCCAATGCCTTCAATTCATTGAGCAGAGCCTGCTCTGATCCGTCATTGGGATCCTTGCTCTTCAGGAATGTCACAAAAGATGGAAGTATTTTGGAGCCTCTACAATCTCAAAACGCAAGGATTAGAAAATTAAAAAAAGACATACTCAATTAGAAGTCCTAGTAAACAGTAAAAAATACAACTAGATCATACAAACAGGAGCACGGTCTGGTTGCCATAATTGTGACAAAAGAAAAAGATCACAGGTTAAAATGGAACCTTCTAAACAAAAACTTTAAGCAATAGAATGCTAATTTTACATAATTGGTGAAAACATAACACATGAATAATATGAACAACCACTAACAGAAGATTGCATGAGGTAAAGGGAAATGAAATCACATGCATACAAATAGATAGACTTCCCAATCCAGGCCCATTGAAAAAAAAAAGCTCACGTCAGCCAACGATTGGACATCTCATGTGACTACAGTGATTGCTCAATTTATATGAACAAATCAAAACAAAGGGAAGATAGAAAGTATCTAAAGAACAGAGTACCAAGGAATTTTCCATTTCATTCAAAAGAGAAAGAAGGAAAAAAATAAATAAATAAAGGATAGGCATCACAATTTTAGTCATACAAAAGCATTACGCGGGTTGTTTTTTGGGGGGAAGTTGTTGGAGAAATTAGTGAAAAAGGAGCATAACATATCAAAGTCTTTGGCTGAATGTTTTCATAACTGTGAAAGAATCCTTTGAAATAGAATAGAAGAAAATTTCAAACCTCAGCAGAAGTTATGAAAATTTAATCAATTCCCAAGTCAGAAAGGATTTGTCAAAAATATTTCAATACTCTAATACAGTGTTTTTTTTTTTGGGAATCAGTTTTCTACCAAATAAGCATTTCGTTCTCAATTATAGAAGACAAAAGAGAGTCCAAAAGTAATCTGCAAAAAAGAAGAAAATAATACTAGTTTTTGCATTTTATTATCTTTAAAAAGCTAGAGAAGCATTCTTTACATGTGTAGAAAACCGCAAAAGGAAAAAAGAAAAACTCCAATTATGGAGAGTCAGTTACTTCCACACACATACAAGAAAAAGCAACCTAATTCATCAAATGTTCCCACATTTTGACGGAACAACTACGAAGCATACATATGTGTGTTCTACATATATATATATTATTCAGAAAACAATAAATAATCACATAGAGACACACATCCAAATAGTATATATAGTGGAAAAAAAAAAGATAGGAGAAAATAATCATACACGGAGGCGAATTCAGAGGGTGTAGCGAGAGAAGGTTCAGGATATTTCTCCTCAATGAGGCCAACAATAACATCAGAATCTGAAATCCATTTGTCGTCTCCAAAGTTGATCACCGGAACTGCCCCTCTTGGGTTTTTCTCCAGGAACCTAAAAAACCATTCACCAAGATCACATTTTTATGCCAATAAAGCAACAAAAATTACACCCTAAAGAAAATATTTGGGCTTTTTTCCAATAACCTAAAAAGCATTCATCAAGATCACATTTTTATTTTAACAAAGAAACAAAAATTAGACCATAAAGAAAATATTTGGTATTTTCCTCCAAGAACCTAAAACCATTCATCAAGATCACATTTTTATTTTAATAAAGCAACAAAAATTAGACCAAGAAGAAAATATAGGGTAAAATTAACATTAAAAAGAGAAAAAAATCAAATTTCATTCACCAAGCAGGCTTGTCACTGAGGTTGATCAAAGTCGTCTTGTAGGGAACATTCTTTTCCTCCAAAGTCAACAGCACCCTTTGGCAAAATGGACCTATCGAAAATCACAAACGAAGACTAAAAGATGCACAAACAAATACACACAAAAAATCAAACCAAACCCATGAAAGAAAAACACATCGTATCCATATACTCACAGTCTCCAAGTGTGTCAGGGGCACCAGCTGCAGCTTTGACATAGATCTCGATAGCCATTAGGTTATGTGAGAGTGTTTGTTGTGAATGAATGCAAATGGGTCTCTCGTGTACTCTAGGACTTGGTCCGGTGTGTGAACTAGAGAGTGTGACAGTGTGTGATAGAATGGCTATTACGTGTCTATATTTATATTAACGTTGTTTGGAGTGGGGATGAGTTGTCTGAATATATGCAGTCGGATTTTCATATCTTAATCTTTTCCTTTTTGATTTTATAATTGTTTTTGGGTTTGAATTTGAGGACAATAACACAAAAATATAACATTCTATCCTGACTTAACCTCATTTTCTGTGAAATTGAATTCAAGCACCTTATCCCTTGAAGGATTTGAACTATCCTTAATTTCAAATTGATGTTACAAGTCATTCGACGTATTATTACAAAAATTATCTTCTATTTTATGAAGTTATATCATGTATAAAATAATACTTTATCATTGTGTTATGGTTAATGTGAATAAATTTGTGTAAATTTACAATTTCAAAAAGATTAAGAAATACTTCTGTGGGTTACCTTATTTTATACACAAGGAAACTCATCATGATGTAAAGATGATACTCTGCATTTGGTGTATCCAATTTTTTAATTACTCGATTACATTTCAAAGTCAGGGTCACTTATGTCAATGTAATTGAGGTTTAAAAGGCTTAGAATATATTAAAAATTCTATTTTTCACGAAGTATCTATCAAATATTTTTTCCAAAATGAAGAAAAAGAAACGCATTTATCACTTTCTTGCATAAAATCCAGATGCCTTTCCCCACCAATGGTGGTTCAACATAAATATATATATGTAAAGGGCGAGAGAATATATTCCAATAAGATAAGAAAATAATGAAAAGGACGAGAAGCTAGTTTAGTTATCTAGTTTTTTTTTTTTTTTTTGGTGTAAAAGATTCCAATATCAACTTTTGAATTAGAACGAACAATAAATAATATAAAGGAAAAATTCTTGCTGGCAACAATTATGTTTCAGGGGTTAATTAAGTGATAAATGCGAACAGAACAAAATCCATAATTTGTTGTCTCTGTTGTTCTAGTAATCTTCTATCTTACTTGCTAAGATTTTTTATTTTTTATATATTTTTTTGTCCCATTCTTGCTAAGATTTTTAAAATTATGTTCATTTTAGTGGGGTTGACTTGACTAGCAGGTGTATGAAGACGAACCTTCTGGGGAAAATGGTTAGGTTCATAATTTAGTGGCCCCGTTTATCTAATTAATTAAGATACGTACCATGCAAATACTTTATTATTACAATTAATATATCAAAAAGCCTTCGTTGTCTACGGTCCAACCTCGGTGTACGTAAACATTTTCCTGTCTTGTTACTCTTATCTTATTTATGTTTTGATACCTCAATTTTGAAGAAAATATTTAAAAACGAGGTTCAAATTATATTGTGTTTGTTATATGCTTATCTGAAACTATAAATTTTAAAAATATATTATAAATTTAAAAAATACATATTTTTATATATTTTTTAAATTTAAAATTTCAAATAAATATATAACAAACACAACCTAATTTAATCACATGGACAATGCTATTCTTTGCCTTACAAGGTAGACATCGTGATGCCCCTTTGATTTTGATGTCTTGTAGAGCTCCCCATAACAACGTGCGGTTTCTGATTTTCAAATTTTCTCTGACATAAAAAAAATAAAAAAATAAACAAAATTATCAACTTTCAAGAGGGAGAGAGAATCAGGTACTTCTTTTGTCTGTCCCATGCTTGAATGAGATTCCAGTTATCAAGGGGTCTAGATATGGGTGGTTGGTATACTTTTTTTTTTCTTTTTTTTTGGGCTAATTATTGATATGCTTTTTTCACCTTTTTTTTTTTTTTTCCTGCGAAAAGCATCTTTCGCCTACCATGTCACTCCACGATAATCAGGATTTTTTTTAATTTTAACTTTTTTTCAAATTCTTATAAAAAATAACTTAATTTAAAAAGTGTTTACAAAATTAACCTTTTCAATTTTTTAAATACCGAAAACAGTATTTCAAATGTCGAAATTTAAATTTTGTTTTAAATTTTAAATTTATTGCTATAAAATCACTTCGAAAATTGAATTCCATTTTTCAAACAGGGTTCGGTATTTGGAAAACCGTTTCTAACAACACCTTTTTTTTTTTTTTTTTGCCAAACAAAGCAGTCATCACTCGCTTCTGCCATTCTGCTGAGAGACCACAAAATTCTGAATCACTTCCATTGCCAATTGGTGAGCACTTTATCTTGGCTTCTTGCTAGTTCATCCATGCTTCATAACTCTCCTTATTAGCAAATAGCTTCAAGCTATAACATGATGATGCTGCTGGTGTACCATCCCCTCTTTTTCTTCTTCGACCATGTTGCCGCCATTAATGACCTCCTCCTCCTTTTTTTTCCCCCCCTCTGGTCAAGGCCATTAGTGACCTACTTTACTTCTTCTCTGGGAGACGCATAAAGCTTCAGGCTTATCTTTTTTTTTTCTTTTTTTTTTGGGTCTAAAAGAATTATTCTGTGAAGAAGAAAAACCATTGCAGAGGCAAAGTTCCATTATGCAGCCATTGTTGGAAACGGTATTTCAAATGTCGTTTCGGTTTTTGAAAAATCGAATTCAACTTTCGATGTAATTTTTTGGCAATAAATTTAAAACTTTAAATAAAATTTAAATTTCGGTATTTGTAAAATCAAAAAAGTTAGTTTTGTAAATACTTTTTAAATTAGGTTATTTTTTTTAGGATTTTAAGAAAGAAGGTTTCAAATGAAAAAAAAAAAAAAAAATCCCGATAGTCAGTGTGTGGTACAGCTTCGAGATCTGTGTGTGTCACGTCATAGTTTATAGTTCTGCATAAAAAAGGAGTTTCTGGCCTCGTTGGTGGGACTTGGTCCACTTGGAGCCTAACAAATGATATGTTAGGGAAAAATGTAATGTATGCAGTGCTGGGTGATTCTAAGAGAGAGAAATGCATTGATGTTTATGTGGTTTGCTTAAAATGCACGAATATTTTTTGTGTTTTAAAATAGTTAAAACACTTATTTTTTCTTGTAATGTATCTCATGTAAATTGATGATCTTTTTTTGTTAACTATATGTTAACGGTATTAACGAGCATTGTTCAACTAGGGGATTTATAAGCTATTTTTTGAAATTATAAAAAGTACTGCATTTCTCAATAAAATTATAGGAAGTATGGTACATTTTTACTCAGTGAATTTACGATGAAAACAACAAATAATTCCATAAGATCCTAGAACACACAATTGTTATCCTACTTGAGGGTTTTCCGAATGGTAAGGGGTGCAAGGGGCTTTAACTATTTTGAAAAACACATGGACGTTGGTGGATTTTAAGCAATCCACAAGGGCACTAGTACATTTTACTCAATTGTAAAATGTAATTTGTTCTGTTTGACTCAATTAGAACATTATTAATTTCTAGTAGGTAGCTCATGATACCACACATTATATTAATTGTGCAAACCATATGTATTTGATATACAATAACTTGAGTTTCATATTATTGTGAAGTTTAATAATAACATTCTTCACGTAATACTCGTAAGCCTCGAGTAAGTAGGCGGAGAAATCACCATTAACCCTCTTAAATGGGTGAAAGGAAAACAAAATTGGATCTTGTCTTACTATCATCCTGTGCATCCATATTGAAGATTCACTAGTGATTGTAACTGCAATTCCTCATTTGCGATTTCAATATATTACAAGGACAACGACCAAAGCAGCCAATTGGGTAGTGGAACTGTTGCTTGGTGGCTGGCTGGTCATTAATTAGGTATCTGATATACCCAAACTGTTACAAAAATATTCTTTTAAATGATTTGTATCTAAGGCTAAACTTTATATTCTTGGATGTTTCATCAATTTGAATTGTCTTTTTTCCATTAAAAGAAAAAGGGAAAAAATTGATCCTTTAGTGATTTTATTCATTATCTTTCCATTGAAATCTGGAGAAAGGCCTGATTTTTGCGCTGGACTCCCGTGCTGTTTCCTCATGGCCCAGCTGTAAAAGTTTCATAAGCCGGGCTGGCCCAAGTGTACATATAGATTGTTGAAGGCGAAATAAATGAACCACTTAAAACCCGAAGGATTTATGTAAATTGTTTCTGAAAATTTTAGTTAAGAACGTTTTCTGATGAGCTTTGTAATAATTAAAAAGAAATAGATAAGTAATTGAAGAAGTTAGTGCAGACCCAAATTCATTCCACATAACAATTTGATAAACGTATTATAATATTCTTAAACATTCTTAATTAAGGTTAATTGAGTCATCAACAAATTAGATCTAATCCATCTCCTTTTTTATTACATCAAAATCTTTTAATTATATACAACAATATCTGCAGCTCATCTTGTTTCTTTTTCGGAATTATATGCTTCTCATCTTACATGATAAGTTCGACTCCTAATTGTTGTAGGAAAATTGATAGAAAGAAGTAAAATCAGAAGATATTTTCAATTATTTATTATCCTTCTATTTTCTGGGCGACTAATCATGTTAACAGTTTTTAAATTTAATATTAATATTTTAATAACAATGTTTCAATTCAAATTTTCATCCTCTACAATTTACAACGTCCGTTATAATTGACGGTACGACTCTCTCAAAGTTTCTTCATCCATGATTTTTGGGGAAAAAGGCTCAATTTGACCATTAGAAGATCCATGTAACGTTTAATTAATCAAATGCTGCTACTAGATGTGAAGTGGAAACAATTTTATAATTTTGCTAGTCTAATCCCCATGCGTTTACAAGGGCGAGAATACAAATAAATATGCTTATGTAAAAACAAAAATTATGAACATTTGTATACAATCAATACTTTGATATATGAGATAAACTAAATTAATTCATATCTTGGATATCAATAAAATAATTTAAAATGTAAATATTAAATTACACTCTATACACATCTAATATAAAGACATATAACACAATTACTGGAAGATAAAGAGTGGTTTAACATATATTTTGGAAAATTTCTTTGCAAACAACATTACATTTTTATTTGAGTTGACACCTTTTTCATCATAAATTAATATTTTAACCCTATTTGTTATCACAAAAAAATGTTTAGTAGAAGTTATGAAATTATTATTAATCTAACCCAAAATTGTGAGTTGAACGATTAAATGACCTTTATGATGTTTCCCTTAAATGATTGACTTCCTAATATAGCGTATGTTCTTTTTCTCTTGAGAACCTATTGAAAAACTTCCTACCAAAAATGCAAATTGGCCGATTCATTGTATATAGAAAAATTAAGATGAAACCTGTAGATTTTTATTTTTAAAATAACCAACATTTTTTCAAAAAGAATTGTACTATTTATAATTTTAGCAAAATTAAATTATACTTTATATATTAGTAAAGTGTTTCAATAAAATTCAAACTACATATTTTCTAAATATATCAATTGTGTGAATGTCAATTTTAGAACATTTAACACAAGACTATCATTAATTATATAAATAAAATCAAACTTATTAAAAATGAGTTTAGCCAATATCAATAAATCAACTACATATTAAAAAAAATACACCATAAATTGAGATGGATTTCTTTAACTAATTATATTTAAAAATCAAACATATGAAACACCAAACTACATAAAAATGAATTTTTGCCATACGAAAAACACAATTACTGGTCTAAAAAGAGCCACAAATTGAGATAAATTAAAAATAACAAATTTGTATAATAGTAAATTCTATCCTAACTTGCGTGCCAATAAATGGTGGTCTAATCTTTGCCATGTTTAATAATGTAATAAAAACTAATAAGCCACGTGGCGTATAATAAACTATGGTCCCACATCCAAATTGCACGCATTTAACCTATACACATCAGCTTGCCAAAATAATAGCCTTTGGTCATTGTTTTATATATATTATAAATAGATAGATTGGCCCAAAAACAATTTCCTCGTGAGTTGACCTTTAAAGGCTGTAAAAGGCAAGCATCATGTGACGGTGGTTAAGTAATTGTTCGCTAAACGTAACCGAGAGGATTAAGGTGGAAGATTTACGACGAAATGGTCGGGTGACCTCTTTAAATAGAAAACAAAGATTATGATGCCACACACAATCTTACGCTCTAAAAAATTACCTAAAAGCCATAGTTTTTAGCCTGGTAGTTTTGACATCTTTTGCATCATTAGTACCCACCTCAGAACGGGATAACTCTTGTTCTCGAACAAATAATTATCTTAATTTTAGATCGTGCTAGAGGATCTACAAAATGTTAATTTGGGGTGCTTTAACATAAGTCAAAGCAATATTAACTCAATTTTTGAGTTGGGTCCTGCACGTCAAAAGGGTCTGTAGTTGACACCGTTACGTTTCTTGTTTCGAGTGGGTTAATATGATATATTTATGTATTAGAAACGGATTAAAAGTGAATGAGAAATTAGCAACCAAAGTTGAGTGTGTTACTAGTTTGGTTGTATGTGGGTTTGTATCCCACATAAGAAAATCAATAAACTTTTGTTCACTTTATATATAGATTCCTTTATGAGCTGTGCCAACAAGGCATATGGAGGAAAGGCCATACATGATAGGCGTGGTGTTAAACCCACCACATGTGCGTGTGTGCCCGCACAGCATGGCCAGGTTCGGGGACGCGGCGTGGGTGTGGGTGTGGCGTGGATTTTTCACTCCGGATTATTCTTTTTTGGGAAAATTCTCAAACACCTGAAGATATTTGCGAATTGTTCTTTTTTGGGTAAATTTTCAAATACCTAAATATATTTGAAGAGAACGTAACATAATTGATACATTAAGCACGAGATTTAAACTTATTCATGTTAGCTTATTATCTGGTCAGGTGAGCTTATTTTCTGACCATTTTTTATTGTTGGAGGGACATGTTTATTACCGCTCTTAAGTGCATTTTATTTGGTTGCTCTTCTTTGTTCCCTATAAATAGCCTAATTCAGGAGATGCTGAATATCAACAATACTTGTATTAGTATACTACGCATTTCTCTATAGCATTCTGTCAATCTTATTTCTTCTTACAAAAAGAGAGTCTTACATTTCATGTTCGTTGGCTCTTGCTTTAATGTGCTACCACATTCAAAAAGTATAGTCGTTGTATCCTAGGAAGAATATGCCATAACCTTTAGTGCCGTGTGAAGGGGCGTAAATCCTTAAAGGAGATCGAGTTTCTCAAATCTCAACTAATTTTGTTTATTTTCGTTTTTCCAGTCTCTAATAATTTTGTAATTTAATTTCTGTTCTATTTTATTTATATATTTACTAGCACAATAATGGTGATCGAAGTAAAATAATTAAGAAGGAAGGTTCATTTTAGTTCAAGACAGTACAGGTGCATTTTTCTAATAAACTTTTAATATTTGACCGGTATAAATTATAATCGAGCAGCAAATATTAAACATTGATGCCGGTTCGCCAACGGTCAATGCAGATGACAAAAGTGGGGAGAGTTTTACGGTTTTCGTGGTCGTTGATGAGTGACCATGGAGATCCTCAAGCCATTGCGTAGGTCAACCAAACCAAATGCTCCAAATCTACTGTTTGTGTTTGTGTGTGTCTGTGATAGATAGGGGGCCTATATTATTTGTCAAAGGACACGATCTCCAGCCCCTCAATTGATATTTTGCATTTAGAAAAATATCTTTTTATGAAAAAAGGTGTTGTTTTAAATAAATGTTTGAGTTGATGGTTAGAAAAAATCAACTATATATTTGGTATAAATTAAGTTTTTTTTTGAGGAGTTAAAATTTAAATTTTTCTAAAATATATATTTTAAATTTTATTTTAAAAATATTTTTTTTATAAATCAATCTAAATGGGCCATCATCTTTTACAAAATTTTGGATGGTTGAAACATGATAATGCATAAACATGTGTGTATATGTCCTAATGATAGAACCAAATTTATAATGTTTTCCACTTTCGTCTCCACTTTAAATAATTGTCATAAAGTTATGTTTTATATTCGAAGTGCAATTTGACTTCTATAGATACACATATAATCTCGAAAATGTGTATTGTGCACCGTTAGAGTAGTGTTCCTCGTGTGCACTAAATCGTATGTAAACAGTACACGCATTGTTCATAAGCGTTAGAAAAAAAATATTTTTATGTTCACAACTCATATTCAATTCATAATCATTGTATGTGGATAATTTTATAATATTTTTTCACAAAATATTAATTATTTACAACTGATGAACTTGCATAATATGTTCACAACTTGTAAATGGTATATTTGTAATCTTTTTTGTTGTGTTTGTAACTTATGAACGTTAAGTTCATAACTTGCATATTTCAAATGCTCAAATCTCAATCCGACAAACATAAAAATCTAATAAGTTTTTTTTTTTTGTGATGATTTTCTTCTTTTATTTTCATCAAATTTTCTCCATAAATATGTGACACCAAACATATATACACGACCTATATATTCATGCACCTATCATCTTCAACTTCTTTTCCTTTTTTAGATCTATATTACTACATTTTTATCACCACCATTATTGTTGCAATAGCCACTAATGCCACTACTGCAAGAGAAAGAGATGAAAGAGAGCAATCATAGAGAAGAGGGCATCGATCGTATATATATATTTTTAAGGAGGGTACACCTACCTACAACACACAATCTAATTTGCGCATTCTGCACCTACCTACGGTGCACAGTCTAATTTGCGCATAATCTCCTCTTTAAAGTAGTTTGATTTAAGTTACAAATAGTCTTTTATCTTCATATTGCAATTGGAGTTTTATCTTATAAACATCATTTATACATGAGAAAATTATCTAACTATACAATTCCACAACCTAAAATCTAGTTAAAACAATTTTTTTTTTCTTTTTTGGTGTCAAAGACTTCAATTAAGAAAGATTCACTCAATTAAGAGGACAAAGGAAAAGAGAAAATGAGTTCCCTTTAACCTTTCTATAGCATTGACCTTTTTTTCTTAAAACCCGCAATCAATGGTTGTATATAAACTAACATATTAAAAGAATGTATTTATAAACAAAAAGAAAAACCTGATTAATTAGTGATAAAATCCAAAAACTAAGCACAAGTGGTTTTGTAATAAATCAACTAAGGAAATAATGAAATCTTAAAGCCTAGTTGGCGTAACTACAAAGGAAAAACCAAATGATACAATGGGGACAGAGAAAAAGCTGCACCCCAAAAAAAAAAAAAGTACGAACAGAATAAAGAGGAAAAAGAAAAAAAAAAAAAAAAGGAAACAGGAGGAGGAGGGGATGGTGGCGGCGCCACCCAAAAGGTCCACGCCCAACCAGGCAAGGCCCCCCCATGCAGAAAGAACTCACGTCACGTGATAATGTAATTTCCCGCGCGGGTCACATCATCCCCCGCGAATATCCCGTTTTAGCATCCCAAAAATCAGCAGAATACACAAAATTTACCCCCCTTCCACTCCCATATTTTCTGTCTCCAATGACAGTGTATTTGGTATTGGAATTTAGGGCCTGTTTTAATTATTTCTTTTAAGGAAAAGTTTTTGTTTCTTTGTAAAAAATATATATATTTTTTAACAACTATTTAGCTTGACTTTTAAAATGTTAAAACTCTAAAAAAATTCAAATACAATTTTTTTTAAAGTCAAAATTTTTAGTTTCTCAAAAAAATATTTTTTTTCCAAAAATTTTCAAAAAAAAGTGTTTCTGAGAAAACAATCCAAATAAACCCTTGGATACCAAGATATATTTCGAACCATGGACTAGAGCAAGAACTATAGTTCAGATAATGCTGGCCTTCAAAAGAACACTTTGAAATTGTAACAAGATTCCTTTTTTTTTTTTTTAAATGCAATATTTGAATTTGTTTAATTAAATCGTGTGTTTGATGAACTTCCCCATTTCGTGTATGGATCTACATGCAGATTTACCAATAGGAGTGCAAATAGAGACAAGAATATTCTTATATGTTTATGCACTTATTGTTTTAATAAAAGAAAGAAATATTAATTTCTCGTGGAGGAGTTAAGAATAAATTCTTTGTGTTAGCTTTTCTTATAAACCTAAGGTCATTTTGACCTTCTTCATTGGCTTCTCCTTTTCCTTTTAAGCTTTCTCATGAGCTCTTGCACCCCCTCCTCCCTCTCACAAACATCTTGAACTCTCAACATTTTTTCTATATAGGATAAATGAAAATATTAGATGGATAATTCAAATGGGATTCACTATATGTATTTGAAGGGTGAGGATCTTTCCTTAGGCAACATCAACAAACTGTAAATTATTTATTATTTTATTAGAAATACACTATTAGATAGCACAACATCCTTATAAAATATTTATAAAATAAAATGGCTGAGTTAGGTGTCACTCAATTCATTTATTATTTTTCTACTACATGATACAAATATATAAAAAATTATTAACTACCATATACTATATTTTCTGAGATATGACATTTTGTTAGTTATTTTTTCAACTTTTATATATTTTATCTTCTTAATGATTACAATCAATTATTAAATATTTAATGAGTAAATATATTGTTATAACTAAATAATTAAATGTAGGATAGAAGTTCAATACCAATGGTGCATTGATTGAAATAGATATACCTTCAAAAAATCAATAAAATTAATTGACTTATATAAATTATATAAAACATAAAATGAAAAAATATATCATACTTGCAACATTACAAGAGTTATGATACTAGTTATATGTATTCCATATTAGATACCCCCAACATCATTGGACTAAGAAAAATAACGAGGTGGAAATAGTAAAACACGTTCTTGGCGGTTTTCACAGTCCAAAATTTTGGCGCAAGATTCGCGTTGACCACAACGATGTCGGTCCGCGCGTACACTATTTTCCAAACGTAACAGCATTGCCAACACCATTTCTCCCTCTAAACAAAAAAATAATTGAAAAAAAAACTCCAATCAATAATCTACATATATGATATATTCTTTTTAATGTGTATAGTTTTAACATGCATTATATAAATAATTCCTTCTTCATCACGCCGTAATCATACCCTAATCATAGCCATTTCTCTCAGCCTGCACGTGCCACTGTTGCGCATATATTTCATCCAAATTCTTGTACAAAGTCTGGAAACTTTTTTTTTTTTTCTGGGTTTTCCTTTTTATTCCAATTATTCATATGATTCAACAAGAGGGGCCGACCCAGAAAAAACAAATCCGAATTTTTTCCATGCTTCATTTAATGTAAAGTTTCGTGTAGTAAACTGCCACTTATGTTTTAAAAAAGAAAAAGCATTTGATGACGTCACTGTATAGATTTGATCGTGTTTCAGCTTTGTTAATATCACACCCAGTAGCAAATTTGATCCAGTAAGAGAAGAAAGAACAAGAAGAAGATTTTGAAACAGGTCAAGATTCATTTTTCTTGATATTTTATTTGGGCTTGTCTATTTGATGTTTTTCATGTGTGGATAATAATTATATTGGTTTTTGGGGTTTTGAAGGTATGGAATGGGTTTATGTGTTTGTGTAAGTTATTATTGCTATTGAATGATTGTGTTTGGCTTTGAATTTCAGTTGTGTTGTGTGCATTAATTGTTACTTACTGCAGATTATGATGGTTCTGTGCTTGACATTGATGTCTCCTTTAATTGATGATGATGATGATGTTTTAATGAATATGGTCTGCAGCTTTTTTTTTTTTTTTTTTTGGCTTTAGCTATTATTATTATTATTATTTTTTCTCACTAGTTCTGTATGATTGGGGAACTTTTGGGCAATGCTAAAATTGTTCCACCAAGATAAGGTCACGTATAATAGACTTAAAGTAGGTCCGACTTACCAGTATTGAAATCGGTATGTATGGTATTAGATTATTGAACACATTGATTTCTTCAAACTAATTGTTCTATGTTTCATTTATTAGGCTTCTAGAAGAGGTTTCATCCTTGAAACATGTCTATTCTGGACGTTCAATTCTCTGTGTTTGTTGGTTTAGTTAAATATTCAAGTGCAGAACTTGGTAAATCTATGGCTCTAGTAAGTACGTATCTGTGAGCATTTACCTTTTTGGTTTTCTTAATTTAGCTTTTTTTTTTTTTTAAGTTTTCATTTAATTGTGATGTACATGTTGTACCTTTTTAGTCACAAAGTATGCAGACAGAAATATGCCATTATATCCTTTTCAATGTTCCTTTATGCTGGTTGCCTAAGTATCTAGCTTTATATCTCTTTAAGAACCTTGCCCTATCAATGCATGCTATCTCTTTACTTGATTGAATATCACCTTTATGCTAGCATAACATGAATCTTAGTGTTGACCAATTGCTTGCTCTTTTTTAGTTCCTTCTGCTTTTGCTAATATAAATTACAAATTGTTATACCTGATGGATATAAATCTGAGGGTGCTTAATTTATGGTAAAACCCCCGGAATATTTACACCCATATTCATTGTATCCTCTAGATTATTCAACTAAAATAGGCACATTTGCTGGCATCTAATAATGATTAAGATGGCAGTGATTTGGCAGAGGAAGATAAGGTAAGCTGTGGTTGTTTCCTAATTGAAGAATATTTCTGCCGTGCCTCTTCTAATACTCTTTTATAGTGACAGTATGCACTAGGTTGTTGTTGTTGTATTTAATTCAGTTGGGTAACTGACATGTCTGCTACAACCAAATTGGTGTTTCTGTTACCTTTATTCTATAAAATACCTTATTCTTCTGCTCCTCTATTCATAAACTCGATATGTAAATGCATTCTTGTCTGTGCAGTATGTGAAATTGAGTAGTGGTTGCTGGAACTAGCAGAAGAATTGTTAGCAAACATGCAATCCAGTAAACAAACACCTAGTGTTATTGCAAGACTGATGGGCCTTGATGATCTGCCGTCTCAGCCGCCTCAGCCTTCCAGCTACAAACGACAAAGGGTGCTATCTGAAAACTATCTCCGCAAGACTGCTTCTATTGGTCAGTGGGAGAAGAGCATACTCTATTCAGGTCGTTCATATAGGGCTGCTAATAATCAGCGAGGCAGTAAGAATGGTGTTGAAGAGGAGATAACAGTGACTGATAGAAATAGCTTGTGGTCAGTTTCGGATAAAAAAGTGAATTCAGATTCAATCAGTGCAAACATCTTTTCCTCAAAGCCATCTGGGGTTGCTAAACATCCATTAATTGATAAGAAGCTTCATCGTTTGAAGGAATTTGACAATGTAATGGAAGATCTACATTTTAACCAGGGTAAGCAATCGAGATATCTTCAGCAGGCAGATCTTCTACCAAAGAAGCAGCTGAAAGGTCAACAGTCTCATGAACCACATTTCTCAGGTCATTCTAAAGAATTAGATTCATTTAGTGCTCACAATAATAGAAAGAATAGATTTTGCAATAATTCTAATAAGGCAACAATTCCCAGATGCATTTTGAGATCACTTCAGAAACTTGAAAATGATTTACTTTCAGGGCCTGGTGGAAAGTTTCAGATCAATAACTTGCATAAGCTATTGATATTTAAATCAGATTTGAAGGATAAGACGCAGCTTTCCCCTACCAGAATCATTGTTCTCAAACCTACTTCTAGAAATGCACTGAATTCAGCAAGATGTTCATCTTTGATTGGGGCTAGTGGGGCTTTTCTCTCTGGTGATGGAAAGAAAGCCGATCTTTTAATAGCTGAAAAAGGGGAAGAAAACAGTGAAACAACTGGAAAGGAAGGAACTGACAAAATGGAATGTTCTAGACAAGACAATAGAGTTCTGAAGAACATCAACAAAAGAATTGCAGATGAGTCTTGGCTTTTCACGCCACCTTGTCAAAGTGTCAACAATTGGGATAAAGTTGGCTGGAAGCCGTGCTCTGCAAGTGGATCTGGTTTGGCAATGGGAGCCAAGAAACAAATTCTTGGAAGATGGAAAACAACCAAAATTTTTGAAGAAGGTAATGTTGCCAGTAAAAGAAGTACTCCTGGAGAAATGCTTGATGTCTCTGATAAGGAAACAAATCCCTTATGCAACAAACTTGATAAAGGAAGCTCATTCTCCCTGTTGAGTCAGCAAAATGGGCAGTTGATTTCAGTCAATAGATTTGGTATAACCAGCAAGATTGGAGGGAAAGTTGAAAAACGGATATCACCACTGTCAAAACTTCACCTACATAAGTTTAAGGCCAGAAATGGAGCTTCTCATAGTGGTGAATTATTGAGGCGAGAAGAAGCTGATGGTATGGAACTTAGCAAAACCAGGAACCAGAAAGGTAATCTAGAACCGAGAGAATCAATAATTAACCTGGAGAAGCCACAGTTTCCTCCTAATTTGAATTTAGAGAACCAAAACATACAAGAAGATGGTGTCATTTTTAAGTCATCCAGCAGCTGCAATGCATGCATAGACACAGATAATGGACAACCATCAAAAGTCAGTCAAGTGATTAAGGATGAGATGGAAAGTAGTTTCAGCAGGGATGATATGTCAGGAGACACTGCATATAGTTCTGATGTTTTAAATTCACCAATTGGAAGGCCTTCTTCCTGTGTGGCTGAAGTTGAATCAACAGATGGACAGTCAAGTGACGTTGATATTTCATTTTCAGAATTCACGGAGCTGCAGTTTGAACCAATGCTGATCTCGTTAGTGAAAGATGATGATGCTGTCCAAGTTTGGAAAACTTCAAGCAGACAGGTGTGGTTTTGTTTCACAGATCTCCTATAATATCTTGTTGGATCCTGGTATTTTTATATGCCATGTGCTATGGTTTTTCTTCACACCCAAGCAACTTTTGGATGCTGGTTTTGAGGTTTATCTTTTCTAATCTGGAGCATCAAAGGGCTAGTATGAAATGGTTTAATGCCTTCAGGGCAAGAATTTGGATAATGGGATGGAATAGTTAGATAGAGCTTCTCTTCTTATAAATATCTTTGTTCCTAAGACCTCTACTCTTTAGCAGTTGCATTAATGTCAATCTACATAGTTTGAAAGTCACCTAAATGACAAATGCCATTTTCTTTTTCCCAGTAAATCAGCAAGTATAGTATTTCCATTAAGAAAGAAAGATACAAAGTACAAATTTGGTCATAGACAAGTTAGAAAGAAACTGAGCAACTGTACAAGTTAATTATCCCTATCCTAATTGCAGCATGTATCTCTATTAATTCTAATGTTTCTACATTTCCTAACAGAAGACATTTTAGCATCTCCTACAAATATCTTTTACTGAAAAGCATTTCTGGACTTTCTAAATGACAAATGTCATTACTCACCCATGTGTAGAAGCCTTTTTATCATTTTTGTTTCCTGAGTCGTGTAAGTTTGCTACTGTGCCATTTGTTCTGAGACATATTTTGATGAGAGTTGAGAATGGATAGGCTACATATCACTAGTATAATATCTAGATAAAAGAACTTTCAGCATAACTTCTACCCCTTCCAGGATTAGAAAGAATGCATTTGTGATCTGTGGATGAGTTATTTGTTAGTTATGCATGATGCTGCCCTGATGAGACATGTGAAACCAAAACATGTAATTTTGTGCTAAACATCATCAAGTTGTTGCACAAAATAGATAAGAAAAGTGAGAGTCTTGTATCAAACAATTGCATTCACTGAACAGTGATTATTTGACAGAATCCAGTTTGAGATTAGCATAAACTGTACAAAAATAGACACTTTAGGATACTAGTTTGAATATAAACTTATACACTGCATGGAATATTGACATGAGTAACCTTGTATAGTAGGGATGTTCATCTTTAACGGTTTGTAAAATCTTAGAACACTTGTAATCTTTAGAAATCAATTGAAGCACTTGCTAGCTTACCACTAAAAAGGAGTAACTTGTATGCATAGAGCATTCTGTTCTATTTTTTGAAAATCATATGGTGCAGCATGGTCACGCTTATTATAATCAGTAGGCTTTCTTTCCCAAGTTATGCAGCCATGAGAAAAGAAATATGGGTCTCAGTCAATCTTTCTTTTTCCTATTTGTTTGTTCTCTAGGAATTAGCAAAAAGATTTTGCCCATGTCCCTGATGCTTCCAATATGTTCCTTGAATTCATGCTTGTGTTTTTTGCTTGGTCAAGATCTTGTAACACTGTTGACAAATCCAAATTGCCTTATTATCCTATAAACTGGACTACCATGTACATTATAATTGTATATCGGACTGATGCTCAAGTAAATGCTAAGCTGTGCTTCATCACTTCCTGTTGGGACTGGAACTCTTAAAATATTCAATATTTCAACTCAACCTTATAATTGCTTGAACTCAAGGGATTGACAAAGAGGAAATGGGTGTGCCCTTGACAATTCTCATGCAAGGTGGGAAAAAAGAAGCTAAATAGGTAGATTCTGCTGCATAAATTCCTTCTCCTTTCTGAAAGAATAAGCAATATAAGAGCATTGGTTGGTTCAGTTTGTGTACATCTTTTGCTTCCCTTGTCTGTTTTAAAATTTTTACTGAGCACCTCATACTTGCACAATTCCTCCTAATCCATTACAAAATCAGCTACTGTTATATTAAGATTTTACTCCAATATAAGATCAGTGATTGGGGAGGGAACTGTACCATGCTTGAGGTACACCACTGAGAAGTCAATGCAAGCTTTATTTGTTTTGTTTATTTCCTTTGTCTAGTTTACTAAAGCACCAATACTTACAAGGCCATTTTCTGGTTTGGTTATCTTAGCTTAATCGGGCGGGGTTCATAAATTTGGGTCATTTGGCCTATTAGGGTCAATG
This sequence comes from Cordia subcordata, assembly GCA_028554755.1. Classification (NCBI taxonomy): domain Eukaryota; kingdom Viridiplantae; phylum Streptophyta; class Magnoliopsida; order Boraginales; family Cordiaceae; genus Cordia; species Cordia subcordata. The sequence continues at coordinate 25,548,720 of JAPTOF010000003.1, read as the reverse complement.
CTAAAACATTTTTATGCTATTCCATTCTTTCATTTCATTATCATATAACCTTCTGTGGAGATCATCTCTTAGAGTGAAGCTCAACTTGTAAAATTGATGTCAATTGTTTATTTTCTGAGTGTGTCATAGAATGAGTGCTATGGAAAATGTTTTGCATTTACAGATTTCCTGTTTGGAACATAATGCCAGTATTTTGACTCACACAGCTTCTCTGGCAGCTAAAATTGTCTTGTAGCATATCCTCACAATTGCAAATCTATTCTTTTATCTATCTTCTCTTTTCTTTTATATAAATAGAATTTATCTTCTTCTTATATTTCATTGTCTTTTATATTGCAAAATAGCTTTTAAATCTTTTGGTAGCTGCTTTTGGCCATAAGAAAGTTCATCACCAATTTGGAATTTTCTACCGTGTAATCTGATTTAGTCTCTTAGCTAAAGCTTACTAAAATGCAGACATCATCAGATGACTTTGATGTGGAAGGGTTTGGTTTCTCAAGTTCTACAAGATCAGGCCGAGTACTTCATAAGAATTTGAGAGAAAATAACCAGCAGAGTCCAAATTCCGTTCTAGATCCACCATTCCCAGAAGAGAATGTTCATACTTTTCAAGGATTTGCTGCCGCTGATCTTTATAGTAAGTGCGGAAAAACTTTTCTGGATATTAATTTGAATAAGTCATGCAGTATAGTAATCTTTTAGCTGCGTTTTGTTAGGTCTGGCAAGGCGACTTCAACTACAGAAGTCTAAATCAGAAGAAACATACTCAGAAGGAACTGAAATGGATGTGTCAAGTGATGAAGGTACTGAAAGAGGATATGATGACTTTTCTCAAGACACGGGAAAAATGTTGGAAGGATTTCATGTGGAAGAAAGTAGGAACTTTTCTTATCTAGTTGATGTTTTGGATGAGGCTGGCTTCAGTGTTGTAAATTTGGAAATAGGCTTCAGGACATGGAATTCTGTGGAATACCCTGTGAGCCACTCAGTCTTTGAGGCATTAGAGAAGAAATATGGTAAGCAGACATCTTGGGAGAAATCAGAAAGGAGGCTTTTGTTTGACCGAATAAATGCAGGATTGAAAGAGATTTTAAATTTTGACATTACTTTATGGGCAAAGCCTTTGAGTAAAAGGTTTAGTGCTGCACTGAGGAGGGATGAGATTGAGGAAGAGTTGTGGACGCTGTTGACTAGTGAGGAGAAGCAAGCGGACAAGGATTTGTCTGAGAAAGCTCTTGGGATGGAAACCAAGTGGTTGCAGTTAAGTGAGGGCATTCATGACATATGCAGAGATGTAGTAAATGATTTGTTCGATGAGCTTGTTGGTGAACTAGCTGGTATAGAGGGTTCATAGAATAGAAGAGAGTCTTTTTATCTTTTTGTTTCTTTTTATATATGAATTTTGTCATTGTGTAAGACGCATATGTTAAGCAACAGAAAATTTTGGTATATAGAGATTTTGAGAGAAGCGTAGAGTGAAATCAGAGTTTGAAGCTAGGATGTAGAATTTGTTTGTAGCTTGAAGTTGCTGAAAGGGTTCTTCAGATTAATTTGTACAGTTTGTACCGGTCTTTGGCTGCAATAGGAGTGATTGGTTGTTGATTTACCTGAGTTATTAATCTCTTTTTATTTATTTATTTAAATTGGTGAAAAGGAGGCAAAATCGAGTTACTTTACAGTCATTCTAGGAGATGTCTCGTTTCTTCTATTTTTCTGTTATCTTCTCTGTCGTAATATGTAAATTATAGGTTGTGTTATAGCATAGCCAATGCTGAAGTTGCTCATGTGCCTTCAAAAAGCAATTAAACTAAACACTTAAACCTTAGAGCTATACAATTCAACACAGGAAAGCGAATCAAGAAGAAATGTTTTTATGGGGTAAGATGAGTAATTGTTTCCGAACCATTTGTTGTGTGCTGATCCTTATAGACAAGATCAGTCTCAACAGTAGCATGTCCTTGAGCATTCTCATATTTGCCAGTTCCACTAATAATGGCAAGGTGAGACACCAGTGTGGCTATGCGGTGGACTCCAAAGAAACTAATGGTATCCTCCACTTCATGATGCTCGTGTTCTCCACTGTGGAACAATGTTGCTAAGGCCAGTGTGGCTACTTTTGTCCTGAGAGCTTGCTAGGTAAAATCCCTGTGCTCTGTCTATCACAGCTGTTCCAAATTCGTGTCCTTCGGTTTGTTCATTGTCAACCACAGTTATGGACCCGAATATGAGCTGCTGAAGAGTAGCCTGCTGGGAGTTGCCTTGCAGTAACAAAGGGTTGGGTAATCGCCACTGTTGACCCCGTTGTTATTACCACTAGTTTTGAATGAGAGCTGGTGAACCAGTGAGGCCTACAAGGAAGGGGTAATTATCATCGTTGATCACAACATTAATGCTGTTAAGTGGAACTCCACCAGCTAGCGGGAACACTTGGTAGTTTGCATTGGAGAAAGGGAGTCCACTGGCAGAGTGTTAGCTACAACTCTAGTAACCACCCTGCCCGACAGGTGTGAGCCACCAAGAATATTATGCATGAAGGACAATGTAGGGTGGTTTGGATGCCACTATGGCACTGTTGGCACCCATCGCTGTGCCCCATTTATTGTTGCGGCAGCAGGAGTGGCCACTGGTTGTGTGTTGGTGGGAGGGGTTGTTGTGGTGTTGGCTACATCAGCAAGAGGGTCCTCTGTGTCACCTGCTACAGGTGCTACACGGACAACAGGTGTGGCAACCATGGTCGCTGGAGCCACCAAGGTGCTACGTTAGGTTCATCTATTTTTGTAGGAATCGATACTTCAGCAACATTGGCTGGGTTGGATTCTCTGGGGTCTCTTCAACAAGAATTCGGGATGAGTTGACACAAACAAGGGCAATGGCTAGCAAGAAGAGGCATATAATCGTTTTGAGTGTTTTAGAGGTGAGGAAGTAAAGCTTAACCATATGGCTTTGCCGGTGAAAATATTGAGGAGAAGAGAAAACTATTATTTGTGAATATACCTGTTTGATGGAGCAAAATTTATTTTTGATTACTCGTGAATGAAAGGTCGAGATGATAAGATGGAGTTGGTACATGTTGATTTGTTGTGATACCAAACTGCTAAATAAAGGTGTGGATGTGTTGGTTCTGTTATGTAAAACCTAACTATTTGTTAGTCAATTCTTTTATCGAATCATTAAATCATATAAAATGAAGACAGGACAAACTAATCTTTCCCTAAAGGGAGGAAAGAAAACTGGATATCCATTGTATGACACGGTATTGGAATGCTTACTGGAACATGGACTAGGACAACAAACTAGTCTGACAATCAGCTTGACCATGTACGTGCATAGAAGTGTGCTAAAGTGTTTTGCTGCAGCTTAAATTTAACACACAATTATTTTACCAAATATGTTGCAAAAGGAAACCAGTAAGTTTCATCTTAAAATTGTGTTTTTGTGAGGAATATTTTTCCTTAACCTCTGCCTTTAAGTGACATAGTAATTAGTTTTTAGTTGTCTAGAATGAACTTATTAACAAAATGTCCATACCTCGACACATTTTCTACGCCTTTTTTATTGCAAACTCAAAGAATGGATTCCATGGCATTCTGTAGCATAATTATTTGATTCTCCATACCTTTATGAACCATTTCTGAAAAATGCAACTGATCCTTTTTTCACTAGTACTAATTTGCATTCCTTTTCTCATAATCCTTAATGGCTTGTCTGGATCAGCTATACCGTTCAACAGCAAATCAAGCTTAGGAAATCTGAAAAAAGAAAATTGTCTGCACGTTTCTGTTTGAAAGCTTATTGAGCATAGCGACAAAGCAGCAACAATGATCACAGAGACATACAGGCTAATTAGTGATCAGATGTTCTAAAAAGAAGGCAGGAACTTTAGAGGGGGTCATGCTTTAGTGAAAGATTGCCCAAAGCCAATTTGTTGCGCAAGCTCACTGTGCTTCAATTTGAGTATTAATACTTTTCAAAATCTTGGTATTGTTCGATTTACTAAGACAGCTTTGATATGGTAATTCATCTGGTGAGAACATCGCGTGCCTGAAATAAAGCAAATGATTTTCATTTTCTCAGAATTGATCATCTTACAGTTCCATGATTACAGTTATGATCGTTCTTTGCTGACAAAATAACTGAACAACAGAAAGTTAGAATGCAAGGAATGCATAACACAGAACTCCAAAATGGCCCGGATTCATTCTTCCCTGCTCCATTTTAATAACTATGACATACAGTTTGGTAGGCCAATTCATCTAACCGAGATAAACGTTGAACTCCAGGACTTTGTACCCACCTTCGCCCTTCTCCTTCGTGATGCCAGAGCTTTCATTCAAAGTCTTCACTGTTGCATAGCCATTCGCGTTATGATACTTCCCAGCACTACCAATAACTGCAATGTGAGACTCAACAATGTCAGGCCGGTGCACTCAGCTCATCATTATACTGATTTCCAGCAAAACTCGCAGTCACTGCCATCATATGACTATTTCCATCTTTTGACCCTGTAACATACATTCCCTGCAATTTTCCAAGTAATCGCGAATGGCCAAATCTCGAAATTCCATAAATGTCCTCATCAATCGCTGTTATGGTTCCAAACTCCAATTCCTAGAGAGTGGCTATAGCTGGAAAAGACATACTGATCCCTTCCAGATCCAGCATTTGAGATGAAACACCAGTCATTGAACCGGCTGGATTAGTACTGATCAGGGGGAATTACCACTGGCATAACTGATCACCACCGTTCATATTTGCTATTGCAGGCTTGGATGAGAGGCATTTATCGCTCTGCACGTCCAACATGAAAAAGAAAATCGCGTGGTAAGCATGACGTTGAAGGCTTGGGGGCGGACTAGCAAGCGTTCGAGCAGAAAGTGATTGAGTGATAATACTCAGGAAGCTAATAAACCATGCCAAGAATTGCTTTAGTGGATGCTTGAACATCTCCATGGGACTAGTTTTTGAAAAAGCTGAGCCTGTTTTTTTAGCTTGTCCAAGACTTGGTTAAAATGGAATTGTTTCCAATGTTTGGTTTAGATGGGGTAGATAACATAGTATGTAGTCATCAACTGTTTAAATTAGTATATCTGGCTTTGTTAACAAATCCATATTGCATACTCTCTAACTTTCAGCTGACATACCTGATACATATTAGGTAAGTATTGCTTTACCTCTTTAATTTGTCATAAAAGTGCACAATTAGTATTTGTGGTTTGAAACATAGGCATCATTGAATTGTCTCGTCTATTTTTTTTTTTTTGGGTGTGTCTTTTTTGGGCTTTAATAGCTAAATATTTTTTTATTAATTTAAGAAAAATCTAAGAACTAGATTATTCTTTATGAAGACTAGATCAACTAGTTCCAAAACATTGAGAATCCCCTAAATTTGACAATAGAAATGGTGAAACTTAAAATCACATGTTATTACAAGCCCCTCCCAAAGTAAAGAAGCAAATGAATTGCTTTATGACTTCTTATTTTTCTAATATTTTGCCACTCTATGAAAAAAGTCAATAAAAATAAGTGATCTTATATTCAACCAAACATATGTGTTTTAATATGATTCTTAAAGCATGATTCACCAAATTAATTAGCCCAAAAAATGACAATTAAAAAAAAGAATATATAACTCCATCTTTGTAATTATTTAGTTTGGGTAATAAAACTTGTGATTCACAAAAAAAGGAGCAATAAAGGGAAAAAAAAAGAAAAGGAAAAATGAAAAACCAAAAGCATCAGAAAACCGCCTCATTGCAGCAGCAGTAGTCATTTCCTTTTTATTCGTCCAAAACCCTTCTCTTCTCTTTGTTTTCTTTTCCGTCCTCTGCCCTTCTTTTCCTCTCTCCCAACAACGCAAACACAAATCTCTTCTTCAATATTTTCTTCAATACTCTTTTTTCTTTTTTCTTTTAATTTCAAAAATCTATTACATACATTTCTATCAAAACCCTAGAATCATACTTCAACTCCTGACCAAAACCCTAGGCTTGGCACTACTAGATTTTCTAGTGTTCCAGCCACGTCAGCACCGCCATGTACCTCTACAGCTTAACTCTCCAAAAGCCGACCGGCATACTCTGCGCCATCAACGGCAGCTTCTCCGGCGGCAAAGTCCAAGAAATCGTCGTCGCCCGCGGCAAAGTCCTCGACCTCCTCCGACCCGACGACAGCGGTAAGCTCCAAACCCTCCTCTCTGTTGAAATCTTTGGCACAATACGTTCTTTAGCTCAGTTCCGGTTAACTGGTGCCCAAAAGGACTACATTGTTGTCGGGTCTGATTCGGGCCGGATAGTTATATTGGAGTATAATAAAGAAAAGAATTGCTTTGATAAAATTCACCAGGAGACCTTTGGGAAATCCGGGTGTCGCCGGATTGTCCCTGGCCAGTACTTGGCTATCGACCCGAAAGGTCGAGCGGTTATGATTGGTGCTTGTGAGAAGCAGAAGCTTGTTTATGTTTTGAATAGAGATACTGCAGCTAGGTTGACGATTTCCTCACCTTTAGAGGCTCATAAGAGCCATACGATAGTTTATTCCATTTGCGGTGTGGATTGTGGATTTGATAACCCAATATTTGCTGCCATTGAGTTGGATTATTCCGAGGCTGACCAGGATCCCACTGGTCAAGCTGCAAATGAGGCACAGAAGCATTTGACGTTTTATGAGTTAGATTTAGGGCTTAATCATGTTTCCAGGAAGTGGTCTGAGCCGGTTGATAATGGGGCTAATTTGCTAGTGACTGTTCCTGGTGGTGGAGATGGGCCTAGTGGTGTGCTTGTGTGTGCGGAGAATTTTGTTATATATAAGAATCAGGGGCACCCGGATGTCAGGGCTGTGATTCCTAGGCGAGCTGATTTGCCAGCTGAACGTGGGGTTTTGATAGTTTCTGCTGCTATGCACAAGCAGAAGTCAATGTTCTTCTTTCTTTTGCAGACGGAGTATGGCGATATTTTTAAAGTTACGCTGGATCATGAGAACGATAGGGTTAAGGAGTTGAAGATTAAGTATTTTGACACGATTCCAGTTACTTCTTCATTGTGTGTTTTGAAGTCTGGGTTTCTGTTTGCTGCTTCGGAGTTTGGGAATCATGCCTTATACCAGTTTCAGGCAATTGGGGATGATCCAGATGTGGAGGCCTCGTCCGCTACATTGATGGAAACGGAAGAAGGTTTTCAACCTGTGTTTTTCCAGCCCAGAAAGCTAAAGAACCTTGTGAGGATTGATCAAGTTGAGAGCTTGATGCCTGTGATGGACATGAAAGTCATAAATCTCTTTGAGGAAGAAACCCCTCAGATATTTTCACTTTGTGGCCGCAGTTCTCGTTCATCTTTGCGGATTCTTAGAACTGGGTTGGCTGTTAGTGAAATGGCTGTCTCGCAGCTTCCTGGTGTTCCTAGCGCAGTCTGGACTGTGAAGAAGAATGTGAATGATGGATTTGATGCATATATTGTGGTGTCATTTGCTAATGCTACACTTGTGCTTTCTATTGGTGAGACAGTTGAAGAAGTGAGTGATAGTGGGTTTTTGGATACTACCCCTTCTCTTGCTGTTTCTTTGATTGGTGATGATTCCCTGATGCAAGTCCATCCTAGTGGTATTAGGCATATTAGAGAAGATGGGCGTATTAATGAGTGGAGAACTCCTGGGAAGAGAACAATAGTGAAGGTGGGTTCCAATAGGCTTCAAGTGGTCATTGCCCTCAGTGGTGGGGAGCTTATATACTTTGAGGTGGATATGACTGGTCAACTAATGGAGGTTGAGAAGCATGAAATGTCAGGTGATGTGGCTTGTTTGGACATTGCCCCTGTCCCTGAAGGAAGACAAAGATCGCGATTCCTTGCAGTTGGCTCCTATGATAACACTATCCGTATCTTGTCATTAGATCCTGATGACTGTATGCAGATTCTAAGCCTGCAAAGTGTTTCTTCACCTCCTGAATCTCTCCTATTCTTGGAAGTTCAGGCTTCTGTTGGGGGTGAGGATGGTGCAGATCACCCTGCCAATCTCTTTCTCAATGCTGGTCTACAAAATGGGGTTCTGTTCAGGACAGTGGTGGATATGGTGACAGGTCAGCTTTCAGATGCCCGGTCCCGGTTCTTAGGACTTAGAGCACCTAAGCTCTTTTCTGTAGTCGTAAGAGGACGGCAGGCCATGCTTTGCTTGTCAAGTAGACCCTGGCTTGGTTACATACACCAGGGACACTTCCTGTTGACACCTCTATCCTATGAGACTCTTGAATTTGCAGCCTCCTTTGCATCTGATCAGTGTAGAGAAGGTGTTGTGGCTGTTGCTGGGGATGCATTACGGGTTTTTACTATTGAGAGATTGGGAGAGACCTTCAATGAAACCGCTATTCCTTTGAGATACACCCCAAGAAAGTTTGTCCTTCAACCCAAAAAGAAACTGTTGGTTGTCATTGAGAGTGATCAGGGAGTGTTTACTGCAGAGGAGCGTGAAGCTGCAAAGAAGGAATGCTTTGAGGCTGCTGGAATGGGGGAAAATGGTAATGCAGAGCAGATGGAGAATGGTGGGGAGGATGAGGACGGTAATGATCCACTATCTGACGAGCAGTATGGTTACCCAAAAGCAGAGTCAGGTAGGTGGGTCTCTTGTATAAGAGTTCTAGATCCAAGGTCTACACAAACAACTTGTCTGTTGGAGCTTCAGGATAATGAAGCCGCATTCAGTGTCTGCACTGTGAATTTCCACGATAAAGTGTATGGAACTCTTTTAGCCGTTGGTACAGCAAAGGGGCTACAATTCTGGCCCAAACGATCCTGTGAAGCCGGATATATCCATATATACAGGTTTAAGGAGGATGGGAAAGTCCTTGAACTTTTGCACAAGACTCAGGTTGAAGGTGTTCCTCTTGCATTATGCCAGTTCCAGGGGAGACTGCTGGCTGGGATTGGGCCTGTCCTTAGATTGTATGATTTGGGGAAGAAAAGGTTGCTTAGAAAATGCGAGAATAAGCTCTTCCCTAATACAATCACATCGATAAACACCTATCGTGACCGAATTTACGTGGGTGACATGCAGGAGGTATGATCTTACTGTATCTGGTGGAATTAGTGATGATCTGTTGTTGTCTTTAATTTGCAAATGATGTCAGCAAATTTAGCTGGTATGTATTAGTTCGTATGCTTAAGTGCTTTACTAATTTTGCCATTGTGTTGTGCGTTTTGCAGTCATTCCACTACTGCAAATATAGGCGTGATGAAAACCAACTTTATATATTTGCTGATGACACTGTTCCTAGATGGGTTACTGCAGCACACCATGTAGATTTTGACACCATGGCTGGTGCAGACAAGTTTGGCAATGTATACTTTGTACGGCTACCACAGGATGTCTCAGATGAGATTGAAGAAGATCCAACTGGTGGAAAGATTAAGTGGGAACAAGGGAAACTTAATGGTGCCCCCAACAAAGTCGAGGAAATAGTTCAGTTTCATGTGGGTGATGTTGTCACGTGCTTGCAGAAGGCATCTCTTATTCCAGGCGGTGGAGAGGGCATAATTTATGGAACTGTAATGGGGAGCTTGGGGGCAATGCTTCCATTCACCTCTAGAGATGATGTTGACTTCTTTTCTCATTTGGAAATGCATATGAGGCAGGAACACCCACCCTTGTGTGGCAGAGACCACATGGCCTACAGATCTGCCTATTTCCCTGTTAAGGTAAATCTTGTCTGCTAGTTTACTAAATTGACACTGATGGTTAGTTTGCAAAGAGTACCAGAGAAGTCAATGATAAACTTTGCTGGCTCAATTACAATCAATCACCCGAAGTCATACGACTGATAGATCTAGGCTGCGTAACGTAAGAAATTAATGGCTGATGTAGTATGATGTGGACCTGCATTTGGGAAACCTTAGAAGTTACAGACAAAGAATTACGCAACTGTGTCAAATTAGACTTGTAAGGCCAATCACTTGTTGTGAGGTGTTTGGCCAACATGCATTACCGTAACTGAGCTCTATGAGGTACTTAGATTAGTTTTGGCTCTGTCTTTATGGGCCAAGATCCCTTGACTCCATTTATAGAACAGGAGCTGCCTCTGTCTTCTTATATTAAGTGAATGTTCTAGTATGTTCTTTCGGCATTAAATCTTAGTCCATAAGTTTTACTTGCATGGCGTTGTATGACTTCTGTGGAACAAGTTTGGAGAGAGTTCTGGTGTTTCCTTCTTTTCTTTTCCCCCCGGTTCTTTTTTTGGGTGTTTGTTAATCTGATAACTCTGCAGGATGTGATTGATGGAGACCTGTGTGAGCAATTCCCTGCATTGCCTATGGATCTGCAGAGAAAAATTGCGGATGAGCTGGATAGAACCCCGGCAGAAATTCTGAAGAAACTCGAAGAGATTAGGAATAAGATCATATGAGAATGTGCTTAAACAAAAGGTAATTTATCCTAGTACTTGTTTTCTGATACGACATTTTTACGTCAAAATGTATTTATGTCTTTAGGGTGCATGACGCATATAAAATTCGCAGCTTGAACCAAAAGTAGAAGTTTTTTTTCTTCTTCTTTTTGGGTTGGTGGAGAGTGTTGTTATGAAATAATACATAGTGCAATAATTAGGATCCATTAACTTCAGAAGTTGAGAATCTGCTCATGTAGGGAAAGGCCCGTCTGTCATCAGGTACTAATATATTTTATCTCATAAGTAGATGGGAAATTATGCATCTTAAGAAAAGAAGCTTGTCACTTTTTCTTTCCCTATAATGAAGTTCAATGGCCTTTCTATATAGTAATTTGACTGAGCTTGATATGGAGGGGAAAATCCTGTTGTCTGGATGCTGGTTTCAGAGCTAAATCGAAATGGTTATGTAGTGTCTGTAGGTTCTAGTTCCTTATGTAGGACAGAATTTCACAAATACAGATGTAACTTGTCAAAAGTATTTTGGCAATCTGCTTTTCTTTCTCTAAACACTTGTCTGTTACTCCCATACTTAGGGCCTGTTTGTATTGGCTTTTTATCAGGAAAAAACACTTTTTTTCCTGAAAAAGTTACATTAAATTTGCAATAGCTATTTGATTTGGCTTCCAAAAAAGCTGAAATTCTGAAAAAAGCTCAAATACAGCTTTTTTTAGAAGCCAGAATTTTCAGCTTCTAAAAAAAATTATTTTTTAAAAACTGTTAAAAAAAACGCTTCTGAAAAAAGCCAATCCAAATGAGCCCTTAATATCAGCCAGCCATTGGTGACTCCTTCGACAATGCTTTGGCAGCAATGGCATTTCCTTTGAAAATGTACCATTTGATGCTTAAACTACATAAGCTACAGGCACTTAAATGCAGTCATATATGGGGTTTTGAATTAGAGCTATAGTGATGGTTCGGCTGGAATCTTAATATATCTTGAGCGGCTGAAGTTTCATAGTTGACGCAAATTTTCTCTGTATTTCTGGAATCAGAAGGGTAGGAAAGTTGTAAAGAATGGTTTAATCATAATCTCCTGTTTCTTTTGGGGAGGGGAGTTTGTCTGTTTGTGTTGATGAAGTTAGATAGTATGTTAACCTTGAAATTTACCTTGAGATTTGTCTTAGCTAATTTCTAAAAACTGATTGATCAATCTCTGTGTAGGTAATTCTGTCCTTGAGCACAAGGTGTATACGTGTGATTGCAGTAGCGAGATAAAGCTCCTTCTGAGCTACGTCGGAGAGGGCTAGCATGCCTTGTCTTCTGGAAGAAAGGCACATATCTCGTATTGGTGGAACAAATGCAAATATATTCATCTTCTGGAACCTGGCCTGCGTTGTAAGACATACAAAGTGAATGTTTTAGATACTTATGTTGCGGCATCACTTTTAATTTTTAACATCTTTTTAAATGTATGACTCATGTAGTAAATTAGATGATGTTCCCTGAGTTTGTCTTCCCTCTCCCTCGAGCAAGGGTGGATCTCTGATGAGGGGGTGACTTGAGCTTTCTTTTGTATGATTAATGTAATTGTCTTGAATTAGGTTATGATTGTCGATTAGGTTAACCTCTTGAATCTTATTAACAATTCAAATTCAAATATGCTTCTATTACCCCCTAGCTATATAATTCACCCGTCTTCCCCACTTCCCGAAAGGCCTTCCGGTGGCCTTAGCCCTCTTTCTCAACTTGATTCTTAAGTTTAGCGACTTTTATCAATGACGAACACTTGCGCTAATAAGACAAGGGACTGTCTATGCCTTGAATGAATTAATAACAATGGATTAGGGCAGTTAGCAAGGTCGAGATGCTACTTGTTTGGTCCTGTACACAGTGATGACTTTTGTCTTTTTCGTGGGCTTCTCTTCCCGTTGACTTGTTGCATCAAAAGTAACGCTTTGATAAAATCGAATTAATTTGTTATAATTATTTTAAAAACAATATCATAGGGAAGATCCGTCTTCATAAGTTTATAAAGGAACTAATAGGTAAAAATTATCATTGCTGACAAAGTATTGGTGACCCAATCGAAGCATTAATTTGTATGCATGCAAACTCGAAGACATTTTGGCCGCCACACTCGCAAAGTAACGAACACATGAATCATGGCGTGAGCAAACTAATACCGCCTCAACATCGCACCTTCCTGAAGAAACTCCTCAACTACACCCACCACAGAAACCTCCCTAAAGCGCAAACCCTCCACGCTCACCTCATCAAGACCGGCCTCTCTTCTTCTTCCACTTATCTCTCCAACACCCTCGTCAACTTCTACGCAAAATTCCAACTTTTCCCTCAAGCCCTTTTAGCATTTCAAGAAATCCAACACAAGGACGTCGTCTCATGGAACTCCCTCATCAACAACCCTCCTCCTTCAAACTCTTCCTTTTCCGTCTTCCAACTCTTTCAACGAATGATTCAACAAAGAACATACCCGAATTCGCACACTTTTACCGGCGTTTTTGCCGCTGTGGCTTCTGCACAAGACCCTTTTGCCGGGAAACAAGCGCATTGTGTTTGGGTCAAATTGGGTGATGATTCTGATGTTTTTGCGAGTAGTTCTTTGTTGAATATGTATTGCAAAGTAGGCCTAGTTGGAGATGCGCGTAAAATGTTTGATGAAATGCCTATGAGAAATTCGGTGACTTGGGCTACTATGGTTTCTGGGTATGCGTCGGAGCGCCGTGGAACGGAGGTTTTGGAGGTTTTCAGGTTGATGTTGAGGAAAGAGGAGGATGGGGTGAATGAGTTTGTACTTACTAGTGTGCTTAGTGCTTTTGCATTGGATGAGTATTGTGATATTGGACGGCAAGTTCATTCTTTCGCGATTAAGAGCGGGTTGTTTTGGATTACTTCCGTTGGAAATGCTGTTGTTACAATGTATGCAAAATGTGCGAGTGTGGATGATGCATTTCGGGCGTTTGATTTTTCAGGTGACAAAAATTCGGTTACTTGGTCTGCAATGATCACGGGTTATGCGCAGAGTGGGGATGGGTTGAAGGCATTGGAGTTGTTCTCTGAGATGCACTTGTGTGGGATGAAGCCGAGTGAGTACACACTTGTTGGAGTGCTTAATGCTTGTAGTGATACTGGGGCTTTAAGTGAAGGAAGGCAGGTACATGGATACGTGGTGAAATTTGGATTTGAGACGCAAATGTATATAATGACTGCTTTGGTTGACATGTATGCAAAATGTGGTAGCATAAGTGATGCTCGGAAGGGGTTTGATTATTTAAAAGAACCTGATATTGTTCTATGGACTTCCATGATCTCAGGGTATGTTCAGAATGGGGAGAATGAGAGTGCCATGGTTATGTATTGTACAATGCAGTTGGAGGGCATCATGCCCAACGAGTTGACTATGGCTAGTTTGTTAAAAGCATGTTCGAATCTTGCTGCTTTGGAGCAAGGAAGGCAGATACATGCCCACACTATCAAGTATGGTTTTGGGCTTGAACTCTCAATTGGAAGTGCACTTTCAACTATGTATGCAAAGTGTGGAAGCCTTAATGATGGGAACCTTGTCTTTAGAAGGATGAGTGCAAGAGATGTGATATCATGGAATGCAATGATTTCGGGTGTTTCCCAGAACGGATGTGGGATTGAGGCTCTTGAACTTTTTGAAGAGATGCGATTAGAGGGTACAAAGCCAGATTATGTTACATTTGTTAATGTTCTTTCTGCTTGCAGCCACATGGGGATGGTAGATAGAGGTTGGGATTATTTCAGTATGATGTCTGATGAATTTGGTATGGTACCAAGGGTAGAGCATTATGCATGTATGGTTGATATCCTGGGTCGTGCTGGCAAGCTCCTGGAAGCAAAAGAATTCATTGAATCAGCGCCTATTGATCATGGTCTGTGTTTGTGGCGTATTTTATTAAGTGCTGGCCGGAACTACCGTGACTATGAGTTGGGAGCCTATGCAGGGGAAAAGTTGATGGAGTTTGGCTCACAAGAATCATCGGCTTATGTGTTGTTAGCAAGTATTTATTCGGCTCTGGGGAAATTGGCTGATGTCGAACGAGTATGGAGGTTGATGAGCCTTCGAGGGGTTAGCAAGGAGCCAGGATGTAGCTGGATTGAACTGAGGAATCAAGTTCATGTGTTTGTAGTTGGAGATCTATTGCATCCACATATTGAAGATATACGTGCAGAGATTCAAACGTTGAGCAAGCTGATGAAGGATGAAGGTTACCAACCTGATCCAGAATAACTTCTGGAAGATGTTCAAAGCTGAACGAAACGAGTAATAGCAGGGATGCAGATATCTTTTTAGCATTTAACACCATTCTTTCATTTATAACATGCAAGTGCAATTAGATCAACTTGACAATTTTACACGGAGTGAATTTGGTTCATAAATCATAATCTCTTGGACTGTTGATTTTTGCTCTAGCAATACTATACTGTAATATCATATAATTCTTTCAATCTAACCGCTCTTCCTCCATATTTACTGTCTAATGTCTTCGTTTTGTTGATGAAAGACATGGTTGACTCTTACTGTAGTAGACACATTTCTTTGGTAGAGAGGCGTATCTTCTCACTCAAAGAGGCTGCACTGACATGTATCAAAATCTTACCGGGAAAGAAGCGATTGCACTTTGAGAATAGAACTATATACAATCATTGAAAGATAATGAATTCTAACCTTATCTTGTCTCTGACTTTCCAGTGTGAAAAAATGACCTGGATTTTTTAAACCACTTTAGTTGTAATCATGGATTCTTTTGGTCCTCCTTTCAACAGTGACATGATTGTCGTTGGTGTGAGAGTCGATCTTTTTGTTTTTAAAGTGACAAAAGGGCTATGAAGTCGGCTGCACATGGTGCATGTAGATTGTATAAACAAATTAGTATTAGTATTATAATCAATCTTTGGGCTCCTTTACCTGCCAAACTCCCACTACTAAGCAATGTTTTGTTTTTCATGCTTTATTACTAAGTCATGTAACTAGGCTGATTTTCTTTTTGTTGTTCTCTATAACATAACTCTCTGAAGATTTCAACATTTGGATATCCTTTTCTTTCTATAACCTTTCTATTTCATTTTGTAGTCTGATCAATTGAACAATAAGTGCTAATTATTTACAGATAGGCTAATGCATCCTTTTCTTTCGATAACCTTTCTATTTCATTTTGCAGTCTGATCAATTATCAATTGAACACTGAGTGCTAATTATTTACAGATGGATGCTTACAGAATTTAATCTTTTCCTTCCTACAGAGTTCATAGAACTTCACTGAAATGCATAAACCTTAGGCTGAATTGCATAACTCCCCATTCTGGTTTGACTAATGTGCACAACACCTCTTCTGTTTCGGAAATTAACAAAGACACCCCCTATAATTTTTGAGATAGTGCACACGTCTCTTAAAACTAACAGTGTTAATTTTTTAACCATTAGTGTGTGAAATATCTAATTTACCCTTAATCCCTTATATATATATATATATATATATATATATTGGTGTAAAATTAAAATTAGAAAAGAAAACCCTTCTTTTTCCCCCTCCCCACCTCTTTCCCATATCAGCCGCCACCCGACCTTTTTCCAAATCAGCCGCCACCCGACCTTTTTCCTATGTCAACTTGGAGGAGATGGCGGTGTTAGTGGTGGCCGTAAACCCCAGGGTGAAATTCAGCGACGAGTAAATCAACGCCATATTGGATGAAGTTTTCTGAACCTACAGCGAGTTCATCGATGGCGAGAAGGGTCCCATCTACGATAGCCTCCTCCGGACGTACGATGATGGCGCCGGAGATGTCTACTGTGACTTTGACGCTTTAGGCCTTGAGTTGAAGACTAAAACCGCCAGTGGGGCCGTAGATGAAGCTGCTTCTTCATCGTTGATCGTCGACGAGAGGATGATGGAGTCGCACAAGAAGTAGAGGACGGGAGAGTGTTGGGGTGCTGGGTGGAGGAGGGAGTGGGGTGCGATGTCAAGGGTTGAGGTGGGGAAGAAGGTGATTTTTTTTTAAATAATATCTGTTATTATTTATTAAGGGTAAAATAGTCTATTCATTATATCTAAAACCAAAATGAACAAGCAGCGTCTCATTACACGCGAGTTAAGCTAAAAAATCGTCATCTTAGGCGGAAATATTAACAGAAGTGGACGACGTGCGCTCTCGCTAAAATCATGAGGGGGGCCTTTGCTAATTTTCTAAACACAAGGAATGTTGTGCACATTAATCAAACCACAAGGTAGAATTGTGCAATTCACCCTAAACCTTATTACATAACGATCGTTTGCTTTTTACAGAACTTCATACTATCACAAGCATAGGCATGAATGGGTTATCATGCATCCTATAAACTTGTTTTACTGGTGTCAGCTTTTTGTAGATCATCGTTTGCGTGTTTTTGTTCTCTCTCCAACCTTGAATTTCCAGAAGCAGCTTTCTCATCCAGCCACTTGATGATGTCCGAAAACACCAAGTCAATGTTCTCTGGTAACTCCCCGTAAAGTAGATCATGCCACATTCCTGGGTACAACTTGAAAGTCTTATCTTTGCTTGATGCTTTATCATATAGAAGTCTGCTCACCGATGGATCAGTTACTTTGTCATTGTCTCCATGAGCAATTAGAAATGGCAAGGAGACCTGTTTTCACATGATGTTAGAAACAAGTTCAGTCAGACTAAAATGATAGATTACGACGTGTGAATTTTTTTCTTTTTTCGGTGGATCTTGAAGTAACAGATACTAGCTATTTTGACTTGAATGATTATAATAAGCATGATTAAGTATATTTGATCATGGAGACTAATCGGGGAATTATAAAAACCTCTTCGAGTCTTTTCTCCAAATCCATGCTGACCATCAATAGTTGTTGGCCAGTTTGCAGGCGTGGTCGGCCTTTGTAGCAGTATGGGTTGGATCTGATCTGTCATTATCAGATAATTACCATTAGATCTAAACAATCTAGTTAACATAATTAGTCAAAGATTCTAAATGTTGGGAGCGTTAAAAAAAAGTCTTTTGATATAACTAGTGATCTTGTCAATTTAATTGACCAACAAAAAAAGATCTTGTCAGATTTAAGCTATATCTTATTTAGTGGAATAAGATTTAGTTTGTTTTGGTTTGATTACATTAATGACAATTCTCATTTTCAAGCCGCTTAAGCACTAAAAATGTGTAAGGCCATGTTGCTTGCTTTAAATTGAGGACAAGACAAAGGGGGTGTCAAAGTGCGTTTGGTAGGCTTATTTGAATATTTATAAGTATTTAAAATAAAAAGTTAATGAAATGACTCTTTTATTTTATATACTTATAAACACCCAAATAAGTTATACAAAACACTTTTAGAATCTTTTTAACTATAGTGGGAGTGACGATGGTATTTCAATTTCACAAAAAAGACAAGGAAAGAAAGAAATAAAAATACGGCAGAAGTTTTCCCACTATTTTTCCTTTACTTTTTTTGGGTCAGAGTTTTCCCACTATTTTCAAAAAGGGCATTTCTAGAAAAAAAACACTGAAAATGTGAACAATTTAGCGCTGCGGTCAGCCGTAGCTGTAGTGGGAGTTAGTAGTCACCGGATGCCAACATTGACTTTCCACCAGCCGCCCATCTATACACGGTACTTTATTAATTTGAAATCGTATAACTTTATAATTTTATAAAAAAAGATTTCACAATTAGTTTAAACAGAGTCGGAGTGAAGAAATTTACCTCTTTTCTTATTTCAGGATTTCTGAAGGCTGCGTCAATTATATCTTGCGTTGGAATAATTTTCCACGTAGGAATGATGTTGCTAAGCTTGACCAGAACACTGAGCACTATAGGGTGCGGCTTTATATCGTCTGCAATCTGTTTGTTTACAAGAAAAATTAGTACCAAATTCAAGGCACAAATTGTTTCTCTAATTGCCAAAAAGAAAAAGATAGGAAAGAAAGTTTTGTAATGGAATATCAAAATTTTATTCTTCACTTTCCTAAACAATTTAGGAACGAAGATTAGGAGCATAACGACCAAAGTTCTACTATTACCTAATTTTCACATTCAATTTAACAATCAAGTAGTTTAAAATATTTGGACTCGTATTAATTCAAACCAATAATTTTTCCCTTTCTGGTCTATATTCGAGTTGCTAACTCCGCAGACAAAATGCATCTGCGACCAACCCCCTCAATAGTCCACGACACTTACTGGATTACAACTCCAACTTGACAGGCACAATATACCAACTTGTCAATCCATTTTGATGTGATTCAACGCAAACTTCTTGCATAGACTAGGACGAGAAAATAACTAGTTCAAACTATAATCCGAAAGCATAATCGAAGTCACTTGAAAAAATACCTACAGTATCCGAATTTATTTTACCGGTCATCCTTTACTGTCACAAATCCTAAACAATTTTAATGTACAAATCATTTAAATTTGGGACTAATTAAAAAATGACAAGTCGTTTTGTACCACATATAATATAATAATATAAAAAGTTCACAGTTATCGGATCTGTCATACTTTGCACATTGGGGCCACCAAGACAGCGCCGTCCCAATACTCTGGCTTCTTTTTGTGTAGAAGAAGAACTACCGCACCACCCATTGATTCTCCCATCAAAATCCTCATCTTTTTCTTGTTTTCCTTCTTTTCTGCATTAACAAAAGATTCACAAAAAAAATCAAACCCACTAGCCATTTTACTCTATTCTTCATCCCAATCAACTACCCATATCAAAATCTTTGACACTGCTGTTTTTAGCTGAAAGTGAGCATCCATATTTGCCTTACCGTATAAAGTAATTCAATTAATATGTAGCCGATCCCATCTAGTGAGATAAAACTTAATTTGTTATTGTTTGGTCTTGGTTAATACGATAATGACGCAAAATTGAAATCTATTGATATAGCATGTAACCAATAAAGATTCTTACCACAAATGCTGGTGAAATGATCAGAGCAATCGCCGACGAGATTATCAAAGGAAGGAACATAACCAGCAAGCCCTGATGACTTTCCATGGCCTTCATAATCCATTCCATAAACTGCAAACCCCGCCTTTGCTAGCCTGATTCCAGTATCTGTTTTAAATCATCCATGCATATATATTACCATCTTTATATAAGTTATTGCGACCTCTTTCTAAATATAGCTATACTATAACAGATACTGCTTTATGGGATTACGGAGTAACTCAGATGACGTAGGTTCAAATCCCACGAGGGGTGGGATTGAGTTGGGGGTTTGAGGGGGTTAAAAGAAACAAATAGTATACGTGCAGATAATAAACCTTTCATTGAGATGCTGCACTCCATGGCATACCCATGGCACAAGAAGATCAAGGCTTTTGGTTCATGACTTGCAGGCAACCATCTGCACGTGAAAAGCTTCATTCCTCGGGAATTCGACGTGAATTCCTGTAAACCCCCACAAATTTAAGGAAGAAAAACAATTAGTTGGGTCGTAAAAGCAACAGAAAAAGGGGGAAAAAAAAACATTTTTATGTAAGAGAAAAAACATAAGCACACCTCTTCATATTTCACAGTACTGTTTCCACTCGCCTGGAAATGGTTGAAAAGAAACATGAAACATGTTAAGTTTGCATTGAGAAAGGAGTTTAAAAAGGTTAAAACACAGAAAAAATCAGCCGAAAGATATATACCATGAAAAAAGAATATTAGAGACAATCAACAATGGCTTCTGAAGTGAACAGACCAGGAAAAATATGTTATGAGAAAGAATAGACGATTAAAGAATGAAATTTTATGGAGGGGAAATATATTGAATGTGGAAAGAGATAAGGAAATTTTTAAGTGGAAGATATGATGATTTTTTTTTTTTTTTTTTGAATAAGTTGAAAGCATGTTGAGAGTTTATGTAGAAAGGGTATGAATGAAATCTTTTGCACACGTTTGCGTCGACACGGTGGTCAGGTTTGGCCAATATTAATTGCGCAGTTTTTTTTTTTTTTTGGTCAAAAGAAAAAAATTGCACAGTTGAATACTATCAAATTAAATAACCTAATTGAACATACTTGACTGGATCAACGCGTATGATATTATCAAAAAGATTATTATACACATTATCCAGAGACAATTAAGATAGAAAGAGAAAGTAATCATAGTATAAATTTGAATTATTTTTTCAATGCACATGTTGAGAGTCACTGGATTACGTGAACTACGTGGTTTTGATTCTATCTCCACCATTAAGATATTTGAAAATTTTCACTATTATAAATAATAGATTCTGGCTTTATGTATGGAGAAAATATAGACCACTTTTTTTTTTTGTTTCCTCCTGGTGTACCCTCCATACAAGGAATTGCTTGAAAAATCCTATTGATAGGAACCACTTATAGTGATACTATTAAAAATAGTATTCTTCTTTCTTTTGGTACAAATAGGATTCTTACTTATCTTCAATATATGTTTGAATTTAGAATTTGGACCATAATCCAATCATATATATGGTAATCAATGATATGATACAATAAGAATTCTGAAAAGAAATTGAAGGATGCACTATCACATTAAGACTTTGAACATCAAACTTTCAAGGAACTCTACCTTGGCTTACCTAGTTTCGAAACCTCAATAGCCTAGAAAGCAACTATCCAATTAATGTAAAAGGGCGTTTGGTTCGGAGAATGAAAAATTATTCCCCAGAATCATATTCCGAAGAATTTAAAAAATCATTCCTAGGAATCACATTCTCAAGAATCAAATTCCACGGAATATGATTCCCAGGAATAACGCTAAAATTGCTTGGTATATCAAAAATATTCTTGGAAAAGTTTGGAAGTATTTTAAGGAATGTTAACTTGTTGTGTTTGGTTTAAAACTAATATTTTTGGAAAATTTGAGCTATTTTTCAAAAAAATTTCTAATTAAAAAAAGAACAAAAATATTAAAACTATCACAGGAAAAATATAAAATTAGTCTAGGCAAATGCAACAAATTAATTAATTATTTTTAATTTTTAATTTTTAATTTTTAATTAACTATTAGCTAATTAATTATTATTCATTTTTAATTTTTGATTTTTAACTAATTAATTAATATGTAATTTTTATTTAATTAATAAATTGATTAATTATTTTTAATTATTTAATAATTAAATTTCTCAAATAATTAATGAATTTATTAATTATCTTTTCAAAATGGATTTATTAATTTTAGTTAATTGATTATTTTTAATTAATTATAATTATAATTAATTAATTAATTATAATTATAATTATTTTATTTTTAATTTATTATTTTTATATAAGTTAATTATGTGTTTTAATTTTTATTATATTATATTATTTATTTATTATTTAATAAATATTTTTATTTTTATTTTAAATTAATTAGTTTTTTGTTATTATTATTTTAATTAATTTCCTAATCATTTTACCATTAATTAAAAGCTAAAAAGATAAAGAAGCCCACATCTAATGAATAATACATATTGAATAACATTCTTACAACTTAGGAAAGTTGGATTCTCACCCGTGGGAATGAAAATTGAGCAAATCATAGGAATATTGTATTTTCAGGAATATAACATGCCTGTGAATCATTTTTATTCTACGAACTTCACATTCCTAAGTTTATTTTCTCAGGAATGTTTTGTTATTCCGCGAACCAAATGTCCGCTAATTATTACCTTTCAAAGGCATATGTGATCAATATTATACAACTTTCTTATGACATCATATTAAATATACAATTGACGGTTGAATTCGTTGTACAACATTATTATTATTTTCTTTTGGCACTTTCTTAAAAAATATTTTGAGGGAAATATTGTCATCTAGAGGCCATAAAATATTATGTTTTTTACATTTTTTGAACCCAGAACTAATAGCGTTATAAATTACAAAACTAAGGAATTAAATTGTTGCGTGTTAAAGATAAAAGACTTCTAATTATAAAAAAAGTTAAAAATAAAAGACTAAATAAATCATTTATTCTATTAAAAAATCATTATTCTTCCTTACATTGTCAACCCTATTAAAATTATGACTATGAGCACAGGCTTAGATATTTAAGCCACACAGAACCCAACAAACAATGAGCAACTAGCCAATTACACGTTGTCCATGTAAGGGAGGTAACATGATCTTGAGAGCTTCATTAATTAATATCCAAACTGATACGTAAACCCCGACCTAGTTTGAGGATCACTATACATAATAGGCTATTTATTATAAAGCCGATATTAAATTAGTAAATTTTGATTTGACAGAGAATCAATTCAAGAACAAATCATATATGCATCATCATATCAATTTCTCTTTGTCAACTATATGTATATCATTCTGCCGTCAGCCTTCAGCAGGAGCAGAGCTTGGGAGGCAAAATATCTTTTGGGAAATGGATAATTTTAGTTGGCGCGTAAATAATGGGAGATCAAGTCAGCAAACTTGTTAATAAGCTTATCCTACGCTTTAAATAAATCATGTCTGAGCGGATAGATTATAATTGCGTAGGACATAAAAGTTGTATTCTTATATTTAGGTGTTATCATCATCGTTACTCATATTTTTAAACCGAATCTTGAGAAGCGAAATTATTTTGAAGATGGATGGATAAACTCTTTGTTTACTTAATTGTCATAATCGAGTTTCTGATACACAAAACTCTAAACTTATTACATGGAATGATTCACGTGAATTGTCTTTCTTTTTGGGGATAGGGTACTGGTAAAGAAAAGAAAAATGTTATAGACATGTTGCTTAATTCTGGCTTTGTGGGCCTCTGAAAGTATCCAAACGCTCAGGCGTCGGCTACTTTGAATAACCCGTGCGTTCATATGGCAATCTACAAAAGCGTTATTTGTATATTTGTGAAAATGGTCCGGAGTTCATTTTAACGCACGAGCATAAAGAGGTCAATAGATGTGTTGATTGGTTTATAAATTTTCGATTTCAGCTTCTCATTGGATGTTACCATTTGGCAGAACCTCCTGATTGATCATCTTCAAAGGTTGATGGGAGAAGATTATAGAGGGGTCTTTACCCTTATGGTACGTTTGGTATATAGGAATGGCGTGGAATAAAATCGTCATTCTAACTTCTCATTCTCTTTATTTTATTTGGTAGAACTAATTAAAGTCAGAAAACCCATTCCCATGAAATGGTCTTTCCAGGATAAAATAGTAAAACCCATTCCTTAGCCAAACCCAAGGAATAAGTATTCCAACTTAAGTTGGAATTAAAAAAATAAAATAAAACCAATAAAATAATTTATTATTCCCCACTTACACTCACAAATCTTCAATCATTATTAAATAGATAAAAGAATAAAAATTCAAAAGCAAAAATAAAAAATACACATGT
Organism: Cordia subcordata; assembly: GCA_028554755.1. Classification (NCBI taxonomy): domain Eukaryota; kingdom Viridiplantae; phylum Streptophyta; class Magnoliopsida; order Boraginales; family Cordiaceae; genus Cordia; species Cordia subcordata. Next base: position 25,525,008 of record JAPTOF010000003.1, on the reverse strand, counting down.
TTTTTTTTCATTTTTAACTCTTTTTCACCCAAAAAATAGGTGTAGTTTTATTGGATGATTAACTTTTCTCTTAATTATGTTAGAAAAGTAAATACATTGAAATATGGTGATAAAAATAAAAAATAATTAAACAAATAATGCTATGTTTTATCATTAATCAAAAGAAAAATAATAATTTAGTTTATGTTAATATTATATAAAAATAATTGTCATGTATAAGTCTAAATTTATGCCAAACTAAAGAACAAGTGTATTTTGGTTAATTGAATTGATTTCTATACTATTCTAATTTTTTAAAAAATAATTTTACCAAATATATCAAATAAGATAGTCATTCTATTCTAGCCTTTTTTTTTTTATAGTTTTAACCAAATATAAGAAAAAGAAAAAGTATTCCATAGTTATTCTGCCTTGAATTTTTTTCTGTCTTGAATGACCATTTCTTTTCAAACTATTCCATCATATTGAATGGGCCATTAGAGTTATTTTTCTTATAGCAAGCTTTGTCTACTTGTATAGAGAAAAAAAAAATAATTTTGTAATAAATATTTGACTTAATTTTTAGAAAAAATTAAAAAATTTTAAAAATTTTTAATTTTAGTTATTGGTTCAAAATTCAAAAGTTTGAGTTTTAAAAAAATAATAATTTTTTTAATAAATTGTATTAAAAAATAATATTTGGATGACAACTCTAGTGTCTAGATGATCCCCCCGGGAGTATCCACTTGCAATCTTGGAGAAACAATCTTGACATTAAATGCCATATAGTCCAAGCAAAGTCTAAATTAACCAGTATAACTGGTAAGCTGGGCCAAAAAGGTCCAATGGATGTTGAAGTTCAACACGTGAATTCAAATTTAAATTATTGCAATCTGGGTAGTGTGGAAAGAAATTTTGTTATGGTCCGAAAGTAACTATGTTCTTCTTTAATTACTTTCTTTTGACAAAGAATGTATGTTTTCACACATAAAATTACAGTATTGAATAATTCAAGCTCTCCTTTGTGCATCTATTTATCATATTTCGCATTTATAAAACAACTACAGGTCTTTTATTAATCTAATCACTTGCTTACTTAGGAAAAAAAAAAAAAAAAAAAAAAGAACAACTGCTTGTCTTTTCTCCAACTCACTCTCGGAAGAGGAAATGTCCTTGGTCAATAGAAGCTTGCTAAATTTTTATATACAAAAATCATCCACTTTTCTTAAAAATAAGTTATTTTAGCAGATGAACTCGCGAAATATCTTATATGGTGGATGTCTAATTAATTAAAATAATACCCTGGACTCTAACTTTAGATTTTTCACCAAAAAACCTGGACGAATCTTTGAAGTTTGCTTTGGTTCTTATTCAAGAAAAACTGTTGCTTATCTCACACACACACACACACACACACACACACACATATATATATATATATATATATATATATATATATATATAATCTGCTTAAAAATTTGGCCAACTAGAGATCTTGGTTTTTTAATCTCTTCTTAAATAATAGATTTGTTTTTTTTTTTCTATAGCCATATAATATGTTAGGTGCTATTAAATATAAAAATTCTTATTGTACAAATGCAACACAAAGAATAAACTCCTACACTGAGTCAAGAATTATTAAAATTTTATCGTAGGGCTCGTTTGGATTGGTTTTTTTAAAAAGTATTTTTTTTAATAATTTTTAAAAAGCAGCTTTTTGAGAAGCTGAAAATTCTGGATTCTAAAAAAAGTTGTATTTGAGCTTTTTTCAGAGTTTCAGTTTTTTTTAAAACCAAATCAAATAGTTATTGCAATTTTAATGTAACTTTTTCAAGAAAAAAAAAGTATTTTTTCTTGAAAAAAAACCAATCTAAACAGGTCCTTAATATCAATTGGCACATCTAGTTAGACGAGATTTAATGCATGACTTCTCAACATGCATCATGACGACGACGACGGGAACGAACAAGGATATTGGCCTTATCTACACGGCCATCATGTACACACGAACACGTACACCCATTAACGAGCCAAGCATCATGAATAGTTGTACATTACTTGCATCATGAATAGTTGTACATTACTTCATTATTTAAGTCTAGGTCGTTGCACTATGATCAAATATCTCGAATTGGGATTGAACAACTAGTAGCAAGCTATTGTCAGGCAATTTTTAAAGCCATCATTTTCTTCAACAAGTTGAATCCTATAGATTTGCAGAAGTAAAGGTCAAACAAGTGGTTAGTGCAATGAAAGTTTTCAATTCTATATGCTTTTGAAACTTAGCTTAGAATTGGAATAAAGGGAAAAGTGAAGCATTGTGTGTGGACTAACTGCAACATTTATTAAATATTTTTTTTCTTCTTATTTGTATACCTAGAGTAATATCTTTATCTTTAAATATTTAGAGCAGATCTATAATAAATACTTTATTAGTAGATCTTTAGTTAGAGATAAAACTGGTATTTGATAATATATATATATATATATATATATATATATTGGTTAGAATTGAGTGTGTTTACAAATTAAAATACCAATAAATTTAAGAGATTTCAAATAATTTTGTGAAGCCAATAAAGACTATATATATATGTGTGTGTGTGTGTGTGTCCAAAAAGAATTGTATTCATCGAGTGTTGCATAAGTGGTATTCATCAAGGAGGACTAGGTGATTATTAATGCAAAATTGATGTTTACTCACTTGAAAACAAATGATCTAGAGGCTCATCTAGCCAAAAATGAGAGGCTTAGAGCCCACTTTGATAAACAAATAGAATATCAACAATATATATGTATGTATATATATATATATATATATATATATATATCTCCAAAAAGAATTGTATTCATTGAGTGCTACATCAGTGGTATTCATCAAGGAGGACTAAGTGATTATTAACGCAAAATTGATGTTTACTCACTTGAAAACAAATGATCTAGAGGCTTATCTAGCCAAAAATGAGAGGCTTAGAACCCACTTTGATCAACAAATAGAATATCAACAACATATATATATATAAAGAATTGTATCCATTGAGTGTTGCATCAGTGGTATTCATCAAGGAGGACTAAGTGATTATTAATGCAAAATTGATGTTTACTCACTTGAAAACAAATCATCTAGAGGCTCATCTAGCCAAAAATGAGAGGCTTAGAACCCACTTTGATCAACAAATACAGTATCAACAACATATGTTAACAATAGATGTTGTCTGATAACAATTTAAGCGCCACAATGGCCAATAAAATTGTTATATAGCCGAACTGAAGTAATTTGTCGACCACTTTCATTTTCAAATAGCAACATGACAAATTGGATTTGTGCGCGTTGGCCCAAGAACTAAAAAATAAAGTACTACTAGTAATTAATTATAGCAATAAACTATTTAAAAGCATGCGTTAGTTTTGACTCATAACATGAGACACTTAAAAAAAGTCAAAGATTAGGAGTAAAGAGATTCATGAATGTGGGGAGCAGTTAATAGACGATGGTGTGACAACGATAAGGGACTGTAGAAAGTATTAGGTGCAATCAAGTTTTATCTTGAGAACTTTTAGTGTGAGTGGTTTTAGGACTAATTTTCGTTAATTACATGTAATTAGCCTTTGACCTTTTTTGAATATATATATATATATATATATATATATATATATATATATATAAAGGTAAGGTTAACTCCAACAACATTCTTATTGATAGAATAGATTTTTTGTACATTTTGCATCTGAATGATATACAAATATATAAGCAATTACAATAGAACCATTGCTGATGGGTCTTATAATTATGTACAAATCTTTGGATATCATAAGTTGACTTTTGTATGAAAGTAAGTAAATCGTTAATTACTAGAAATAGAATGATCTTGTCTTGACAACCCCCTACAAGTTGATGGTGATGGAAGAACTTGAAGCTTGTCACGTAAATGAATAAACCGAGCACGTAAGAGGGGCTTAGTGAATATATCAGCTAGTTGAGCCATGGTCGAGAGATATTTTAAGTCAAATAACCCATTGCAGACTTTTTCCCGAACAAAGTGTATGTCAATCCCAATATGCTTACTCCTTTGATGCACCACAGGGTTGGTAGCCATATAGATGGCACTAATGTTGCCACAAAATATAGTAGGTTTAATTGTGGGGGTGACTTGGAGGAAGTGTAGGAAGTGAAAAAGCTATACAAGTTCCGAGGTTAAGGAGGCGAGGGCCTTGTACTCGGCTTCAAAGCTGGATTTGGAGACAATCTGCTGTTTCTTGGATGCCTAAATGAGGAGGCTATTTCCCATGGTGATAGTAAAACTAGTACTAGACCGTTGGGGGTCTGTGCAACTGGCCCAATCGGCATCACTATAGCATTGGAGAAAGAAGTTTGCACTGGGCTGCAATAGAAGGCCATAGTCCAGAGTGCCTTTAACATAGTGAAGAATGCGTTTGCCAGCTTCTAAGTGGGATGTGCGCGGGGCATGCAAGTATTGACAAACAGAGTTGATGGCATATGAGAAATACGATCTTGTCATGGTCAGATACTGTAGTGAGCCCATCAATTGTCGGAATTTAGTGGCATCAAGAAGTGGATCGCCATCATTGGAAGTCAATTTTTTAGGGAAGATTGGTGTGGAGACTGGTTTCACTCCTTCCATGCCAAATTGGGACAAAATCTATAATGCATACTTGGTTTGAGAGAGAAATAAGCTGTCACCATGGTTAGTAACTTCTATTCCTAGAAAATAATGAAGGGGTCCAAGGTTTTTCACGTCAAATTCAAGAGAGAGTTGTTCAATTAATTGCAAAACATAAATGGGGGAATTAATTATGAAACATAAACGGGGGAGCTACTAGTGATGATTATATCATCGACATAAATAAGCAGAATTATAGTGTGATTATCAGAGTGTTGAACAAATAAGCTAGCATAATGATGGGAGTTTGAAAAATCACATTTGAGGAGAAAATTACTAAAGGTATCATTGTAATCACGACCAGATTGTTGATTATATCGTTTAACTACTAGCCTTGCTTTGTAGCGTTTGCTTGTACCATCAAATTTTTGTTTAAAGCGATATACCCATTTACAACCAATGACATTCATGGAAGGATCATGAGGCACTAATTTCCATGTATTATTTTGGAAGAGAGAATTAAACTCCGTAGCCATAGCAGAACACCAATTTGGATTGGTTTTAGCTTGCCTGTAGCAAGTTGGTTTGGCAGGCAGGGAGTGAGATGTAGAAAGAAGACAAGAAGGTAAGAGGTGTTTGGTAGAGTAGAAAATTTTAGCCTTACGAATACCATCCATAGAGCGGGGAGTCATGCGGTGAAGACAAGTAGGGGGTGGAAAAATCAGGGGTAGGGATATTAGTGGTGTTACTTGAGTGCAAGGGAGTTACATTGGCGTTTGTACTCAAGTCGTGATGCTGTGAGGTGGCGGTATTAGTCACTTCGTCCATAGGAGAGGGGATGGGTGAATTTTCACTACTGTCTTTATCATGTAGGGAATGATGAGGGGTAAAGGGTGGATTGGGATGAGTATTGTGAAAATTATGAGATGGAATAGTGGGAGAACATGTAGGGGAGAGGGAGGCGTACATGATGGGCTCATGGAGGGAGTGCATGTATCAAGAGTCAATGCACGTTTACTCGTAAGCTCAGGTAATATACGAAGGGGAGAATGTTTATAAAGGGAATTTGGTGTTGGGACTGTGGTGCAAGGAGTGGAGAAATTATAGAATTTTCCCTCATTAAAGACCATATGCTGTGACATAAATATCTTGCCAGTAATGGGATTAAAACATTGTAGCCTTTATAATATGATCTATGACCTAAGAGGATACATTGACAGCTTTTAGAATCAAGTTTTTTACGTCTTAAAGGTGTTAGACAAGGATAGTAAATGGTACCAAAGACACGTAAGCCATGATAATGAGGTTTAGTGCCAAGTATTTTTCATGTGGGGTGACATTGCGCAAGACCACAGGTGGTGATCTATTGATCAATAAAATGGAGAAGGCATGAGCCCGAAATTTACATAGTAGGCCACTATGGGCTAAAAGTGTTAACCTCATTTCGACAATGTGTCTGTGCTTATGTTCAGCGATTCCATTTGGTTCGGGAGTGCTAGGGCAAGACAATTGATGGATAATGCCATGTTTTTGAAAAAGGATTTGGTTTGGACGATTAACGAATTCACCTTCTTAGTCAAATTGAAAATATTTAATATTGGTGCCACATTAATTTTGAACCATAGCAATAAAGGTAGGTAAAATAACAGTTATATCAGATTTACGAGCAAGAGGATAAAATTAACAAAGACGATTATAATCATCTATCAATATCAAGTAATATCGAAAACCATTGGGGGATGGGACGAGAGCCGGTCCCCAAATGTCAGAATGTATGGTATGTAAGAGAAATAATGCATGTTGAGTACGTGAATTAAACGGTAAACGATGATTTTTGCCATACAGGCAACTATGACAAACATGGTTATCAATAGACGAAATAGAAACATTAATGTCCTTATGCAAAATATTTAAAATGTGATTGGATGGGTGCCTTAATCTAGTGTGCCAAATAGGGTGCGTTGCTTTTTTCGCAATATTAGCTTGTTTTGGTGCTGGAGATAGCCGGTACAAGCCTTCCTCAAGTGTCCCGCGATGAAGTGTTTTGCCTGTCTTCATGTCCGTAATACAAAAACCATCAGCAATGAATATAAAATAACAATCAAAGTCTTTTGTGAATTGAGCTATCGAAAGTAAAGTTTTTGCTAGAAAAGGAACTAGCAAGACAGGACAATTAACAGTAGAGACATTACTTAAAGGGATATATTTATAGCCAGTATGTGAAATAGTCAAGCCAGTGCCGTTACCTATCAATATTTTATCGTTACCCAAGTAAGAGTTCTTACCGGTTACCGTTTTAGTAGCACAGACCATATTATTGGTGGCACCAACAACTTCATCTGGAGCCCAATAGGTATTTGCTTTGTGGTATGGGTGGCCATAACGATAGCAAATAACAGAAGCATTGGAACGACCACCTCGACCAGGACATCCCCCGTTGTCACGACCAATGTTTTGGGAAGAAGGACTGTTCGAATGCTTGGGAACCGATGGAGATGTTGGCAGCTGTTTACTCGGATATTGAGCATATGGTTTTGGAGAGGAAGGTGGCATGGTGGGGGAAGATTGAGCATGAGCAGAGAAGGCAATAGTGCGATCGGCATGGGCAGAGGCTTGAAGGCACATTTCAAAGTCCAAGAGCAAGCCACTAACTTCAACAAAACTAGGAGAGACTAGCTGAGAATTAATAGCCACAATGATGGGATCGAAATCAACACCTAGTCCTTAAAGAGTCCATAAGATAAGGTCGTCTTCATTGACTGCCTTGCCAGCGCTTGATAGGGCAAGAGAGAGAGAGAGCCTTAATGCGCTGAATATAAGCATCGACTGGTAGCATTCCTTTATGGATTGACTGGAGCTCTATCTTGAGATGTTGAATCCTAGCATGAGATTGAGCGCTATAGAGGGTTTCAAGAGTGAGCCAAACATCTCGAGATGTATTCTTGTCAACCACCTGCGAGAGGGTGGAATTAGAGAGCAATATTAGTAGCCACCCTAAGAGCATTTGGTTGAGTTTTACCCAGTCAGCAAAGAGAGGAGATGAGTTTGGTGGACATGGTATGCTGCCATCAAGAAACCTAAGGAGACCGTGACACCTTAAGATGGGGAGAATCTGAGTTTTCTAGAGAAGAAAATTTTCGCTGTTGACTTTTAAGCGAAATTTCTTGATGAATATAGTCTAGTTTAGGTAAGGTGTCGTCTGAAGGTGTTTTTGAAGGAGTCGAAGGATATTGGGAAGAAGATATAGTGGTAGTGTCGAGCTCTGCAATATTGGACATGGCTGTTGGGGTATGAAACTAATGGAGAAGAGTCGAAGCAGAAAAGGAAAAAAAAAAAAAAAGAGAAAGGTGGTGAAGCTAATGTATTTCGTGGTTTTGACCTTGGTTGGCTTTTGTTTTATTAGAGACGAAAAGACAAAGCAATAAAGAAAAACGAAAGCAAGCGGCAAAACTATATCATTTTGTGGTTTTGACCTTGGTTGGCTGCTGCTTTATTTCAGAAAAAGACGAAGCAGTGAAGAAAATATAAAGTGGGCGACGGAAGCTTTATGCTGTGTTGTTGACCTAGGCTATGCTGATACTATGATAAAATAGATTTTCTGTACATTCTGCATATGAATGAGGTACAAATATATAAGCAATTACAATAGAGTCGTTGCGTATGGCTCGTATAATTATGTACAAATATTTGGATATCATAAATTGACTTTTGTATGAAGGTAAGTCAATTCTTAATTATTAGAAATAGAATGATCTTGTCTTGACACTTATATGAAACTGGAAGTTGTTAATATAAATGTACTCTAATAACTTCTCTACATAATCCTCACATATGGGTATTTTTTAGATATGAAAAGGATTACCTCTATATATATGAGAAGAAAATCAATTTCCATCTCATTACTAAACCTTTGCAATTCCCAACTATCAAAAGTTTATAAAAACAGTTCAAAATATGAAACAAAATAAATACAATATTGATAAAAAACTAAAAAAATAATAGTCGTAATTAAAAATCCAATTGTAAAATGTAATATTGTAAATGATTTAATAAACTAAGATTTAGTAGTGCAAAAAATTTAGTTAAGATTCAATAATTTATACAACTTTCCTAAAAGATTTAGTTAAATTAAGAATAATTTATTAAAGTAAAATAATAATAATAATAATAATAATAATAATAATAATAATAATAATAATAATAATAATAATAATAATAATAAATTATTAAAAAAATACACAGATTTGTTAAATCGTATTGTACTAATTTAAACTAAATTTAAAATTAGATTTTGGCTTTCACATAAGAGTGGAAATTAATCTGTATTTTTGAATTTTCTGGTTTAGAATTTTGAACTTCAAGAACAAAATTAAATTATGCAATTAGGTAATAAAAATTATAAAACTAAATCATTATTTAAATATCCTAGTTTTTGGTCTTCGAGTTTCTCATTGTCTTTTTCTTATGTGTTTTTGTTTTTTGGTTAAATCCCATTATGCTAATTGAGATTAGATATAAAAGATATGAAAAGTTGAAGAAAATTAAATATAAAAAATTATAGTTCATTTAAATTACAATATCTAAGTTTAGATAATTGTAAAATTATCTCAAATTATATTAACTTACTTATGAGAATAAAAAATAAAAAATCAAAATTTCAATTTCATTTCTATATAAATTTTACATATGAAATTCTAATTCGATTTAATTAAGTAAAATCCGGAAAAAAGAAAAGCATATATGCCAATCCTCATATTTACCGAATTCCCTTTAATTATATTCTACAATTTTTTTTTCATTTTTTAATTAATCTTATCTCAAATTTGTCAAAACAACAAAGGCATAAATTTAACACCTTTTTCTGATTCAATTCTTACAAAGAGATGTGTAAATAGAAATACAACTTATTTGACTCCTGGCAAGATTATCAAATTTTCGTAATAACTATTTATTATATAATTTGAATTTTATACTACAATAATATTGGGTAATGTAGTCGTGTCTTACATGGCATTAATTTACTAGTTCTTGAAAAAAAACCAATCCAAATAGGCCCTTAATCTTAAAAATAACTTGACTTTGTTCGATGGTAAAATTTAGGGAAAAAAAATAAATCCAAAAAAGAAAATGTCTTATAATTATGTATGTAAGATGGGTTCTAGTTTATTGGACCTCACTCACGAGGCCCATTACCATTATTCAGAATCAACTAACGGCCCATAAGTTAATTCCATCTCGGCCTTTATCTATATCTTCTAGTTGTAGAAAGGAAAACGTAACCCTAAATTCTTAATCATAACGGTTTTCGCATCGCAGAGCAGACTTTTGCCGGAGTAGCGAGCTTGGTGACGGCCATGGGTGAGTTTAGTTAATTGATTAATTAACTAAAGTTGGATTTTTAAATTTATTAATTGTAAGTAATTGGAAAATGGATTTGTTAAATGACAGCAAGAATCAAGGTTCATGAGTTGAGGAACAAGTCAAAGACCGAGTTGCTGAGTCAACTCAAGGATCTCAAAGCCGAACTCGCTCTCCTTCGTGTAGCGAAGGTCACTGGCGGTGCGCCTAACAAGCTCTCCAAAATGTGACTTTCCTTCTCTCTCTGTGTGTTTATATATGTGTCTGCGCGCATTTTATATATATATAGCTTCATGTCCATGAATATTGAATTGTATTTGTATCGTTTTTGATCTGTTTATAATCATAATTCAGTTAAAATCTTTTCGTTGCTGCTTCATATACAATAATGGAGCTACAAAAAGTAATATTTTCGGCTTCGGCAATTGATAAAGCCATAGAATTTTGCTTCTTGCTGAATTATGAAGCAAGAGTATGTCCGAAGGGATGGCATTTACCACTTGTGCTTTTTATCTACTTTAGGATGTTCAAAATCAGAGTCTGATGTACCTTTTAGATACCATAATCACAAGAGTCTTAAAAATGTACCTTACAGTTAGGATAAATGTAAACTTAGTCTTAAACAGTTGGAATAAAATGTGGAATGTCTATGTACAAAGAAATGTTGTCGAGTTGACAAAAATACTTGCTTCTTCCAGCAGAAGCAATAGAATTCTGCCCATTAAGGAACTCAAAATTTGAGTTGGCAAGAATCATAAATCACAAGTTATAGTTATGCTGATTGTAGACACATTAGTTTTTGAGTTTTCTCACAAGCTAAAGTTTATAAGTTTTGAATAACTTTTACTTGGTGAAATGAATGATGGAATTAGCAATTGACCTCTAAGTTTCATGAGTAGACGACTATCTTTGGCAATTTATCGAAAATTCATTTCCCACTGTTTTGAAGTGAATAAAAAAAAAAAAAGAGGTCCTTAGAATACAAATTAAATTGACGTGATCAGACAATCATGCTATTAGTTTGTCGTGACCAGAAATGGGCCGAGTACCTTTGCTATGAAATCTTAGGGATAACAATATGTTGTGAAGACCAGGCTAGTTAAGTGCTCGACTTGTTCTTTTTTGGTTGGATAGGTCCTTATTTTTATTGCTTTAATTTTTTTCAGATATTCTAATTTTATTATTCAACTGAACTTCCGGTTATTTTGATCCAGAAAGGTGGTAAGGCTGTCAATTGCACAAGTTTTGACTGTTATTTCACAGAAACAGAAAGCTGCTCTCCGGGAAGCCTATAAGAATAAGAAATACTTGCCCCTTGACCTCCGCCCAAAGAAAACCAGGGCTATTCGAAGGCGTTTGACCAAGCACCAGGTATCTTTCACTCGTGCTCTTTTGCTGGTTAATGCCCAATACTCTTTCCATTACTGGTTTGGATTTCACTATAATGATTCGCCAGCAGGCCACTGTTGGTCTTAAATTTTAAAGGTTTCTGTTGCTCACATGTTCATGCATATTTCCTTGATAATGAAGACTAACCCTTTTGCACCTTTGTTTCATGTCTACAGGTGTCATTAAAAACTGAGCGTCAAAAGAAGAAGGAGATGTATTTCCCCATTCGGAAGTATGCCATTAAAGTTTAGGTTGGGATCTGCCTCATTTGAGATTTTGGTAAACTGCGGTGATACATTATGCCAATATACTAGTGCAGAAATTTTTGTTTCCTGTTAATCTAGTTATGGTTTGATTGAGATTATCACTATTATTCTGTTTGTGGAAGTTCCGTTTACCAATTATTATCCCTGTTACACTGCAAGGCTATGCAATTCCTATGTTATTTTCAGTTTGAGGATCAGCTTGCTCTATGTACTTCTACACATCGGAGTTGCTTAGAATTTTTCAGTATGTGTTTTTGCGATGAATATGCTGGAGTGCTGCTGCTCTTTTTTTTTGGGGGGGGGGGGGTGGTCAAATGGTGATTCATAAAACACCAAACACTAGACCAAAGTCAGCCAATCCCCGCGGGCTGTTGGGCGGAGCACAACAAATCAGTGAGGGGGAGGTGATACAACCAGACCAAGTACATGCAAAGCTCCCAGACAAAGCCTTTTTTGGTACCCAATCTGTAAGTTGGTCGACCTCTTAACAACTTGAAATCTAACCAAGTTGAGTTGATTTTAGTGGTAACTATATGGATATCCTCTATAATATGGTCAAGTTTCCACAATTCTGAGTTGCCATGGGGTTGATTGCCTTGAGCTCAAAATTCAGCATCATTTGCAACGATGATTCTAGAGAATTGAGATTTGATTGAGATTTTTTGTGCGTAGGCATGCGTCACGAATTGCAATAGCCTCTGCATCTATTGTACTTTGGCGTGGTTCCTCATCTTGTAGAAAGTCACAAATCGTTTATTCTCCTCTTTGCTTAGGCCTTTTGGATACGTTGATCGATTCCGCCGTGTGTTTTCCAGCAACAAATTTTGGTTTGGTTTAATATGGTATCTATGCTATTAGATATTTTATTATCTTATTTTGACTTAAAAAAGTTATTTTATTATCTTAGAAAAGATCTTTCGTTACAGAGGACCACATATTAGACGCCATTGCAATAAATTCAACGAATAATCCATTTCGAATGCTTGTTCATTTATATCTTTTTTTTTTTCTTTAAATGGTTTTGCCAGCATGGCAAGTAAGAAGGAGGAGGAGATCGGAGTAAGATTTGATCTTTAAGTAATCTACAGCTATTAAGGGTTTGACCAAAAAAAAGAAGAAAAAACCTACAAAGGGAGACCAAAAATCGATATTAAATTTCTTTACTATATTAAAAAGAAGCATTATGTCATCTTTAGTATTCATCAAAGGATTTGTAAGGCAAAATTATAATTTTATATTTTCTTTATTATTTATTTCTTATTATTCAAAATGACATGATCTCCCTTTTCTACTTCTCCGTTAGTGACACCTTCCACCAAGAGCTAGGAATCAGTCCTTCAGGCTTTGAGATTTTATATTGTTTTGCTATTTGTTTAATTATTTGTGCTAATTCAGATAAATTCGAAAGTATTTATGGAAAGTTGGATAGAAATGAACAGTGAAAAGCTTAAATTCATCTAAATTGCAATTATGCAAGTTCAAGTTAGTCTTAACTCATACTAGTTTACATTAGAATACCCATGTTCAAATATATACTGTATTCCATTGAAAAATTTACACATGAAATTTGAACTTTGATTGCATCGGGCAAAGTTTTCGACCAACGCCTTTCATCCAACCAGACTTTAAACTTACTTTTTTCCACAATCTATTTAATCACATTCCTTAAAATGTCCAAACAACATAGAGGCATGACATGTTTCTGGTCCCAAATTACACTATGCACCCTAATCACTGTACACTAGAAAAGCAACGTGCAACATCTAGCAAGTGAGTTACACGTGCACTTAAGTTCTAACCAAAAAAGTAGATTTCATCTTTATCTGATGTTATCTCGTTCTCTGATCTCTGTCACTCTCGCGCTTCTCTTTCTCTCATCTCTGGCCAAAAAGAAGATCTCATCTTCTCTGTGTTCTCCGTGGCTCAATTCTCCTTTCCCACTCTCTCTCTCTCCCCTCTCTTTTCTTTCTCAACATTATCGTTGGGGTCTCCTTCTGAATGATGCTCGCGTGCACAAAGGAAGCTGTTTTGGGCAATGTCGAGATCAAGCAAAGAAGCTTGGAAATATGGACAATTTTTGCCATTTAGATAGTGAGAAAAGCTGTTGCTTTTTGTTCTCTTTGATGAGATAATCTTCTCCGTTGGTTTTCCCGTTGTGGATCTTCCATGTTTCTGAAGAAGTCCTTGGTACTCTAGCTGGAAGAGGTTGAGGGGCAGGGGTAGTGTTTCTTTTTAATTAGGCATACCAGTGGGGTGTTTGACCGGAGATGGGCGTGACACACGGTAGATTAGAGTTTCAACAAGTGGTGGTCATTTAGTTTTTGTTTTCTTGGTTATGAAAGAAGCAATTTGTATTTGTCTGTTGAAATTTATGGATTTTGTCGGTTGATTTTTGTGAACAGATAATTCATAATTGTGAACATATAATTTGCACGTAAATATATCATAAAAGAATTTGAATATATTATTTACAAGTTGTGGACATTTAAAAAAGATCGTAAACATGTAGCAAAAATGATTGTAAACATGTAGCAAAGGAGTTATCAATATTTATTATAACAAATAAGTTTGTGAATATAAAATGTACTAGTTGTGGACACACAAAATAAAAGTTACAAACGTAAAATGCGAGTCTTGTGAACATAAAGCATAAGTCTTATAAAGCATAAGTCTTGTGAACGTGTGTACTGTTCTTGTGCGCGGACACTGTACGCGAGAAAGGGTGTATAGTGCTCAGGAGGATTATTGTCTATGTGGTGTCCAATATTAGCTCTGGTTCATGGTCTTCAAATTTTAAAAAAAGGACACGCAAATATAGGTACAAATTGTTTAATTCTCAATAAAATTACTTGATTTCTTTTCCATAAATATTTATTTCAGATTGTAACTGCGCTATCATCATCATCATCAAAACATTACTGTGCGTTGTCGCACGACATTAGCCAACTAGAATTCAAGAAAGACCCAAGTAATTGTGCGTTATGCGGGTCAACATATTTTCTTTTTCCTTTTTCTTTCCCCCCGGTTTCCGGGAGGTTACGTCGTTGAAATTAGGCTGAACGAAGGGAAGCAACGCTTTTGACGTTGTCACCTTCCAGCAGAAGACGGTTAACCTCCCTACGTAGATGACATCAAAGTCCGCATGATGTGGAGTGGCCTAAGACCACATTTGATTTTTCTAGCGTGATGATTAGCGAAGGGGAATGTATGTGATGAGTGAGTCCCACATGTCGTCGAAGACTAAAAAGAAGGAATCATCTATAGCACTTCTAGGCACAATGTTTTGCTTGACCAGAAGATGAGTACGTTAGGAGAGTCATTGGGCACGTATTAATCATTTCCAGTTTGAAGTTTCTGAGCATGTGAACTTGAAATCCTTTTTATTCTTTGAGAATAATTGGCTCATCTAGTGACCCAAAAAAAAAAAAATAATAATAATAATAATTGGCTCATCTTGAGTCTTCAAAAATTAGGTAAAGTAATCAAATTAAACTGTGAGATATTGTAATCAAATTTCGTGAATATTCTTTTATTCTAAATATTCTTTTGTGGTTATATTTAACTTACAGTATATATTGCAGTAAGTAGTTGCATTACAAGGTTTGTGGTAGTGGAATATTTGACTTAGTGCGTGTTCGACAATAACTTTTCAAGTAGCAATTAGCTTTTTGACTGGTTAAAACAGTATTTTGCTAAATTATTACTATTCGGTAAACTATCGTTTCAACTAGCTTTTTAGGTCGCTTTTAGCGTTTCAACTACTGCTTCTTAAAAGCTAAAAAATTTAGCGTTTCAGGTAGCTTTTAGCTTTTCATGATTTTTTGGGCAATTCTATCATTTTTGTATTTTTTTATTTTTCTATTCTTTCTCCAATCTCTCTATATTTTTATTTTTTTTTCACAAATATAAACAAGAAATAATATAAAAATGAATTTCAATTTCTATATAATCAATATTACTAAGAGCCCATTAGGATTGGCTTTTTTAAAAGCGCTTTTTTTAACAGCTTTTGAAAATTAGTTGTATTTGAGATTTTTTCAAATTTTTAACTTTTTTGAAAGCCAAATCAAATAGTTATTGTAAATTTAGTATAACTTTTTTAGAAAAAAAATACTTTTTCCTGAAAAAAAACCAATCCAAACTAGCCCTAAAAGCATAAGTTTTATTAGTCCTTTTTTTTTACAAAATAATTTTAAATCTATTAAAATTAATTTTTATAATATTGATACAAATGTTTTACCAAAAAATTAATTATACTTTAATATTAAAATATGCTTACGAAAATAGATATCTAATTATGAAATACATTATCTTATTCCTATAATAGTAATAGTAATTACAATTATCATAATAAGATGATATCAATGTCTTTTTACGTTATTTAACATTCATCAACTAATCTAAGAGCCAATTTATCGAACACATTTTGTTCGATTAACTAGTTAAACAGTTATCCACTAATAACTAAAATACAACAGTTATCAGCTATCCAAATAGTTATCAACTACTCTAACAGCTAAATTTGTCGAACAGGCCTTTAATGTGATTATATGTAAGATAAATTAAAATATAAACTTCTGTTATCAGAAGTAAAATAGTAATTCAAATATTTATTATAAAAGTTTTTTTTTTTTTTTGTGGTAAGAATCAATTAACGGACCCTAAAAAGGGGCGGGGGGTCCCCCTTTTTTCCGTTCACCAACCCAAGGACATATCTTTTTTCTTGGTTACTCACAGAACATGTCAACCAGTCAATTTCTTTGGGGAAAATGTGGCCATTCATGTTGTCGAAGCTTGAAGTCTCTAATCCTTGACCTTAACAAACTCGCTGGATTTCTTGATTATTGAGGACGTCAATTTCATATATATCGGACAAATTAAGACAAGCCGTTATCATGGAAAATGAGAACGAAAAGATATCGTATGATTTGAACAAAAATAGTCAGGGCAGGTGCGGCGTCACTTCCTCCCACGTTGCTTCCCACTCAGACGTGGACTTCTTACATCATTCTCAGATATATTATTATTTATGGAAAAAAAAAACAATTGTAATTTTCAACATAACTAAATAAGATTCTGATTGAGTTAATGCACCTAATACTAATTGATTTTAGAATGAAAATTTGTGTTTATAAACATGGGGTTTTGACTGGATCTTAGTTCATCCTTTCATTTAATTTATATGTGATCGATTATGTCTTATTTCTTCTTTTCTTTGTATATATATATATTTTTTTTTGTATCAGCTATTTTGCTGTCACTTTTGGATGCAAAACTGTTTCTTTAATCATACTTTTATAGGAGGAAGTATTAAAAAAAGCACATCTATCTTACACTAATTCATTTAATACTAATTAATTTTAAAGCTCATAAAATATTGAGTTCCGATCAGCATTTTAAGCTAATTAGAAAAAGGAAAATGAACCCGATCAATATCATTAGGAAATGAAGCTTTATCCAATTGATAATAACGTGTTGAAATTAAGTTGGGTTTAAATTTTTTTAGACAACAAGAAAACAACTGCATCAATCATCCCACGCCAAGCCATCAGCATCCCTAAACTAAATGTTAATAACTGAAAGACCCCATCATATGGCGTGTTACACGGTTGCTGCAGCGGTATCGTCCAGCTGCGCAAACCCCTTTGCCGAATTTTCTTTCAGGTTGCATGGTGAGAGACAATTTTTCCTGAGATATTTGCTTGTCCTCGTTTTTGATTGGTAGCTACATATTTGATGCGTAATTAATTGGTTCAAAATATTTAATTTTATATAACAATAACAGTGAACATAAACTATTTAGACATTAGGGGTGTTCATTTATTAGAGATCCTCAATATTTTTTCTAAACTTTTAGAGTTTGGAGAAATTTGATATGGAGAATGGTCAGTTGGAGAAAAATATTGGATATGGGGAATTTCTTGAGAAAAAATTGGATATCGGATAAAATTTTAAATTTTGGAGATTATCCAATTTATCTAAAATTAAGTAGACCAACTTTTTAAAAGGTCAAATATACGCACTACACACACTCCGCCCATTACAAACACTCCACATTACACACACTACACGCATTAAACACATTATACACACAAAACAAACTGCGCCCCTGGGTCCCTGGCCCCCAAGTCCCATGACAAACACTCCACACACTTCTCACCCATTACAAACACTACACACATTACACATATTTCCCACACTACACGCACTATACACATTTACATGCTACACACATTACACACACTGCGGCCCTCGGCCACGCTGGCCCTTGGGTCCCCGGCGCCCCGGACCCGGTCCCGGTCTCGGCCACGGGTCCCCGGCGCCCCGCACACCGAGCCCGGGTCGAGTCTCGAGTCCTGAGTCAAGTTTCGGGGTGTAGGGGGTCCTGGCCACGGGTCCCCGCCGCCCCGCACACTGAGCCCAGGTTGAGTCCCGAGTCTTGAGTTAAGTTTCAGGGTGTAGGGGGCTGGGGGCCAAGAGCTGGGTCCCGGGCGTCGGGGGCCCGAACCCGAGGACCCAGGCTGCGTCCTTGGTCCCAAGGGCCCACACACCGCCGTCAGTGTCCCGGGGCGCTGGAGGCTCGGGCATGATGCGGGGCGCCAGGGGCCAAGGGCAAGGTCTCGGGGAGTCAAGTCCGGGATTCGGCGTCCCGGGCACCGGAGCTCGGATTTTTGGCTTGACAACCGAACCATGAAAAACTTTTTCCAGAGAAAATATAAACAATTTATTTTTTTTGCAAGTGCGTGTATTTTTAGTGTGTGTTTACCTTTAATATATTTTTTTAAATTGGAGATCTCCATTCCCTAAGGAGTTTTGTCCAATTTCTCCATTATCCAAATTATATTCTCCATTGGGGAATTGTACAAAAATTGGTGAAAATTTTTTCTCTAAAATTATTTTGGGAAAACAGTAATACTCTATTTTAGATCGGAGAATTTCCAATGAACACCGCGATTAGATATTACACAAATTTCATATAGAACTAATTTTAGACGGTGTGTCGCTCCCTCGGAAACACGTTACGTGCTTCTTCCTAAAGCTAAGCATTAATTGTCCAAAGCAATAAAATGGAGGATTGGTTAAGACGCATAACACTAATTTATAGGTTACATTTTTCTTATAGTTTGACATCACTTTTTTTTTTTAATCATCCCTTGACGCCATAACGTGATGTCATTTTCTCTTTGAAATATGGCTAATTAATTGGCTGGATATCAATTTTAGGTATTTTGTCAATTGGTTCGCTGCATGTGAAGTGTAGAATATAATGATCCACACGTGTCTCCTACTCCCACTCACACACGTGTGTCGCCCAAAGAAGAAGAAAAATCAGAAAGATCTAGAAGTCCAAAAATTGGAATTTAAGGGTCAATGTGTTCCTTGTTTCTTAAGTAGATTTATCTTGCTGGAAAATTCTTCAATAATTGATTGTATTCTTATTTTTTGTGCCATTATCAAGCTTGAGAGCTCAAAAGTCTTGCTTCTGAGATTTTCATGGACTTAGAATGGGAAACTCACCAACAAGATGGTTTGATTAATAATCCATTTATACGATCATTCAAAGTCAACTGGATTTTTTTATTCTGCAATTCAAGGGAACATCAGATGAAGCGTCCCCAGATAACCAATAAGAAGTTTTTCTTTTTACGTACTTTTATTATTAATTATTTATTTAGGTGTGACATGTTTTTGATCGTTGAAGTAACTTATCAAAAAAAAAAAATTGTTCTGTTTGAATTAGCAAGAAGCATAATGAAATATACAGGAGAGGAAAAGATAAGCAATAAGTTGTGAAGAATAATTTGTTCTCTTTATTTTTATAAAGTGTGAATCCATTTGAACTAACGGTATCATAAAGTTTAGATATTTTTATAGATTCAATGTAAAATTTGTTAGAAAATTGATACTAACAAGTGTAATTTGAAGGGACAATAAATGTAAAATTAAATTAAGAAAGCAAATAATAAAACTTACAAAACCGAACAGATGCAAAATGGAAATGAAATTGATCGAGTCTTAGATCAAATCCAATCTCCTTAAGGTTTTATTGCCCTGTACTAGTACTAACGACTCAACGGCTCAAACTTCCCATGATAAAACGATCATACTCTTACATTTTTGTAGCACTACAAAAATATAAGAACTGTAAACTAGATAAATGAAGAGATCGCTTTAAAAAAAATGCTTAATTAGACTACTAAAATATATGAGAAGTGTAGAAAGATGGATTATAGAAGAATTAAGAGTATATGGATGAATGACCATACTTTTGGCTTTGCACGTATTTATAGAAGATAAGCATCTCTTCACACAGATGCTATTTTCAGTGATTAGGTGCCAAAGACACCTATTGAGACAAGAGACACATCTATTAAGATAAGACACAACCCTTGACACCTATTGAGACAAGAGACACATCTATTGAGATAAGACACAACCCTTGTGTCTGAACTGCAAAGTATCTATCTCTTGTGAAGAATTGTCTCAGAATGTTGGTGTCTTCTCAAACTATTATTATATTTAATAATAATATTTCACTTAAATTGAATGAATTCCACCTCCAACTTCAATATGAATTTCTCATTCATCTGTCTTTTGTTTTAACCAATTAAATACACAATAATTATCTACTCACAAAAACGAATAATTTGAGATCCATTTTAATACACAAATAACAACAGTCCCCTACATGAATGGAAATTGGTTGGTCAAATGCAAATCTTGTGCAGACACGAGAGAGATCCCAATTTAGAGAGATATTGCATCAAGATAGATGGCTTTGGCTTTGAACCTTCTCTAGTAAGAACTATCGGGTTTACTTGTTAAGTAGTGAACGTGATGTCCTGAACTGTTCAGCTTTTACATAAATCAAGACAATAGAATTGATACATCATCTCTCTAGACATTATCTAGTTCTTATGGTCGTGCTCATTTCGGCCCTAAATCACTCCTGGTTTTTCATGAGTACTCCAGGAAATTCAACCTTAAAAATTCCATAGGAGTGGCCCACTCCTTACTCATATATGTGATTTCTCATAAAGAGTATCATGCAGTACCCCACTTGATTTTTCAAGATATGAGAATAATTAAAAGTATAACTTAACCTAAACTTTTAGAGGCAATACTGACTGCTTGTCATAGGAATGGGAAGGGATTTATCCCCTATAGTGCTCTGGCTTAAGTCACAGTTATACAATTCAGTTTTCCTTTTGAACCTACGTCTTGGGATCTCTAGCCAGCTACGTAGGGTGTCCACTATGGCAACTCATTGGATAAAGGCTTAAAGACCTATTCCCCTTGACAAATTATGCACTTGCTCTTTCCCTAAGGCTTTTACGAGCGGATCCACTATGTTATCTTTTGACCTCACATAGTCAATTGAGATAACTCCATTGGAGAACAATTGCCTTACAATATTATTTTTGCAAAGAATATGTCTAGGCCTACCATTGTATATACTATTTTGTGCCCTTCCAATTGCTGATTAGCTATTGTAATATATATTAATAGCTGTCACAGGTTTAGACTAGTTTGGAATATCTTCTAAGAAATTTAAAAGTCGCTCTGCTTCTTCTCCAACCTTGTTTAAAGTGTGAATTTAAATTCCATAGTGTTAGCTAAATATTCATTATTGATTTTGATGATGAAAATATATATATGCGTTATTTAACTAAATAGCTTCTTGTGAAAATGAGATGTCATCAATATGAAGCTTGGAAAGATATGAAGATGTGCAAAAGGATTATTTGAAGAAGAGAAAAGATGAGAAGGCATAAGGAGGAGAAGAGAAGACATAAGGGGTATTGGATTTATTTTTCTTCTTGCTCTTTTTGTGAAATACCTATATATTGTGTGGACTTGGCTCAAAATATTTTTCTTTGTCATTGGAAAAATTTTCAAGTCTTACATTTTTGAAAATAACATATGCACAAATGTATTTGAATGCACACATTGAGATAAAATAAGTTTTTGGGGTGTTTTTATTTCACAACATGCATTTATTCAAAATAACTTGGAGTTGTGAAAATGCACTTGAATTTGTTTTTCCGCAAAATCTGGCTTTATTTCACATTCTGAAGTGGCCGGACCCCCTAGCCGGTCGACCGACTGACCTGGGTGGTCGCCCGACCTAATCAGAGAGGTGAAGGGAAAAGCCGGACCCCCTAGCCGGTCGACCGGCTAAGGCGTCCGGCCTAGTCAGAGAAGGAGAAGGGCAAGCCGGACGACCAAGCCGGTCGACCGGTGAGCGAGTAATAAATGCACTAGCCATTTATTACCGTTCTAGCTGAAAATCTTCATCCTTCTTCACCTACCAAATCCCTAACCCCCAAATCCCTTTAAATACTCATTCAAATACACTTTCTAAACATTAATTGAAGTGTGCAAAAGTGTTTATCATCATTCAACCCATCTTTGAGCCATTCTTGCAATATATTTGAGCTTTCAAGAGCTTGTTCTTTCTCTTTTTGAGGAAGATTTCAGATTCAATCTCTTTTCAATCTTGAGTATATACACACTTTGAGAGCTTTAATCATTGTGAGATATATCCATTTAAGCTTGTAAAGTGTGAGGAAATCCTATAGAGAGAATCTCTTGGGTTCTTTGAAGTAAGACTTCAAAGAGGTTGTAAAAAACTTGGTTTGTGCTTCACCAAGTTTTGAAGAAGCATTTTAGTGGAGAGCTTTGAAGTCCTAAGGGGAGATTCCTTGGGCGGTGGACGTAGGCTAGGCCGAACCACCTTAAAATCGTTTGTCTCTCTTCTCCTTGCATCTCTATTTTTATTGTTCTTACCTTGCTTATCTTGTGTTTGATATACTGCTTGTTAGAAGTTGTAAATTTTCTGAAAATTTTAAAAAATGAAAATTAGTATTAATATCTTAATTCACCCCCCCTCTTAAGATATTTGCACCCACACATAGTAGATTTGGAAATACGTGTCTGTTTAGAAGATTTTTAGGAAACAACTGCATCTCTCAAAGTAAAAATATATCCACTAATGGATTTTGGATCATAAGTATTTGATATCCAATTTGTATCACTATATCCTTCAAGTAAAGGTGGATGTCTAGTATAGTGCAGCCCACTGTTCATAGTATATCTTAAAAATCTTAGAACTTTGGTTAAAGCTACCCAATGGTCTATTTCTGGGTTGTTAGTAAATCTACTCAATTTACTAACTATATATGCTATGCCAGGTCATGTACAATTCATAACATACATTAGATTCCCACTAATATAATAAGGTTGAGATAAAATGAGCCCTTCAGATATTTTGGTAATTTTAATACCCAATATAACATTTGCTACACCTAACCCTTTCATATCAAACTTGCTGGTCAACATTCTCTTGGTAGCCTTAATAATATTGCTATGCTCCCGATGATGAGGGTATAATCCACGTAAAGTAATGTTCCCTTGAGGGTGTAAGCCCTAAAAGGTCCCGCAAGCCTATAGATCGTGCAATATAGGGGTACTAATGAGGATGTCAAACCACAGGGAGACGACTGTTGTGATGTGTATCTTATGCTTGGTGTCTTAGAAAATGCTGAAAAGAAAACCTAGACTAAACATATTTTTTGGTGTTTTGGATTATTGGGAGCTAAGAGGGAAATGAAAAGACTACACTATGGAAACTAGAAAGGAAAAGTAAGAATTAAGCTAATCTAGAAGGATTAAACCTATGGGAAGATGATAGGGTGACCTCCACTTGGGAACGAGTGACTCTTTAAATCAATGCTATAGGATTCGAGATATTGGCTTACTAAATATGACTTCTAATACTAAGCAACTAACTAGCATTCTAATTAAACCCTAGGACTTGGTGCGGGTCGTCCCTAAGCGTTCACACTTAGAGCTACAGCATGGTCTTTATGTACTTAAGGCTATATGAGGGACTACAGAGTTACTTAGGTGTCCTAGAACGATCCCACTCTAGTTCCAAAACCATTAACTGGATTTAAAGCTAAGACCTAGGGCTCCTAGGGTCAACTAAGCCTTTCTGGACTCCTATTAGCTAGATTTAAAGCTAAAAGGGACTCGATCTAGACTAGTCCTTACTCATGCACCGTCATTCTAGGGACACTAAAGCGGATTGGTATTTAATAATCCTACATATTCTAAGGCAAGGTGTTGTGAAAATGACGTCCTATCCATGATACAAACACAAGCAAGTTTGATTTATGCCATTGGAAACATTTAAGCATCAATATGTAGCAATAGTTGAGCACGTATTCACTATATGGCATGTTAACATTTAGACATGAACCTAACTAACCCACTTCATATTATCCTCAAACACACATATAGACATGCATATTCAAAAGGTTAGAAGTGTTCTATAGCAAATATAACTCAAATTTATATACATACCACTCATTTAGGCATTAAATTAAACACATGGACATGAATTGAATAAAAGCCATTCATATTAAGAATAAAGTATGTATATATATATATATATAATATATATATATATATATATATATATATATATATATATATAAGCCAATCCAATTCCATAACAAAGAATACAAAAATTATCCCATTACACAAGTTTAGGCACCCTAAATCATCTATTCAAGCATGAAATAGATAACAATGAAAGAGGTTATAGAAATCTCCCCTTCCATCCTTGCTTGTTTCTTTACAAACTTGAGTAAATCTTCTCCAAAAGATGTTTGAATCCACCAAAAATAAACTAAATTCTAGGTGGGTGGGTGTGTTAGTGTGTGTATTAAGGTGGGTGGAAGTAAGGTTTTGTGTGTAAGAAGTGGATTTGTGAATGAGAGGTGAAAAAGGGAAAAGAATATACTAAAAATGGGCTAAAAAAAAGGCTTTTATAGTGCAGCAATCGCGTCCAATCGGGGGCCTTAGTTGGTCGACCGGCTGAAAGGGTTTAGCTTGGCTGATTTTCTCGTATTGCGTCCGTTTCGTCCTGTTGCCCTTTTCTTCAGCCAACTGTCTCCAAACACTTCTTTTATGCTTCTTTTAAGACGCGAACACGTCAAGCTTGACTCCAACGTCAATTTTCCATCAATTCAAGTCTCGAACTTTTGACCTAACTTCACCAAACATGAGAAATAAGCATGTATTAGTGTGGCGTTTGTCTTTAAACTTAACTATGTACATTTGCTTACGCTTAAGCCTAACTCTAGTATATGTCCTATACTGATGCATCTTTTAAATCTCAAAACACCTCTTAAATATAGATAAATAATAATGCAAACACACACAAAAACACAACAAATCAAAAGGCGAACAATGACATATTCTTTTTCAGTGCCTTTCACATAGACACATTTATCACACTCATTGATTTTAAAGTCATTAGAAATCATAGCTCGATCAAACTTTTCATGCCATTACTTTGGAGCTTGTTTTAAACCATATAAAGATTTAACAAGTTTGCACGCCTTCTTTTCTTGTCCAGGAACCACAAAACCCTCTGGTTGTTTCATATAGATTTCTTCATTTAAATCCCTATTTAAGAAGGCTGTTTTAACATCCATTGATGTATCTCCAACTTGCTTATAGCTACAAAGGTTATTAACGTTCTTATGGATGTTATTCTAGTCATTGGTGAAAAAGTATCAAAGTAATCAAGACCTTCCTTTTGCTTGTATCCTTTGACTACAAGCCTTGCCTTGTACTTATCGATTGATCTATCTGCTTTCATCTTTCTCTTGAAAATCCATTTGTAACTTAATGGTTTACTACTAGGAAGAAGATCCACCAGTTCACAAGTATGATTTTGCACGATGGATTCAATTTTACTGTTTATGGCATTTTTCCAATATGGTGCTTCAGGAGACAGCGTTGCTTCCTTGAAAGCATAAGGCCCATATTCCAATAGATAAGTTACAAAATCAGGCCCAAAAGATTTAGATGTTCTAACTCTCTTGCTTTGTCTTGGTTCGTCTTCATTTATAGACTCTTGGTTTGTCTTTTCTTCATGATAACTCTCACGAGTTCTTTTTAATGAACTCTTATCTTGTGTACTTTTCCAAGGAAAGATATTTTTGGAAAAAAAAAACATTCCTTAATTCTATAATTGTATTGACATGAATCTCATCAATTTCAGATTTGTACACAAGGAATCGATATGTTGAACTATTATTTGCATACCCAATGAAGATGCAATTAACAGTCTTTGGTCTAATCTTAACCATTTTTAGAGCTAGAACTATGACTTTTGCAAGACATCTCCATACTTTGAGGTATTGGAAAAAAGGTAGTCCCCCTTTCTATAACTCATAAGGTGTCTTACTTAATTTCTTATGGGTAGTTTATTAAGTATATGATTTGCAATTAAAATAGCCTTGCCCTTACAAGTTTTGAGGTAACCCTGCATCTATCAACAGAACATTCATCATCTCTTTCATAGTTTTATTTTTTCGTTCAGCAATCCCATTTTGTCGAGGTGAGTAAGGAGCTGTTGTTTGATAAATTATTCCATGTTCAGCATAGTATTTCTCAAAAGGAAATGCATATTCTCCGTCTCTATCATTTCTAAAATCTTTTTGCTTAGTTGATTTTCTACTTCACTTTTGTATTGTTTAAATACTTCCAAAGCTTCATCTTTGCGTCGTAGTAGATAAACATAATAAAATCTTGTGCAATCATCTATAAAAGTAATAAAATACTCTTTACCACCTCTTGTTTGCACAAATTTTAAGTCACAAATATCACTGTGAATTAATTTTAAAGGTTTTGAACTTTTTTCTATTGATTTAAAAGAAGTTCTAGTTAATTTTGATTCAACACATACTTCACATTTATCATGTGAATAGAAATCAATATTAGGCAATAAGCCTAATTTTACCAATTTACTTAATGAATCAAAATTTGTATGGTGTAATCTACTATGCCATAATTCAGGAGACACAAACAAGTAAGCAGAAGAATTATTAGTATTAATGTTAACAGTTCAATCAGTTAGTACAACCTCGGGTACAATAGTCATTACATTTAGTCTAAAAAGACCATCACATAAGAACACTTTTCCCACATACATCCCATTTTTTGTGAGTACAAATTCGTTAGATTCAAACACTAGTTGAAGTCATTCTTGCTCAACAATGATCTAGAGACTAGATTCTTTCGAATGTCTGGCATATGCAATACGTTGTTGAGACTTAATTCTCTCCCCAAAGTCATTTTTAGAACCACTTTTCCTGTTTCTTGCACCTTTGATGTGGACGAGTTTTCGATGAACAATGTTTCTTCACTAATTGCAGGTTGATATGTGGTAAACATCTCTCTCTCAGAACATACATGTTGGGCAGCTCCAATGTCCACCCACCATGGCTTGGGATTCCTCACTAGGTTGACTTCTAATACCACTGTAGATAGGTTCATGTGAGACACCTCATCAACCAAGTTGTCCATTTTAGTCACGTTGGCTTGAGATGTTTTATCTTTCTTAGCATTGCTTTGAATTTTACGATGCCTACAATCCTTAGCCTGATGTCTTGCCTTGTTGCAAACAAAACAACAGCCATCGAACTTCTTTTTCTTATTCTTGCCACCATCGTGAACTGCCAAGGATGCTTTCTCTTTTTGTTGTTGGACCTACCTTGTTCCATAATGTTGGCCTTAGACTCCATGGAACAATTTCCAGCCTATCTCTCAGAGATACAATTGTCTTCTTCTATTCTTAATCTCACAATCAAGTCATCGAGCTTCATTCCTTTACGCTTTTGCCTTAAATAATTTTTGAAATCTTTCCAAGCAAGGGATAATTTTTCCACCAGTGCAGGCACTTGGAAAGATTCACCAAGCTTCATACCTTCAGCATGAATTTCGTGTAGAATTAATTGAAATTCTTGGAAGACTCATAACTATTTTGGAATCTACCATTTTAAAGTCAAAATTTTTTAACAACGAATTTCTTCATACTAGCATCCTCAATCTTATATTTCTTGTCCAAAGATTCCCATAGCATTTTAGCATTTTGATTGGACTGTATACATTGTACAGAGAATTGTCCAACCTATTAAGGATATAATTCTTGCACAGAAAATTCGAGTGTTTCTATGCATCTACAGCAGCAACAATTTGCCTATTAGGATTATCACCCAATTCTAGTAGATCCTTGTGCAAAAATCATGCCAAATTTAAGGTGGTTAAATAAAACAACATTTTTTGTTGCCACCTTTTGAAATCATTCCTATTAAAACTTTTAGGTTTTTCACCGTATCTAATGGGAGTAGGAGTTGGTTCCACTAATGGTAGTATCCTTAAAGGCTTAGTAGCATTTCTTGGGAATGTGTTATTTCTGGATCTATCTTATCTAATATCAGGAACATAGTATTATCAGTTGACATTTTTCCTATCACAAACAGAAAATTATATGATTATAAATTGATATTCCTCAAATTTAAAGATAATAATTCCTTTAAGGAATTAAAGTTACAACTTGACAGAATTTTAATATAATTTTAAATTAAAAATAAACCATAATTTAATAAAATTTAAGTTATAAATCAATTGTCAAGATAGTAATAAAAAGAGAGACAAAAATAACTTGAATTTAAAATAATAAATCTCAGATCAAATTTAAACAACTAGAGATATTTGTCTTTACTTAAAAACTCAAAAAAAAAGAAAAGAAACTAACATTTCAGTAATATATATATATATATATATATATATATATATAAAAGCAGGATTTTTTTTTTTTTTAACAAACTATCCGACACAACGTTTGAAACTTTATAGGCAATAAGAAGTCCAGCTACATACACTTTTGACGAAA
Organism: Cordia subcordata; assembly: GCA_028554755.1. Lineage (NCBI taxonomy): Eukaryota > Viridiplantae > Streptophyta > Magnoliopsida > Boraginales > Cordiaceae > Cordia > Cordia subcordata. The sequence continues at coordinate 25,496,638 of JAPTOF010000003.1, read as the reverse complement.
GATGTATGTACAGAAATAACAAAGAAAATTCAGAATTTTTTTTTTCAGATAAAGATATATCAGAAAGCTACAAGAATATTTTCCTTTTTAAATGTCGCAGAGACTCAAAACTGTAAGGAATTTAACGAAACACCCAAGAAATTCCAAACTTACAGAGACAGATTTTTTTAAAAAAAATAAAAAAATTAATAAATAAGGACATACTTTGCAACTATCAGAATGCTAAAGGGACTCTTCAGAAAATTCTAAAAACTCTCACAAAGAAACGACTAAAAGATACAAAATAGGAATACCTTTTTTTTTTTTTGCCCTTTTAGCAGATAAAGATCATGCATATGCACAAAGATTCTAAATTACCTTCAAGAGGTCATGCATATGCGCAAAAATTATAAGGGCATATTGGGCAAATTTAGCTGTTAGAGTAGCTGATAGCTATTTAGATAGTTGACAGCTATTGTATTTTAGCTATTAGGGGATAACTGTTTAACTAGTTGAACGTGTTCAGTAGAATTAGCTGGTAGATTAGCTGATTAATGTAAAATGACATAAAAGGATATTGATATCATGTTGTTGTTGTTATTATTATCATTATTATAATTATTATTACTATTATGGGAATAAGTTCACATATTTCATAATTAAATATTTATTTTTATAATCATATTTTAATATTAAAGTATAACTAATTTTTTGATAAAACATTTGTGTCAATATTACAAAAATTAATTTTAATAGATTCAAAATTATTTTGTAAAAAAAATTACTAATAAAACTTACGCTTTTAGTAATGTTGATTATATAGAAATTGAAATCCATTTTTATATTATTTCTTATTTATATTTGTGAAAGAAAAGGTAAAAATATAAAGAGAGACTGGAGAAAGAACAAAAAAATCAAAAACATGCAAAAAGGGTAGAATTGTCTAAAAAAACATGAAAAGCTAAAAGTTACCTGAAAAGCTAAAATTTTTAGCTTTTGAGAAATGCTAGTTGAAACGCTAAAAGCTATTTAAAAAGCTACTTGAAACGCTAGTTTACCGAACAGTAATAATTTAGCAAAATAGTGTATTGACTTGTTAAAACGCTAAACGCTATTTTGAAAAACTGTTACCGAACACATACTAAATGACCTTCAAAAGTCTAGATTCTATTACTTATACGTACAAAAATAAACAACGGAGCCTGATAACAATAATAACACTTACAAGAAATATATTTTACAAAATACACTATATCAGAAAAGAATAAAACTTAAAGACTATTAGAAAATCGATACTGACAAGTGTAATTTGAAAGGGACAATAAATGCAAAATTAAATTAAGAAAGCAAATAATAAAACTTACAAAACCAAATAGATGTAAAATGCAAATGAAATTGATCGAGTCTTGGATCAAATCCTATCTCTTTCAGGTTTTATTGCCTCGCACTAGTGTTGACAGCTTAACAGATTAAACCTCCTAGGATAAAACAATCACATTCTTACTTTTTGTAGCATTACAAAAACGTCATAACTATGAACTAGATAAATATAGAGATCTTTGTCCAAAAAAAAAAAACCCTTAACTAGACTGCTAAAATATATGAGAAGTGTAGAAAGATGGAATGCAAAAGAATTAGCATGCAAATGAATTACCAGACTTCTGACTTTGCATATATTTATAAAAGACAAGCATATCTTCAAACAAAATGTATTGAGATAAGAGACATATCTATTGAGATAAGACACAACTCTTGTGTCTGAACATCAAAGTGTGTATTTTTGTCAAGAATTGTCAAAGAAGGTTGGAGTCTTTTCAATAATAATATTATTTTACTTACATTAATTGAATTCCACCTCCAACTTCGAATATGAATTTCTCATTCATCTGTCATTTACTTTAATCAATTAAATACACAATAATTATCTATCCACAAAGACGAATAATTTGAGATCTATCTTAATACACAAATGATAACACAATTAATGTGGTATGAAGTGTTACGATCTTCCTACTTTAGTATGCGTGCATTGGTGGCTTGCTTTGATACGATTGGTGATGACTAGCGACAATGCAACTCGTACACCTATTATGTTACCACGCATAATGATGTGAGTAAAGTTGGCTGCCAATATGTAAATTTTAATCAATTGATATAAAATATTTAAACTCGTGATGGCAATGATAAAAACCAAATTATTATAAATTAAACGCACATCCTTTATATAGAAACAATGCAAAAACAACGCGATAATCTAAAAGACAGCATGAACAAACTCTCAGTAAGTAATTATTGCAGAACATCCAGGTTCAAGAGTGGCTTGAGCCAGAATTAATTGGCTCAGAGTGCTCATTCTCGATTTCCAGAAGGCAGACTTCTGGATACACACACAATTGATATCAACCATATATCTAACGCCATTAGTCAGCAGTCTACCCTCACTAGTAAACATCAAGAGAATTATGCAAGCCTTGCAATCAAGTATATAACAAAGTCTCAGTCAATGAAGCCACTTTATGGTCCCAGAAAAATCCAAGTCAATTCTCCTGAAATTGAAACCGAGCATTTATTCTCTCTATTTAAAATGCAATCTTTAAGCTAACAATTCAACCAAACTCTCTCCAAAAACAATAACAAGAAAAGGGTGTGTCTGGTTTCAATTCTTGGAGTCTATTCTGAATCAAGTTAACAAGGCACAATGGCCATAACTGAAACAACACCAAGGAAAAGATTGTCAAGTTTCCTTTCTTTCTCAAAAGCCCCCTCTTCAATCTCTTCGTTTTCGAGCCATTTGCCTCCTCCAACTCCTCTGCTTAAATTTTCTGAATCAATGATGGAAGAAAATATCGAAATAGCGGAGATTATGATCACAAAATGGGGTACTAGTAATTCATCCTTTGATAAATTCGACTCACTCCTTCGACAGAACCGGAGAGAAGCCAAGGAATTCATAAAGTGTGTCAAGGGGTTGCGCAGAGCCATGGACTATCTGGTTGCAGAGCATTCAACTTCCAGCAAGCTCGTGCAAGCTCAGCACCTGATGCAAACCGCCATGCGACGACTCCAGCTAGAATTCTATCTGATGTTGTCTGCAAACAACGAGCATTTGAAGCCCGAATCTGTTTCCAGCCGTTCCTCGTGCCTATCAAGAAGGTCACAGTCCATCGACTCGGAGAACGAAGCCGAAAATGGAACCGATGATGAGATTCAGATGGTTGGCGAAGCAATCTCTGACATTGAGCAACTCACGTTGCTAGCCATGTCTGACCTGAGGCTAATTGCTGAATCCATGATCAGCTCTGGTTACAGCAAGGAGTGTGTAAAAATATACATAATTATCAGGAAGTCAACTGTAGATGAAAGTCTATACCGCCTGGGGATTGAACAATACAGCTCTCAGCTCAACAGGATGACTTCAGATGCTCTTGAACCTCACATCAAGAACTGGCTGAAAGCAGTAAATATCGCGGTAAAGACGCTTTTCTATGGTGAAAGGTTCCTCTGTGACCACGTGTTTTCCATCTCCCAGACAATCAGAGAAACTTGTTTCGCCGGGATAGCAAAAGACGGAGCAATCGCACTCTTTAGATTCCCAGAACTCGTGGCGAGAAGTAAGAGATCACCCGATAAAGTTTTCTGGCTACTGGACTTGTACGAGGCAATCCAAGAACTCTGGCCTGATATTGAATCAATCTTCTCATACGAATCTGTCTCAGCTGTCAAATTGCAAGCACTCTCCTCTCTGCAGAAGCTTGGAAACTCTGTCCAGCTTACTCTCTCTGAATTTGAGACAACAATTCAGAAGGACTCATCAAAGGCGCCAGTTCTTGGTGGAATTCATCCATTAACAAATCGCGTGCTAGATTACACGTCTTCACTAGCCAACTACAGCGAAACGCTCTCCCGAATCGCCACTGATTCAAGCCCTCCAGAGAAGTTTCCATTGCCAGAGTCTTATTTCCAGGTTCCAAACTCTGCCATCTCTGTCCGGCTCGCCTGGATCATCCTTGTCCTCCTGTGCAAACTCGACAGGAAAGCAGAATTCTATAACGACGTCGCCTTGTCCTATCTCTTCCTGGCTAACAATCTCCAGTTTATCTTGGAAAATGTCCGCGCAACGGCTCTGAAGCATCTCCTTGGCGGCGACTGGGTAGCCAAGCTTGACAGAAAGGTGAAATCATATTCGGCAAACTATGAAAGAATGGCTTGGACAAAGGTGCTATCATGTCTGCTGAACAATTCACTTGCAGAGATCTCACCTGAAACTGTGAAGATGCATTTCAAGAAATTCAGTGCCGCTTTTGAAGAGGCGTATCGAAAACAGATGTCTTGGGTGGTTCCAGATGGCAAACTCCGAGATGAGATCAAATATTCCATCGCGAGAAAACTTGTACCAGCGTATCAGGAGTTCTTTGACAAGCATTTTTCGACGTTGAGTGGGGAAAAGGACTTAGAAGTGTTGGTGAGGTTTTCACCTGATAATTTGGGAAATTACTTGTCTGATTTGTTCCATGGAAGTCCTGTTTCTTGGAGCTCCTCAGCATCAGCCTCTCGTGCACGGCGATGCCTTCTGTAATGTTATGGATTAAGTCGTTACTCTTCTCCTAACGTGTAATGAAACTAAGAATATTTTGGTTATTAATATGTTTTCTTATCTTAGGGCTTGTTCGGCACAATTACTAGATTAGGTAGCAAATAACTATTTAAATAGTGAATAGTAAATTGAGTAGTGGATAGTTGTTATGTTTTAGCGGTTAGCGAATAACTGTAGCGGATGCAGATAGCAAATAACTGTTTCACTAGCGGATTATTTTAAATGTGTTCAATAAACTGGCTATTAGGGTACCTGTCTAATGCAAAATAACAAAAAAAGACATCAATATCAGGTTATTATTGTTATGATGATGATGATAATAATAAATTATTATTATTATTACTATTACTATTATTATTATTATTATTATTATTATTATTATTATTATTATTATTATTATTATTAAGATAATTTATTTTATAATTAAATATATTTTTCTTAAAATAATATTTTATTAATAAAACATAATAAACTTACTTTTTTTAAAATTAATTTTATTAATATTATAATCAAATATTTTTTATTATAGAAATATTTTAATTGATTGAAAATTTATATTTTCAAAAAAATAATGAATGGACAAATAAGACCTATACTTTTCAATATATTTTGATATGGATAGAATTTTAAATTAATTTTTGTGTTATTTTGTATTTATATTCATGAAAGAAAATGTAAAAATGTAAACAAAATCAGATAGAGGGTACAATTACCAAAAAGATGTTAAAGAGAGGGTAGTATTGCCAAAAAAAAGTGAAAACTAAACTCTACTTTGAAAAGTTAATAATATTATTTTTTCACAAACACTATTTAGAATAAAAACACTACTTAAATCACTATTTTATCGAACAACCAAAATAAGAGGCAGTAGTATTTTGACTTAGTCAAAACATTAAACACTACTTAAAATACTATTGCCGAACAAGGCCTTCTAGTATTAAATTAGGTAATAATTTAGGTTAGGTAATTAGTCAAGTTAGTTTCCTTATTGTTCTAGTTTTCTTAGAATTCTATTTAGCTCATTAGTCTATTTTTTAGTCTTAGTATCTAGTCTTGCTTACAAGTTATCAAGCTTATAAATTGGCTTTTCTATTATATTTACAACATATCAGAGAATTAACAATATAGTCTTTATGAGTATTTCTATTCTAGAGCTGCCATTGGTGGCAGCTCTAACCACCTTCAATCTTTTCATATTTCTCCCCTCTATTCTTTTTTTTTTTTAATTTCCACATAGTATTAGAGTTACCATTCTGATAACCGTTATTGTTATCTTGTTGTTCCCACCACAATTCTGTTGCAGCCTTATTTAGGCATTTCGATTTCAGTTCTTAGTTTGCTGGTTTTTTTTGCTTTAGCTAGTTTGATCTTTCGATTATCGATTCTTGGAACTGCAATTTATGCATTTACTGACTTCTCAAGATACTTTTTTTTTTTTTCTAATTCTTTAAAAAGGAAGAGCATGTTAATTAGTACGTGAACTAATTAACAACGAGAAGACCAGCAGCGTGCAGTTCAAGTGTGCGGTCCTCACAAGTCACACCTCAGTAAGTCAACGTAGAAATTAAATTAATGTACTTGGAAGTAATTTCCACCAATTGCTTTCTTTTCATTTGGCCCACAAACACGAGGCTACTCCCATTATTAAAGAGTTTGGGTACCTAAGTTTGGACTGTCCAAAAAAAGCATTTTGGATGACCACCTTGTTAATTGACATTTCCTATAGGCTGGGCCCATCTTCACACTTGGCCCAAAAACGCCAGCTACTCACATTTTTTGCGAAAGTTAAGTCCCCAAAGAGGCCGGATCAACGGCCCAAAAAGGATTAGTAAAATGTCTCCATGGAAGTGTGTCGGAGGTCGAGGATGTTTCTTTTTCCTATTTTATATGATTTATATAATTATATAGTTAAATGCTAATTAATTTAATTGAGAAAAATTTACTTTGTTATTTATATATAATGAAAATACTAAAACTCATAAGATTAGTTAACTCTTTTCATTTGTTAATCACAAAAAATTAAAATTAATTGTTAAAAAGAACATAAAAAATAGAAGAAGTGTGTGACACCCCATCCAAGTGTTAAATTAAAAAAATAAAGAACCAATTACATGATACACCAATTTAGGAGATATATACATACATACATACATACATATATATATATATATATATATATATATATATATATATATATATATATATATATATATACTAGCCTAACACCCGTGCTATGCATGGGTTACGAAATATATGATTGGTTTTTTTAAAAAAAAATATTTTATATTACTAAACATTACAATCAATTGTATTTTATCATATATAATACTAATTTTTTTATAGTAAAACAAATCAATTAAAATAGGTCAAGATTTGATAAGAACAAAATTAATAAGTTACCATAGATATATACAATCAATTCAGATTGCATGTCATAATTTTCTATATTAATATGTAAATATTAAAATAAATTATTAAATCAATATAAATCTCACTAAATAAGACAATTTTGAATAAATTTGAATATAAATCTTGACTGTTAGTTGAGGTGCAATTAGAGTTTTGATACTTTAATAACTTTAGATTGAGACTTGAAAATATGACTACATAACAGAGGATTATATTTGTGCGACACTTATCATTATATTTGTGCAATATTTGTCAGTATTATATTAAATTGGATTCTTCTATATAATATAGTAAAGATATGTATACATACATATATATATATATATGTATGTATATACATACACATATATATATATATATATACACATACACACACATAATTGTGTGAACCATAATTTTAGTCCTGCGAATCCACATGTGATATTCCATCTTATATTATTAATCCTATACTGCCTGATGGATGATATTCTAATTAAGGTATAATATAGTTCATTAATTTTATAACTAACCACATGTAAGCTGACGACCAACATAAATGTCAAGGCTCAACAGTCTCCTCATGATGATGAAGTTTGTAGAGGCACATGTAACACGTACCTATCAAACATGCACTTGCACGCGTGCACATGTAACACATACCTATCAAACATGCACTTGCACGCTTAGAGTAATTATAGCAGAAGGTTAAGTTTGGTAGGTCGATCTTAGCGACCATCCCCACTATTAATGTTCAGCCACTTTTTAAGTGATTTATTTTCTTCTTCTTCTTCTTCTTTTTTTTTCAAAAAGAAAAAAGAAATAAAAATGAGGCAGAATTGAAGTTAAGGAAAGATCATTTTAGAAGATAAGACTCATCCTGTATCATTCCCCTTATCTTCTTGATTTCTTCTGGTGAATTCTGTAAAAAATGAACTCTTAATAAAAGGATTAGTTTTTCTGTAAATGTGTGACTTATGGATATTCGAATGTCTAAACATCTTCTTGCATTCCTCAATAGAGTGCCAGTCTATAACAGTGCCCTTGGTCAATTATGTAAGGAGTACTTGTGGAAAGTGATTTATTTTCTGCCTGCTACCTCCTGTGAAATTTATGGAGTCTGTTTCCAGCTGCTGCGTATCATCTGTGTTTTTTTTTTTTTTTCTTCCCCAGAGTTCGATGGTTCATGCAATGTCGAAAAGAGGGATGATACCTGTCAGCAGACCGAAAGTCAACTGCTTTGATGGTCAAAATATGGTGCACAACCCCATGATCGACTTAGTCAACTGATAGATGAATAAGCATTTGGAGCTTGAAAGAATTTCTTTTTTCTCCCCCCCCCCCCTTCGATTTTGAATTAGTGATGACTTTTCTTAGAATGAAATCTAATAAACCTTGTATATATAACTAAATCAAGACACATTTTTTTAAGAGTCATATGTCTTAAGAATTGAATTTTATTGTAAATTTGAAGGATTTTTTTATCGTAAAAATCATATATAAATAATACACCAAACGTATTGTGAAACATTTTGCACCATATGCTTTCCTCACTGGAAAGAACGGTAAAAATTCCTACCCAACGTACGGCATTAATCATATTTCCTAAGATTTGCATAATGAAGAAGCTAAGAATTAAGAAGGCTTAAGGAGAGATTTTTTCCGTCTCATGATATTTCATTAATAAGAAATACAATTTATTATTTGTTGCTTATTGCTGCTTGATATATATAGTAAGATCGGGCTACAGAAATCAAGTTAGATGGGAACTTTCGATGAAGCATGAAACAAACATGCCGGACCATAGGGAACTTTACTGCTGCACGCAGCTTTTAAGTTATGCTAATATTAGTTCAGCCTATATAATTAAGTTTGCTAATGCACGACCCATCAATTAGGCCATAAATGCGAAATTGAATTCGCAGTTTGTCTAATCCTGTCGATCATTAGTTACTGTACGTTCCACATGGGGTTACTGGTGGTGGGGTTGGTTTTTTTTTTTATGGAGATAATAGTAATGGACAAACTGATGAGCTAAAATAATGATCACCAAACTGATTGACACAAATTCATCTCACCCTAAAGTTTCAACACATTTACATTAGGTAGGTAGTGTGTGTAGGCAAAATCCTTTCATATTTTCTTTTAATTTTTATCAAAAACTTCTTTGTTTATGTCATTTTAATGTCGTTGTGCAACAAATTTACTTATGATTATGATGTAATAATATTTGGTTTGGGCATCACAAGATCAGGCAGCCATCAAACATTCTCAAGGTTTAAGAAGGTTGCTAACTAGCTAGCTCTTTAATATGTGCTATAAGAGCAAAAGAATTAAGAGTCATACTGTTACCATCTAAAGCCCTTAGATAATGCAGAAACATTAGTACCTCGCAAAAAGAAAAAAAAAATGTAGAAACATTAGAGGCTGGCGTTGAGCTGGTTGAGTTTATGGAATGCAACTTGCTAGTTGATTGCAAAATGAGAACCCTCCATACTAAACGGTTGGCCTCAGCATGTAACATGTACTAGATGTTGCATCAGTTTGAATATATAAAGCAGATCCATATCTATATAATTTTATATTGCATGGCCCATTAAAATTGGTTTTCCTTTACGTACGGGTTAGCTTAACGGTGTATTCATTGACGAGTAGATAAGGACTTGATTGCTTCTTAAATTCAATTTAAATAAAATAGAAAGTTAATGTAATTGAAGTCAATTTCGTCAAATCTTCCATTAATTTGATTAACTAGCCTGAGCTCTGCTTTCTCTAGAAAAAAATCACGTACAAGTCTTATAAGAGTTTAAAGAACTTCCTGAAGAGATTTTCTTTTCAGGCACGAGAAAACCCATCTAGTGTAGCTTGATCATGGACATTCAGTGGAGTCTAATCACCAATTTATAAATTTTTAATGCAGCAACTCTCTGCAAACCAACTACACTAGGCAAAATAGGACACTCAACCTTGTAGTAATTTCTGCGGCTTAAATATGATAATTAGCAGTGCCCTTCCATGTGAGGAGCCTGACTATGGACATTTAGTGAGGTCTAATCACCAACTTGTAAATTTTGATATAGTAACTCTAGCAAAAATCACTTAAAGATATGAGACTCGACCTTGTAACGGTTTGCGTCGCTCAAAAATCTAATCACGAGTGGTGTTATTCCCACACTCTTATCATGGAACTAATACCCCGACAATTTTTGAAGAAGATATCTTTCTAAAGAATAAATTGTAAGATAATTTTGGTCATAAGAAACCAAGAAGTTGGCATCACTCAATTTCCATGCAGAAAGCGGTTGTTACCTAATTAATGTGACACAGAAGATACTGTATGGAAAGAGGAACTCGAAGACACGCATTCTCTTTCCTCTAAATTTGTATATTTAGGCATGCAGAGAGAGTCCTCAAAGCCCCATCCATCATCCCCTCTCTTCTTAGCAGTGTATATACATTCTAAACATAGTCACCTCTCTCAAAACAACCCAAAAAAAAAAAAAAACACACACACACACACACTCTCTTAAAACATGGAGGTTCTGATAATGCCATGGAATTTGCTCCCTATTCTATGCCTTCTCTTCCTCTTGTACAAACTCATTGACCACAGAAGATGGCGAAGCTGCTACATACTTCACTATGAGTGCTTCAAGCCTTCGGATGATCGAAAGCTCGACACGCAATCATCAGGCGACCTCATCTTGCGTAACAAGAATCTTGGCCACCAAGAGTACAAATTTCTGCTAAAAGCCATCGTCAACTCTGGCATTGGTGAAGAAACTTATGGTCCAAGGAATATCATAGCTGGCCGCGAGAATTGCACCACTCTACGGGACAGCATTCTAGAAATGGACGAGTTTTTCTACGACACATTGGACAAGATCTTCAAGAAGAGTGGTGTTTCGCCACAAGATATCGATGTTCTTGTTGTGAATGTGTCCATGTTTGCTCTGGTGCCTTCACTAACCACAAGGATAGTTAATCGTTACAAGATGAGGGAGGACATAAAAGCATTTAACCTCTGTGGAATGGGGTGTAGCGCGAGCCTCATATCGATCAACCTTGTTGAGAATGTATTCAAGTCTCGCAAGAATGCATTCGCCATTGTTGTCACCTCGGAATCCATAGCCCCAAACTGGTATAATGGCAATGACAAGTCTATGATACTCTCCAATTGTTTGTTTCGTTCAGGGGGTTGCTCTATACTCTTGACGAACAATAATGCTTTAAAGCATAAAGCATTGTTCAAGTTGAAGTGCTTGGTGAGAACCCATTTGGGGTCAATTGATGAAGCACATAGATGCTGCATGCAGAAGGAGGATGATCATGGGCGCCTAGGATTTTATCTCGGCAAGAATCTTCCAAAAGCAGCCACTAGAGCTTTTGTTGATAACATAAGGGTTTTAGCACCAAAGATATTGCCTTATAGAGAGCTGCTTCGTTTCATCATAGCAAAAACCATGCAAGATTTGATTAAACATGACACAAAGAATAATAATTTTAACAAGGTGAGCTTAAATTTCAAGACAGGTATAGATCATTTTTGCTTACACCCAGGTGGGGCAGCTGTAATAGAAGCCATCAAGAAGAGCTTGGAGCTGAGTGAGCATGATGTGGAGCCAGCTCGGATGACACTTCATCGATTTGGTAACACGTCAGCTAGTAGCTTGTGGTATGTCTTGGGCTATATGGAGGCAAAGAAGAGATTGAAGAGGGGTGATAGGATTCTAATGATTAGCTTTGGTGCTGGTTTCAAGTGTAATAGTTGTGTGTGGGAGGTGGTGAGGGATTTGGAGGATGGGAATAGTGCATGGGAGGATTGCGTTACTAATTACCCTCCTAAATTGTTGGTTAATCCTTATCTGGAGAAGTATGGTTGGATGTATGAACTAGACAGTCTAGATTTATCCCACTTAAAAAATTAGTAATTTTAGGATCGTAATATTGTTGATGTTTAATTATTTCCATTTTTTCTTTCTATTGAGATACCATTCTAGCAATTGCGTTTGACAATTTTTTCTTTACTTCCTTTTCTTTTTTGTTTTTTTAGTATCACATTGACTATTAATGAAAAAGATAAATTCTTTTTATTATTTTCAAATTTGAAATCGTAACATTTAATTATATATTATATGCGTTCCTTGTCTACTATAGAATTGATGAAGTTTCTTTTTGTGTTTTTGTTGAGTGTGTACCTAGAGTATACCGCACGTAATACACGCACAAATGCATGTTCTTAGTTTATTTATTTATTATTTATAACAAATTTTTGTATTCTAAGTGAGGATTAAATACAAAGATACGTTTCAAAATTTTATTATTTGTTAGTTTTTATTATTAATCATGTATTAAAGAATATAATTTTATATAAGGATTGTAAAACAAAAAAGAGGGATAAGATTAATCCAAATGTATTACTTTTAAAATTATAGTTATAATTAATATAATGTATATTTTGAAATATTTTATAAATATATATATATATAGAGAGAGAGAGAGAAAGTCATGAATTTTATTTCTAAAACAAGTCTATTTTTAACCTCCAAGGTATAGAAATATAATTGTATTAGAAATGAAAATTTTATTACTCTAGTTATTCATAAAGTATAATTCAAATATTAATATTTAGCTCTAAATAAAGGACATATTTTTTTCGATAACAAAATAAATAAAAGAGTTTGAATAAAAATTATTTAATAATTAATAAATTATTTTCAATTCAAATAACCATTAAAATATTACATAAAATTCAAGAATTCAAGTACAATATACTCTATTAGCTAAGCAAATATATAAATATATATATATGTATATATATATATATGCGTGTGTGTGTGTGAAATAATGAGAATAAAACTAACACCGTTTTTTTTTTAAACATTATTGATGTCAGTTTATGAAATTTACCTTTTAGTTTATAGAATCATATATGATGTGTCCAAGTTTACCAAACTTTAGTGTGTCATTTGATTCATCAGGTTAAGCTAATGGTCAAATGAACATTATGGCGGACTAATTTGGAACCTCGTTTATTACTATAATCTTGCAACACATTAATATCTCAATCTTTTTCTTTTTTGGAGGGGGGTGGGCCGTGGGGTTTGGTCGTGTTAATATCTATCAATCTTTTTGCAACACAATCCAACTACCACCCACCCACTCACCCAAAAAAAAACAGAATTGAAGAATGACAGGTCAATTGGAAGATCAGTCTTCAATATAAAAAGAAAAAAAAAAAAAAAACTCTACTCCACTAGTGAGTCTAGTCATGGTCATAATTAGGGGTGTTTATTAGAGATTTTTCATCCTAATCAACATAATTTTTTTCTTTCGTCTCAATCAACATAATTTTTTTTCCCGAAATAATATTTGGAGAAGGACCTTTGTTCCGTTCCTCGCCCCAATTCACCAATAGGGAATTGGGGAATGGGGAAAAATGAACGGGGATCCCCAAAAATATGCTATCATAATTAACTACATAGGCGATAGCTTCAAACCACAATATAACTAAAGTATATAAACCATAGTTTCAAATTATAATGTAAATAAAGTACATAGATTATACTCTCATAAGTTATAATTAGTTAACCATAGCATAAATAAAAAGTCCAAAGCATAAATGAAAAATGTTATTTTAACAAGTTGTCGATAACCATTTATCTCAATTTTTCGTTACTCCATGAACTTTCAAATCTTAGTTATTGTTTTTGTTGGTTCAATGCTCACTTTGATATATCTAAGAAATAAAAAACCAAATATAATATATAATATGTATTAAATATATATAATAAAAAAAAGTAATTCGGGTTTTGGGGATTCCCCAAATAAAATAAATTATACCATTTCTCAACCCGATTCCCCAATATTTTTTCCCATCCCCAATATTTTTTTTCCCGTTCCCCATTTCCCCAAACCATATTTTCTCAGACCCGAAATTTCAGGTCGGTAATCGGATTTCCCCAATAATGCACAGCCCTAGTCATAATTTCACACAATTCATCAGACCTTATTGGTGAACTGCTCTCTGTCGTCTGCAATAAATTCATGCGTTTATTTTTTTAGGGTGGTCTTTTTTTTTGTCGGAATTTAAATTTTTTTTGTCGGAATTTTTTTAGGGTGGTCTTGCTCCCAATCAACTCTTGCCCTATTAATTTCTACTCTCTACATCTTCATGAATCTTCACCAGGTTCACAAAATTAGATTATTATATCTTTGATTTTTTTTTTTTTTGAATTGATGACCGCGGAGGGAACTTTACCTAAATGGTTCACTACATAATCAATGTCTATATATAGTGCGTACTTGATCGTGTGCTATAGCAGACTTGCAGAAATTTAGTTAATTTCTTTAGTTGCGTGCAACATTTGTTTAATTTAGAGATTGATTTAATTATAACACTTTCACGCGTAAATTAGACAATGCGTGTCATTTTTCGCTTTCCTGATCCAGAAAATCAGTTCGATTTCAATCTTCCTAAAGGCAAAAGAAAAATAACAAGAATCCTTCCGATAAGTGGATACTTGTGTATGCAAAAAGAACGAATAGTTTCGTAGGTCCAGAATATATGAGACAGAGAATTAACATGGGAACTGTTAATTTTGTTGCCAATTGAGAAATGATAAAATCGGTATATAAATTGAATAATACCTCTTACTTTATTAATTATACAATAGCCATCTCTTCTATTAAATTCACGCATGCGAGCTAGATCGATCCCATTGAAATCAGCCCATAGTAAACAGAATATTAATGGGAGTTGGTAGATCCAGTACCTCTGACTTCGTACACTCTCTCCATTGCCCATGGGTGGCCATTTATGTGCTTAATTATCATGGACGTTCACTAGCTAGCTAGCTCCAAGTTGGCTGTAAACAGTAAATTAGTTAGCTTGAAATAATTACGTTACCGTAAATGTGTATATCAAACTGTCATCTACCCGTCATCAATTCGATCGTCTCGCTTAAACTTTATAGAGTTCTTTTCCTTTTCTGTCCTCTTTCTTTCTCATCGTATGCTTTGCTTAGAACTTGTCCCTCTATTTTTCTAATTACTTACACGGTATCTCAGAATGTTTATAAACTAGTCAAACTTTTTTATAAGGAAAAAAAATTTACATGTTTGGTAAATTATACTTATGAGCAGGTAAAGTTGACTTATAAGAAATAAAAAAACACCACCCCCTAACTTTTTTTTTCACTGCTTATAAGCATCAAGAGCTGACTAAATATAGCGGCATTTATATCTCTTAAAAATACAAAAAATTATTAATGGACAGCCCTATTAGTCATTTCAACAAACACTACTGCTTATAAGTATATATTTATTAAATATATCAATAGTTTATAAGTACATCATCCAAATACTCATCGGTTTATTTGTCATTTGTTTATAAGCATCAAAAAATACTTATAAACAATAATTACTTATATGTAGCTAAAAAAAAAAAGCCAAGCACACTCTTAATTAGATTTCCATGTGAAAGAACCCCATAAAAAAAGAAATTCATAAATTAATTGAATAAAAGAATATATGCAGTGGGGAATCATACTAATTATCCCATTAATTTAATTAAAATCTGGTAAAAGCACTAAAGATGGCAATGGGACGAGTGATTTAGGATATCCAGCATCGACCAACCTGTTTAAAATCTGATAAAAATTAGTCCCATTAAAAGCCCCGAACAAACATGAAACGATTAAAAATACCAGTTAAAGTTTGGGACAGAACTAGAATTGACCCCCTAGGTATCCGTATTCCCAAATCCGGTTATAAATACATACGTACATACATACACACACATATAAAGATGGTTTATATTTATTAATTACTTATAGTTTTAAGTACATACTATAGACTAAAAATTAAGAGAAGATTGTTACTTTCTAGTAGTATTAAGGTTTGAACCCTCAACTTTTTACTCTTTAAAATTTTATCATTTTAATGTATTTTAGGGATATTGTTTAGATTTTTTGGGGCAAAAATAGGAAATTTATTTTAATAGTTAGTTTTTCTAAAAAAATTTAGTGATTTAATTCGATTTTCGGGGTTGAGAATATATTTTAAATTCGGGTTTGAGATGTTTCTGGTTAAAATATTTATTTAAATTTAATTTTTTAACCGAGTTTTGGACGTTTCAGGTATCCGTGTGTTTGGAACGTCTTGGGAATGGGATTCGCATTTAATTTTTGTCCAAGTTTGGGACAGAAATGGGAATCGGAGATATAATCCGAGAAACGGATTTGAAATTCCTTCGTGAGTAAGATACATGTCCTGTTGCCATTCATAATTAAGGCATTAATATTGCATATTACCCCCTGAGGATATCCTCTTGTGATTTGAAAGTACATCTTATACCTGATTAATAGACAAAAGATTCAACTTGCAAAACATCGAAAATGGCTTCATATATACTTCATTTGATTTCAATATAAATTAGCGTGAGAAGTGAGTATAAAACCAATTTTTTGAAAAGAAAGGAAGAAAAAACAAGAAAAATAGTGTTGTAGAGCACGCTTTCCGATTAAGATTTGGATTCTCCCTTTAGCCGAACCTTGGATCCCTTCCCGAGTTAGAGAGTTTGCAAACGATTTCGAGGACTGTGTTTAAGGTAAGGTTAGTATTTAAGCTTGCTAGATTATTGATGGTCCCGACTGGATTGTTTCCCTTACTTTTATAGACATAAAAATCCCTTAATTGCTGCTTCATTCCTTCATTTATGCACGTAATTGTGGGATAACTTGATCCTGGACGCGCCATAGGGGATTCTTTTTTGCTCTAACAAGTAAATTAACGCCATGCAAAGTACGGTTACATTGTCCAATGTTATTGTAATACAAAATTCAAATTATATAATAAACAGTTATTAAGAAAATTTATTAATATTGCAAGTAGTCAAATAAGTTGTACTTATATTTAAACATCTTTTTGTAAAAATTGAAACAGAGAAAGGCATTAATTTTATGCATTTGTTGTTTTGATAAATTTGAGATAAGATTGATTACAAAATAGAAAAAAAATTATAAAATATAATTAAAGAGAATTAGCTAAATATGAGGGTGGGATATATGCTTTTCTTTTTTCCGGATTTCACTTCATAAAATCAAATTAGAATTTCATATGTAAAATTTATATAGAAATGAATTTTAAAAAGTTTATTTTTTACTTTTTATTCTCATAAGTAATTTAATATAATTTGAGATGATTTTAAAATTATCTAAACTCGTATATTGTAATTTAAATACTAAAATTTTTTATATTTAATTTTCTTCATTTTTTCATATCTTTTTATATCTAATCCCAATTAGCACAATGGGATTTAACAAAAAGCAAAAAACACATAAGGAAAAAAAAAAGCAATGAGAAACTCGAAGATCAAACACTCGGGTATTTAAATAATGATTGAGTTTTATATTTTTTATTACCTAATTAGATAATAATGCTGTTCTTGAAGTTCAAAATTCTAAATCAGAAAATCCAAAAATACGGATCAATTCCCACTCTTGTGTGAAAGCCAAAATCTATCTTTAAATTTAGTTTAAATTAGCACAGTATGATTTAACAAATCTATGTATTTTTTTAGCTTAGTCTAAATTAGTAAATCGGAAACCCAAATGTTCAACAAATCAAGTTTGCGATTTTAAATGTTTAATTTAATAATTTTTTAGCTTTAAAAATCAAATATTTGAACTTAAAAAATTCAATTGAATTCCCATGTCTAACTCCAATTGAATGGGTTTTTTTGATAGTTTTTCTGACTTGAATTGGAAAAAAATAAAAAATCCAAAAGCGACAAAGTGTGATTAGTAGAAATGAAAAAGAGAATGCACATCATTTTAATTGAGAAAGAAAGGAAAAAAAAAGATAAAATAGATAGAAGATTATCTAATCGAAAACTTTCTTTGATTTTAATAATAAATATTTAAAAATTTGAACTTGAAAACTCGAAGTAATTCTCTTAACCCGATTTGAGTTTTATGACTTTTAATACCCAATCATTTTTTTTTCAAAACTCAAAATATTAAAAATTTAAACCAATATCTGCCCCAAATAAAAGTTGAAATACATAATTAAGAAAAAAATTAAGAAAATAAAAAACAAATTATTTTGCTAGGGAAGGAAAAAGAAGAAAAGAGTAAAAAAAAAAGAAAAGAAAGAAAAAATTATTGTGTCAGGGAAGGAAAAAGAAGAAAAGAGTAAAAAAAAAAGAAAAGAAAGAAAAAATTATTGTGTCAGGGAAGGAAAAAGAAGAAAAGAGTAAATATAAAATTATAATTGTGTCATGATAAATATAAAAATAAAAATTAAGAACTTGCTATTACAAATATTATACAAATACTCATTGATAATTATGCATTTTTTATTTATTATAATATTGTTACTTTTTTGTACTATTCATTTATAGAGAAGATCTATAAATAAATAATGCTAAAAAAATGAATCTTTTTATATATTTAGAAAAGTAGAGAAGTAGAGATAAGTAAATGACATTTTTGTCCTAGTGAAAAAAAACACAAATAAATAGTACTTCTGGAATTCATTTTTTTCACTTTAGTAGAAGATAATAATAATATGTTGACTTAGGCAAGATGAACTGCTGCACCAACGCACCCTACGACCATGGGCCGAGGGCATATATTGGGGGCATACGCATATAGGGTCAATACAAATGTGCATAAAGCCAATTACATTATTTTGAAATTAGAAGATGATAAAAGGCATCTATTCTTTTGCTAAAAAGATATATAAAAATCAAACGCTATCTAGAGAGGTGACTCGTGGATAGGGATGGCAACGGACGGTACCCTGCCTATAAAGGAATCTCAAACTCGCTATCCGGATAACATTCCAATTCCCATTTTCGTCCCAAATTCGGATAAAAATTAAATAGGAATCCCATTTCCAAAACGTCCCAAACTCGCTGGTACCCAGAACGTCCCAAACCCGGTTAAAAAAATTTAAAATTTAAATAAATATTTTAACAAGAAATGTCCTGAACCCGAATTTAAGACATGTTCTCAACCCCGAAAATCAAATTAAATCACTAAATTTTAAAAAACTAACCAATCAAATAATTTTTTCCAAAAAATCTAAATAATATCCCTAAAATATATTAAAATAATAAAATTTTAAAGAGTAAAAGGTTAAGGGTTCAAACCTTACTACCACGAGAAAATAATTTTTTTTTCTTCATTTTTAGTATATAATATGTACTTATGTACTTAAAACTATAATTAATTAATAAATGTAAAACACACACACAGACACATATATATATACACACATATATATCTGTACATATACGTATATATATAATCGGGTTCGGGAATGCGAGTATCCCGGGAGTCAATCCCAGTTTCGTCCCAAATCCTAACGGGTATTTTTAATCATTCTGAATCCGTTCTAAGTTCTTAACGGGATAAATTTTATCGAATTTTAATCAGATCAGTCGATGCCGATACCTTAAATCACTCGTTTCATTGCCATCCTACTCGTGGAGTCTTATCAACCCACATATGACATGCCCCTCGATCTTTGGTAGACCTGGGACACATGGAGTTGGGGTCTCCATTTTGTGGAGATGTGTTTTTTCAGAACCAACATATCAAACATCAGAGCAAGTGGAAAAGTTTGAGGCCATCCGCTGGAGTCCACAAAGCCCCTTCAGCATTTATGGTGCCTCATGGACTGTACTTTCTCCTCGTACCGGTCTTCCTTTTTGTGGGTTAAACAATATAATATTCTCTTGTTGATAAATTATAAATTTTAAGGTTAATTCTTTTGTAAAATTTTGAGTTATTCTATATAACGTTAATTAGTTTAAAATAATATCTCATATTTCTTAATATGATGTTAGAGTTGAACTTTAGTATAGTTTTATTTATTCATTTGCGACACGTCCCTTTGCGTAGATTTTTATATCTGTATCTCTTAGATATGTCCAAAGAACTTTTATACTAGTATATATCAAAGAGCTTATATTATATGCTATCTTAAAACTACATTTCTTCTCTATGATTTGCCACACCTCCAAAACCATATCCCTATTTTTGATACATTTGAATTTGATTTCAAAAGAAAAGTGGCTCAGCCAATTTAAAGCTAACATGTGTATGTTGACCCATCAACCTAAGACGAGAAAAACGCAAGGGAAAAAGGCAACACAAGAAGTATTTGAGTTTGTGTATCCACAAAGCAAATAAGAAGGAAACTGCAAACCAAATTTATCATCCACGTAAGGGAAGATTCGTAATTAATTATTGCAGAAAATATGATGTTACAAGTGTTACAAGTTTCAACTCGCACGCACGAAGACACTGTGTTGGAATCACTTTGCAATGTTAATTATATAGATTGATGTGAAAAATAATAAATAAGTGGTCTATGAATATGAATTTTTTCAGATTTGAGTATGATTTGGATCTATTTTTGAATTAGTTAGTTTATGGTTCAAGTAGTTATTTTTGAACTTATACCAGCATAATCACTTCTGTATTGTTAATTATATAGATTGATGTGAAAAATAATAAATTAATGGTCTATAAATATGAAGCGTTTTGAATTTTAGTATGATTTAAGATTTATTTTTGAATTAGTTAATTTATCGTTAGTAGTTGTTTCTAAACTTGTACCAGTATTTATGCTTGCGGATTTGAAATTATACCTGAAACATCACACAAGTACACACGCGCACGCACACACACTTATATATCTATATCTATTTATTTATACTATATTATATAAAATAACCCAATTTAATATAATATTGATAAGTATTGTACAAAAACAATGATAAGTGTCGTACAAATATAATCCTTTGTTATGTATTCTTATTTTCAAGTCTCAATCTACGGCTATTCAAGAATCGAAATTCCAATTGCACCTCATCCAACCATTAACATTTATATTCAATTTTATTGAAAATTGCCTTATTTAGTAAGATTTATATTGATTTACTAATTTATTTTAATATTTACATATTACAACAAAAAATATGACATGCAATCTAGATTATTTGTATTTATGGTAATTCACTATTTTAGTTCATATTAAATCTTGACCTATTTTAACTAATTTCTTTTACTATTAAAAAAATTAGTACTGTATATGATAAAATATAATTAATTGTAATGTTTAATAATATAAGATACTTTTTAAAAAAAAAATAATTATATATTTTGCAATTCGTGTATAATAGTGGTGTTAAACTAATACATATATAATATTTATAAATTTCTTGAGTCAACGGTCCTTTTCGCTGTAGCCATTCACATTGAATGTTGGATACAGTCGGACATGACTTACAAGCAAGGGAAGATGAAAAAAGGCCATGTTTGCAGTGTTGCAACTTGGCTTTATGCTAACCAACATGACGGCAAGACATGGATCATGCACCTGGCACAAAGCGAAAAGTAAAAAGATATGGATCACGTTGGATAAGTTTATTACTAGAATAACTAAATATATAATTAATATGGATACAATTTGACCTACCTAGTATTTCTGAATTTCTACCTAAAAAAAAGACACCAGCATGTCTCAGTCTTGATGACCTAAAGATTTTTCCATAGTTTGAGGTTTGGCACAAGAATCCTCGCTTAACTCTTGTCAGTTCATGGCTTATCTAGATAAAGCTATAGCCAGCATAAACTTTTAAAAGGGTTAACTAAAGGAGAACCCCTTTTCCATCTGGCCAGAGGCCCCTTAACCAGGCGGGAGGTAAATCGAGGGATGTGCGTGAGTGGCAGCCCGACCAGGGAGAGGACCAACAGGCGTGGAAATCCAGCAACAGCCCCCGCAATATTTCAGCGGAGTACTGCCGCCACACGGACTCGATCCCGCGTTGTCAGGGTGTCTCCACCCTAATCACCTGGCCACTTACCAACTCACCTATGCCCCTGGGGGCTATAGCCAGCATAAACTTAGTCGTGGGTGGGGGAGTTCATTAGAGAACTTCGCCCCCAAATAACAATATTTTTCCTTGAAATAATTTTTAGAAAAGAGATTTTGTTTCATTCCTCACTCTAATTTACAATGAGAGTGTGATTTGGGGAAATGGGAACGGAGAAAAACTGTAAGGGATTGAGAAATTTTTAAATTTTTTTTAAAAAAGTTAAAAAATAATTTTGATTATAATCTATATTGAGTAATTTAAAATCTAAAATGTAAAAAAATATATATAATCTATACTTCAAAATGTAAATACAAAATATATAACCAAACATAAGGCATAGCAAAAAAAAAAAAATGTAAAAAAGGGCGAAAGAGTATATAAAAAGAGGCTAAGTGGTTAGGAAGATGTTGGAGTGCTGAAGTGAAGCAAAAAACAAGGACTAAGCAAAATTTAAAATATATTATATTAATATATTATAACATATATGATATGACTAAATAATTTATATATATATATAAAATAAAAAATTCTGATTTCTAGTTTTTTTTAGAAAATAAAATATATTCCGATCTCCAACTCGTTATCCCGAAAATTTTTTCCATCCTTGATTTTTTTTCGCCAATTTCTCAATTCCCCAAATCCGATTTATCGACCTTGAAAAATTGGTTCAATAATTAGGTTTCCCTGATAAATGAACATCCCGAGTCCTCGGCTCCTGGCTCAATCCAAAATACTCTACGCCTGCAATCATATAAATACCCGGGCAATACCACATGCCAAGTATGCATAATCACAAAGCTCTAGCTATCTGATCTACAACTTTATAGCTTGGATAACGCTTCCAATGAATTTTCTTTGACAAGTACCATAACTCCTACTATCTCTCCCTCTCTCAGCGGAGTCTCAAGTAACTTTGCCATCTGTCACTTTCTCCATTCTCTTGTAAACCTGCGGTATTAAAAGGGTGTTTGGCTTTGCTTATTTAAGGTGTTCATAAGTATTTAAAAAAAAAATTCCTTCACATATTTTACTTGTATTATTAACAGGGTGTTTGGTTTTGCTTATTTATAGTGTTCACAAGTATTTAGAAAAAAATATCTTTTCATATACTTTTTATTATTTAAGTACTTATAAGCACCAAATAAGTAAAACCAAACACCCTTTAAAAAGCATCTCATCCAAACTTAATTGTTAACTGCTAGTTTTGACATTATCATAACTTTGCTGTCGCCTCCGACAACTCTATATGTATATATTAAATTAAATTTATGAAAGGGCCCTGCTAAACTACATTGTGGTGGGTATAAGTTAGCAGCGATTAATAAATAGGCTATAATAATTAGATGGAAAAGTTGGATTAATTTGACTATTCTATCCTCTGGGTGGTGGTCTTGATTGATTTGATGTGTCAATTGGATTAATTTGACTATTCCCTCTGAATGGTGGTCTTGATTGATTTGATGTGTCAATCAAATAAAATCGTGAGAGTGAATCGATTAATTTTATACTAAACTTTTATGTTACTAAACTTGTAAAACAACTATATACGGTTCGCAGACGGTTAATAGCAGCAGAATCTCTAATATATATATATCAACTAAATCAAAAGAGACAGTTGACTAAATCAAAACGAATCAAAATCTTATTAACCATAGGTAGCTCAAAACTTATTATTCATTATACCGTCGTAATTAATTATATTATACATGGTCCCAAAGTACAAAGCATGATGTTTTTAAACGACGTGCGAAAATGGAACTGCAAACCAGAGATAATATATAATATCCCGAACAAGAAATAATTCTAGGTATAATTATAATTAGATAAGGAAAGAATATATGAAATATTAATATGACAAAAGGCAGTAACGGTAGTGATCACAGCAAACGAGTATTCCATTTTATTCAATTTTGTGAATATAAGGTGCTTACGTGTCAAGTGGCATCAATCAGCAGTGTTTATTATTGCAAAAATAATTTTTAAAAAAATATTTTTGAAGGGCCAAATCAGTAAAAACTATGGTATAGAATGCCATTTTCCTCCATGAATTCTAGCATAAATCACACACCCCCCATGAAGTTATGCCTTTACTCATTCTCCCCCATGATCTCAGGTCTTGCTAAACAATGCCTTATTTCTAATTATTTTTTATTTTTGGTTTTATGTTTTTTAAATGTTAGCTCATTTTAAAAAAAAAAGTATACCTTAAGCTAAAAAAATAGCTTTATTAATTTGATATATAAGCTGTTTAAATTTTTTTCATAATTTTTTGAATAATGCAAAATTTATATAATAAATTATTTTTCATTTGTTTTAGATAGTTAACTAGATGCAAAAATTAATGCACAAGGATAGGAAAAAAGGCTTTGCTTTGACAAGTGTATATTAGAAAAAGTTATTTTAAAACTAATTTAATTTTTCTTTGATAGTATGTGTAAGGAAAATTTTGTAAAGTAACAATCTTTTTATTTTTATTTTGGAATTATTTTTTGTTATTCTTTATTTTATTAAAAAATCATTTATTTAATGATTTTATTAAAATTTTCCTAATTGTCATTCTTTTTTCTCTTCTTTTATGGGTTATAAAAATTTAAAAGATAAAAAAAAGTTTCTTTAAGGGTAAAAGAAATTCCTTTAAGGGTAAATCTTGCGTGATTTTTTACTTAATAGTAGACTTATTAACTAAGTGATTTTATTTTTATTTTTTTTGTCTACTATTATCTAGAGTCTTAAAAAGAAAAAAGATAAAAATGTTTTTAAGAGTTTGTTTGGTAAAGTTTGAACTCATGATAGAATTCATGGGAGAAAATGGGATTCTTCCTATCTTACATTTCTTTTTAACAAATTTTAGAAAGTGTCCTAACTAGATAACGAGCAAAAGGATATTAAGCGGAACCTTATTTATTTTTCAATTACAGAAATTTCATCAAGCCAATTAGAATACTACGAAAAAAAAAATGAAAGAAAAAAAGTAAGAATATTTTTTTTTAAAAAAAAATTCATTTGTCTCGAGCTATTTCTATCTCTTTATGCTTAAAAGGGCAAAAATCCTTTCACGTTTGTAAGATAGTAGCAGAACTCGAGACTTGTTAGAACCAGATCCGTTGAAACAGTAGAGAATATCAGAAGTCTTAACTCAAACTTTTGACATCTCAAACCCAAAATCCATATATCCATACTCAAATTTAATAGATAGCAAAACTTATACGTTACTAGCTGTGCATGCACGAACGATACGTTATTTTTTCCCCCCCCCCCCCCCCCTTCTCCTCCTAGTGTAATCCTGCCTCATAAATTTAAACTAATGGTCATTACTCTTTAAGTGAAAAGTAGTCTCAACCATTTGAGTTACTTTGTAATCCTGCATGCACGATCTGTTTAATGATAAATTACTCGTACAGTTCCTTAACTTTAAGCGAAATGATACGATTGTCCTTTATCTTTTCAATTGAACTATTTAGTCTCTCAAATTTATCTCCATTTTTGCCGTTAGGACAAATTCAAAACTCCATACAAATTTGGCTTAAATCTACATGAAATGCATGTGCAAGCCACAAGGCCTTTTACCGAGGGCTAAAGTCGCCACTTCATCAAGTCTACCTCAATAAATAATAAAAGGTAAAGACTTTTATTGAAAAACCATATAATTAAACATCCTAAACTCACATATAAAAGGGAAAAAAATCGAATAAGGAATAAAATTTCATCGTTGGTGTGGCTTTTATTTTTCGGATATAAAGGAATAAAATCGAAAAGAGACTTTTATAAAGTCTCAATTGAGGATTTTAGGCGAATTAATGGCATGCTTAAAGCTTGTACCTTGCTCATCGGGCTACAAATTAGTACCGCTACTCTGCATATATCACCAGTGATGAGATTTTTCCCACTAGCAAAATCTCCAAGATTGAACTAATGAACATGAGGTGGTTGTAGGAGTTAATACTAGATAAATGATCTGACAATATCTCTCAACTATCATGCGTTTATCAAGGTGTGGTGTGGCTTTCATTTTTCAGATATAAATGAATAAAATCGAAAAGAGACTTTTTTGCGCTCTGTTGAATTGATTTTTTTAAAAAACACTTTTTTCTAAAAATTTTTGAAAAAATACTTTTTTGATACGTTAAAAATTTTGATTTCTAAGAAGAGTTGAAATTGATTTTTTTAAGTCCTAGTTTTTTTAAAATCTAATCCAAATATTTATTGCAACAAAAATGTCACTTTTTTGGAGAAAAAATTATTTTTTCATGAAAAAAACTAATCCACACAGACCCTTAAAGATATTTTCATGACAAAAGAAAAAGAAAGAAATGGAAAAAAGAAAAATTGAATGAGAAACTTGAAGACAAGGTGAAAACGAGAGACAATTATGGAGGGCAGCTATCATCACGGATTTTATCGAGCCGCTTTTATACTTGTTTGTGACTGCAAACTCAAGGATTATTAATTAATGATATGGTGGAAGCTATTTTCATGCAGTTGGGACATCTTAATTCGCCACAGAAAGCTTTAAAGCGCATGTGATTTTAATTGCTGCGAGGCCACGCTGCTTGATAACTTCCGGACCTTGATCAACAATCATAGATAATTTCACATGTTAATGTTTTCATTCAGTCCCTCATCTTGGACTTTTTTGATAATTAAATTCTTTATGTTTAAAGCACAAAATATTAATCCCTTATATTGCAATTTCTTATGCCGTTAGTTTTCAAGTTAAAAATTGTCCAAAAATAAACTATTTCTTTTGAACTGTTTGAATACGTTAAAAAGTCAATGTATACAATTCTTTTTATTTTAAACCTAGTTGACCTAACCTTATATTACCAAGTCGTTAATCTATATGCATGTCACCTATTTAAATCGTTGATTATTTGACAATTTTTTAAAAATAAAAAACTTAATTATCAAAAGAATCAAACTAGAGATACTAAATTGGTGTTAACCCCCATTCCACTAGACCTAACAAAATGCCCTAAGGTTAGTAACCTAATGGTTGCATTACTTGCATGTAGAATAATTGCCTACTTTGAATGGCCCAATGATTTTAAACAATTAGTATTTTGAATATTTAGAATTGTAAAAAAATTTTAAGTCAATTCTATCATTCATAAATCTAAATTATATTTGGAACCCATGAAGAATTAGAATTAATACGTATACTTTAATTAAATTAAATACCCTTTAGTTATTTTATTCATAATACATTTGCTACATATGAACCGTCATCTTTATTTATTATTATTTGTTACTTTTAATATAAAACAGTCCCTCAAAAACAAAAGAACAATATTAAGTTTAAGAAATTAACAGTTAAAATCAACCTTTAATCCAACATTATAAAATAATCTTACTTTATAAATCATAAGCTAAACGTGTTGCTAAAATAATTTTAAGTTCAAAATAAAATAATAATCACAGGTTTATGAAAAAAGATATCTCATTGTAATCGATTTTTGTTTTTTTCTTTCATAATGGTATTAGGACATTGAAAAGACAAGTGAATGGAAAAGGGTAGTATTTTATTATCTTATAATTTATAAAATATTTTTGTCTTTTTAAAATTTTTTATGAATTTGACTTTGATAAAATTGCAAATTCCACCAAACTTTACAAATTTTAAATTTTTAAATGAATTTCACGTCTCAAAATACTAAGCCAAAAAAATGATGGATTTATAAATGAAGAATTCCACAAACACAGTGTAGAGTGATTGTGTTATAAGAATGGAATTGCGAAGTCCACATATGGACGGTGGCGGTCAGGCCCACTCTGTCGGATCCAATGTATTACCACCAAGCTTCCCTTGCCTATATAAGATGTTCCATTCGTGTGTAACACTATATGTATGCATATTATATACATTTCTTTCCACTTGGCTATATAGCCTCCGCTTCCATTCATTTCAGACATGGATATGTTCAAAATAATCCTCATGCTTCCCCTAATATTCTTTCTCATCTTCCATCTTTACAAATTACTCTCCAAATGGAGAGATCAAGATTGCTATATGATAGCATACGAATGCTATAAAGCCCCAGAGACCAGAAAATTAAGCACTGAATCATGTGCTGCCATTGTTTTGCGAAACAAGAATCTGGGGTGGGAAGAATACAAATTCCTCTTGAAAACCATTGTTAGTTCAGGCATTGGTGAGGAAACTTATTGCCCCAAAAATGTTCTTTTAGGCAAAGAAGAAAACCCTGACCTAGTTGATTCTATCTCAGAGATGGATGATATTTTGTTCGATACACTTGACCAGCTTTTTGCTAAAACAAAAGTTTCACCACAAGAGATTGATATACTTGTGGTGAATGTGTCGCTTCTCTCAGCTGTGCCGTCTCTAGCGGCTCGAATTGTTAATCGTTATCAGATGCGGCCCGATGTTAAGGCTTTTAATCTTGCTGGGATGGGGTGCAGTGCAAGTGTGGTCGCCATAGATCTTGTGCAACACCTTTTTAAGGTTCACACAAATGCTTTTGCTGTTGTGGTGAGCACAGAATCTTTGGGTCCGAACTGGTATTGTGGCAAAGAGAAATCCATGATGCTGTCAAATTGCTTATTCCGTTCTGGTGGCTGCTCTATGCTGTTTACTAACAATAGGGCTCTAAAGCACCGTGCCATCTTGAAGCTGAAATGCATGGTGCGGACTCATTTTGGTTCAAATGATGAAGCATATGAATGCTGCATCCAAGTTGAGGATGGCCTCGGCTGCCGCGGTTTCCGTTTAACCAAGAAGCTCACCAAGGCTGCGGCCAAAGCGTTCACCCTAAATCTACGCGCATTAGCGCCCAGAATCCTCCCGGCCTCGGAAATGATTCGATTTTTTATCGTCTCAAGACGAAGAAGCAAAGGAAAGAATCAAGATGGTGCAAGTGTTGGGCTGAACCTCAAGACTGGTGTTGAACATTTCTGCATACACCCTGGTGGGAGAGCAGTGATTGATGGGCTAGGGATCAGCCTAGGCCTTACTGAATATGATCTCGAGCCGGCTCGCATGGCGCTGCACCGCTTCGGCAACACCTCTGCCGGTGGATTATGGTACGTTTTGGGGTACATGGAAGCCAAGAAGAGGCTCAAGAAGGGTGATAGGATACTAATGATTAGCCTTGGCGCTGGTTTTAAGTGCAACAATTGTGTGTGGGAGGTGATGAGGGACTTGGGGGACACTAATGTTTGGAAAGATTGCATTGATAGCTACCCCCCTGGGAACACAAACAACCCTTTTCAGGATAGGTATGGGTGGATCCATGATGAATGCCTCAGCTTCATTAGACTCGAGGAATGTCAATTTTCCCAATCTAAACTAGACTAGAATCTCTCTAGTTCTTTCACTTAATTTGTTTCTGCTTTAAATTATATATGTGCTCCTTTATGTTATTAAATATTAATTCCATAAAGAATTTGCAAGTGTTGTAATTGAGTCAGATCAGTCCAAAAGATTAAGGCAGAGATTATTTTATGTCATTACTATAGATTTCATCATTTCCTTTTCATAGGGCCATTTGTCTGAACTTGGTCCAGTCGTATATATAAATAGAAGATTTTAGATCCTCTTTATACTTTTACTCTTTTCTAGGATATTATTAAGTTTCTATCATAGTCTTTTAAAAGTTATATTAGTTGCATTTATGTGATTTCCTTTTGTATTCAATTCTGATTCTTTATGGGCTCACGAAATAGTGTAAATAATTGAAACTACTTTTTTAAGAAATAATTACTTGAATTCAAATTTCACGAACGACTAAGAATTGAGAACTAAGAACTGAGAATAGTGGTTAGAATGTGGGGTTTAAACAAAACAGAAAAATAAAAGAAAGGACTACGAGTTAAGAATGGTGGTTGGACTGTGGGGTTTAAAAAAACAGAAAAATAAAAAAAAATCCTGGTACTCCCATTTTTTTTAGATGGTTGATCCTTCAGTGGACTTTTATACTGGGTTATTTCATACATCTATGTCAGGAGATTTTTTCTGCTAAAGAATCTACTTCAAGAGATATCTTGGTGAATTTTGCCTCTCTAATTGATCTAATCTAATCAATATGCAGTCCTATAAATTAATTTCCACATGTGGCTTCATCACAAGCAGTCACTAATTGTGCCGCATCAGTTTATGAAAATCAAAAGCAGTCCTGTCAATTCACACGATTTCTCAACTACATAAAGACTTTCGCCCCACCCCTATCATCACAATTTCTTCTGTGGAAAAAAAGGTCATCAACGTTCTGGCATTATGCCATTAATTACCCATGCTTTTATTATATAAACCAGAATTCTATACATCCAAGTCAACTATATGAGCTAGCATATGGATTAATTAAATGAAAATTTCGTGCACATTAAAAGTTTTGTACATTGATTGCTTTTCTTTCGTCATTTTGTTATTCTTTAACAACAAAATATATCTGTGTTATTATTTTGATAATTTTATATACAAGCTAGAAATCAAAATATAACTGATGTACTTATATATGAGAGAGCTCAGACGATTAGACTGAACTTTCTTTTTTTCTTTTCTTTTATATCTTGTGCATGAAAAATTTATACACTGACTATTTAATCTTTTTAGATAAATATGTGATACTTTTAATCACATGAAAGTTAAACCCATATATATATACATACATATATATATATATACATACATATATATATATATATGTATATATATATACATATATGTATATATATATATATACATATATATGACGTCTTATGTTGGACTAGTAGCTATAGCTCCAAAACGTACACCCTAGTTTACCATCTTTTCGCCATTTTTCTTTGGGAAAAATTCACATTACCTCCCTGTGATGTGAGAAAGTACAACGTTACTCCCTATGTTTATAAAACTTCAGGTCGCCCCCTTGTGTTTTTCTAAAATTGATCCCGGTAGCCCCCTTCGGTATTTTCCCTTCAAATGTGAGCAACACGCGCTAGGTAAGCAACTGGTTTAATATTTCAAAGTAATTTATTTTACATTTTGACAAAAATATCCCTTATAACACGTTAAAAACCTGTCTTTTGCTCAAGAAGCTTCACTCCAACGTTTCTTTGCACCTTCATTTAGGGCTTGAGCTTCGTCCAAGATATTCCAAACCAAGTTCATATCAAGATTAGTTGGCTTAATCCTTGCTTACGATATGTCTATGTAAATACATTTGGTGTGGTAAAGTTTGAATATTTGGTGTAAAACATTGAAGTTTTTTGTGTAAATTTTTGGTAAAGCTTGCATTTTGGGTGTATAACTTTGTTATTTTTTGGTGTAAAATAGTAGTAAAGCTTGTCAGTTTTCTTGGACTTTTTTCCTCTTTAAATGTTTTGGTTACTTTTGCAGAAGATTTAGAGAGGAAAATGTCAAGCATGAGTAGTCGAAGTTCACACCATAGCTCAAGTCACTCTTCAGTAGTTGATTGCCTGATTGACGTGCATTTCAAAACTCAAAGGTGTGTTTGTGGTAACTGGTTTAACATCAAGATTGTGTGGAGAGTTGATAGTACAAGAGGCCAATTATTCTACACATGTCCCGGTTGTGATCATTTTAAATGGTGTTATCCTGTCACAGCAACTTGGACACATAATCGGCACCTCTAATGGCACCAAGGAAGGGTAATCTAACGGAAACTATGGAGGACGATGAGGAGGTCAATTATCCAATGACTCACGAAACAAGTCAAAATTGTGAAATAGAGAAGATGAAAATGTTATTGACTAGCAGTTGTCTATTTTCTCTAGTAATGTTCCTGATTGTTGTGATGTTGTTATTTAAAGGTTAATGTGTCGTCTTAGTTATTGAGGTATCAATGAAAAGGATAATGTATCCTGGTAGATAATGGAACATTTTCATGACAATGTAAGTTTTCCATGACAATGAAGCCTTGTTTAGGTATATTTTGTGTTAGTCAAGACGCAGCATGTGTAAAAAATTGGAAATTATAGCTCTCTGATGGTAACAAATTATTGAGACAAATAAGCCAATAAATCCTTGACGTAAAATTTGCAAGACAATTCACAAAAAATTCATCCTAAAATATCAAGGTTCTAAAAGTGCATAAGACAATTTCAGTAGTCTTGACTAGTTCACAAAAAGTTCATCCTAAATATCAAGGTTCTAAAAGTGCATAAGACAATTTCATAAGTCTTGACGAGTCCATCCTAATTACATTCACAAAAAGTCGTAACATTTTCCCTTGAAATTCTGTCACATGTTGGTATCCCTTAGTCGTTTTCTCCCTGTGAGTACATTGTCTCGAAAGCTCGTATAAACTCTCCTTCGGCCTCTTTCTAGGTTGCCACTTTCCGATGTATTACTCCCAGCTTCACTTGAACTTTGCCTGCAACCTGCACTACATCTTCTCCCAATACCTCTACCTCTGCCAACACTTCTCCCTCGACCTCTCCCTCTCCCTCGATCGATCGTTGCATTAGGAACACCCGTCCTTGGCCTTGGGGGTAGTTGAGTGCTAGTTCTTGTAGTCGTGGTGGATTCTTGAGTGTTTGTTGCCTATGTATCCAAATGAAATTCATAAAATGTAATTTCACTAGTATTATTATTAATAGGAATAAACTTAGGATAACTAAAAGTGTCTTACATGTTCTGCATGAGATTGTTGTTGGTCTTAATTCACAAACTGAGACCCTAAGTCTTGTCCCATTTCCTGTAACTAAAGAAGAATAATCACAAGCACTATTCATAGATAATAAACATATAAGAGCAATAAAGGCATTAGTTTAACTAGATAACTAATAATGCTTTCACTTAGAGAGTATTTAGGAATGTAGTTTGAGAAGTTTTATGTGAAGTAAACATATCTTTACCTTTAACAATGGTGAATTTAGGTGGAATAGATTTCGACACGAGGACTTATTATGTCCTAATTGCAAGCATCTTTTGCATGTATGTGTTAATCCTCTCCTTGTTGAAACACTTGTTTTTTTGTTTCTCATCAATTCCTTTTCTCGTTAACGTCTTGGGTCTACCTGTTCTTTTGTGGATTATGGGTGGTTTCGAAGGCTCATATCCACTATCAATATAGTCATTCATACCAAGGACTGCACGTATTATATGATTGTAGACTTTCATGCATACAGCTTTGGAGTAACAATGGTCAATGTAATCTTCCACATGTTTCCTATACTTGATAATACAAGCTAATGCATGAACACATGGATAGCCAGTCGATGCAAACATATCACAACTACAATATTGAGTAGACAGTTTCACAACGTATTTGGTACTGTTCTGGACCACTTCATACTCCTCTTCCCCACTCCAATTTGGCCACCATGACTTGGCCAAATTCTTAAGCTTCTCAATCTTTTTCATAATGTTTGGACAAATTGCACTCTCATATTTTTCCATTCCCAGTCTCTTCACTTGAAATCTTGTCATCAACTTCTCTCTTATCATCTCAAACATAGTAATCATAGGTTTATCTCTTGCTTCAAGTATATAGCTATTGAATGACTCACAGAGATTATTGGTAAGGATATCACATTTTGATGCAGTAGGAAAGTAGGCCCTAGACCATTGTTCTGGTGGGGTTCTCCTAAGCCACTCCACGACCTGTCTCATTGTCCCCTACCTTCGGGTGTGCCTTTTCAATTAGTTTCATACACCATTCATGTTCCCTCAAGTTTGCTGTTGCAGCTGCCTTCCAAAACAAGTCTTTCAAGTGCAAGCCTGGGTATTTCTTTTTGAAATTCTAGTACATGTGTCTAAGACAATATCTATGGTCAACCCTTGGATATTCCTCTGTAAACACATCTACCAAACTTTTTTGTCTATCAGAAATGTAAGTCCATCCCTTTTCTTTAGGAATACCAATAACTTCATGCAATTGTCTCAAGAACCATGACCATGTATCTCGCCTGTCAATAGGAACTACAGCTAATGCTATTGGGAACATGTTATCATTTCCATCCCTTCCTATAGCTGTCAGCATCTGGCCCCTATAAGAAGACTTTAGAAAGTAACCATCTAGACTAATAATAGGCCTACAACCAGATAAAAAACCATTCTTCATAGCTACTACACAGAAAAACATGTTTTCAAATCTTAGATCAGGTAGACTTCTATTCACAGTCAAAGTTAATATGCTTCCTGGGTTATGCAATATTACTGTAGCACAATAATCCCTCACTCTAGAGTATTGTTCATCCCAATCTCCATGTATGATTTTTAGTGCCACATGTTTAGCTCTTAAAGCTATTTGCTTGCTTACACTTAAATTGAACTTTGTCTTAATGTATCCTATAATGTCTCTAACACTCATCCGAGGATTATCTCTAATAGATTTCTCAATTTTCTTCCCCAAATACTTATATGTGGCATGTTTGTTATCATGAGGCCTTCCACAATCATGCTTACTTTTCAAAGTCTTCACACGAAAAAGGGTTCCACCCATCACTGGTGAAGCATGCATCATCCAATCACAACCATTCTTGCACACAGCTGTAACTCGTGAATTTTCATTCTTTTTAAAGTCTAACACAATGCCATGTCTGACAGTCCAGTCCCTAAGCACTTTCCTAAACTGCACAGCTGGTTCAAATGTCATTCCAACAAAGAATTCAAAATGTTGCATGTCAACATCTTCTTTATACTCAGGAAATTGTTGACCACCATCATCATCAGAATCTGCAAGATCTTTTATGCCTTTTTCATCTTCAACATCACTACACCATCCTTCTTCACCTCGAATCCCTGCATTAAACTTCTCTCTCTTTCTTCTTTTCAATTCCTTCCATTTCTGCCTATATCTCATTTTTAAACGGTCATATTTTTCTTTCAATTGTTGTCCCACATTACTGTCATTAAAGATGTCATCATCACTTGAGCCTTCCATATCTTCAAGCATCCAATCATCATCATCAGAATTTGAGTCATACAATGTTTGTTCTGCTGCATGCTCTTGCTCATTTTCATCAATATACCCTGCTTCATGCTCTTGCTCATTTTCATCAACATACCCTGCTGCATACTCTTGCTCATTTTCATCAACATGTCCTGCCTCATGTTGTTGCTCATTTTCTTGCTGATGTTCATCAACATGTCTTGCCTTATTAGCACTACCTTTATCCATTTCTTGCACATTATCATTGGTCCCCTCATTATATGCTACAATTTGTCTACATGCAACCACATGCCTTTTTGGATGAACCATTTGAATTGGTTCATAATCATCAACTATGTAGATATCCACATATGGCATGTTTTCACAGTCATTCATCAATCCTCTAATACTATTGTCATCACACAATAGTTTCACCCCATCATCCAATGATCCTCCTGCCCTCAAGTAGAAGCAGTCAAAGTTTGAAGCTGTCCCACCCATCCCCTTGTACATTTCATAAATCTCATGCATACTTATCTCACCTAAAGGGACATTTGGAAATGTGTCTTTTCTACCGACTTCATATTGCACATTTGGATTACTTACAAAATGACCACCAACCCATACATCAAAGTCGCAACAACCATCCACCATACCAAAATTGTCATCATCATGCATCCTGTTCAAAGCACAAAAGCAATATAAATGGTGAGCAATATAAAAGCAGTAAAAAGTAAGCAATATAAAAGCAGTAACAAGTTCACGTGTCATCACCATCACTGTTTCCAGTTTCCAATTTCCAATTTGAAAGCAAGAATACTTTGGAAAGCACTAACAAATGCAAAATGATCCCCCACAAATGGTCCCCCATATACAAAAGTCATGTTTCCAGTTCACTCGACAAAGACATCCCACATGCCAACATAAGTGTTATTAAATTAGGACCACCATATCAATTAAAATAAGGTCCACATCATACCAAACATATATATACACATTCAATTTACTCGGCCAAATAACAAACAACTTTAGTTTGCTTACCTTGTAGCAAGGGTTGGGGGTGTTGCCATTGTAGCTTTATCGTCATTGGACAAGGTATGGTTGTTTTCATCCTCGCTCGTGGCACGTGGTGGGGATCTCGTCGTCATCACAGCAAGGGTTGGGGGTAACATAGCCTCAGCTTCTTCGTCGGAGGCTTTTTGAAGTCGACGGAGATTTTGGTGGTCTTCGTTGCAGCGAGGGTGGGGCCGACGTAGTAACAGAGATTTTCAGGGAGTGAAATGTTAATAGAATGAAAGCTTAAAAAAACACAAGATTTTGGTCGCAGAGGAGTCGTTCTTCGCAGCTTTGTTCTTCACAGCTTCGTCGACGAAGATTTTGATCGTTTGGAGTTCTTCATCGGAAAAAATTGATGTTAGATTTTAGGGATTTTAGAATTTGGGAATGGGTTTTACTTACAGATGGAATTTTATTTGGTATAAAGTTATTACTTTATTAGATGCACAATTTTGTCATTTTAACCTCCATTTTAACGGTGTTAGTGTTGAACTAACAGGAGGGGAGCGTGTGATCAATTTTAGAAAAACACAAGGGGGCGATCTAAAGTTTTAGAAATATAAGGGATAACTTGGTACTTTCTCACATCACAGGGGTAATGTGAATTTTTTCCTTTTTCTTTTTTGATTTTCTTATCAATCTCATGAAAAGCAGCACGCGAGGCTTGTATGAGTAAATGTGCGCACCATGATTTTTCACACCAGAGGAAATTAAGGACCCTATTTGAATTGTCTTTTTCTTAATAATAAATATTTAGATTAAATTAATTTTTTAAAAATTTAAATTAAAATTACTCAATTTCACTTGTCTTGACAAGTCAAAACTTTAAATTTTCAGAAGAAAAATTCTCTTCAATCTTTATTTATTTATTTATTTTTTAAGAAAAACGACTTTCGAAGGTTCACTACGAATCACCATTAATTCCATTTGTCTTCACGTGGTTATATCTACGGATGTGATATTGTAAACACACTTTATGATTATAATTTATTGTGCTAATAATGACCTTACCACCTATATAGTCCCACTCGCCTCTGCCCATTATAACCCATTCATATGAATGCTCGTGGCCCCTATACTAGCCGCATCTATGTCACCCAAAAAAAAAAAAAAGGAAAAGAAAAGAAAAGATACAATTTTAAACTACTCATTACCAATTAGTTTTAGAATAAATTGTATATTGTTTTTAATATTGTATTAGATCTGAGTCTAATTTAATCGTCCGTCTATGTTTAGTTATGCATAGAGACCAGGGTTTTTGGGAATAATTAATGACTTCTGCAAATGACTTGAAAGGGTTTTAAAAGTTAATTTTGACAATCACAAGAGTAAATAGAGTTTTTGTTTTAATATTTGTCACAGGTTCACCATGTCGCTTTAGTGAAGGGATAAATTTATGGCTGAAACTTTGAAATGAAAAAATGAAGTCATTGAAAAGCACTTAAGCATGTTACGTTGTTATTACAAAAGAATAAAGGCTAGCTAGCAATTGAACAAATTAAGTAAATAGATAAGTGGTAGTTGATGTGATGTTTGACAAAGATATCACAAGTTCAAAACTCATTTTCATTTTGTGAAAATAATACTTAATTATAGAACTTTGACTAAAAGAAAAACAGTTGATTAAAGCCTTTTGAAGATATTCATAATGATTAAGTTTACGTGCTTAGGTGTGGTTTGAGCACCTATGGACATCCTAAACCCGCAAAGAGCAAAAGCTCAACGTATATGGGCAAGAAATTAAACCAATTGAAAAGGTGTATTTTGGGGTGTCATTCAAGTAGTTGATATTATTTTTTTTACAATTGATATTCTGAGTTCGAATTTCATAAGGAGTGACGGGTTGAATTAGGGGTGGAAGTTTTAAAAAAAAGTGAAAAGTGCCTTCTTGTTACAAAAATCATTTTTGTACCTCCTTTAAAGTTTTAACCATATATATTAGTCGAACACTCAAACTATATATATGTTCTAGAACAATAAACACACTTACGCTGCTTATATGCATATTCATACTATATATAGTCCTGTAATCTATGAATTAATAGGACTTTCTAACTTGTAGTTGGTTGTACAGGACTATTGTATGAAAATGAGTTCGAGAGAATTTTTAATTGTAATTTATTGATTAGGAAGAACAAAAACATTGACGTTTATATATTCAAGTCTCGTGGTGCATATTTTTGTATAATACATATTGATATCACTAGTTGTGATAAAAGTAATACTTAACTAATACTTGTAATCTTCATGTAACCAAACTTATTTGACAACTTATGGTTCAATTAGTCTTTAAGAAATGTACTGGAATTGGTTTATAAAAGGAAGGTGATCTTGGTCATTCAAACATAATAAAGAGAACAAGATTAGAACAAGTTACGTGTAAAATTGTCCTAATAACTTAAAATAAGTCAAGAAAATGAAATTAGGACAAGTTAAGTGCATTGAA
This sequence comes from Cordia subcordata, assembly GCA_028554755.1. Classification (NCBI taxonomy): domain Eukaryota; kingdom Viridiplantae; phylum Streptophyta; class Magnoliopsida; order Boraginales; family Cordiaceae; genus Cordia; species Cordia subcordata. The sequence goes on along the minus strand of JAPTOF010000003.1, from coordinate 25,458,455 downwards.
AATATTAAATAAATTATATCTAGTATAAATTAAAAATTTTTCTTTTTCATTATAATAGAAGCAACGCCAATTACATTCGAACTATTCGAGAGCTTGTAGCCCTTCTATAATCTTCACCTGAAAGGCTGCGAAGCTCATCTAGAAGCTCATCCAACTGATGAAAACTCAGAAGACCAAAATTAACAATCTAATTCGTACATTTATTCGCTTCTCTTGTGTAAATTATAAAACTTTCAACAAATGTCCAATTGGGAAGAACCACGTCCCCGACACTTGTGCGGCAAAAGGATAGAACTCTGCAGCACAAGTGGCAATGACAATTGACAAGGATCTTTAATTCAAAGGCCCAAAAGTTCTTATGGCCTTATTAGCCCAAATGTACCCTCATCAAATAAGCATATGAATCTTCCCTTCTCTATTATCATCCCCTCTGTTCTCTTCTCCACCAGGGACTTATGTGTCAATTGCACTATTCATTAGGTGTTTATCATGACAAAGTGGTAATTGTAGTATTTGTATAAAGGTGAATTTGTAATTCTGACATCACTCTATTATCTTTTTTTGCCCTTTTTCCTTCTCCAAACCCAACGGCGTGCTCTCTCTTCCTCGTTTTTTTGACTTTCACCTAGAGGCAGAAATTGGTCTGGATGTTTGGACTTTTTAGCTGCATAAATGAAAATGGTCTTAAAAATTAGGAAACCTAATCGAGATTTGGATATTAAAAGTTACAACACCTAATCGGGATTTGGATATTCAGGTTTGGGTTTCCACTTTGAGTTTATGAGTTTTGCAATATGTTAAACTGTATTGTGCTAATTTAGACAAAATTTGTTACTAGGTATGAAATTAAACAAAATGACAATGAAAAATTAAATTCACTTAAAATTATAATTGTATAATTTTAATTAAGTGCTAAATCATCACAATATATATTAAAATAATTATGCAAAACTTAAAAAATGGGCTTTCGAATCGGATTTGGGTGTAAATTTTTACACCTAAAATTCGAAACTGGTTGGACTCGATAAAATTCAAAAGGCAGATATTCTCACCCTTACTTTCACCCAACCCTTTAAGGTCTAACCCTTTTCCACTTTACAAAGAGATGAATTTAGTATCTTCTTAAGCATTACATTTTTACAAACAAACATGTAAAGATAAGTACTCCATAATTTTTTAACTCGTTACAAGAATATTATATTTTTTTTTAATAAATATTTATTATTATATATGATAAATATGTTATAACAATAATATTAGACAATATAATCATACTTCGAGCTTACACGTCATTCCTCAACTGGCTTCATTAAAAGATTCACTTTAAGCATAGTACTCATGCGTTGACCATGCATGCAATTTCAAAGGAGCCGACGCGCTCTATGGCTCTTCTTTTTCATTCTGTTTTTGTCCTTTTTTTTTTTTGGATTGATTATTTTTGTCCTTTGCATATAGGACTCGAGCCCGTGCTAAATAAAATTACATTAATATGAGTTGAATGGTCTTTTACCACAATTTCTTAGCAAGCATCAATTGGAATAAAGATGAGGAGAGATCAATATTAGGGTTGACTAATAAGTATTTTGTTCCCTTAACCTCTATCGAATGAAGCGATTAACTCGGTAAATCTTCCTTGTGTGTTGATCAATAAAGTTGACTCTCAAAACTATCATCTATATATATTTCATGCATGGCGATGTTTTTATATTTCTACCCGAGTACTTTATGTTTTATAACTTAAAAGAAATGAGATTGATAGATTAGTATGATCTTATATTTATTTAAATTGATAGATTAGTATGATCTTATATTTATTTAAATAGACCCCACTCATTAGCCTATATAGTCAATTAGTCCCCCATATCCATTATCTTATATCCATATCCATTTCTTGTATATATAAAGATGAAATTATCCAATTGTATTATTATGACTTTTCCATACCAAAAGAGACCAATTTGACGAAGAAAACAAGTAGCAAACAAGTCCAATCAAGGAGCTATGCCATGCGCACCTTCTGTGTGGTGGCATGTCTTGCTTGGCTTATTATATCATGACTAGGGGCCTGTTTGGATTGGCTTTTTTTCACAAAAAAATATTTTTTTTAAAAAAAAATATTTTTTTCTTGAAAAAGTTATGTTAAATTTGTAATAACTATTTGGTTTAGTTTCCAAAAAAGCTGAAACTCTGAAAAAAGCTCAAATACAGCTTTTTTTAAAAGTCAGAATTTTCAGCTTCTCAAAAAAGTTATTTTTCAAAAGCTTTTAAAAAAAGCGCTTTTGAAAAAAGCCAATTCAAACGAGCCCTAGGAAAGCAATAAGAATCATAAGTTTTTATTCCATGCAAGCAATGCCAAGATCACAAATGTGTATATAGCTTTTAATTTCCATTGAAATTTTAAGACACAGAATATTAGAAGTACTCAATCCAAATTTCATGGAAACAAAAAGTTGGATTGAAAGTGGGGTTTAAAAAGAAAAAAGAAAGAAATTGTCGATCCAAATGCAATAATATATATATATATATATATATATATATATATATATATATATATATATGCATCTCGATATAATTAACTATCAACAAAAAAAAAATCTCGACATAATTAACTATTAACCATAAAAGTTTTGTCTCATTAAGTGGACTAATAGCTATATTACAATCGTGTATTTTTTGTCCATCCATGAAAGCACCTCTGAATGGAATCTTATAACAATTACGGATTTCAATTAACAACCTCGAAAACGACATGCATTACTATTGCAAATATTGACATTAATAACTGTCAAAATTCTGTCGTAGACCTAATAAATGTATGAATAGTGTCAAAGGCAGGCTTGCAAGTGGTTAGGTAATGATAAAGACTGATTTGCAAATTTGATGTAGAATATAATAGCTTCTTCATCGTATCTCTTTGGTCCTTCTCAGTTTGGAGCATGCGGTCTGCTTCAATTTATTTGTATAGGCCAGCAAACATAACCTTCTCCAATTTTTTTTATGATTTGAGGGAGACTTTTACCGGAAAATGATGTACATAAAAAAAATTAATCTCATGACTTTTTATACAAAAGATAAGCAATATATTATTAGATCACAAGACTAGTCATGAGTCTCCAATTTTTATTATACAAGTAAACGACCTTAACGAATTTTACCAAGCACATTTAATAAGCATAGGCAAATTGGGCCACACCATTTCCTTTGATTAGAAAACACAAAAGTCATTAAACTCGGTCGTGAAAATGGACCATTATGATGTCATGGTTCTTTCCCTAATATATTTTTTTATTAGATAGATACTGTGTTTGAATTTATCTTCTTTTATTATGATAAATTGTTTGATATTTGGTATGGGTAAAATACATCAATCAATGGAATGATGTCACATGTACAAGAGGCATGGTCCCATAGTCATGGCTGAACCCAAGAAATAAAATCTCAGCCAATGCTTGGTGGCCTTCTCGCCGTGCTCGTAGAGTTGGCATGAGGCTTCGGCCTATTTTATCATGATGGGCACCCCCTGGACAAATAACAGAAAGAGATGAAGAAAATGTATTTACATTACTATTGATTTCTCCAGTATATTTTGTACAGCTATAGTTGAGCTTTATATAGTTGAGCTCCATTACATATTAGTTAGTGTAGTTAGTTAGCATAACTGTCTGCCAAAATATGCTCCGCTACATTACTGCCAGGTGGTACAGGCTTTGCAGTTTTAATAACTAAATTAGTTGCTATTGTATTTCCTTGAGTGTTGTCAGCCCTCCTCAAGCTGAGATTGGGAGATGCCAGAGGAAGCTTGTTAAGAAGAAATTGATATGTAGAAACTGACAAAGCTTTAGTGAAGAGATCTGCAAGTTGAAGAGTTGTAGGAATGTAGTTAATAACAAGCTGCTTTGCTAGTAATTGCTCCCTAACAAAATGGCAATCAAGATCAATATGTTTAGTGCGATTATGTTGAACTGGATTGGTTGCTAATGCAATAGCAGATTGATTATCACACCATAGTTGTGAAGGAGAAAATGGAATATGCAGATCAGCAAGAACATAAGTAAGCCACTTTAACTCTGCTGCAGTGGTGGCTAAGCTCCTGTATTCTGCCTCTGTACTGCTTCTAGAGACAGTTGCTTGACTTTTAGAAGACCAAGAAATGATGTTAAGACCCAAGAAAATACCAAAACATGTGACTGATCTTCTTGTGGATAGATCAGAAGCCCAGTCTGTATCAAAAAATGCTTGCAGTTTAAAATCACCTTTTGTAAACTAAAGTCCAGTACTGAGTGTCCCCTATAGAAACCTTAATATTCTTTTGAGCATGGCATAATGTAGTTGAGTGGGGCTATGCATATACTGACAGATAGTATTAACAGCAAACTGAATGTCAGGTCTAATTATAGTAAGATATTGTAAGGCCTCTACCACACTCCTATAATGAGAAGGATCAGAGTAAGGTTCCTGATTTGCTGCAGTATGTGTGAGATAATTAGATGGAACTGCAGGAGTAGGAGTGTCATTAATAGAGAGAGAATTAGTTTTAAGATCAATTTCCTCAATAAGCAACATGCTTGTCAACTCTCTTATTGTCAAGGGATTTTGTTGATGGCGAATAGCAGACTTAAATGCATTGTCCTCTGTAGGCAAACTTCTCAAAACATACAGAATTAGATCTTCATTAGACACAGGATCCGAAGCAGCAGTAAGCTGATTTGTCAGAAGCTTGACTTCATCCATGTACTCCTGAATACTTTTAGATCCTTTGCTAAGATTAAGCAGTCTATTCTTAAGCTGATGCAAATGAGCTCGAGGCCTAAAATTATAGCGCTTGTCTAAAGCTTCCCAAACTTCAACAGCAGTAGGTAAAAACATGACTTGATGTTGAACCAAAGGTGAAATAGTAGACAGAATACAAGTGCGAAGTCTTTTATCAACAGTTTTCCATTCTTCATATTTAGAATTAGAAATGAGTTCACTAGTATCATCTGACCTAATCAGCTTAGTAGGTCAAGGTATGATGCCATTAACATGATCATAAAGATCAAATGAACTAAGTGCACCTTCAATTTGTGATTTCCACACAGTGTCGTTAGAATTTTCAAGCTTTACTAGAGTAAAAGCATTCCAGTTTTGCATAAGCTCTTTAAGATTTGAGATAACAACTGAATCAGGCATTGTAATGAATATGCAACTTGATGAAGAAGGCAGAGAAGAAACACTTAGCTCTTGCGAAGATCAAATTGAAGAAATCAATGAGATTGCAATTGATGAGATTTATGATCGCACCAGAGAAAAGATGTCGACAAATAGCTGCAACAGAAAACCTCACCGGCAAGGACAAAATGCAACGGCAAAAGAGCTTATCGGCAACAACGAAGAAGAAGGCGGAAGCAAGAAGAAATCACCAGGATCTCGAAGGCGGTTACAGCCTCCTTAGGAGTCTCTAGACACCATAACAGAAAGAGATGAAGAAAATGTATTTACATTACTATTGATTTCTCCAGTATATTTTGTATAGCTATAGTTGAGCTTTATATAGTTGAGCTCCTTTACATATTAGTTAGTGTAGTTAGTTAGCATAACTATCTGCCAAAATATGCTCCACTACATTACTGCCAGGTGGCACAGGCTTTGCAGTTTTAATAACTAAATTAGTTGCTATTGCATTTCCTTGAGTGTTGTCAACAAAGTAAATAAAATACGCTGCAGCTAACCTTCTTGGTAAAGTCAAGTATGGCCAAAGCCATATGACAAGGCTTCATACTCTTTATTTGGCCATCTATTGAATGACCAATGCCTAAAGGTGTTGTTGCGGCCATTCAAGAGCGCTCAGTAATGATATCATTATTTCCCCATTTGGAGGGACATAAGACTAACAGTAATGGTCAAAGCATTTAAAACCCTAACAAAAGAGGTAAGTCTCATAAGGGGCACCCCAAACACATATAAATACCCCCTCATTTCATGAAGAAGAAGATTTTTTCTCTCAACTCATTTTAGAGTATTTCTTCATAAATTCTTTCAACACCTTAATTGACTTAAGCATCAGAGGTAAAACAAAAGGAAAGCCCTGCTCTTTTGTTTTGTTAGGCGAAGCCAATCACATACCCTTCGAAGGGCGAAGCACCTCATACTCTCTTTAGAGGGCGAAGCAACCCATACACTCCTTAAAGGCAAAACCACAAACTAACTCTTCGCAAGGCGAAAGGAGAAGCTATACACCAACTCTTCGGAGGACAAAGGGCAAAATCATATACCAACGTTGCAAAGGGTAAAGCCATGCCAACTCTTTAGAGGGTGAATCCACACATATACCCTTCGAAGGGCAAAGCACCCCATATGCTCTTTGGAGGGCAAAGCTACCCATACACTCTTCAAAGGGAGAAGCCACCCATATACTCTTCGAAGGTCAGTGCAACCTATATACTTTTCAGAGAATGAAACCACTTATACACTCTTCGAAGGGTAGACCCATAAAGGTGCTCTACGGAGCACACATTTACACTTGAAACTCTTCAAAGGTCTTAAACATCTAAATCCAACTTAAGCGATGTAGAGTAGTACCATTATACAGAGTATCACCCCTTCCCTTTAAATACTTGAAGACTTAGTCAGATTTACTTACATGGAGGTAATCATTTTCCCAACCACATCAGTTGGCGCCATCTCTAGGAAGTAGAAGACAATTCTTATTGAAAAGCTCGTGGTAAAAACTATGGCAAAGTTGAGGAAACAATAAGCTCTACCCGAGCACACTAAGTAGGTAGAAGAGTCGGAGTACCAAGGTGAGCAAGAAAATCAACTTGAGAAAAATGGGGGCAAGTTGGCTTGCCAAGGCACCAAGGCCGTTAAGGGGAGGCAAACACTCACAACTCTTAGCCAAATGAGGCAAATCTATAAAGGGATGTAATAAACAAACCTATGCCCGGATACAAGGACTGATGGCAAAGTAACAATGGATGGGAGGCTAATCCAATATGCTACTGGCGATCGGGCACACTCAATTTTTGGCCTTGGGTTATTGCCTTTATTTGTTGAATTTCCTATCGTAGTACCCTTCGTTCCCACCTCAGTATAACCCGTGCCCAAGGCAACCAATGTTTCAATCCCACCAAGTTTCTGGAGCCCATGAAGTACAACCCTTATCATTTCACCGCACATAGTCTCGGGGAGAGAGGAGAAGGAATGATAGCTTGGGGGTTCGCCATGATAGCCACAAGCTGGGTAGCAGTTAAAGGACTAATAGCAGATCAGATGTCCTTTTAGTGACGGGGAAGGTGACAAGGCCTTTCATGCCAGAGATAAAGGTAGAGAGGCCCCTGTCTTGGATCTTTCTACCTTGTCTTCCACTGTATGATAGTACTAAAGACCTAGAGAGCTATATTAGTATCTTCAAAATCACTCTTACGATTCATGAATTGCCAAATGCGCTGGAGTGTTGAGCCCTCCTAGCTACATTGGTAGACGCTACGTATCAACTGGTATGAGTGTCTACCCAATAGGTTGATATCCAGCTTTGATCTATTTGCTCAGGCATTGATTGACAGGTTCGTCAACAGTCAAGTTATCCCAAAACATCTACAACTTTGTACCGAATGAATCTCTCTATTAGTACACAGAGAAGTTCAACAATCCCGCACTCAAGGTAGCAAATTCGAATGAAGAAGCAGCCATTATAGCCTATTTTCAAGGGTTGAAACCGGGACCTTTCAAGTCCGATATCCAAAGGCAAGATTGTCGTTTCTTCATAGACTTGATGAAAGAAGTTGAAAAGTTGATTCGTAAAGGGGGCTTAGTCTTGAGAAAAGCCAAATTCAAAAGGGATGAAGGAGATGGCAAGTTGAGACCTAATTAGGAGGGTCTATACCTAGTCACAGGAAATTCATCATGGCACATACAAGTTGGTAAAGATAGATGGTGAGAAGCTCAAGAACGCTTGGAATGCAAAACACCTCTACCTGCATTATGCTAAGCCTATTTTCAAAGTGAATCTATTGTGTTCAATTAAGGCCTACAGGCCACGTGGTTGCATTCAATCAAGGCCACAGAGCCAATCATATTCTCACTAAGATTCAATGGAAAACGTTCACCTTGTAGTTTGAATGCTAATATATTGTTATCCATTGTAACATTTGCTTTAGCAAACAAAGAGGGAAAATTTTGTAAAGGAAAACTCTCGCAAAGCTACATTACAACTCCTCAGAGGACGAAGGGCGAAGCCACATACTAACTCTGCAGAGGGTAAAGCCAAACCAACTCCTTGGAGGGAAAAGCCACATTCTTGCCCTTACGAGGGTGGAGCACCCCGTACGCTCTTTGAAGGGCGAAACGACCCATACACTCTTTAGAAGGAGAAGCCACCCATATGCCATTTGAAGGTCAGAGCAACCTGTATACTCTTCGGAGAGCAAAGCTACTTATACACTCTTCGAAGGGCGGACCCGTAAAAGTGCGGTATGGATGACACATCTACACTTGAAACTCTTTGGAGGTCTTAAGCATCCAAATCCAACTTGAGTGACACAGAGTACCATCATTACACAGAGAACTACCATTATGTAAACTATTGCCACTTCCTTTTAAAATAGTTGAAGACTTAGTCAGATTTACTGATGTGGAAATAATCAATTTGCCTACCACATCATTATTTAATGAACTTAAAGCACATGTTATAATGGACACAACTCGGAGATATTAGACAATCTCTTACCACTTCAGAAATATGGTCTTTTCTTTTTTCCTCATAATATTTACAAATCAATAACAAATGGAGAAGAAGGTTACGTTATAGTTGCTAAAGATTCATAAGATGGAATCGTGAGATGGTGAGCTTAATTTTCTGAAGTATATAATATCTTTTTTTTTTCCTAATGTTCTAATGTGGGATAACTCTTATATTCCTTGCTCCATTAGTTAAAATTATAAACAACATTATATATATTATGCTGCTCGTCATTATATCTACAAAAAATTCCAAGAAAAATGTTTGAATTGTTTCACATACAAGTTCTTTCTTTTGGGTAAAAAGCATACAAGTTGACATACTTCTCTTTGATATTAAGATATTGAAACATCTATAGATATTTGGAAGATTATTTCCTTCGTCGGAAAAATTTTCTAGCATAATATATTTGTTTAAACAAGATGGAGTGTAGATATAATAATGAAATGATAAATATCCAAAAAGAACACCTTAAAAGTTCTTTTAGAAAGATAATGATATACAAGGTTGTCATCTGTACCATGATCAAACAGAAAATTAATCTTATCAGCTTGCCTGCACGCATCATATGATATATAACAAAACAAAAACAAAAAAAAAAGAATTTTCTAATTGATTGAATAAGAGTCGGTAGTGTATTCGTGTTGTCTTAGGTATTTTCCATTTATAAGCATATATACATAACTAATGGGAAAATTTTATAGTGGTCGGTATTGCAAATATTAAGTATCAAATTCGTTCATATTATTTTAAAAATAATTCACTTGATATTTAATATTTGAAAAGAAAAATGTGAATTTAATTTTTATTATTTTAAAAATAACCCACTAATTCTTAATATTTACAAAAAAAAATTCAATTTTGTCCTCATGGTGGGGATAAGAATAGTCATACTAGTCAACAAGTTGGGACAAGTATGAAATAAAAACACAAGCAGCAGAAGAATATTGAAAACATTTGCAAATTGTACATACATACAAGGAACAAAAATGATTTCAATAATTAAATGAACGATGCATGATGGTGATTTGGCAGCCATCCCAGCTGGGTGCCTTTCTCAGCACTTTCCTTTTTTCTGTCTTTTAGTCCCTTTTTCATTAAAAAAATGAGAACTACCTACTTTGCTTTCACATCTTCTTCTTCTTCACTGTTCACTTTCAGGCAAGCCACAAACAAAAGGTGACCATTAAAATCTACAAATCTGTAGGCTCTCAAATCTCTCTGTGATCAAACCTTTTGGTCAACTGCTTTAAGGGTGTTTTTCTCTCCTCTGTTTCTCACAGCTCAATCATGGGGGAAGAAGGTAAATAAACACACAAAAACACACACTCATATATATTATGTAGGCAAAGATATGTTATTGTAGTTGTTGCTTTTGTCTGAGAAAGAAAATGATTTGTTTACACTAAAGTTGTTTCCTTTATGCTGTTTTATGTTCCAGCTAGCTAGCTTGAATTAGCTTAATTGTTATAAAAAGATAGGAATTTTGAGCAATTCACAAGTTTGCTTATGGAGGTTCTTGTCATTTTTTTTGATCCGATATGTTTTAGGAGCGTATGTAAAATATATCTCTACTTGAAAAGGAAAAATGGAAACTTTCAAGAATATGCCTTTTGTGTTTATGGACTTGAAAAATAGAAAATTTGTTGGCTTACCCTTTTTTGGGTCATTAGATTTTTTGTTTTTTTGGTCAATTAAGAAGTTCATCATGAAGGTTAATTTGTGAGATGGGTTCTTCGGGATGTTATAGAGGCTAAAAGTAAAGTTAGTGACTTTAGTTGCAGAAAGCCTAGAATTCTTTCGATAATAAAGCAACTGGGTGGATAAAGCTCCCTCTCTGTGTTGTGTCTGGTGCCTAGTATTCTAGTGATAAATTGATCAGGAATGTCTAATTTAAATTTAAATGAAATGGTCAGAAATGTCTAATTTTAAATTTAAATGAAATGATCAGAAATATCTAATTTTCAATTTATTTCATTTATGTTCAGAATTATGGCTGTTACTGAATCTGTGACTGTACTAATATCAGGTAATAGAGACTTAGAGAAAGGACTGATTACTCCAGTGAGTAGCCAAAATCCTCTAGCTGAAATATCGCCCTCACCTTCTCCATCAGCAGCTACAGCTCCAGCTCTAGTGTTGTCTAACTCTGGGAAGCGAATCGACCAAGCTGGAAAGAAGAAATATGTAAAGCAGGTAACGGGCCGGCACAATGATACCGAGCTGCATTTGGCTGCCCAGAAAGGTGATGTTGCAGCTGTGAGGCAAATACTTGATGATATTGATTCTCAAATGGTGGGGACTTTGAGTGGAGCAGACTTTGATCAAGAGGTTGCAGAGATCCGTGCATCAGTGGTCAATGAGGTAAATGAGTTAGGTGAAACAGCATTGTTTTCAGCAGCTGAGAAAGGACACCTTGATGTGGTGAAAGAGTTATTGAAGCATTCAAACAAGGAAACACTCACGAAGAAGAATCGGTCAGGGTTTGATCCTTTGCATATAGCTGCAACCCAAGGACACCATGGTGATAATCTAAATTCCAGATCCATTTATTTGTCCATTTGTTTATCTTGTACTTTGAATGTGCATTGTGGAGTTGTGTATCTTGTTGCAAGTTTTCTCAGAAGTAATCCTTAGAGACTTAGGCTACACAATTTGATACCTTTGGCTCCATCCCAAACAGAGAGTTGGGTTTTGACTCCTGACCAAGATAGTTAACAGGTCGCAATTTTATTCATTACCTGCTTGAGGGGCCTGTTCTTAGAGACATTGCGTCAAAAGGATGAAGTTCTTAAAAATTGGGGATATCCTATTCTAAAGATCAATCTTATCAAAATGAAAAAATGAATATGTAGCATCTGAAATAAATTTCTTTCTGACAAGTGAAGTTAAAAATTATTTTCTATAAGCCGCAAAAACTAGGAAAGTGAAACATGCCTTGTGATCAGAGGCAAAGGCTTTTGTAAAATTAATTTTGAACAGCACATAAGTCCGCATAAACTTGGAAAGCAAAACATGCCTTGGTGTTTGGTAGTGCTCATTTGGGTGCTTATAAGAACCCGTAAAAAAAGCTAGTGAGAGGAACTTTTGTTTTGGGTGGTCATAAGCACCCAAATAAGCACTGCCAATCACCCTCTTAATCTAATCATACAGCTTACACAGCTGGAAAAGTTAGATTGAGGCTCAAATCTCAAATCTAAGTGTAGCAATGAAAAGCTTACTGGATTCCCAAGAGAACATTTATGTTCTGATATGGAGTCCATAATGCTGGTCTTAATTCTTTGCCACCCTTTGCTTATCCAAATTCATACACAACACAGAGCATTTATTTTTTGGTCAGAGATATTATGAAGCGGCCCTATGCAGTTAGTTATGTAGTTTTCCATGTTTTCATCATTCATGGCATTTCTCATTTTGTTTTCCAATGGTTACAGCCATTGTCCAAGTGCTACTGGATCATGACCCTGTACTGAGCAAAACTATTGGGCCATCAAATGCAACACCTCTGATATCTGCGGCAACAAGAGGACACACTGCTGTGGTTAATGAGCTGCTCTCAAAGGATTGTAGTTTACTAGAAATTTCTAAATCCAATGGAAAAAATGCATTGCATTTAGCTGCCAGACCGGGGCATGTGGACATTGTCAAGGCCTTGCTTGACAAAGATCCACAACTGGCTAGGAGGACTGACAAAAAAGGACAAACTGCATTACATATGGCCGTCAAAGGAGTCAACTGTGAGGTGGTCAAGTTGCTGCTTGAAGCTGATGCGGCTATTGTTATGCTGCCAGACAAGAAAGGCAACACAGCGTTACATGTTGCCACCAGAAAGAAGCGAGCAGAGGTATATAACCGTAATTTCTTCTGAATGTTAACATGCACAGGTTACAATTAGTATAAGCATCTGTCTTCCTGGGGATTCAATTTCCAGCTTTCTGCATCAAGTGCTGCAATTTTAATCTAGTCCACTTTTTGTAATTATGGATAATTGGATATCTTTTCTCTAAGTCTGGTAAGGGAATTTTATTGAATCAAATCAATCTCTGAAGGTCCAGCTGTGTTCATTGTCTATTCAGATTTTATGCAGACTTGTTCTTGAACTATCAACAAATGCATATTTGAAGATCCTGATGACATGTATATATATCATTCTTAGATAAGATTTTGATTGCTATGATGCTTAAGTCCCTAACTGCATTTTAGAAGATCAGTTTTCTGGAGTTACTTGCATGTAGGTGCTTGATCAGCTTCTAATTTATCTTCAAGATTTGATTTGCGGATGTCAACTTGATTGGTCTATCATATTTCTTTCATTCTCTTTGTCCTTAGTGTGAGAACTTGGTGAAATGTGGACAGATACCAAGATATATCTGTATAAATGAGATATATTTCATGAAGTTGATCTTCGATTTTCCTTGCAGATAGTGAATGAGTTGTTGCATCTGCCTGATATCAATGTCAATGCACTCAACAGAGATCACAAAACACCTCTTGACATAGCTGAAGATCTTCCCCCTTCTGAAGAATCCTCAGATATAAAGGAGTACCTTTCTCGTTGTGGGGGTGTTAGAGCAAATGAATTGAACCAACCCAGGGATGAATTAAGGAAAACTGTGACTCAGATCAAGAAAGATGTGCACACCCAGCTTGAACAAACCAAGAGGACTAACAAGAATGTCCATGGAATTGCAAAGGAGCTCAGGAAACTTCATCGTGAAGGGATCAACAATGCCACAAACTCAGTTACTGTGGTAGCTGTGCTTTTTGCTACAGTTGCCTTTGCCGCCATTTTTACTGTGCCTGGTGGGGATGATGACCATGGGATGGCGGTTGTAGTAAACCGTGCTTCCTTCAAAATATTCTTCATATTCAACGCCATTGCACTTTTTACATCCCTTGCCGTTGTCGTAGTCCAGATTACATTGGTTAGAGGTGAGACAAAGGCTGAGAGGCGAGTAGTGGGGGTGATTAACAAGTTGATGTGGTTGGCTTCTGTATGTACTTCAGTAGCATTTATGGCATCCTCTTATATAGTGGTTGGTCGAAAGTATGAGTGGGCTCCCATTTTGGTAACAGTTGTTGGAGGGGTGATAATGGCAGGGGTTCTTGGTACCATGACATACTATGTAGTAAAGTCAAAGAGGATGAGGTCAATGAGGAAGAAGCAAAAGCTTAGGAGTGGCTCCAATTCATGGCACCACTCTGAATATTCTAATTCAGATATTGATCGGATTTACGCCCTTTAATTCAGGACTCATATCTTCAGAGAAGATGGCCAGGGGATATGTATAGATGAAGAAATGAATATTCGAGAAGGAATACGTACAGAAGAGAGATGAGATACCATAAATCTATTATGCTCTAAGGTCCAAGCCCCTGCCTGAACCCTGGAGGTCGTATGAATCCTCAGAAAGAATCGGTCACAGATTTTGGCCTTCTCAGAGTCTGGTAAATTGTAGGTAGAATGGGCAGATTGCAGCACTTTGCTGCTTTTGCTTTCCTTACATAAGGGTGATTCTGGATTCACAAAGTTGTCTCATATTTGCATATTACAGGAATCTGACATCCTGTAAAGACATATCAAGTTTAAGTATCATGGTTTAGTTTCTCCTGGTGTAATTAGCATGTAAAAGAACTGTGCTTACGCATGATCGGACAAGAAAAGCGTGGTAATGATTTTCACTTGATCAACCTTCCAGGTTTGTTGATCATGATGTACCAAGATTCTGACTCTTATATATGAGAAATTCTGATGCATCTGATATTCTTTCTCTACACATGTATGGACACTGTCTCAATTACTTGGTTCAAGCTAATGCCAAGATTTTAGTAACAGCTACCTTGGTCCGATATAAAGTCAGCATGCATAACTGAAATGCTTCCAAAGTTAAACTAGGTTCTTCATTAGTTGATATAACTGACTTTTAATTATGTTTGGAAAATATATTTTACATTGTCATCAGATATATATTCTTAATTATGGGATTGTCTATACTATACCTCTACCCTATTGCTGTGAAATGTAAAAAATTGAGAAGGGGAAAATTTTTATCCTAAAATATAATAACTGAGAGTCCATATGTTGAACATGATATATTTCAATATTTGTTTTTTGAGCAAGTTATAAATTAATGACACGTGATAATATAGAAACAGTTGATGTTCCGTTGTAAGTCTCTTGTTGTATCTCACGGATAAGTTCACAACTTTGAATATATCTAAGCATTAAGAATTGCATTCCCGGGATAGAGCATTATTGGGGAATGGCTTAAATGAGACGTACAACTGTACGAGTGTCGCAAACTGATTATGGCATTTTTTTTTTGGGTTCCGTAAAAGACTTAAGGCGAGTTTCATGACAATATTTCTGAGGATAGTGATACCTTAATCTATCCTTCTCTAGCAAAAATTACAAATTTGGACAAGCGTTTCAAGCCAAAAAATTTGTCAAGGTTGTAATTAATAATTTATATAATTATTGGCTTCTCTATACATATATTTCAAATGAAACTCCCAATTTTTTTGCAATTCACCACAATAAATCTAAGAAAACTAAATCGTAACCATTCATTAATCGGAAGGTAGCCAAGGAATTAGTTTTGGTAATAAGATTGTCTCAAGAGTCTCCTATTGTGGCAATTGCAATGATGCAGTACGGCAGCAGGCCCGAAAATATATTAAAAAGCCAGATGCATATAAAATAGCTTCATATGTGATCCCTCACAAGCTGAAGAGTTATTTGTATGATAGCGTTAATATTTTAATGTTTCTATCACATTATTTAATCAAATCATTTCTCAAAACAATCTTAACAAAAGTACAAACAAGAAAGTATGTAAAAGCGGCCACGAAGACTTTAACCAACATTTATGGATGACTTTTCCCTCTTTTAGGTTTGTTAAATCGACGTCAAATCACATTAAACTAAACTAAATTTTTTTGATTTGACTATACAAATCATCTTCTCTATTAATTAATTAATTCTATGTGCAAAAAAACTGTTGTTTAAATGTCTCATTCGTGGATATCAAGTGGGGGAATTAAAGAAAGACTTAATTGTTATGTGCTTATCACTATGTCCCAGATGCTTAAAATCATCAAATGATCTTTTCACTGGCTTCTTTGGCTCTCATCTTGTCAAAGGTCAGGGTGACACATTCACTTAAAAATTAAGGGGATGCTGAAAAAGAGCCACGCACAAACCCCTCCTCGCTGTCCACTGCCTGCTTTAATCTAAGTTGGTCACTTCATAAATCATTTTGCTTTTAAGCAATTTTATAATAAGACAATACTTTATATCATCAGTTTGCAAATCTTTGCGCTTTTAAGCAAGTCTATAATTACATAATTAGTGTAGATGGGTGCTTAAGAGTTAAGATGTACCAGGAGGCAAATAGATGACCTTATCTATTAGCGTCATAATGATCATTTAGTTTAATTAAACGTTGAAGAGTTAAATTATTCCATTTCGATACATCAGGACTTTTAGTATTAATACCAGCATATATATAAAATTTTGGGCTAATCAAATAAATGATTTTAGACTAGAACCCATATATTTTTTATGATAAAAATATTAGTTTTGATTTTTTAACCAAAAGAATGTTATATTTATGAATCGGGCGTTAACCATGTCATTTTATTATCATTAGGTGAACAATAATTGTGTTAATAAAGTCCGTGATTGTTCGCAATTTAGGCTTCTATTCTTTTGTTTTTATGATGCATGTCAGGACAAGACATGAAAGTGCAAATCCTTTGCAAACACATTGTCTCACCCAGACCCAAGCACACAAGTGATATTGGTGTTGTAAATATAACTAGTAACTACTTGAACATCAAATTAATTGATTCAAAATGATTATAAACATAACTAGTAACTACTTGAATTTCAAATCAACTGACCCAAAATAATTAACTCAAGTTATTACTTATAACAAGCCACAATCTACCCCACAGACTAATGTGGGTTATTACAATCACCCTCCCTTGAGGACATAAGATTCTGGTCAATAGCACACAATCATACATGTACAATGGCCCCGAACCCAATAGAGCAGAATTCTAGAGGTGGCTCTTACTAGCTCACGAAGTGGCGGTGTAGTATTCTTTTATACCATTCTGTCATGCATGCCCTCGGACCCAAGCCCCCGAGCAAGACTAGTGTACTAAGAACTACTTAGACCTCAAATCAATTAGCCCAAAATGATTAACCCAAATTATTAGTTATACTAATATCACCCACTTATAAACAAATCACAATCTATTTCACAAACCAATGTGGGATATTACACACATACAGCAAGAGAAGTGAAAAAAGGGTAAAACGAGACTTGAGATTCAAAAAGTGTCTTTAAGCCCTAATTATTGGATGAAGTGATAAGATATGACTTATTATGCTCTAAGGTTCAAATTTTGATATCCCATTACGAAAATTAGTGAGCCCTTGATTTGACCTAAAACATACTTAAATTAAAGACATCGATCTTGTTGAACTACGGGATTTATAACTTTAATTTGAACTCAATATAATCCTATTAACGGATGTTCTTCGATATGGCCAAAAGGAAGGATTCTTTTCATTTTTCTTTCCTATATATAAAGAAAAAGGTATAGTATTGAGCTTTCTTCATTATAAATGGCATCAATTTAAGAAATAACGTAACAGAAAGAAAGGTAAAATCATGGCCACGACCTGCTGAGGCTGAAAGTATCAGATTCTCTAATTTTCAATCACACCAGAGAATTTAAGTGTTCATCATGTTAAATAGACTGGCTTCATTTAGAACAAATCCTAATTACTACTCGCTGCTTTAGGCCTCATTTTCATGTAAAAGTTGTGGTCCTGATTTTATCAAATGCAAAAGATAGTTTGAACAATGTTGATTAATACTTTGAGAGATGAAGTGCAAATTGCTTTTTCTTATCTTGTTTTTCAACTAACTTTTTTGGGTCAAAAATTGAAATGCACTAAGAATAGGACCATCATATTTAATCAATGTCTTGAAACTCAAAGCCATGGTCTTGTTCAAGATAATTAGCCCAAACGGAAAAAAAAACCCTCCACTCAATGTGTATATATTAGTCAAAGATGTTTCCTTCAAAAAAAGACAGTTTCATATGATGCCTAAAGCAGCTTCCATTAATGAAAGTTTGCAGGCCATAAGTGGACGAAAACATGAAGCCATTCATCAAACAGTAATCTATGAAGCGCGTTTAACATTTTGCATTTAACAAATAATTATACAACCCTCAAATTCATTGGTTTAAAATGATTAACTTAAGTTGTAACTTGACCACACAATACTAGCTAGTTAACATCTTAATTATCGGACGACCATTTTTCTAAGACGATGTGAGAAATTACAATCAACCTCTTATTGAGACCATGAAGATTCTTGCAAAGACACCAAACATTGATTCTTTAAAGCCTAATGTCAGTAAGTATAGTAAGTAATTGCTTAACCTCTAAATTATTAGCCCAAAATAGTCCATTAAAATCGCTCAAACCCCACAATAATCATTTATAATGTGTTCACTTATCACTTCTTTCGTACGCAACATTACACGAGATTTTCCCTAATTTTGTAACAATTGATCAGCGTGAGAAATTAAAGAGAGCTTTTGTCTGGCATTTTTTTCGAACTACCACAGGAGTTTTTGCTATAATAACAATACCAGAAAAAGCCTGCAAAAGTTCTCATATGCTGAATTATACGATGGCCATTTACAAAAAATTCATAGACGGAAGAAGCACATTAAGGACCAATCATAATTTTGTACTTCCAACTCTTCCCCCACAAACCCCAAAAAAAGCTCTAGAAAAAAAGCAAATTTTGAAATGATTAATACATTAACCTCTGCAAAGTGTTTGTCTTTCTTGATCCTCACGAATGACTCTGGAAGCAGACAATGAACACAACCCAAGATCACTTACAGTCTTCCTTGGTTGTTGAAGCTGCTGATGAGACATTTTACAATGTGCAATTGCTGCTTGTATTGGATTCTCAACTTCCAAATTTGAGCTTATCATCGTACTTCTCTTAAAGAATTGCATTTCTTGAAACCCATTTGAATTGTTTGAGCTTGAAGCAGAAGAAACACCAGATGAAGAATCTGAAGAAGAAAATTTTAACGACGATGATGATGATGATGAAAGCCTTTTGATGGCGCCTGAGAATGACCTCCTATGGCGACTCTTTTCGCCGTCATCAATGGCTTCTTCCTTTCTGAAGCTCTTTGTGACAGACGAAGATGAAATATGCCCAAATGGTGCTTTCATGGCGGCCCTGGAAACAGATTCTTCATTGACGACCTTCTTGAGAGCTTCTGCTGCAGTACTGGACTTGTATGAGCAACCGGACTTATTGAAAAAGGACTTAATATAAGCCCTGGAAGCTTTCAGCTTCGAACCAAGCCCAGACCGCTTAATCATCTTCAGCTTTCTGGTCCAGGACTTTTTGGAATTCTTATGATCAGCAGATGATGATTTGCTTACTGCTTCTGCTTCTGCTTCTTCGAGGTACTCGTACAGATAATCCTCCGGGTTCAGCTCTCTACTGACCTGGCAAGACTCCACAGGCGAGATGTTGCAAGACTCAAATGGGGTGTTTGATGTGGGGGTAAACAATGGAGTGCTGAAAAGCTCTTCACAGTAAGTACTTTCATCAGTTTTTTGCGTTTTGGCATCATAAGTGCTTGGGTTCTGGAGAAGCTTCTCCACCAACTGTAAGCGAGGTGGGAGGTGCAGAGGGAGGAGTTTTCCTTTGTAGAAGAGTTCATCAGCAGGGGAAGTTGTGGTGTCCCTTTGTGAAGAACTCGAAAGCATCTGAAACTCAAACTCTCTGGGGTGTGCAGAAGGGGAGCCATTAGAGTGATCATGGCAGAAGATATTTGCTTGTGAGCTCACTTCCATGTCTATGTAATCTTCATCTGAATAGTAACCTGACTCATGAACATGTGCATCCATGGTGGCGGCTCTCTCTCTCTCTCTGTCTCAGTCTCTCTCTCACTCTCTCTCTCTCTCTCTCTCTCTCTCTCTCTCTCTCTCTCTATCTCTCTCAGGTGGTGTTAGTGAAGTTTGACGTTTGTAGGAAAATGAGGCCAAGGGGGTTGTTTAATAGCATGGGGATGCCAAAGTTGCGAAAAGGACACAACCATTCAGAAAAAGTTAGAATTTTTGGAATTCTTTAAATGCTTCCAAATATGTTTATCATAATCATTCATTTCGTTGTCGTTGTATTTCGATCATAATATTAAATTCTCGTTTAATTATAATTTATGTATAAAATACTAGGATTCGTATTTGTACTACATAGTATTCTGGTCTGATGAATGAAAATCCAAAATCATTCTTTTTAAATTAATGAATTTGTCATTCTTATTGCCATTTAATACAACTCATATTTTTACTACTCCTACTTAAATTTGACAATATCTCATATGTATTTATAGCAAATTTTGCCTATTAGTGATTCATGTTTGCCAAAAAAAAAGGACTTAATTATTTATAAATAGCTATATCTTTTGATATATAGCATATACATAGTTCTTATATAAATGGTTTTCTTGTTAACTATAATAATGGTGATATTGCATGTGACTGACATATATATATATATATATATATATAGGCTACAAAATGGTATAGATATGAATTCTTCAAATTCTACTACAGAAATTTTCATACTCCAAATATTCTTTTGTTAAAATAATCTGAGCACTTTAATAATAAAGCACGATTTTAATAGTAAATTCATGGTTCCCTAAAACTAATAAGAAGATTATTATACTATTTGTATTTAAATGAGCACATGCATGTAAACGTGTCAATTCTGGTTTTATAACTTCACTGATTCTATGTATATATGGATGTAAACCCAATTCATTGGCATTTTCCGGATTTACTTCTTACTTCTTAGTTTTGACTTCTCTAATTAGATTTCCAATTTTTCATTATATTGAAATATATAGCATAAGAAAATGCATGATTGAAATTCAAAAGTTGAGTTACTGATTAATTGGAAAAATTTTCTTATCCTCATAGAGTTTCACTTACCAAGATATTGGCAAGTTTCTTTATTCTTTAAATTGGTGACATATCTTATCTTATCTTTTAGAAATGTCCCGGTGATAGAAGTCATAATCTGGTGATGAAATTATTACAATTCCATTTTGTTGGGTTTTAGAGCTTTTGCTTTGCCTTCTTTCTTTTTGAATGACCTCCAAGCCTTTATTAACTTTCCTAGAGTCTTGATGGTCACTTATTAGTCAAGACTTGACATCTTTGTCAAATTTGGATAACGAGCCACCTTGTTGGCCAATTTCGTACATGCATGGCTAGCTTACGACCAAGGTGAACCCCATTTCTGTATGAACACAATTCTCATCGTATTTAAAGAAAATGTGTAATTGGGTCTCATGCGTAATTCGATAAGTTTAGGGTTTTTTCCCCTTAGATCCATCTCCTACCCCAACTCAACTTTTTCTCTGATCTCATAATTGGTCATGGGATTTGAACCAAAATTATCACTTCTTAAGAAGTGATCTTAATTATTTGAAGTTCTTCCGAATTCTTCAATAAGCTTAGGATTTAATAAGATTCAATAAGCTTAATTAAGGTTTATTTTAGTGTTTACATATTTTTCACATTCTATATTCCTCTTTGATAGTAAAATTTTGCTCCTCCTTTATCCATGAACCTAGACATTGACTGGACTACAGTAATTAATTAGTGGATAACCTGTGCGATGCATAGATTTTAATGTTAATTAGATATTATTAAATTTTATATAGCTAATAATATTAGAAATGGTACTTTAAATTAATTTATAAAATATGGTTAAAATTATACGTATAATGACTAATATAGTCAAAATATTAATAATATTAATATTAGAAAGCGTATATAAGGACCCAAAAAAATTATACATGCAATGATAGATATATTTAAAACATGGCATGTTGTATAGTCAACATCATATTGGCGCCATAATGTAATTAATCAAATAGTGACAAATGGCGCAAGAATTTCTAGAGGAAATTTGAGGTAATAGGTATTAGCTTTGGTATCTATATAGATTTTAAGTCTCTCTTCTCTTTGTATTTTGTTACTTTCTTGTTGAATGCACTATTTATTACTTCAAGAATGAACTTGTCCACAATAAAGTAATAGAGCACCATATATAGCATGCTAGATCTGAGCTGAAGAATGAAGAATGAAGAATGATGATGAATGAGAATGGAGGAACAAGTTAGAGCTGATCCTAGTCCCTTTGGATGGCCGCTTCAATGAATCATTATATTCTAACAAATACTATTACATCTTTCACTCTCACACACAAATGATTAACATCATTCTGTTTTCTATTAGGACACATCATATCCGTAGCCTAAATTCAAACGTAACAGTTACCTTTACTCACCCTTGTTTTCTGCATACTATGTGTGTGTGTATATATATATATATATATATATATATATATATATATGTGCGCGCATGTATGTATGTGTGTGCGTATATATATATATATATAAAATATAAAACCTTTTTTCTCCTTGTCTCTCAGTGCGTGAAGGCCCGCAATGTGTGTGCATGAATACAACAATCGATACAGTTGGACTTCAAAAGAGACACAAATATATCCAAATATAATATTAGGACTCAAGTTAGTTCAAGAGACTAGCTCACTTTTAAACTGGAAACCTGGATAGTTTTTTCACTTTTGTCATTTGGCATATAAGTGAAAATACACCATGACTTTTCAAATGGTTTGTTTCTACGCGTATATCAACAGCTCGTGTGTGTAATCTTTATCGAGTAGTAAATAATTTATAATAATAGACAGAGACAACAAACAAAGAGAGAGAAAGAGAAGATAAGTGATTGACCATACAATAGTAGGGGCAAACATATGATCCGACATTTCATGGTGGAGAGGGAGGCCATCGGAGAGAAATGCCTGCAAAGCTCGAGACTTAATGTTTGTCAATTCTTTTAAAAAAAAACTTGCCTGTCTTTTCTTTTTCGCCGCAAAATATATATATATATATATATATATATAATACAAAAGAAAAAAAGCTAATAAATTAGGGTTTGCTTTCAATCTTTTACCCAAAAATAAAGAACTCGAGTGACTTATTACACCTGCTGTGTCTTGATTGATGCAAACATTGGAACCATACAAGCCGCTTGTTCCATAAAGAGGTTTATCTGACTTTTCTTTTTGTTGAGAGATGAGCATGATTACAAGCAGGCTGAGGTGTAAGCCAAGTTATATATATACATATTTATTTATTTATTTATTTTTTGGAAGTATTGTCTAGGATAATTGACAAAAATTGATATATAATTCTTTTAGATGTTGTATTATATTTGGTTCGATAGTCAATCTCTTAATTCATGTTCAAATTTTGAAAATTGATTTCTAGCGATACGGTAAGTTGTATTATATTTACCTTAAACTTCTTACAGCTGTCTGGTGCATTAGGTAGGGTTCCATTCTCGTGAACCTCAAACCAGTTTTATTTGCAAAAGTCTCATATACTCGTGTTTGTTATATGTTTATCTAAGATCTTAAGTTTGAAAAACATAAAAAAAATATTATACTTTTTAGATTTAAGATTTCAAATAAGCATATAACAAAAACAACACAGGTGTTATCTCCTTCTCTTAGGATTACATTAAAAAAAATGAATTTGGTAAAAAAAATAATAATAAGAAAAACTTTTGTTGTTTCACTAGTGTGTGTGAGAACTTATTTCTTCACCTTTCTTCTATTCCTTTTTACTTGGTCAAGTATCCATTTTAGGTGCATCTGGCTCTAGGGTTCAGAGACAAACCTTTAATTTACATATCATTTCTAGTCATAGTTATGCTGCGATAAGTAGTGATGTCAATAGTAGCTCGCCCCAGCCTGCCCCGCCCCACAGGGGTACCAGCGGGGTAGGGGTGGGATTTTTGAGAGGAAAAAAAAAACTCCCAGGGCGGGGTTTTTTATTTGTGCACCAGTGTCGGGGCGGGTTGGGGTTGGGTGACCCCGCCCTGCCCTGCCCCACCCCACCCCAGTATATATATGTATATATGTTATGTTGCAAGGTTTCCTTTAGTCTAGTGATAGATGGCTTGCTTGCCAATTTTTTTTTCAATTGTTTTAATTCTTTTTAGTCATCTATTATTTACCGTAGGTTCCAAATATTAGTATTTTCACAAATTTGTATATCTTTAAGAAAAATTACAAATTTAAATATTTAATCTTAAATTCTTCAAAATTTATATAAATAGGTATTGTTTTTAAGTATTAATTGGTTGATAATCAATGTTTTAAAATAAAAGATAAAAATAATAAAAATACAATTAATAATAAATAACATATCAATGTATAAGCTCAAAATAAAATAAAAAAACTATTTTGCATTTATGTAACACTCTTACTATCTCACAGTGCTTGAAGTCCTTAACTTTTTAATACAAATCACAAATTTAGTCATGATTCATATTTTGATGTGTTAAGATTTGGTACATGATTTATGTTGTGTTATTTGTTTTTATCTAATTGACAATTAGGGATTTCACTTGATATATAGAAGCTTAACAGGTAAGGGTTTCATTTAACAGGTAGGGGTTTTACCTTAATGCTACCGCCTCTTTGACTTTTGTTAACAGGTGCCCCATAGGCTACAGGGCATGGTGTAAAAAACACTGGTAGAGCTATGGGGCATGGTGTAAAAAACACCGGTAGGGGCGAGGATGATAATTAGGAGAAAACCCTAGTACAAGTATAGGGGCGGGATAGAGGCATGTGAAAAAATAACAGGTGCGGAGTAAGGGTTTTTGAACCCCGCCTTTACTCCACTCCATTGGTATCCCTAGCAATAAGGATCTACTGAGCTTCTAAAATGTTCCTTATTATAACAGAGATAGACAATTGTTGACTTGGAATGCATTCTCAAGCTTAATATAAATATCTAACCTATATGACATTTATCACTAATTTTTTTATAACTTTGAAAAACATCTCCACTCACCCAACCCACACTATATAGACAGGATTCATAATGACCCTAACAGGCCCAACACACTTGTGTCCCACATTGGTCAAATGGATAGATGTGAACCAAAACCCATAGGGTGTAGTAGTTCATCCCAAGACATGCATTAGGTAAGTCAAGAGCTTGATCTCCAAAGCAATTAACAAGACTCAAACTCACAACCTCAGAAAGTCACCTTTTGCCACTTACCACTAGAGCTACCCCTTGGGAGCGACATTTATCACTAATTTCTCTTGATTAATTCTCTCTCTCTCTCTCTCTCTCTCATTATGACCCTTTATGCCAGCATCCTATGCTAACTAGGTCAAGTACTAGTTGTTTGCCTCATTCACTCTACCAGTTGCATATACAAAGGTTATCTTAACTCAACATGAACCAAGTTTTTACAAAGAAGCATATAAAAACTAGTGTTGGGATCAAGTTATGAAAAATGAATATCAAGCTCTCATAGATCAACAAACCTAGGAACTGGTGCTTTTACCTCCAGATAGACAACAAATTAGGTTAAAATGGGTTTAGAGGACTAAAACCTATGAAGATGGCTCCATAGCTAGATTCAAGACCAAGTTAGTGGCCAAGGATATTTACAAGAACCTAGAATTAACTATCATTAGACATCTAGTCTTATAGTTAAAAGTCAGACTATAAGAACTGTCTTATGCTTAGCTCGCACGATCACTAAGATCTAAAGCAATTGAATATACCCAACACTTTTTTGCATAGAACTCTAGAAGAAGAGGTTTACATGTCACAACTTCAAGGGTTTGAAGGAATTAGTGGGTAGCTAAGTAACTGAAACTATCTCCTTCAATTGTAAAGTCTTGGGTTTAAAATCCATGGGGGATGGGGGTTTGGGTTTAAGGTTAGGGGATTTTAAAAGGAAAAATACTTTATGGGTCTGAAGATGTTATCATACCTGATTATGTTTATAAGCTTAAGAAATTATTGTATGCCCTTAAACAGGCACCTAGGGTCTAGTACCAATCCCATGGGGGACGGGGGGTTGGTTTGAGGGCAAGAGGTTTTAAAAAGGAAAAATACTTCATGGGTTTGAAGATGTTGTCATACCTGATTATGTTTGTAGACTTAAGAAGTCATTGTATGGCCTCAAACAAGTACCCAAAGTCTGGTATCACAAGCTCTCAAGCTTCTTATTAGGTTAAAACTTCAATGTTAGTAGTGCAAACAACTTTCCTTTTATTCACAAATATGTATATGAATTTACCTTAGTTCTAGTTTATGTGAATGACATTATTGCCACTTGAAATTCTATTTCCTATATCACTATTCTTCTTCAAGCATGGGAGCAGAGTTTACTATTAAAGACCTAGGGGCTCTATCATACTTCCTTGGCATAAAGGTCAAATATACTCCTAAAGGGCTAATCCTTCATCAAATAAAATATGCTGAGAGCATTCTTTTTCTAGTAGGAATGTCAAAATGCTCCTTAGTCTAAACTCCAAGTTTATCTAAGGCTTCTTTGAAGACTACAGATCAAGAGACCCCTTATGTTAATGATTCACATTTTAGAAGCCTAGTTTGAGCATTGCAATACCTAACAATAACTAAGCTTGATTTGCTATATGTCATAAATTCTCTTGGTCAACACTTACATCATCATACCTTAGCTAATGTTGCATCTGTCAAAAGAAAATTGAGGTATATCAAAGGCACTATGGGTCAGGGACCCCTATTTCAAACTTGGCCACTTTAGTTGCATGCCTATAGTGACTTAGACTAGGCCTTAAATGCCATAGACAATAAGTCTATAACAAGCATTCTAATATCATTCTTGGAGCTTAAAGAAACAACACACTATTGGAAAATTTTCAACAAAAGTATAGGGCTATGGCTCATTTTACTTCTGGACTCAAGTTGTAAACATACTTATTTCAATTCTATTACTACTCCAACCCTAGTCTTGGATTGTGACAATGCCTCAGCAATGGCCCTAGCTACTAATCTTGTCTTTCATGTTAAGACAAAGCACATTGAGATAGACTATCATTTTGTAAGAGAACAAGTGGTGTCAAAATCATTGCAGTTATCCTACATTACTTCTAAAAAGCTATGGTCGATCTATTCACAAGAGCATTCGCTCAGCAATAATTTAACTACTGAAAGACCAAGCTTCCGTTATTGTTCACACCTAGCTCAGTTTGAGGGGAGTTCATAAGGATCTTCTTAGCTCCTATAATATTATTGTAACAGACTTAGTTAGACAGTTGTTGACATGGAATGCGTTCCCAGGCTTAGAATACATATCTAACCTGTATAACATTTCATTAAGTCATCAATGAGAATCACTAACCTCTCGCAATTCTCTCTCTCAATCTCATTTCATTGCCTTCCTGTAGGGCTAAAAGATATTGGAATTTCAGCGAAGTTCTTTAACTTCTACCTCATATATTACTGTACAGGAAAAAATTGGAGATGAAATATTTAGGAAATTTAACAACTTGAGAAAAGATTTTGAGGAGGCAAAAAGTACATAATGTGCGTCCATATTAAATATTCATATACTATGATTAGTATTTTGCATGCGAATCACTGCATACACTGGCGCTGTTAGAAGAATCTAATTGCAAAAAGAGCTAGAAACTCAAGTTAATCGACAATTCGAGGGGAAAAAAAAAAGGCTTAAATCAGTCGAACAAAATTAATTTCATTTTGAGGAATAAATAAATTAAAATATGGAGAGAAAAAGAAAAAGGTCTGGCAAATGATATCCAGCATAATAATTATCAGAAAGTTACCATTCGTGCTTGTTTAGTTAACACCAATGGGGAAACAATGCTTTCCAACTATGGAGTACAGGAAACCACTAGAGCCACACAAAATTGGATGACCCACCATGCCCAGAAAATCTGGATATGCTATGCTGCTTTTTGTTTTTTGGTTCAACAAGTAACCATCACAGACTTTCTAATATCAATCACTGAGGGGCTCCATTGCCGGGTATCCCAGCAGCAGTTCACAAAGCAGATGCACAACCAAACAGAGCTAAACAAAACTAAGCAAACTGCTTTTCTTAGTATTCCAAATGGCTCCATTTCACAACCACCAGTTTCTGTGTTTCTTAACACAAAGCAGACAAAATGACGTTGCTCTTCAAAAGACAACAAAAGTTGAGTCCTCTTATCAGATAAAACCAAGATCAACCCAACCCCACTTTGCTCTCCATGAGCTTGTGAGAAAGCATGAGGCTTCCTTATCTGTCATCCCATACATGGCAGCACAAGGGCCCTGCCTTAGCGACCTCTCGGCATCAAAGGAGCTTTCTCAGTTATGTCTTTCCGCAGATATTGTTTGCTTTAACCACACAGTGGTAGGAGAACGGAGCACCAAGCATACAAAGCTTATGCGTTCACGTGAATCGACAACTGATGCTGCATAAAAGTATACGTCTATGTCTGCATTTAAGTTGGCTATTGCTTTAAACAAAAGTGACAAGGCTAGGAAGACAACTTTTCACTCCATCAAACGAAAGATGCCGGTTTTCAACGTGCGTAAATGTAATGCAACCATATGAAGATATACCAAGAATGATCCTTGCAACCAAAGAAAGTTGTATATTTGTTACATTAATGCATTTTACATGATACAATCTCAGGAATTTACAAAAGAGAAACAGATACAAACTGCAACCTTGTTATAAAGAACAACTCTCAAACAAAAATAAGCTTTTGAGAGCTCAGGTTTGTTGATCATAATCACAATTACAGGACATAATGCTTCATTAGGAGACACGATAGTAACTTAAAAGTTTTCACGCCTATTTGCTGGCTGCTGAATCACTAGATCTCAATTCTTTTTCAAGCTCATCAAATTCCCAGTCACCAATCTCTTCTGCAGAGTACTCGTTGTTGATCTTCCCAAATTCTGATTCCAACTTTGCCAGTTCTGCTTCATGGTCTAGCATCTGCTCGGATATGACAGCGGATGGTGTCCGTTGCTCACTTCTCCCAGCTTCAGGCATCTCTATTGCCTCTTTAGGATGTGATGGGCTTTCTGGTAGCATTTCACTGCCATCTGCTGCTGCTTCCACAGTCTCCCTCTCAGGATGTGATTCACGTTCCTGGGGCTTTTCACTCGATAAATCCTCTGCAACTTCTGCAGGAGTCTCCATCTCTAAATTTGGTCTCTCAATGGATTCAAACTCTTCTCTCAGCTTTTCAATATTATCGAATAGCTCTTTGACCTTTGTGTCATCCTTTCTGAACAAAAGACAACCCAGTAATCCAATTTCAGGAAGCCGAATGGGAAACCAAAAGAAAATATCTAAACATAAGGAGCAAGAGAAAGAATCCTTTTTGTGGGTCAAGGTCACAAAATACCTTGAAATTTTCCCTTGTTGAGCACAGAAGAGTTCCCTCATGCTGTCCACTACACTGAAAATAGTTATAATCTGCACTTAAAGAAAAAAAAAAAAAACACTTTAGAAACCTTTTATCCCACATGAACCCAACCCAACAAAAGGAAAGAAAATGTAAACAGAAAGAGAAACAAAAGAAATATATGCAGATTCACCTAAATATCGGGAAAGCTATCATATTAATATCTGACGTAGGTTTAAAATCTAGCACAGTTCTACCAGAACTACAAATTCCTTAAAATAAGGACTATTTTTTATTGTTTTCAAATACAAAAAGATGAGATAGAAAAATGAAGATAGGATGACCCTGAGTGCAGACCATTAACCTGCTTACCTTTTGAATGCTGGAGATAATTGTGTACTCGGTTTTTTTTTTTTAATTGTTTTCCGGAAGGGGGATTAGTGTGATTCAGTGACCACACCATAGCCCTTTTCAAGTTTTCCCTTAATTCAATAGTCGAGATATTCTTCCTCAAGACTTTTCCTAGGGTTTTGGAGCTTGGGAATGATCATGACCCACTTTAATTTTCTATAATAGAGGGATTAGAGTGATTCAGTGATCACACCGTGGCCCCTCTCAAGATTTACCTTAGTTTCAAAGTCCAGATATTCTTCCTCAAGATTTTTCCTAGGGTTCAGTGCTTGGGAATCATCCTGATCCACATTGAATTCCACTGTTGCCCTGTTTTTCAAAATAAAAGAATTACTCAAACCCAAAGAATCCAAGAAAACCATCGCAATGCAACATATTCCATTACCCTTCACTTAAGCTCTTCAATTTCGCCACATATTTCTCAATATGATCAATAGAAGGCCTCAGATCTCTCTACACAGGAAAATGAAAGTTGTCAACAATGTAAACTCTAAGAGAATGTGTCTGGCAGCTCCTCAGGGAATGAGTTCATCAAGCAAGTTATAACAACACAGAAGAAGGTATACTTCTAGATACCTCATAACCAGACAGGACTTGAGCTAACAAGTTCACAAAGTAATCCTCGTGTGTCTCCAATTCATCACTTGAAAATACATATCAGCATTAGCAACAATATAAGCTCAATAAACCGAGCACAAAAAAACACAATATAAGCTCAATACAGTTTTATTGAACATATGAAATTTAAAGGAAGCATGAGTATATATGGCAGAAGTCAACAAGAAAAAACTGTCTTAATAACATCCACATCCAAGGGAAAAAACACAGGTAGAGTTTAAGTTCAGTCAGACATACTGGGCCTCCTTCTCGTTAGACTCCACACAAGCGCACTGAATATTCCAGGTATCTCCTAAAAAGTTGATCCAAGTAGTGAGAACATTAGATTCTATTCTACATGAGTCGACTGATCTTGACAGCTCACCCTCCTATAGTGAAGATCATCAAAAAGGTTTAGACAGTAAAGGCTTTTAGCCAGAGACAATGAATGCAATAAGAAAAAACATAAAATCTGCAAATTATGTAGTTTCTGGAGAACTGGAAATGAGAGGGAGACAGGGAGAGCAAAAGAAGAAGAATAAGAAAAAGAAAATTCAAAAATTAGGAAGAAAGGACAGGGGAAAGAAAGACCTTAATCTTCAAATGGGCAACAATCTGATCATTCGCTTCATAAAATTGATCCCTCTCTTCCCTAACATTGCGAAGGCGTGCTTGAGCAGCAGTCAAGGAGATATTGACCTATAAAATACATCCACGCATGTAAGGCAGACTACTAGCATTTAGGATTTTCATACTTGGAGAAGAAAAGATCAGGAGCCCACGATAAACAACAAAATAAATATAATATAAAAAAAGGAGACAAATTACCTTCTTCAACTGAGCTTCCAGTTCATCCCTTTGTTTCTCTAGCCCTGAAATTTCAGTTTCTATTTCCTGAAAGTCGATCAAAGAAACCAAACATCACATTCAACTGAGAATCCAAGTACATAAATAAGCACCCTTAGAATCATGGTGACAAGCAGACAACACAAAGAATTACATAAATAGGGGAAAAAAAGAATTAGATTGTAAAAGGGGCTTATTTTTCACTGCCAAAACACTTGAGAGATATCCAAAGACCAACCTACATCATAACATAGAGCCAGATGCTAAGCAACTCCCAGATACAAGCCATCAATAAGACTAGGAAGAAGATTTTCTGGTTAAGTAGAATAGCCAATAAAGAAGTAAGCCATGGCTTTTAGAGATTCCACAACAGAACTAATTGTAAGAATGTATATTTAAGTGATATGAAGCTCCTTTTGTGGTGGAAGGAGGATTTATAGATTGCAATAATTATAGGCCCATCAAGAGCAACAGATTGGTATAACCTCGCAACTTTGGGTGCAAATGCCGTTAGAGCCCAAGCATCAACCATGGTGGAATAGATTGATTGGTATAACCTCACAACCATGGTGCAGATGTAGCAAATTTTCCTCCTAGATATCTTTTAAAGGTATGATTGACGGAAGCAGATTATCAGACATCATAATGGAAGAAGTATGCACTTTTAGGCAGCATAACCAAGCTTTCTTCCAAGAATCTCCTTAGTAATTCCTCACCAACAAAGAAATAGAGTACAAGATATGGCACAGGCATGGCAAGATTATGGCATACATATATTTTACAAGGACACCTGAATATTTATATAGTTCCTTCTTCCCAATTGATTTCGAAGTTAAGCCCAATAGTAATTTCCAAATAAAGTATGTACCCAGTCCATTAATGCATATGAATCAATGTCCTAAGCAAAAAACCCTAGTGTCTTTACACCTATCATATTAAAGGCACATATAGACATGGTCAGGAAGTTCCATTGGTGTTTAAAGACCAATGTTTACTCTACACACGATATGAGTAAGAGTTCTGCCAACACACAGGACTTCTGCAATGAAGATGTCTTGCAAAATCACTCAAATGACTATTACCTAGAACTACATCATAAAATCTAGAGTAAAGTTCCGACTCCAGGCATTGCCTAACAAGCCAAAACCTTTTATCTTCTAAGGGCTTACCTTCTCTATTTCACTGATTTCACTTGTTTTTGTCACACGGAATTTCAGAGCTTCCTCCTTCTCTGATCTGCCAAGAGTTGGAAAGATAAACAAAATAAATACTTGGTGGAGAGTTAGCATGCAAGAAACCGGATTATAAGCATCTTAAGACGAAAAAGATGCCATTAGGTACTTAAAGCAATCATGCTTGCGAACAATGTTCTCCCTAGATATTAGACACCTATCAGGTACCTCGGCATGTCCCTAACTCTCGAAAACATGAGGATACCATGGGCAAGACGAACAAGTGAACTATTTATGATTCCGCTCACACTTCAGATAACATAATATCTCCTCAAATCACCTAAGTGCAAGACTGTTTTGCATAGTGTTAGTAAAACAAGTTGATGGAGAGGTACAATTGAAGAAGAGAAAGGAACAGAATTGTGGTAAGTACGACACAGGACATAAGAAACTGAGTTTCACTTATCTACGTTATATTTTCTGGAGGGCCCTCAGAACATAGACGCAGGGAAGAGAATGAATATTATGTCTCAAATCCCGAAGAGAAAATGAAAGCTATTTTAAAATTTAATCCTGAAGAAAGGCTTCTTTTATAACTCCATTGAAGATTAATATAAATGATGAGGACCAGTTACTGTCAGAGAGAGAGAGAGAGAGAAGAGAGAGAAACTTTAATGATGTATCACTTGAATAAATTCCATGTGTGTGAGACTTGAGAGGTACCTTAAAGCATTAGGGTAGATATTATGATAGATACAGAAGCTGATTTTCAGGAAGTCCCATCATGTGTCTTTAACAAGTAGTTAAAATATATCTGAAACATCCCTTTGAAAATTAAGAAATTATGACTAAAACAATAGAGTATATAATGGCCATACAAAGGAAATACCTGTTATCTGTGATACGCTTCTCAGCCTTTATGGTAGAGCTGGCAAGAGATTCAGACAAGACTTTCAACTTATCAATCTGCTAAGATCAAAATACTTTAGCTGTAGAGCCCTCTGGTTCACACCAAAATGAATCCAAATTTTTTCCCATCAAAAGAGCGAGATACACCCAAGATTTAGAAGGAGAAAGATGAAAGCATATATACTATTGGGAAAACATTGATTGGAAAACATTGATTGAATGTCACACTTTCCCATTCCCCACTCCTATCCCCTGGCCCAGTGGCTGTGCAGACACGTCTGCATTAAAGAAGGAAATATAAAACAAAGAATTGCCATCAAAGGAAAAAGGTCAAGAAGTCTGACTTCAAAATAAATGGTAAGATATAGTAACTGAAATGTACACCTATATGCAATGTCATACTGCTTCAATATAGAGAAATTGTATTTGACAACTTCTCCCCACTATAGAGATTATGAGAAATGAATCAAGAATTATGTATATAAATTTATGTATACACATATAGCAACTCGTATTTTTCTGTCAAGGTACAAAAGTTACTGTGCTTAAGCAGAAATCAACAAAACATGTGCAGCAGATAGTTACATTACTTGAGAAAGAAAACCAGAAAAACATATGGCAAGAAGGAGAACAGTACCTTCTGGGCATGAATTTGCTGAGAATCTCCATATTTAAGAGCTTTCTTCTTCAGTAGAAGACCTTCTAATCTCGAGCACACACGAATATGGGCAAGTGCTTCTTTCAGAGCCTATTGAAAGGATGCCAAGCTTAGATTCCAAACATCTTCATGCATAATTCAATATTACTACAGTTGGAAGCCATGGTAAATTTCTGGTGGTATCTAGCCAAGGCAAGAGAAGAAACCATAAGAGAATAACCTCAAACCTACCAAGTTCTCTGGTAAACCAAAGTAGCACCAACAAATCAACCATATTCACGAATAGAAGAGAATGAGAAACAATAAAGAAAGAGCAAGCAATCACAGTAGTGTCTTTTTAATTTAACGAGGGAACACTCCAATGAGTTAATTTAACGAGGGAACACTCCAATGAGCATTCCCAGAAACATAAGAGACTTTAACCAACCAAAACAGTTCGATCTGAAAAAATTAAACAGGGTAAAGAGACAGAGGCTGAATATTTAAAGTCTAATTTACTAGATACCTTTTTAACATTCCTACAAAATAGGTGATCCCCATAGACAAAGATAGGGAAGAAGATGATCAGTGGACGCTTTAAAAAGTAATCCATCCAAGAATCAGTTTAAGTTGGATTCATTAACCCAAAGAATTTTTTGAAAGCCATCTATGCAAATTAACTTCTCTCAAATCCATTCAATAGTTAACTTAAGCATGTTCTGTTATCAGTAACTGGGATAAGAAGCTAAATAAGCAGAGAGTTATCAAGAACACAAAATCAAAGAGTGAACTAAGTTTTCACAGACCTATGAACCGCTACAAGTTATTAGACTCTTTACAAATCTAAACAAAGAGTGACAGAAAGCAAGGTATCACCTCAATGGTGGGAGCACTTGTCTCTTTGGTGACTGTTTCATGGCGTTCACCAGCAATCTCCTTCACTGTTCTTATCTCATCAAGTCTTTTCTTCAGTGTGGAAACCTCAGCATCAATTCTATCATTGGAAGAACCACGGAAAAAAGGAAAAAGGTTAACACAGGCTTTTCTTCGGAAGCAACCCAATAACCAGTATC
The DNA here is from genome assembly GCA_028554755.1 of Cordia subcordata. Lineage (NCBI taxonomy): Eukaryota > Viridiplantae > Streptophyta > Magnoliopsida > Boraginales > Cordiaceae > Cordia > Cordia subcordata. The sequence continues at coordinate 25,423,707 of JAPTOF010000003.1, read as the reverse complement.
ATGGAATGTTTTAACTGGTTCAGATAGAAGCCAGAAAATCAAAGGCATTTCTTAGAGAAAGACTTTCATCTACCGCCCAAGTTTTGATTCTGTTTACAGGAACCAGCACCAAATGATAACGACTTGTAATCCAAGGCTCTTTCTATTAACATAGCGTGACAAACCTAACCATTTAACAGAACCGGAGGATGCATATCGGACACACCAGATATTTACAAGGAGGGGAAGTATATTGCTTTTTAACAATTTACATCTTCGGATAATCTAATTCAGTATAAATTTGCTCTCATTGAAAGACCTATATAATTAGTCCCAGTTGGTCACAGTCACAACTTCAAAATGAAAATAGTAAAAATCTCAAAATGGCAAGACCAGACAGAATACCAGAACAAATTAGAGCAACCATAAGATTGAGGGATTTCCTTTAAAAGGGTGCATGTTAAACAGGCTAATGCTTTTAGCACCTTCTGAGATCAGCATTGACTTTCAAACCCGCAATAGCTCCTTCCGCAAATTGAAGCAACTCCTCCCGCTTTACCTGTCATAAGAAAGGAGGTTCAGCTAGGTTGCAAGCCCATGAGTAAGGGGAAGTGTATGAATACTTGGTCCCTTATTACCAATGCCCCAATGGAGAAACTAATACGAAGTGAACGCAAGGAGGCAACAGTCATAAAAGACTTTACCATTGAAGAGGAAAACGAGTTAAGCTTTTACCAGTACTTCATCCTGGTAACTAGAAAAGGCCTTTGACAGATCCTGTATGCTGCTTACTATTGCATAGTGAACTTCTTTTCCTCCAGTAAGACAGAGTCTGCATGAGATAACACATAGTGAAAACAATCAAAAGTGCTTCATCCTATGTTGCAGAGAACTACCAGTTTCTACCCTAGCAAGGAAGAATAAACCTTCTTCATGAGGGAATTTAGACATCTCTAGCAAAAAGAATTCCATCAACAGACTAGTTGAGGAATTCATGTATTGCAATGGTCAGAGGAAAACTTATCAAATTGCAAGCAAGAACTTTGCAAGTTAGGCAATTAACTAAACCAAACAATTCAATTAACTAACCTGAACAATTCAAGGAGGAGAGAAACTTCCTCTTCATTCGGTGCTTCAAGAATCTGAATCAAAGAAAATATTTAGTTTGTCATTAACCTCCATAATCACCAACCAAAAAACCAGAGAGGAAGCTTATTCAGACACACAACAAATGTTCATCAAAAAATCTTGTTAACCCTGACCAAGCAAACAAGAATATGCTATGTAGTTTTCTCCATTTAGGAACCATTATGGATGAAATAGAAAAAGAGAAAACAATAAGTACAAAATTACGTACTTACAACTATTGTTTATAGCTCGTACTTGAATGAGTGCAGTTAGAGTTTAGAGGCAGGTTCTTCCAGCAATTGTAAGGATAAGTAACACTAATAGCACACTTCAAGTTGAAAACAGTTCAACAACTATTCGAGGAGCACTGTAAATCTTCAAATTGTATACTTTGCAATGTTTCCGAAATTAATGAACGTAAAGGTTCTGAAACTCATACACCTACCATACATATGGTAATGCCTTCCAGAGCTTGGCTGTAGAGAAAGACATCACGAAAATTCATCGGCTCACCCACCATATCAGGATCATAATAAAGAACCTACCAATTAGAGACACAAAATAGATCAAGTAACTATATTAAGATCTAAAGAAATGTTGCAGAATTTTTAATATTCAAAATCTAAAGAACATCCAGCCATCTAGTTCTTTTTGGTCCCTCGATAAAGTAATACAACGAAGCATTTGTGTCTATAATTATGGTAAGGGTGCGCAAATATATCTAGAAAACAATAAATAAAAATTTTTAAGCTCCATCTTGAAAATGTTCATCAATTTAATGAGTCACAAGATACAAGATACAATAAAAACATCCAAAAAGCTCTCTGCATATGATTGGACTTCCGAGAATAGATTGTGCATGTTAACAGGCCTGTGATGTCTAGAAATGAAAGTCAATGAAATCTGGGGATCAGAAACATTAACCGCTTGTCAAATGTAAATGTTACTTAAATGGAAACAACCACACACAAATAATGATAATTAGATTATAATCTTAAAAGAGCAATATATTTAATTAAGTTCCATAACATGATTAAGATAACAATACAACCTTGTTAATTTGTAATAATCACAAAACATTGAGATACTGTAACCCATGGGCACTAATTGCAGCAACAAGTAGATATGAGGCTAGCAAGTCCAACATCCCATACACCAATAGTGGTATTTAGATTATAATCTTAAAAGAGCCAAAGCTTTAATTCTTTGCATAAGTGACTCTACAACTCGCGAAGTACTATCAAAAGAAGGTAGTAAGCAAGAGAGATAAACTCGATCCATCAAACAAGAAATTCTTAATAATTACTCAATCCATCAAACAAGAAATTCTTAATAATTTCCTCCAAGGCTTTCTAAATTTAACAATTTAAGCAACACTAAAGGTTAACAGCTGGTATCTACAAATGGATCTACTCACTAAAGGTTGTTTTCTTGAGCTCTCCTTTGGCTCTTCAGAAGGAACATGCTGCTCATCGCTCTTTTCCTTATCCTCAGAAGGAACTGCAGCTGAGTTTTCAACATCTCTGAGTGCAGTCAACCATCTTTTCATCAACAAAACTCTCTCTGGTCCCCTACAAGAAACAGAAGCTACTTCGAGTCTCTTAACAGTCTGCTTGAAGCTTTTATAATTCCGGCCCCCCTAAGACACCTCAAAAAGAATTCCAAACAGAATATAATCCTATCAGAAGCGCCAAAGTCCAATATTAAATCAAATGCAAATAAAATTGAGATTGTCTCCGTGTAACTTTAAACTTCATATCTAAATCAAGACAGAAGCATAGAAAAGTTAAATTCTTCAACAAGCTATCACACGATCAAAATCTCATAATCACCATCCAATCTCATCCTTCATATATTGGTCAAAACATCTTCATGTGCCTTGAGAATAAAATAATGTAAATAACAATTTTAAGAAACTCTACAGACAAATGAATTCTCCTGGTCAAGAATGGAAAATTAAAAACAAGTGCACTTCCTCGCTGCTTGTGTGCATCTATGTTACAAAACAAAATCACCCCAATCAGATAAATACGAGATTATGAGTTCCTGCACTTCTACTTATACAGAGAACCTAGGGTTCTAATTCATTCCTCGTTAAGATATAATAACGAATAATTCAGTTAATACTGGCAAAAGATCAGCTGGTGCAGTCCATATTTCTAACTACATTGCCGTTCTAGTACTCCGTTCCACTTCATAGGATACCACAATTAACAATATCGAAATTATCAAAGCATTGAAACCCTAAAAGCACCCAGCAAGCAATACATATACACAATTAAACTCGAATTCGTAAGACATTTCACTTACACCATTTAAAAAAAAAAAAAGGAAAAAAATCAATCACCGCTATGAAATATCAACACTTTACGATTAATTAAAAATATTAGAAGAAAAAAATGGACACTGAAGGATCAGAGATAAAGAAGAAGAAGAGAAGTTTACAATGCGATCTTGAATGATTTTGGCGCCCTCAGCCACAGCTTGACCGGCGTGCTGGACAACGGAGTCAGCGTAGCTCTTCACGGTGCGGGTGAGGTTGTTGTTGTTCCCAACCTCCACCGCCTTGTTCACCGCCGTTCTCAGCCACGACATCTTTCACCGCTTCAGATTATTACTCCAACTAATCAAATACTTAATCAGGGTTGTCTATTGACAGTGAGAGATGATCCTGTTTGTGTATATATATATATATATATATATATATATATATATATATATATCGGTATAAAATAAACTTAAATATAACATGGTATAAAATAACTTAAATAATAAAAAAAAATTTTAATATAATATAATATTATTTCTTCTTTCTCTTTAATTCTCTTTACTACTAATCTTTCTCTACTTCTTTTTGTATGGATCAAAATACTCATTCCAAGCTATGTTATTTATAAAAAAATTTAGAGACAAATCAATAAATAATTATTAAATATAAGATGACTAAAGTGTTGAATTTTTTTTATCATCATGTGATGGCTTATAATTTTTCAACAAATTTTCCTTTACCAAGATGATAACTTCCTTTTCTTCAAAATTTGCATGCTACACACCATTTAATGCTTTGAAAATAGCCTTCAATCTTGATTCTTGAATGTCCACTATATACAACACTCCCCTTGAACGTTCATCAACAAGAATATGCCTCGTTAAAACCTTATTCGAAAAAACCCAGTGGAAAAAAACCTAGTGAAGGAAAAGAGTACAATATCCTTGTTATACACTTCATGTTGGCTCATTAAAAACCTTGCCAGGAAAATCCAATGGGACAAAACTTAGGCTAAGGGAAAAAGAGTACAGCGCGTATAATACTTCCCCTCATGAAGGCAATCAAGAGCAATCTCTGAGTTGTCGCATGCCAATCTTGTGTACCAATTTCTCCAATGTTGTTGAGGGTAACGCTTTTGTAAACAAGTCTGCTAAATTCTCACTTGAGCGAATTTGACAAATATCGATCTCACCTTTCTTTTGGAGTTCATGTGTAAAGAAAAACTTTGGTGAAATATGCTTGGTTCTATCACCTTTGATATAGCTTCCTTTGACTTGAGCAATACATGCAGTATTATCTTTATATAGTATAGTAGGTCCTCTTTTGCTATTTGAAATGTTGCATTCTCCTTGAGCATACACATTTTCTGCTCAACTCATGTAGTGCAAGTATTTCAGCATGATTTGAGGAAGTGTCAGCAATAGTTTGTTTTGTTGAGCGCCAAGAAATAGCTATACCACCATATGTGAAGAGATATCCAGTTTCGGATCGTCCTTTATTCAGGTTAGATAAATACCCAGCATCTGCATACCCTATTAATGCAAAATGTGTATGCTTTGAATACATAAACCCATATCAATTATTCTATGAAGATAACGAAATATATGTTTAATACCGGCCCAATGTCTTCGTGTTAGTGTAGCACTAAATTTTGCTAATAAATTTATAGAAAATGCAATATATGGACGTGTATTGTTAGCAAGATAAAACAGCGCACCAATTGCACTAAGATACAGTACTTCGGGGCCGAGTATTTCTTCGTTATCTTCTCGAGGACCAAAAGGGTCCCTTTTGATATCAAGAGATCGGACAACCATTGAGGTACTCAATGGATGAGCTTTGTCCATATTAAATCTCTTCAAAACTTTTTCAGTATAAATCTTTTGGTGGACTTTCACTTGATAGATGTTCAATCTGTAGACCGAGACAAAATTTAGTTTTGCCCAAATCTTTTATCTCAAATTCTTCACACAAATATGCAACTGCTGCTTTAAGCTCTTCAACAGTCCCTGTGATGTTTAGATCATCAACATATACGGCAATAATAGCAAACCCATTTTTTGATTTCTTGATAAAAACACATGGGCTTATGAGACTATTAACATATCCTTCCTTTAGAAGATATGTACTTAGACGATTGTACCACATTCGTCCAGATTGTTTCAATCCATACAAGGATCTTTGCAATTTAATGAAATACATTTCCTGATGATTTGACTTATATACTTCAGGCATATTCAATCATTCAGGGACTTTCATATAAATATCATTATCAAGTGACCCATATAAATATAATGTCACTACATCCATAAGATGCATATGAAGTCCTTCACAAATTGCTAGGCTGATTAAATATCTCAATGTAATTGCGTCCGCCACAGGAGAGTATGTCTCCTCATAATCAATTCCAGGTCTTTGTGAAAAACCTTGTACTACAAGTCGTGCTTTATATCTTACAATTTTATTATTTTCATTTCGTTTTCGCACGAATACCCACTTGTAGCCTACAGGCCTTACATTTTCAAGTGTTTGGACTCTATGTCCAAAAGCTTTACGCTTTGCAAGAGAATTTAATTCAGTCTCCATTGCATCTTTCCATTTAGGCCAATCATTTCTATGTCGACATTGTTGAACGGTCTTTGATTCATAATCCTTGCTTTCTATCATCAATTCAGTAGCTACTGCATATGAAAATTTTTCATCAATAACAATTTCATTTTGGTTCCATCTTTTTCCTGTAGAGATATAATTAATTGAAATCTCTTCATCTTCAATATTGTCGCTATTTTTCTCATACTCAGGTACCTGATTTTCTACTGGTGTTGCCTTTTCAGCAATTTTTGCGACATTTACAGGATTATTAAGAACATCAAAAATGCCAACTTGCTTATTCAACTCTCTCCTTTTTTGAAGATTTTTATCTTTGGAACCAATTGGTCTACCACGTTTTTGACGTGCCATAGACTCATTTGCTAGAGTATTAGATTGCTCTTTTGAAATATCAATTCTAGCGGGAGCATTTCGAGCTGGAACATGTGACTTAGTCATTCTCTTTGTATCAATGAATGCATCGGGCAATTGATGAGCAATCATTTGTAAATGAATAATTTTCTGAACTTCTTGTTCAGATATATTTGTGCAAGGATCAAAATGAGCCATAGATGATGCATTCCATGTAATTTCTTGCTTTTCTAGCTTTTGTTTTTCTCCCCCTAATGCTGGAAATACTGTTTCGTCAAACTGACAATCAGCAAAACGTGCTGTGAAAAGATCTCCAATTAAGGGTTCAAGATATTTAATGATTGATGGAGATTCAAAACCAACATATATTCCCAGTCTTCTTTATGATCCCATTTTTGTGCGCTGTGGTGGAGCAATTGGAACATATACTGCACAACCAAATATTTTTAAATGGAATATATTTGATTCTTGACCAGAAACCAATTGTAAAAGTGAATATTTATGATAAAGAGTTGGTCTTATTCGAACCAATGCTGTAGTATGCAATATAGCGTGTCCCCAAGCAGAACTAGGCAACTTAGTTCTCATAAGCAGTGGTCTAGTGATTAACTGTAGACGTTTAATGAAAAATTCTACTAAACCATTTTGAGTATGCGTGTGAGGCACAGGATGCTGAACTATAATCCCAATTAATGTACAATAATCACTAAAAGATTGGGATGTAAATTCTCCTGCATTATCAAGACGAATTTTCTTAATCGTATAATCCGAAAACTGTGCACGTAGACAGATTATTTGTGCAAAGAGTCTTGCAAATGCCACATTTCGAGTGGATAATAAGGAGACATATGACCAACATCTAGAGGCATCTATTAATACCATAAAGTATCGAAATGGTCCACATGCTGGAAAAATAGGCTCACATATGTCCCCTTGAATTCGTTCTAGGAATGCAGGATTTTCAGCATCAATTTTAGCTGGAGATGGCCTTATAATCAATTTCCCTTGGGCACAAGCAACACATAAAAATTCATTTGATGAGAGTATTTTTTGACTCTTTAATGAATGCCCTTATGAATTTTCAATAATTCGTCTCATCATTATTGCGCTTGGATGTCCAAGGCGATCATGACAAAGAGTAAAATTCTTTGGATCAATTATCTTCTAGTTTATCACAGCATGTGATTCCACAAGATTTATATAAGTACAATATAGTCCAGAAAATAATGTTGGCAATTTTTCTAATATTTGTTTTTTTGCCAGATATAAGTGATGTGATATAGAGATCTTCTTTGTTATCTTCCTTCATGGTTTCAATATGATAACAATTCTCTCTTATATCTTTAAAACTGAGTAGATTTCTTTGTGATCTACTTGAGTATAAAGCATCGCTTATTATCATCTTTGTTCCTTCAGGAAACAAAACACAAGCTCTATCAGAACCTTCAATTAATTTTGCAGAACCAGCTATTGTATTGACATTTGCATCAGCTAATTTCAGTAGGGAGAAATACTTCTTATTCTTAAGAATAGTTTGTGTTGTAGCACTATCAACCAAACATATTTCTCCATCATTGGTATGATGCAAATCCATATTTCTTCACAATAATAATAAAGGAAATAGAAAAATATTAGCAAAAATATGCATTCATTTTATAAAAGATAGATATTACATTCAAGCTAAAATTAAGCATTAAAATAACAGACAATCCGATATAATAGAAACATTCTACTTTTATATAAAGATTAATTCAGATGGATATTTTCATCACCAATCAATTGCTCAATATTTTTAGTAGCATCTTCAAAGAAGTCAGAGCAATAAAGGTACGTGTAATTAATTTGAGTATTCTGTTCAACAAGATTTGTCTTTACACCTTTTCCTTTGTCTTTCAACGAAGCTTGATAAAGATTCACGAGATGTTTGGCAGTACGACATGTTTGATGCCAATACCCTTTCATGCCACATCTATAACAAGTACTGTCAGTACATTGGAAAGATTTATTTCGTAAATGATTTCCTTTGTTGTGGTTTTCTTGTCTTTTGAAATTTGGTCTATTTGGCTTGTGAAAATTATAACCATTATCATGTCTATAACCACAGCCACGGCCACGACCACAACCACGACCACGACCATAATTATTTGATGATGCAGTATTCACCTCAGGAGATGCAATTTCACTCATTTTAGGGAATAGTTTTGAGTCAGTTGGTCATGTTTAATGGTTTTTCATCAAGAGCTCATTATTTTGCTCAGGAACAAGAAGACATGAGATTAGCTCAGAATACATTTTAAAACCACGCTCTCTATATTGTTGTTGTAAGAGCATATTAGATGCGTGAAAAGTAGAGAATGTCTTCTCTAACATGTCTTCATCAGTGATCTTTTCTCCACATAATTTCAATTGTGAAGTAATTCTAAATACAACGGAGTTATATTCGCTTACAGTTTTAAAATCCTAAAATCGCAGGTGAATCCACTCGTAGCGAGCTTTAGGAAGGATCACTGTTTTATTATGATCGAATCTTTCCTTCAAATTTTGCCAAAGGATTCGTGGATTTTTTTACTGTAAGATATTCAGCTTTAAGCCCTTCATGGAGATGATGTCGAAGGAATACCAATGCTTTAGCGCGATCTTGTAAAGATGCGCTATTTCCTTCTTTAATTGTTTCTCCAAGATCCTTGGCATTGAGATGTATTTCAGCATCTAGGATCCATGATAAATAATTGTTTTCAAAAATATCAAGGGCCACAAATTCAAGCTTCATGAGATTTGACATTATAAATATAGCATATTTCAAAAATAAATTAGTAAGTAAAATAATAATATATTTACTTGACGTAACTTGTAAATCAATAAATATAAGCATGTAGGAATAAATTACAAATATGGCATATGAAACTTATAAGCATGACATAATATAATATAAGATGTCAATTTTAAATAACATGTTGTATAATTATTACAATCAATCGTTATATAACTATATTAGTGTTTATGTTCTTAGAAGTCATCATTATTTTTAATTAAGTCATCATAATCACATATCCAAAAGTCAAGGTAATCACGTCCTCAAAGTCATGGTAATTTGGTCTTCTGAAAAATTATGGTATTTGTTACTATTTTATTTTATCATTATTATTTTCAGGACGAAATATTGCAATAATCTATTTTAAAAGAAATAATAAATAGAAATTTTATTTCTAGAATAAATGCAATCTAAAGTAAATAGGATAATAAAAACTTTATGCTATAGATATGATGTAATGCCAAAAATAAAATAAGAACTGTTACCAAAATTTTTGTACGATCGTGCTCCTTTTAATAATTTGCAGAACTCCTCGTCGGCAGAGACTCGTACTGATAATGTGTTATAAAATAACTTAAATATAATATGGTATAAAATAACTTGAATAATAAAATCTCTTTCTAATACAATATAATATCACTTCTTCTTTCTCTCTAATTCTCTCTCTTACTAATCCTTCTCTACTTATTCTTGTATGGATCAAAATACTCATCCGAAGCCATGCTATTTATAGGAAAAATTTGGAGACAAATCAATAAATGATCATTAAATGCAAGATGACTAAAGTGTTGAATTTTTTTCATCATCATGTGATGGCTTGTAATTTTTCAACAAATTTTCCTTTCCCAAGATGATAACTTCCTTTTCTTCAAAATTTGCATGCTACACACCATTTAATGCTTTGAAAATAGCCTTCAATCTTGATTCTTGAAATGTCCACTATATACAACATGTACATATAACGGAGAAATGGACAACAAATTTTAGGATTTGAGAAATAGAAATCGTGCAAACAACGTAATGTGTTTTTGGGGGAGGTTTTGACTTTTGGAGTTGAATAATGATTTCAACGCGTAGGTGTTCGAAGCTGCGCCATGTTTTGTGTTTTGACCGCCAAAAAATGCCTTAGGTTTTATTTCAATTAATTAACTTTGTAAAGGTGGTAAAAGTGTGATTTTAAGACTTCTACGGGGGCAAAGTGTGATTAGTTAGAAAATTACTAAGAGTTTGTTTGGTAGTAAGGTTTGCATAGGGTTTTTAACCTAAATAATACAAAAATAGAATAAAATATTGTTCCCAAACTATGATAGTTTGGGTGCAAATTGCACCATGATCCCTTACTATGGTGTTTCGATAAAGTATCATGCTCCTTCACATTATTAAAAAAAAAAAATTTAATAGCGTGCGGCGACTTCTCTCTCTCATCTCCGTTTTCTCTTTTCGCTATTCTCTCTCCTCACCCCTATCTTTTTTTTCTTTTTGTCTTCTTTTCTTCTTTGCTTCACCACTAACACTATCGATCATCTCATGCTGAATAAATATCACTATAAAATTCGCATTTCTTCACTGATTGTAATGATATGCACTATGTCCAAGAAAACCTTCTAAGTGTCAATTAACCATGAAAGCCCGTTGTTTTCTTTCGCATGCTGGCGAAAATTTCAGCATCATCTCGTCGCACTGTAACGACCAAACTCTTCTTCTCCTCATCGCGATTTTAACCATATCTCCCACATGATGTTTAGACGCTCCAAGATCAATCCGCCGTTAAAGCTCACCTTGATCTCCAAGTACACATACATGCAGATATGTTTGTGTTTTGTGTTTGTACGTGTGAGAACAGTAAACAAATAGTTTTGGGGTAACAAACAAATATTTGATATATATATATATATATTGAAATTCAGTAAACAAATAGTTATGAGGTAATAAACAAATAGTCAGTGAACAAATAGATGTGAGATAATGAATAAATAGTTGTGGAGTAGTAAGTAAATATTTGTGAGGTAATGAACAAATAATTATGGGGTAATAAACAAATAGTCAATGAATAAATAGCTGTGGGGTAGTGAACAAATAGTTGTAGATTAATGAACAAATATTTGATATATATATATGTGTGTGTGTCTATATATATATATATATATATATATATATAAAAGTAAGTGAACAAATAGTTATGCGGTAATAAACAAATATTTGATGTATACATGAAAGTCAATAAACAAATAGTTATAGGGTAGTGAACAAATGTATATAGGTGAGCATAATCATTTTTTTTAAGTTTACTATTGCCTGAACAGTACTATTTACGCAACAATAGGTGCACAGTGCTTTGTGCACTTGAAGGGCCATGATATACGGTCCCGTTTGGGTGTCGCAAATTATACCATGTTCCCTCGCTACGGTGTTCCTGTGAAGCATCATGCTCCTTCACATTAACAAAAAAATAGCTCAACAACGTTCATCACATCTCTCTCTCTCCTCTCCTTTCTTACTCTTCGTTTTTTTCTCTTCTCATTTCTCTTCTTCTGTTCCTTTCTTCGTTGCTTTACCTATGACACAACCGGTCATCTCATACCAAATAAATATTACCATAGAATTTTGTATTTCTTCACTGATCATAATGATATGTACCATGTTTAAGAAAACCTCTTAAGTATTGATTCACCATTAAAGCTTGTTGTATTCTTTCTCATGCTGGTGAAAATTTCGGCATCATCTCATTGCGCTGCAACTACCAAATTCTTTCTCTTCTCGTCGCAATTCTAACCGTACCTCCCACGTGATATTTGGACGCTCCAAGATTAATTCGCCATTAAAGTTCACCTTGTCCTTCAAATATGCATATATGCAAATGTGTTTGTGTTTTGTGTTTATGTGTGTGAGAATAGTGAATAAATAGTTGTAGGGTAATAAATAAATATTTGATGTATATATGAAATTCAGTGAACAAATAATTGTCAGTAACCAAATAGTTATAAGGTAGTGAACAAATAATTGTAGGGTAATGAACAAATATGTGATATATATATATGTATATATATATATGTGTATATATATATATGTATATGAAAGTTAGTGAAAGAATAGTTGTACGGTAATGAACAAATATTTAACGTATATATGAAAGTCACTAAACAAATAGTTGTGAATAAATGCACATATGGGTGAGCATAATAATTTTTTTTTAGTTTGTTGTTGCGTGAACAATAAAGCATACTATTCATGTAACAATAGGTGCATAATGTTCTGTGAACCTAAAAAACCATGATATAAGGTCTTTTTGGGCAATAATTCTTGAAATAACACCGATGACAAATGATTTGGCACATGAATTTTCTTTTCTCCATGTCATTGGTTTTTTTGCTAAGGAAGGAAAGCAAAATATCCTTAAGCATAGGCTCTTATTTACAGTTCAAAAGAAAACACTTCAAACTAAAATTTCTCCTAACTTGCACCTATAAGTAATATAGATGTTCTGAATATTACATGGATATCTCCTAGAACTAGAAAATTTCATCCTAATCAAGTTAAAATGTGGTAAAAAATCTACTTCATTGTCAATAACTATTTGCAATGAAGTCTTCTATTTCTCTTACACAAAACCTCAACCATAATAGCTCCCAGCACAAGTTTAAACAAATCTGCCTTAGGTAATTTAAACTTCTTTTTTTTTTTTTTTTTCTGTCAAGCACCAAATCATTTGGCACAATTCTCTTTTTTTTTTGGCTCCCTTCCGTAGATTAGATCCTCTCATATCATTATTTCTCTTATATTGACATGATTATTCTTAGTGATATGCCATAATGTTAGAATTAGATGACTTATCTGAAGAACATTTGATGTAAAGTTGTATTTATTTGATAGCTCTGTATTACCAATTCATATTCTCCATTTATATGAATGAGTCCCTAGATTTATCTATGAAAGGAACATATCTTAAGTTGTTAAAAATATGCGATATGTTTCTTTAGTATGAGAACTTTTACATTATCTATAGTCTAAAGATTTTTTATTGGGACTTCAATTAATCCAATATAGACTACACATTAAGTTGCTACCACTGATTATTATGAGATATTAATAATAATGGATGATGAGTCACACCCCATAAAGTGTGAGATGCAAATAGCGAACATTCGGTGATTATTAGTTAAATTATCAGTGAAGGTGACGCAAATAACAAATCACATGACTTAGGATTAATAATTTGTTATTTGTTGCAATCAGTGCAAGTAATCCCTTGGCTTGCGACAATACGATTGTCTTATATATTGATGTTTAAGATTTGCTATGAATAATGCTTGTCCATTTAATAGGTGAGATGTATTTATTAGTAGTTCCATTCAATCAATCTATATATATATATAGATAGATAGATAGATAGATAGATAGATAGAGAGAAAGAGAGAGCGAAAGAGAGGCAAGTGATTAACTAGATAGGATCCATTATCTCTTATGTGAGAAGAATGTCTTATGTGATTTGATTATGCTGATTTAGCTTCTTCTTTTTTTTTTTTTGTCTCCCTGAGATGTATATATGTTTCTTGTTAGTTGTTGAATTTTGATTCTTTGCCTTGACCAAGTTGACATAAGAATTCTATCTCACACCCACTTAAAGCAGATAGAGATTCTTGGAACAAGATTGATCCGTTTGGATCTTGGTCCATGATGGCCTTTTTATTGATTTTGACGATTGGATCTCTCTATGAATGGAAAAGGGGTGCTTCGGTATGAATGATGGAAAAATGTTCTCCATGTGTCATCTTTCATCACACCAAACCCAATCTAAGCATAGTATTAAGTTAGTGAACTTAATCCATTCATGGTTCTCACTCGATCAAGACATTAGCAATGGAATGATTGAATTGTGCAGGTAATCGTTAACTTAATAGGTTCACTCATTTGATATGTTGCTAGACATCACTCAAAACCTTTAGGGTGTGTTTCAAGAATTAAGAAGCATTGTTGAAGCAAATAAAAAAGTATCAAAAGTGTTTGATATTACCTTATTATTACTTTGCAGTGAACCTAAAAGATCATGCACTATAAAGCATACTGACTAAGTCTTATTTAAGCTTACATCTTGTTTTAATAAATTATTAAGAGTTAACAATAGTATTCTTATCCTATCAAAAGTTAATGAGAGGTAATGTTCCATAAAAGTGTTACTTAAGGACTTGTATGCAATATTGACAAGTTATTGGAATAAATTAATTCTACTAAATGTTAATGAAATTAATTAATTAAAGACAACCTTGTTATAGTTTAATCTAATGATGACAGGATTAACCAATGCATGGCACAATTAAGTAAGTTAATTTTGATGAAGGTTATATTAAAAAGATAGTGGAATTATGAGATTTTCTATTAACTATCTTTTATGAATTGACAACTATGCATAGAAAGAAGAATATAAGTGTTGTACTCTTGGGAGACACGTGGTTGTTGCATGCAATTCTTTTATGAATGTAATATATAGGTATATGTGAGACACATCACAGAACAAGCAAGTGAAAAAAAAAAAATACATAGCTTTCTACTAGAGAAAAATAAGAACATGAAATATATTTAAAGAATTTGCTGGCACTATACTTGAAGTAAGAAGAAGACTTGGTTTTGGTGTTTGGAATAGACTAACTAGGATGTCTATAATTGTGGAAGAGAAGGTTTACAACATTTCCCAAAAGCTTGAAAATGGTATACATCTTTTCCTTTGTTCTTTTAGTTTTTTTGCTTGTTGCATGTAACATCAAGTATTTTAGGATTTTATTAGCGTTATATTTTTTTAATTCCTCTACCTTTTTATCTACTTTTTGCTTAATCCTATCCAATTCCTCTCCCAATGATAGATAAATCTTAACAATTCATGTGTAGATCATATCATTTAATATTCATAAAATTCAAATCCCAAAAATGCAGATATTGGAAGGGAAAACAGGATTTTAAAAAATAATTATTTTTTAAAATTTAAATTTTATTAACGACTGAGATGATATGATCTACACATAAATTATTAATATTTTTTTATATTAATATAAGAGAATATTTAATATGAGATAATTCTAATCCGTATACACTCTTGTATTTCCTATGAGAAACAATAACCTCTAAATACAAGAAAGCTAATTACTATTTAAAGAACATTGGTCTATACCATAAGTCGATAATTCATATTCTCAATTAGAGATTGTGCGAGTTATTATCCTTCACGGGCTAGTCTTTATGCTCAACAAACCTTTCACGTCCCTGAAGATCATTTTCTTTTTCCTCCTAAGTATCATTTTGTTTGTTTGTTTAACCGTTTGCGAGTTATTATCCTTGGCGGGCTAGTCTTTATGCTCAACGCACCTTTCACGTCCTTGAAGATCATTTTCTTTTTCCTGCTAAGTATCATTTTGTTTGTTCGTTTAACTATTTGTTTGTTTGTATATTTATTGAGGAAAAAACAAAAAATAGAGCAAGTATATAACTTTTAGAAGTATCTTACAAAGATGACGTGGCAAAAAGAAGAAAAAGAAAACAAAAGATTTATTGCGAAAAGTCGTCTTGAGTTGACAATAAACATGCTACTTACAGGAACTTATATTATGTACCTATAAGTATATGGTGTAAGGTATACTATTGAATAAACAATTATAGAATATTTGACAAATAGTTACTGGACAAACAGTTAGGAGATACTGGATAAACAGCTATAAAATATTGAACAAATAAACAAGTACACCTTACAAGAATATAATTTACGTGCTACCCACTCTATGGCCAGTTAGGAAACATTATAAGAAAACTTTTAAAAAATGTTCTTTTTTTTTTTTTTTGGGTAAAAAAGGGTATTAGATTTTCAATTAATTTGTTAGGTGGTTAACAGAATTTAGAGACAAAAGAAGAAAAAATAGCCCCTAAATAGGGACTAATTAATGACGAAAAAAAAGTTGATTGCTATTTGAAGACCTAGTAGTACTAACTAAAATTAAAAGTAGAATACATACGAAATTGTGACAAAAAAGATACTAAAATTTACCTAATTAAAAGAATATTAAAATTCAGCTAAGCTTGTCAAAACCCCAAGAGTGTGACTGACAGGTGAAAGCTGACTTTTTGAGCTTAACCAAGGGAAAAAAGAGGAAAATATGGCTGATGTGCCGTTGAGATATATCAAAGTTCCAAGAGTATGAGCAAAGCATCAACACAAAAGAAATGCACAAAATTGCAGCATCAAAATCAGCCTGCGTTACCACAAACTCTACCTAACCCCGCAGTGTTGTCCTTATCGTGCCCATCTCCACGTACAAAAGTTCAACACTCACGAATACTAATTTGTGGATTACATTCATGTCACGTCTTTCATTAATTAATAATATAATTATTCCGAATCTCATAAACTTGCAATTGTGTTTGATTTCGATTCTTTCGGCATTTTGTATTCACTCTAATTTTTTTTAACTACAACCCGTGTTATAAATTTAAATAATAATATAGATTAAAAAGATAAAAAAAAATGTTGTCTATCGTTATGGTCAGATAAAGCATCTTACACTATATACCAACTCAACCACAATACCCGCCATTTTAAGCGCGCCTTTAATTTTCTTGCCCCTCTATATAAACACCACATGCAATTATGCAAACCCACACTTACTCATAACACCACCCTAAAACCTCCGAGCCATGTCTACCTCACCGTCCGTGACGCAGGTGGAGGTCGATAGCCACGTGTTTCCGCCGGCGGTGAAGCCTCCTGGCTCCACCAACACACTCTTCCTCGGTGGCGCAGGTTACTATACACTAGTTAAACTGCGCACCACCGGTGCACCATATTTCCATGCCTGTTTATTGACCTTGTGTCGCTAACGTGCGCAGGGGTGAGAGGATTGCCAATCGAAGGCAAGTTCGTTAAGTTCACGGCGATCGGCGTGTACCTGCAAGATAGCGCCGTCGCGTCCCTCGCCGTGAAGTGGAAGGGCAAGAGCGTCCAGGAGTTAACCGATTCCGTTGAGTTCTTCAGGGATATTGTCACGGGTAAAAAAAACTTTATTTATTTATTTATTTTGTTTTTGCAGCTTTGATTTGCTTATAAAGAAAGTGAAATTCGAAGAATGTCTCGAGTCCCGATGTAGAGAATGTATGATCTTATAGTAAGTGTTAATTTTTCCAAGTATTTTTTTTGCGAGAAAATAAAAAAAAGAAAAACCTTGATGAGCCTCCATTTTTTATTTTTCTTTTTTGTTTTTTTGAAATTCGTGTATAGCAAGAATTTCGTGTAACATGTTTTGATTACAATTGAATATCTTGTTTGGACAACTACTCTGAGGTACGTACACATTTTGGATTTTTCTCGAACGGGGTTATTTTCTTTTTCAGTACGAACTAGTTAATCTTTCTTGAACTAAAAGTACTCATTCTTAAAAAGATTACGGGGGTTAATTTTCAATTTTTATGCATTTATTGCATATAAGTTTAAGCAGTTTAACTAAGTCAGAAATTTTTAGTTTGTTGTAGTGGATTGATCAACATGATTTCGCAAAAGTGCTCTTTTGTAAAATGTCAATTAGTTGAGTATTGAGTATTTCAATAGCAACATCAAACTAGCACATCAAATTGAAATGTAGCAAGTAGATCGATGAAACTTACCTGTCTGCAAGAATTAGAACTACACAAGTGTTGTTTGTTTTGTATATATTGAGACAAATCCATAGGTCTCACATGACATGTTTAGATTTCATCGATTCTTTCCGTTGGGAAAAGATGGGGATTGTACTCATGGAATGTGTCTACAATCAAGTATGGAGGACCCTCTTTAACTGATTTTATATACCTGTGATTATACATGCTAGTATGTGTTGCATTCTAAAGAAAATGTTCTTTCCCTTGAAGTACTTCTCTGTCATCTTGGTTGATGAGCTAATACTCTTCTAGAAGTTCTTTGTTGTTGATTCAAAATGACGAGTTGTGAAATTGGCTATATTTTCTTAGTGCTTGTTAAATTACCTCTCAGTCACTAACTGGTCACTTTCTGTTTCTTAACTTCTTAACCATATATCCAATTTTTGACGGTTGGTCTCTGGCAATATTACCGTCTCTCACAATATTACCGTATGTGTAAGCTGAAGGTAGCCTTCTCTGATTGATGAGAAACTGTATTGTGTTATACTCCTTCCTCCAGCATCCTAACTCGCATCAACGTTGCTCTTATGGCCTATTGGCAGGCCCCTTTGAGAAATTCACTCAGGTGATTATGATTTTACCATTAACGGGTAAACAATACTCAGAGAAAGTGGCAGAAAATTGTGTTGCACACTGGAAAGCAATTGGTAAATATACTGATGCAGAAGGCCAAGCCGCTCAAAAATTTCTCGAGGTTTTCAAGGATGAGAACTTCCCACCTGGTGCCTCTGTTCTTTTCACCCAGTCGCCACATGGATCACTGATGGTAGGTTGTAAGGCTTCCAGTCATCGAGACTTTGTAACTGGATCAATAAGGTCCATCATATATGACTCGTGTTGGAATTTTTGGTGGGTTTTGAATTTTGATTAACTTGTGATACTAAAACGATATACAGAAACTTATATAGAAGCAGCGGTTGAATAACTTAATTAATATGTATATGGAGTTAAAGGCTCAGTATTGTTATGAAACATATAACTTAGTTATTCTTAACGATTTCCCAGAGTGATATATTCTGTAATATTATATGGTTGCATGAGGGGCTGAGATTCCAAGAAGAGTATCTTCACCTCCAGGCCAAAGTTCATGATTTTGCAAATCTATCAAGAAAAAGAAGCTATTGAGACCCATGACATCATAATCATTTGCAGCCGCTGTCTGGCTAATCCGGCTTTATTATCTTTGTTCTTCATCCTGAAACAGTTTGCTTAACAATTTTCACCTACACTTGTTGATTTGATGTACTACAGATTTCCTTCTCCAAGGATGCTTCCATACCCGAAACTGGGAATGCTGTAATAGAGAACAAACAATTGTCAGAAGCAGTTCTGGAGTCGATCATTGGCGAGCATGGTGTCTCCCCTCAAGCAAAGCAGAGTTTGGCGATGAAATTATCAGACTTGCTGGGACAATACGATGTTAAAAATGCTGGTAACGAGGAAATAAGCACGAGCGCATTATGAATTGACCCCCTAAGTACTGCAGACTTGCAGCGTTAAGATAGGTGAGGGTTATGTTACTGAGGATTGAACTTTCTCTGTAATGAACTCCAATTACACTGATAAAAAGGATAATAAAGGCTAAGATTTAGTTTTTCTATGCATCATATGTCAGTATGTATCATTTAGAAGTGTTTGTTTGTGATCTGTTTCAATCTAATTAAGTGATTGCCAATCCTAGTAGACTTGTCAGGGCATGTTTCTTCTGGATTTATATCTTTTCGTATTATTATTATAATATAGACGTCGAATTTACAATTAAGGCCTTGTTTTTCACTAGCAACTCATTCAAAAGAAGTCATGGTCGGAGGATAGTAGCAAGATCGTCGTTGGTAGAACAATGGATAAAAAGAAGACTAGAAAAGATAAGTACTGCTTTGGCAATGCAAATAGAAGCTATTTACATGGTTCCTCTGAGCTCTAACATGGACTCGAGCATATGGCTGCGTGGGCTCAAAATAATTCATACCCAATTTATTATCTTAAAAAATGAGGCGTAGTTTAAAGTCACGTTTTTGACCAATACATTATACGTAGAACATTATGAGAAAGATCATCATTGGTGATATAGTAATAATATATTTATTATATTTTATATTTAATAAAGTAAAACTTTTTTTTAACCCCCTTATCCCCAACCTAACATTCTTGTCCATCATAAAATTTAAAACCTGGTCATGAGTCTTAAATTTATGTTGCGTTTGGGATAAACTTATTATGAGATATTTATTTATTTGACGTTTTATATTGAAACATATGGTTTATTTTGAGTTTCTATAAGATATTTGTAATAAGATGTCTTATTTATAGTTGTAAAAAATAAGTTGAGGATAGATTATTTATATTTTGTAAGATAAAAAGTATAATTTATTTTAAGTTTTTATAAGATGCTTGCAATAAAATGCCTTATATTTTATAAAGATTAAAAAACAAAAATAAACATTACTTTCTTCACCTCAATAACATAAGCATTTTATCATAAACTTATTCCAAACACATCATTAATAGTCTCAATCTCTTAAACTACTTTCTAAACCTCAAAATTATTTCAACTTATAATATCACGAGGGATCCAAATTTATGCTGTGTTTGGAATGAGTTTATTATAATATGCTTTTTTTTAATTTAATGTGAAAGAGACAATTCTTTTTATCTTAAAAGATATTAAATATCTTATCACAAGTATTTTATGAAAATTTAAAACAAACATTCTTTTTATCTTATAAGATATAAGTAATTCATCTTTGTCTTCTTTTTTTTTAATTAAAAATGAGATATTTTATTATAAGCATCTTATAAAAATTTAAAATAAATTATAATTTTTAATATAAATAAGTTTTTTAAAATAAACTTACACCAAATAGAGTATTAGTGATCTTATCCGTTACCTTTAGATCAAGATCAAATTTTTTGGCGTTTACGAATTCTACCTTGGCCGATGAATATTCAGCATGTGCTAAATGCTCAGAGCCTATAAAATAGGCAACGTGACAGCCTTAAGAAAACATACCAAATAATGAAAAACGAACACAAGGCTTTGCAGCTAAGCATTATGATGACCACCCAGTTGTCAACCTTTAAGAATTGCGTTAGCCAAAAACTTGATCACAAGGGACCAACTTTAGTTCCACGCGTTGACGATTGAATGTGTGTACTATAATTCTAATTGAATTCGCATAATTTATAATTAAAAAAAAATTCTGAACAAAAGAACTCCTGCAACTGTAAGAACAGCTATGATTAGATTTAACATATAATTTCGATAAAATGAAAATGTCAATTTTCACTTTATTCAAGGTTGTGTTTTCACGGTCTAATTAATATATTAGCCGGGATTTTGTTCCCATAGTCCAGGCAGGTTGTGGTGTCAATAAATGAGATGAAGGAAAAAACTGATCGAGTTTGGTTATTTTTTCTCTGCGTAATGAATTAGTAGCTCTTCATTTCTTTATCAAATTAGTTGGTTCAGAATCAATGGCTGTGAGACTAACAATAAATGCTCCATTTTAAGTCAGACACAGTTCAAGCTTCTCCCATTTGGTTCCGCAAACATTGAGCCAACTTCACAATCAAACTCCAGTAATTGCACTCTACGGCGCCAAGTCCAACTCCCCTCAATTAGAGATTTTTTTTTTTAAGACAGGTTGCACCCAATAAATTCGTGATTCTTCTCCGAGATGAGACCCCTCGAGCATCATCCTCTAATAACATCATTCCCTAACCGAGCTTCCTTGGTCTTGATGATTCAAGACTCGTGATCAAAATTCACATTCAATTGAGCATATGTTACGCCTTTAAAATCGTCGAATCAAACTTGGAACTATAATTTCTAAAGAGTAGTGTTCATAGTTTTGTGAAAATCCTCTCCCCAAGTTTGTCTGGACAGATATGGAAACATGACAGAATGTACAAAATTGGTTTGCCAACTTCAAGCGTCACGACACAAAGCTGCGCCTAACTGATGATAATACTTATGCTCTGTTTGTTATAGTCTTATTTAAAAATACTTATCCTATAGAAATAAGGGCAAATCTTATAAGATTTAAAAAACCTTATCATGCATCCTATAAAAATTTAAAACAAAACCATAGTTTTTATTTTATAAGAAATAAGTAATCATTCCTATCTTATTTTTTACAACTATAGAATACATAGTGTATATAATAAGACATGTTATATCTTATAAGATATCTCCAAATTTTAATAGAATAAGCATCTTAAAATAAGATCATTCCAAACACACTATTAGTATCTGGCTGGAGTCATTGGCGTTTAGCGAGAATAATTGTCTACAACGAACATCCAAATTGCAGGCCCTACTTGCCCTGAATCATCATTGTCTGACTGCTGGGTGGTTATACAAAAACGCGTATTCGCCATACATAAAAGACACTGTTAAATGAACATATCCACTTCATGTGTACAATTAAAAAATAATGCTCATGAACCATCTAGGAATCTTCATCTCCCTCTAAACCAAAATTTAAAAATCCTAGTTAGTTAAGCTTTGTTTGAAACGATGAATGTTGGTCTGTTTGACAATTTTAATGTGGAACCACAATTTTTTGTCCGTTGAAAATTTTATGTTACCCCTGTTTTTGACTGTTTTCTTCAAATCATAATGATAAAGTGAAAAAGCCAATCTAACATCACATGTAACAAACGACCCTTCATAAAAACTTGAAAGCTGTCATCCTCAAGCTTTTCAAATCTGTTTTCTTTATATAAAGATGTCGCAAAATGGAAACTTTTCATTGAACGTTTCCACTATAAAACAATTTTAGTCCTTTTAGAGTCTCTGTCTATGAACCAGTCAAAAAGAGAAAGCATATGCCGCCTTGAATATCTATAGCAAAAATCTTGGGTTGTTTTCAATGGTAAAAAGCAACAAATATGAGTGCCATAAAGCTTGGTCTTGCGTAGGTAAGAAGTGTGTGGAAGGGTTAGTTGTACTTTTCCATTTCAGCTTTTGTTAAGCAGTTGACAAAAGTGCTTGTGTAGAAAGCATCTGTTCTTCTCATCTTGGTCCAGGTGATATCCAAAGTGCTCTTTTTTCATCATCTTCTTTTGCATTCTCATGCCATGGTCTCAATCTGCCTCAGTTCAGTCCATTGTTTTAGATGCTGAATTAATATCTTAATTAATATCTTAGTCTTGTTTCTATTTACCGCGTTGTGATGAGTATCATGTTGCATCAATTGCTTATCTGCATATCAACCATTTTCTGTTTGATATCTGGATCATTGCAATATGATCCTGAAGACAATTTCTTAATAGATTGCGGATCACCTAACGATACAGCTGTTGGTGATCGCGTTTTCTCGGCTGATAATCTTAACTCTAGCTTGCTTGCAACCCCAAAAAAGATTTTTGTAAACGCAAGTTCAAATTCTATTCCAACCTCCTTTGATTCAGCTTTGTATCAAACTGCTAGGATTCTTAATGGAACGTCGCAGTTTACATTTCCAATCAAGAAACAGGCATGGCACTGGATTCGTCTATATTTCTATCCCTTTGCCAATGAGAATTTCAATCTCAGCAATGCTATTTTTTCTGTTTCTGCCAATGATTTCACTCTTGTGAAGAATTTCCATCCATTGAATTCGTCTGTGGTTAAGGAGTACGCCCTGAACATAGCTGCTAACCATCTGGTCCTCAACTTCACGCCTTCTGCCAATTCTTTCGCGTTCCTGAACGCGTTAGAAGTTATTTCACTCCCTGATGAGCTTCTCCCTGGAAGTGTTGAAATCCTTAATCAACGAGAACGGTTTGAAAATCTTGGCCTGCGTGCAATAGAGACAGTCAAGAGGATCAACATGGGTCACAGAACTGTACTCCCTCAAAATGACACCTTATGGCGACTCTGGGAGGCTGATCAACGATATATGACAAATATGAATCTTGCCGTGTCTCTCTCAAATGAAACAGCAGTAAATTACACGATAGGAAATTCTACGGAGAATATTGCTCCAGCTTCTGTCTATGGCACGGCTAGTAGGCTGAAGACGATGGATGATCCAAACACCATTGTCAATGCTACATGGTTCTTTGAGGTGGATCCAGGATTTGACTATTTTGTTAGATTCCACTTCTGTGATATCATACCTCCTTCAGCCCAACAGCTTCTGCTCTTCGATGTTTTTCTCGACTCCAGTGTTGCTGAACAGAATCTCAATCTGAATATCTATGGTGCCCCTTCTTATAAGGATGTTTTGGCAAAGTCACATGGTAAATCAAGACTTACCATAAGCATTGGGCCTACAGATAGATCGTATCCAGATGGCATTCTTAATGGGCTCGAAATCATGAAGATGAGCAACTCCAGGATCAGCCTGGATGCTGCAGATGCCATATTTCCATCCTCTACATCTTCTTCCTCAATTCAAGTGTGGGTCATAGCCGTCTCTTGTGTTGGAGCAATAGTTTTGATAATTGTTTCGATTTTGGTTATTGTTCTCATCTGTAGGAGGAGGAGGAAAGCAAACATGATATACACATCTCAGGAACATCACGCTGCAAATGTCGAGGATTCCATTGAAAAGAACACTATTTCCAGGTCAAAGATGGCTTACCGCTTTCCATTTGCAGCAGTTCAAGAAGCAACAGATGATTTTAGTGAAAGTCTGGTTATTGGGGTTGGTGGCTTTGGAAAGGTCTACAGAGGAGTTCTCAGGGATGGCACTCAGGTGGCAGTGAAGAGAGGAGTTTATCAATCTGATCAGGGCATTGCAGAGTTCAGGACAGAAATCGAAATGCTGTCTCAGTTTCGCCATCGCCATTTGGTTTCCTTCATAGGATACTGTGACGGAAAAAATGAGATGATCATAATTTACGAGTACATGGAGAAAGGGACCCTCAAGAACCATCTTTACGGGCTAGATTTTCCAAAATTAAACTGGAGGCAAAGGCTGGAGATTTGCATTGGATCAGCCAAAGGGCTTCACTACCTCCACACAGGTTCAGTCAAGGCGATTATTCACCGGGATGTCAAGTCTGCAAATATACTCCTGGACGAGAATCTCATGGCCAAAGTCGCTGATTTCGGACTCTCAAAAATCGGCCCTGGAATTGATCAAACACATGTTAGCACAGCAGTGAAAGGAAGTTTCGGCTACATGGACCCGGAGTATCTCATCAGGCAACAATTGACAGAAAAATCGGATGTGTACTCTTTCGGGGTAGTCATGCTCGAGGTCCTTTCTGGAAGGCCTGTTATCGATCCATCACTATCCAGGGAAATGGTAAACTTGGTCGATTGGGCGCTGAAGTCCTTGAAGGGAGGTGAAGTAGAGCAACTCGTCGATCCTCATCTTGTAGGCGACGTTAAGCCCGAGTCTTTGAT
Source organism: Cordia subcordata (assembly GCA_028554755.1). Lineage (NCBI taxonomy): Eukaryota > Viridiplantae > Streptophyta > Magnoliopsida > Boraginales > Cordiaceae > Cordia > Cordia subcordata. Next base: position 25,398,546 of record JAPTOF010000003.1, on the reverse strand, counting down.
CAAGTTTGGGGAGACAGCAGAGAAATGCTTAGCAGAATCTGGCGCTGATCGGCCCACGATGGGCGATGTATTATGGAACCTGGAATTTGCACTTAGACTTCAGGGCAAAAATGAGAGGCCTGAGATGAACAATGAGGCCATGAACAATCATTCAGTTGCTAGCGTCTCTGCTACAGAGTTCAGCATGGGAAGTGTGGGTGATCTTGCTGGTGTTTCAATGAGTAAGGTCTTCTCAGAAATGGTGAATGCTGAAAAGCGATAATGTGCCTGGCCTTGTTTTGTTCTTCATCCTGCACACCAGCAAAGAACTTGGAAGGACTCAAAGGACGTTCCTGTCTGACGGTTGCACCACCCCATTAGATAGATCGTTCTATTCGTACTTGAAAAACGACCCCATCGGTCTGCTCCTTTTAATGGACATTCTTGAAGAACAGACATGTTTTCCCATTTAGACACAGTGCAGTGAGATGTAAAGCAGTGTACATAAAGATTGAGAGATGCATATGCATACATATATTGTACGATCTATGTGAATGTAGTATCTCAATTTGTTTGTTTATTCTTCCTGGTGCTAAATTACTCGTCCAGTGATTCATGTAATGATACCGGCTTAGAAAACAGGATTGTCACTTTATTTGCACCTCGACCTCCCACTACGAAAAGTCTCGGAAAGGTCAAGGTCTATCCATTTTCATTTTAGTAAGAATTCAACCTCCTACTATGTAGAAAGGGTCTGAGGTCAATCAAAATTTAAGGGTGAGCAAAAATTGAATCGAAGTGAATCAAATTGAGTTTGGCTTATTTAGTAAAGTTCAGTTTTTTTTTTTAAATATTTTGTTTCATTCGGTTCGATTCATTTAGTAAGAAAAAGAGGCCTAATAGACTGAATTAACTCAATAGTAATTTATATAGTAAAATATTTAATATTTTGGATACAATTTATTATAAAATATTTAATTTGTAACAAACTTATTTAAGATTTGCATATCAATTATGCGTATGATTTCATTAATATTCTTTATGATATAATTTAATGAATAAGGGTGATTGGTTTAGGTTTTGTTATATTTTCATGCAAAAATTAATATTTTTCTATTTTTTACATTGTTTAAATTTTCATGTCCAATTTCGATTTTAAACCTAATTGAACAGAATAAACCAAAATATATTTCGGTTTTGGTCTATTCCATTTTTAAAAACTTTGGTTTGGTTTGGTACAATTAATATTTTTCTATTTTTTACATTGTTTAGATTTTCATGTCCAATTTTGATTTTAACCTAATAGACCAGAATAAATCGGAATATATTTCGGTTTTAATCTATTCCATTTTTAAAAACTTTGGTTTGATTTGGTTTGGTTTTCAAAATAAAAAACTGATTTGGTTTCAATTTGGTCTATTTAGTTCGGTTAATAACCCGATGCTCAACCCTCTTAGTATCCCAAACGAATCGCCAAGTGCATCAATTAATTCTTGAGTGGCAGGGGAGTGTTGCTCTAAGCCCAGTCTTAATGGTGTCATGGTTGAGAAAATTTGTTACCCATGATTTTGGGGAAGCTAATGGGAAGTTACCAAATTTTAAGTCATGTGGTAATGGGCCTGCACTTTGATGTTGGAAGAAATATTTTCAGCTGATCCAGATACTTACGGTTCCAGAAGAATAAGCTTTTGACAAGCTCTGGAAAAGCTTAGCCATCAACTGGACCAGAAATTTTTGAAAAAAAAAATCAATTTTTACAATCTTTTGGAACCTAACTTGTAAAGCTTCTGATTTGCTCATTCAGAAACACACTCGACGTATGTTAGCCCATCTTTATGAAATGACTTTTGGTAAGACAAAAATTTGAAAAGAACAATCCACCAGAAAGCTTTTCTGAACGTCGCGGAGGTGACGGCCCTCTAAAGATGGTTGCTCATTGCAGGGTAAAAGGGTATAATATATTGGAAACTAATCTAATTCCCAAGTTCTTTTCCATTGGATTAGGCTAAAGTATGCAAGAAAGAACCAGTCTTGTCGTACGTGAAAAAATGTAAAAGACTAATTGGGACATGTTAACTGTAATTACACGTTTCAAATGCAAAAATAGGCATTGGATACACAATAAATTTTTTTTTAAATAATATTGGGAAACATTTAATCAACCCTTGAAAAGAGAGTCGGATACCATGTTTGTATTTTTTTTCAAATGCAAAAAGATAATTTCATCAAAGAATTGCATACCTAAGACTACGTGTGAATCAAAATTTTAAAAATATAATAATATGTTCTAACACATGTTTCAAGTCAATCAAAGTACAAAACCGAATAACTCATTCCATACAAACTGAATTCATCTCGAACCTACAAATTAAAACCTGGTTATGGACATTGCATAATCTCGAGGAACCAAATTCAACTTCATCCTCTGGCGCCGTAATTGCATGGGAAGAAGTCAAGAAGGTTGGGTTTTTATTAATTAGACCAACAAAATCTGGTTAACTAACAAAAGCCTCATGCAACCCACTTGGGAAAATGGTTGGGCTTAATTATGTTTGACTTAAATTCGTCCATGTTGATGTTAATTAATGAAGCTTCTATTCCTTTTTGGATTCTGCTGCAGGCAGCCATTCCCATGCACACGTCACACATGACGTGGCCTTCTGAGTTGACTTTTTTTATTCTCGAAAGGTTCAGTTTCATTTAAGTGAGAGGAAACAGATCATCTCACAAGATTATCTTAGCCATAATGCATGGGAATATATATCTCGAGTCTCGTAAAACTAGCTCAATTGTACATATGATCTTTCTTGACTAATGTTTTTGCTTATCTTACTAATTGATACAATATTGTGTCATTAATTGCTTAGGCTTAATTAGCACTATATAATTGACTTCACACACAGACATATTTGTCAATGAAAATAGCTAAATTGCCTCAAAAATATTTTATAATTTACAAGCAAGTTAGCTCGCAATCTGGTGAAGCAAGGTATGGCTTTACATTAACTATAATATTGGGTTTGCACCGCTTGAATAAGAAAACAAGACGTTTCAAAGTGCCGGAATATTTCTACGCAAATATGGCTGGAAAATACTATTTATGGAACATTTCTTTGGAAAGAAGGTCTTTTAAAAAAAAAAAAAAACTATTTCTTTTTCTTTAATTCCACCTCTAAACCAACTTTTCCTTTCTTCATGGGATGCAAATAATTTAAGTAATCACTTTTGGATTAGTAATATCAATCACTTGAGTTATCGTTTAATTTCTGATGAAGAATTAAAAGCTTTATGGATAAAGATTTGTGGCCAAAAAAATTTGGCCAAAGTAGGGATAAATTTGTAATTTGACATATTTATTGCCTATTTTACCCTTAGTGAGTTAAACCTTTTGTTTTCTCTTTCATCATTATATATTCAACCATGTATTATCATTCTCAATGAATTGACTAACATGTGTGCATATTTATGTATGTGTGTGTATATATATATGTATATATATATACATATGTATATACATATATATATATATATGTATATATATATATATGTATATACATATATAGTGTTTCATATTCTCTCGTTGAACGATAATATCATCTCAACATTTGGAGGCGATATTATCATTTTTTTTATTTATAAAGGTGATAAACTTTTTTCAATTGTGAAATTAATATACATTAGATATATAAAATTAAATTTTGTAAAACTTAAAGTTATTTATTTTAATTAAAATTATACCAAAAAATTACTATTTATAACTATTAATATATGTACTTTTTTCAATTTTATATGTTCGGAGATGAAAATTGTCATTTGTAATAAGAGACAACAATTGATAGAAGATAATTATTATATTTGTCAAAACCCTTTATTGACGTGTATAATTAGAGTCAGAAGACAATTGTTTATGTTTTCTATTTTATTTAATTAATTATATATATTAATCTTTTTCTAATTTCGTATGTTTAGAGAGAAAAGTAGCCATCTTTAGATTAGAGATGATAACTTTTTTCCAATTTGTAGTGATTTGATTTCATTGACTATAATATTTTTTTGTCACACTTTAATTGAATTTTTCATTTTTTAAGACTTTTATAATTTTTTTCTAATTTGTGCTATCTTTATTTTATGTTTAATCTTATATTATCAATAGAAAATTTCAACTTTTCCCTAGCATTAATTTATTTGAATTAGGAACATTCCCGAAGATCAAAGAAAAAGAAGTGGCGAAACTGCTATATATATATATATATATATATATACATATAAAGGAATAGAAAATTTCTGAGCCAAAAACAAAGAAGGATGGGACGGTTGGACAAATTTTTGCTAACAGTTTAAGTGTATTAGTGGTTTTTCATTATTTTAGTATCAAAGGCTTTTTTCTTGATTCTTGTGGAGTAACAAATGTCTTGTTTTGAATATCGTGATGTAATAATTATGTTTACCTTTTTATGTTTATTTTTTTCTTGAGTATTGTGTGAGAGAGAATTTCAAAATAATTTTACTTTAAAGGATAAAAAAGTCATTTAATTGTTTGTTAAATGCATTTTGACTAATTTTGACCAAGTACTTTTTAACTATTTAACATGGTCTAAGACTTATTACTTTAAAACTTGCTAGATCACCTCATTTAATCCTAGATACCCGACTGTGAGACATGTGGTGTGGGATATAATTAATCTACATTCACCCTTACGGCTTGATATTTGACCGACGAACTGAGAAAATTTCCTTGCTCATTAATGGTAATCTAAAAGTCAAGAAACAGCATTTGCACATACATTTTCAACCTAGATATATTTGGACCATATTTACCTCTCCTTCGCTTTATTCTGGATGCATCACAATTGGTGATACATGGCTTGATATATATAGATGATCAGAAAAGAGATAATTTGAAAAGCTATACATCAACACATAGCCCCATTAAGCTGCAGAGTATATATATATATATATATATATATATATATATATATATATATATATATATTATCACTTGATCATACATATATTCTAGTTTGTCTAGAAGCTCGAGTACAAATAAAATCTCATTTAGGGACGAGAACTTTTCTTACTAATGTGCCGTTTTCTAGTAGTTAGGCGTTTGAGATTGGACCTGATCGAATTATTTTAATTACGAGAGTCTCCAAATGACGAGGAGTTAATTATATCCAAATTTGTACTTTAAAAAAAAAATTAAGGAGGGTAAGGCTCTATTTGGCCTAACTGTGTGATTTCAGCTATTGAGCTGTAGAGCTTTTAGCAATAGAGCTTAAGGTAGAAATGCTGTTGAATAAAAGCAATTGATTGTTTGGTTCGTTATTTTAGAAGTTAAGCTTTCAGTTGTTTTGAGGGTAATAATAGACTTCAAAAAATATAAAATAGTATTTTTGAGAAAAATGAAGAAAAATAATTCTTGACATGACATAAAAATAACTTTTCAAAAGTCTTTTCCGAAACGCTCCAATTTGGAGCTTTTGGCTTTTCAAATTTTTTTAGCTTCAACTTTTATTTAAAAGCATTTCTAAAAATAGGCCAAACAAGTCAATTTCAGTTTTTAGATTCACAGAAAGCACTTTCGAGTCTCCAAAAGCTGGGCCAAACAGACTCTAAGCCAACATTACATAAAAATAAGTCCATGAAAAAAAACTCCTCTCATATCTTCCCCAACATAAGCTCGAGGGTTTTTGATCCTGTGTACTCGAGACCAAAATTTACCATCCAATCTGCGCTCTTATTTGCTGGTAATCAATTACTTATTGTACTGTTATATGAGTACATATGACATTCATAATTGAACAAGTAATCAATAACTTATTGTACTGTTAAATTTTTTGGAAAATCAAATGTTGGTAGGACAAGCTACACCCACGGCTAAAACTCTAAACTAACAAGCAATTTTCAATAGTGTTATATATAGTTAAAAGATAACTGTAATTTACAGTCAAAAAGTATAATTCTGGTCCATGAAGTTTATTTCAATTACTAATTTAATTTTGTACTGCTTTGTTATAAATTAAATTACTCATATCATTTCTCCCACCAAACGATAAAATGACTGAAATTAATCCCTAGCTACAGCAGAATTTTGTTAATCTTTTTTTAACTCTACGTTAAACTACACCTTTATTAGACAAACAGTAGATCACCATCCATACCTACTCCCCTGCATGTATTATGCATGGCAGCTGCATCGTCATCTCAAGCAGCCTTGCTCGTCAAATAACAGACCTCCACGTGTCGCCACACTCTCTGCTTTTTCCTACTCTTTCCCAAATAAAACAAGACGTGCAAATAATAGATTAGGCGATGTTTGGTCACCTCACTCTAATCCCCCGTTCCACATTTCCCAAGCATACCCCCACCTATATAACAAATTAAACTCTATTAAATTCACACACCAAAACACACTCATTTTACACTCACTTACTATATTAGACAACCCCTAAAACCCATCCACACATATAAACACACCCACGCACTCGCACACACATATATACACACATGTGCATCTATCTTTCCAACTCTCTCTTTATATATATAAAGGGTCTTGTTTTGCTCTCTCTCTTTACAACCCCTGATCACCTACTTAAGCCTTTAGACAATACTAATCACATTTTCTTGGATATATACACAACTCCTTGGATATTATATACATGAAAGAAATGTCTAGAGTTGTAGCTCAGAATGAATCCCCGGGTTTAGCTTGTGTGCCGTTTTATGATCGGGAAGAGGCGATTGAGACGACACGCGCCGGTGCTTGTGTCTCGCCTACCCTGGGACAGCTCCTCAAGCGAGTTGGAGATGTACGGAAAGAGGTCACCGGGGATGAAACTCCGGTGCACCACCAAGTTCTCGACATGACCAGCGAGACCAGTAGTTACGAGCCTCGTGCCGTTCCGTTTGTCCTCTCCTTCAACAGCCTCACTTACAGCGTCAAAGTCCGCCGGAAGATGACGTTGCCCACTTTCTTCCCCCGCAAAACCCACCTCGGAGCTGCTGCCACAGATGCCGGGGACACTCTATTCAGCAGAACAAAAGTTCTCCTCAATGACATCTCCGGCGACACGCGTGACGGAGAGATCCTCGCGGTGCTAGGCGCATCCGGGTCGGGAAAATCGACGCTGATCGACGCATTGGCGAACCGCATAGCGAGAGAAAGCCTGAAAGGTGCGATAACACTCAACGGAGAACCACTCGAGTCCAGGCTGCTGAAAGTGATCTCAGCTTACGTCATGCAAGACGATCTCCTCTTCCCCATGCTCACGGTGGAGGAAACCCTAATGTTCGCGGCCGAGTTCAGACTGCCGCGAACTCTATCAAAAGCAAAGAAGAAAACTCGAGTCGAAGCCTTAATAGACCAGCTAGGTCTTCGCAACGCAGCCAAGACAGTGATCGGAGACGAAGGCCACCGCGGCGTCTCGGGAGGCGAGCGCCGCCGTGTCTCAATCGGAACAGACATCATCCACGACCCGATCATACTATTCCTGGACGAGCCAACCTCCGGGCTCGACTCAACAAGCGCATACATGGTTGTTAAAGTCCTCCAAAGAATCGCTCAAAGTGGAAGCATCGTGATCATGTCGATCCATCAGCCGAGTTACAGAATCCTCGGCTTACTGGATCGTTTACTTTTTCTGTCTCGTGGTCAAACGGTCTTTAGCGGGTCTCCCTCATCTCTACCTCTCTATTTTTCGGATTTCGGGCACCCGATTCCTGAAAACGAAAACCGAACCGAGTTTGCCCTAGACCTAATCCGGGAGCTCGAAGGATCGCCAGGTGGCACCCGGGGCTTAGTCGAGTTCAACAAGACATGGCAGAACATGAAAGCAAGCAGGCGAGGAAGCCAACCATCACCAACACATGGTCTAACATTAAAAGAAGCGATAAGCGCGAGTATTTCACGAGGGAAGCTAGTATCCGGCGCAACTTCCGGCGACGCTAGCCCCTCATCAATGGTTCCGATGTTCGCGAACCCTTTCTGGGTCGAAATGGTAGTTTTAATGAGAAGATCATTGACCAATTCACGGCGGATGCCGGAGCTTTTCGGCATCCGATTCGGGGCCATAATGGTGACAGGTTTTATCCTGGCCACCATGTTCTGGCAGCTCGACAACTCCCCCAAAGGGGTTCAAGAACGGCTAGGGTTTTTTGCGTTCGCCATGTCCACAACCTTCTACACATGCGCCGATGCATTACCAGTTTTCATTCAAGAAAGATACATATTCATGAGAGAGACAGCTTACAACGCTTATCGCAGATTATCATACTGTCTCTCTCACGCATTGGTCTCATTGCCATCACTGGTGTTCTTATCATTCTCATTCGCCGCCATAACTTTCTGGGCCGTTGGCTTGGCCGGAGGATTTTCAGGGTTCATGTTCTACTTCGCCATAATCTTGGCATCCTTCTGGGCCGGAAACTCATTCGTGACGTTTCTCTCCGGCGTGGTGCCTCACGTCATGCTCGGGTACACCATCGTCGTCGCCATTTTAGCTTACTTCCTCCTCTTCAGTGGCTTCTTCATCAACCGCGACAGAATCCCAGACTATTGGATATGGTTCCATTACATTTCCCTAGTGAAATACCCATATGAAGCCGTGCTGCTAAACGAATTTGATGACCCTTTGAAGTGTTTCGTCAGGGGTAATCAGATTTTCGATAACACACCGCTTGCTTCAGTGCCAGATTCACTAAAAGATAGCTTATTGAGCAGCATGAGCAATACGTTAGGGTTGAGAATTACGAGCTCGACTTGTGTCACCACTGGAGTGGACTTGTTGAAGCAGCAAGGGATGACTGATTTGAGCAAATGGGGTTGCTTGTGGATCACCATTGCTTGGGGGTTTTTCTTCAGGGTTTTGTTTTACTTCTCCTTGCTTTTTGGAAGCAAGAATAAAAGAAGATGATTAACGTGTGGGTTTGGCAAAAAGTGATGATGAATGATTATGGTGGATGTTTTTAAAGGCTCCTGTTTGGCGGGAAGCTGCACTTTTTTCTCTTTTTTGTAATTTTATTAATTTTATGAGTTATTTTGCAGTGTTTAATATGGAATATAATGTTCTATGAAAATTTTACTTTGAATCAGGATCCTCTACTAACTAATTAATGTTTATTTTAACATTCTAATAACGCATTTGAACCAATCATTTTGTTTTAAATTTCAAACTATAGAAGAAAAAGTGAAATCTTTGATTTTTTGAATGAAATGAATAGTTAAGATGCATCCTTAGGAGGTTAAAATAGAAACTTAGTTCGGAGATCTTCAAATCCCTTTTGCCTTTGCCAAAATACGGTGCAATTCCCAAATATTGCGGTATGTATTGATAGACATGGGTAGCATCACGAAATTCGTAATTTTAGAGTGAATTCATTTAATCTTGAGTTTGTCAATTTTTAGTCATAAAAGAATTGTGAATGCTTTGTTAGGTGTGAAGTTGTTCGGAAATGCTATACACAAAAAGTAATTTCATCCGAATTGTAGGTGAGCTGTATTTGGCTAATTATGCGATTTTGTATTTGCAAGTGGACACAATTGTTGAATAACACCAAGCACCGTTGGGATATGGTTGGAGTCTTAGAGAAGATAAATCAAGTAAATTTGGGTTTCTGCAAATCTTTTGACTCTGAACTTACGACATAGTTAAAAAAAAAAAAGAGAGAGAGAGAGAGAGAAAGGGATGGAATTTTCCCGGAGAACATAGTGATACATGTGACTCTGACCTTCGTCTGATAAAAAAAAAAAGAAAAGAAATAAAAATCAAGTTGTACGTCCATGGGTTTCTTCAATTTGTATGTCCATGAGTTTATGCATGGAATTGATTACATAATTATCCACGCCATAATGCCTGGTCTGTAATTAATTAGCAAAAATCCAAATCCACATTAAGAAAAGAAAAAAAATTTCAAGAATTATGTCCATGAGTTTGTGCGTGGAATTTTTCATAATTATCCACGCTATATGGTCTCTAATTAACTAGCACACTTTCACTTTTATATTACTGTTATAGTGTTTAAGAATTAAAAATTAGAGTTGCCACAGTATCGAGGGGAGTTAAACTTAAAAATTCCAAAAAATTTCATCTCAAAATAAAGTTGAAACAAAATTTGAGACAAAAAATTTCTGTCTCAGAAACCCTTGTCTCAAATTTTGAGATGAAAAATTGTTTTTAATTGAAACGAAAAATTTTCCCTTTCAAATTTTTGTCTTAAATATGTATTAACTTATTAGAAATTTTGTCCAAAATTTTAATTTGAAATCCATTTTTATTTGAGATGGACAATTTTCATCTCTAATCTATCTCAATTTGACACGAAAAATTTTTGTCTCAAAATATTTCCTCAAATCTACCAATTTCTAGTATCTTATGTTTAAACTTTTGAATTTTATATTCTTGCAATATTTGTAAACACCTGAAATGTGAAGCAAACGAAGTATGTAAGATAGTTAATAAGCATTGTTAGATCATGCATGTATTTCTACAATTAATATTCTCTTTTAATTCTTGTTACTATCTAGAGGGGATCGAGCAGAGGTTTTTTACAAGGTCAAATAAGCAACCTTCTAGTTTTTCTTCTTCACTTTCCTCATCTCTTATCCAGTGGAGCAATTAATTTGTAATTACAGGCACATTAATTTTGTACTGAAGAAATGCCATTGGCAGTCACATAATAAACAAATATTAGCCATTAATTATTACATTAGCTATATATGCAAATTCTCATATATTGTTTGTTTGTGAAAACAAATTAGTGGAAGAATTATTATTTCATCTTCTTCGATTAATCATATGCTTTCTCCTCTCTTTTTGCTGTCACCATAAACTAATTAAATAATCATGATCAATGGTGCTGACTGATATGTGGGGAATAATTTATAGTTTTAATTAATCTAGTCAAGCCATATGAAAATATACAAAACTTGGCTAGGTTACTAAATGCAACATGAATTAGGTTGCATGTATGCACCAATTCTTTTCTTTAAGTTTCAATTCTCTTCCCCCTTTTCTCTTTTAATTTTCTACTAGAAGTCTATTAAGATCGCGTTTCCATTGATTAATTCACAGGCACACGACTTCAGGTATAATCTGACGAGTCATATGTAGTGGTGTAACTGTGCTCTTCACATGGTCGATATTAAGATTGAAGAGAGTTACTTCGTTCACCAAACCATTAATATTATAAAGATTGATGTTTTCAAAATATTTCGTTACACATCGATTCTGTATAAGATAATCGTTTAATTCACATATTATTGTCAATTTTGACTCTAATAATTTGGACTAATGGAGTCGAGGCTCAATTTTTTGACGAACTATTTGAGAGAAAGACTTTGACACGCCATCCCATATTGCTTATACGTATAAGATTTGTAAAAGAAGTAGATAGGGTGCTTCTGCCCCCAATTAACCGCTTTCGAAAGTTCAAAACAACCGTGTTTCTTCTATACACGAAAATTCCTCCGGCAAATCAGAGAATCTTTTCTTGATGACCATTAAGATGTAATACCTTAATTTGCAAGTTAATTCATCTATATATTCCGAATTTTGACTTAATTCTAGAGCTATATATATATATATATATATATATATATATATTCTGGCTATCTGTTCTCCAAACTCTATAAAAATATAAAGAATAATCCTTCATCAACTTCTCATTCTATTGTGCGGAAAGATATTTTTTCAACCCTGCACAAATATCCATTGACCAAGAAAAAAGCTTGCTCAAATATAAGTAGTAATAATTAACATTTCAAATTATATGCAACTAATGGCTAGCTACAAGTCATATAAGTAACTAAGACATGTTGCAAATTGAAAGAAATATTATAAGTTGTACATATCTAAAATCAACTGGTATTAAATGGAATTAGCTTGAGACATATTTCAGATTATATATACTCTGAATGTCTTGAATATTTATTTTATATCGAATCTTAAAAATTCTCCGACACTTACATGTACGACTAAATTAACATTTCTTATGTATCCGCATTCAATGTTATATGTATTCACTGTGCATGCTCCTCAGAGTACGTAACTCTATATATCTTTTAGTAAAGCTAGGTCATCTATTACATACAATGTCGATTTTTTTTAACCCATCAACCCAATCCAACTCCGTCCCTTGTGAGATTTGGACGTAAGTCATCAATTTTGACAAAAGTAATCTTAGAACACGTAACGTACAATGTTGATTGTTTGATAACCATAACACGAAATCAACGTCTTCCTAAAGAGCAGCTAACTTTCGTGTTCGTGTAAACATCAACAGCGCGTTTTGCTAACTTTCATTTATAAGCCACCGACAACGATCGAGACATATATGGATTTAATTAAGGAGACAAATAAGCTTTTCATGATGATCATCTGATAAACATCTCTTTCCTTGAAACTGTACGTTACCTGCTTTTTATGTTCACGTTAGGCAATAAATTGCAGGCAATGATACGGCAAATATATACTTGCATGTATACAAACTTTGAGAAGTAATAAAATTTTTTGTGCAAGAGTTAGTTTATGTGGATCTGTTTCATTCACATTATAGCCATATATATAAGCTATAGCTAGCTGTATATGTGATTGCTTGGAAGAAAGACCAATTTCTATAGATTGGTCCACACGGTGATCAATGTGTTTATATATATAGCTAAGTTTGTCTAAAGTTGCATGTATTTTGATTCTTTTCTGCATTTTCTGTTATTCGCTGACTATTATAATTCATCTAAAAATTTAGACTTATAGATAGGGTATCTTATTAATATCTTTAAACGGGTGACAATCAGACTTGAAATATCAGTGTATTTATTTATTATATTAATGCATCAACACCTATCATGTATTTATTCATTATACTCAGTGTATTTATTTATTTAATTAACATGCATGTATCAACACTTGTATATTTATTTATTGTAGACACACTCTCAAGTGTAATTTTGTTTGAGTTTTTAATGTTTTTAAACGGGTGACAATAAAACTTGAACGCATGACCTAGAATTTAATATCATATATATTAAAGTTATCACCTCATTTAAAAGTTTAAACTTATGGAGAAAATATCAATATATTTATACTATTGTATTAACACTGTATAATTGTCATAGCTCGTAAGAAGATATTATGAATGCCATATAATTGTTATAAGATGATATTATGAATGTTGATTCTAGAAAAAAGAAACAGACTTTTTAGTGTTGAAATAATTAATATCTTGAAATATAATATAATGGAAGAGGCTTGTATATTCTGTGAAACGAATCGGATAGAAGGAACAAGAAACTAGCATGCTTAACTGTATAATTAAATCAATCTTAAATTAATAGCTTACTATAAAGAATTATGGTAATTTTCTAGTATATATTATATATTCATTAACATCAAGCTTCGTAGATCGAATGAAAAGAGGGGATTAAACTAATTCTTCTCGTTAACGGGATTGCAACATAAAAATACTATTCAATGACGATTAGTTTAATATTTTCATATAATTAGAAGTACCCATACTCCAAAAATATTAAAAACAAAAATATATTTTTAACAAAATTTAAGACAAGCAGTTATTACAACCTCCAAACACCTATATTATGGATCCGCCCGCCCGTGATTACTACATCTCAAAGTCATCCAACAAGTTTTCTAACTTTTACTTAACGATGTATCAATTAAAGCACAAATCCCTTTCTTGTGCATATGACTAGGTGTGAGAATATCCATTTCATATTTTAAATTCGAATCCAAATCCAAACCTGATTAGATAGAAAAATTGCAAAAATTCATATCGTATATAAATATCGGATATCAGATAGAAGTTTATATAATTTTTCACTATCCGAATTCGATTCGACGACCCAAAAAAACACACATGTAATAATATATCAATTATATGCTGAGAGTTTGATTGTCCAAAGTTGGTTTAATATTTTATCATTTTATGGACATTAAATTTATTTTAAATATTTTAATTTTATGTCATATTTTGAGATGTTCTATTTGTTTACCCTTGATACAAACAAAACATTTAATGACCTAGTATTGTGAACTATATAGATTGTGGTAGACGTCATATTTAGTGTTTTGTAGTTTGTATGACATATTAATGTGGACTATGATCTATGATAAATTTCGTATTTAATGAAATATGCTAATTTTTTTCTTTCTCTTGTTTAATGTGATTTAATATTTATTCATTGTTACACTGCATATATTACATGACAAATGTTGTCCATGCCCCGTTACTCCGTTAGTCTTCCCAATTGAATAAATCACACCTCTTACATCTTATAACACCACAAATACTAGGTGCGTTTGGTTAGCCTATTTTCTATTTTCATATTTATGAAAAATGAAAATTGAGACAGAAAACTCATTTGATTAACTTATTTCTATTTTCATTTTTAGAAATTTGAAAAGTGAAAACAAATTTTTAGGAAATCAGAAAATATAAAAAAAAAATATTTTCTATGATAACAAGGTGGTAATTTTGTAAATAATTCTAGAAAATTTAGAAAATAAGGTAGCAACTCTGTAAATAACTCTAAAAATTTTAAAAATAGGGTGGTAATTTTGTAAATATATCTAAAAGATTTAAAAAATAAGGTGGCAATTTTATAAATATATATAAAAGATTTTAAAAAATATAAGGTGATAATTTTGTAAATATATTTAAAAAATTTAGAAAACAAGATAGTAATTTTGTAAATAAATATCAAAATTTTAGAAAACAATTTTCACTTTTGATAACCAAGCACAATTTTTAAAATTTTTAAAATAAAAAAATAAAAACTGTTTTCAGAAAATGAAAACCAAAAAATGAAAACAGAAAATAAGCAAACCAAATGCAACTTAAAATTCCTATTGATAAAGCTAAAATTGAAGCACATGTTAAGACAACAATTAAAATCAAAAGCTAAAGTTTAGAAAATAAAGATGAAGCTTCATAGTAGTCTTTTATCCAACTTAACATCACACAGTTGGTGGCCTCTTTCAATGACTGGGAAGTTAAATCACACTGTAGAAGATACTAAAGACAAATTACCAAGCACCATAGAATTGATTCGAATGTATTTTGTTGCTGCAGTTGTAGCATTTTTGGCCAAATATGAGAAAGAAAAAGTCAGTGTTTGGCCGGAGTCTTCACCAGCTGAAATAAAGAGAATGTGTTAAATGTCCTTTAAGGCTCTGTTTGTTTGTAGGAAAATAACTTGCTGAGGGAAATGTTTTCCTTGAAATTAAAATATTTTTTGGTGTTTAGTTGTCATACTAAAAAATATTTTCTGGTGTTTGGTAGTCACACTTGGAAAAGAGAAAGTTTTATAAATAAAATGTATTTTTTACTTAAAAATATATTATTTAAATTAAAGATAAAATATAATAATTAAAATTAAACATAATAAATTAATAATTATTAATTATTAAAAATTAAAAATAATAAGTTAATAAATTAATAACAAATTAGAATAAAATATAAAAATTAAAATAAAATAAAGGACTTAAAATATAAAATAAAAATTAGAATTAAAATAAAATATAAAAATTAAAAGTAATAAATTAGAATCAATCAATTAATAAAAAATTTAAAATATATTATTTAAATTAAAAATAAAATATAAAAATAAAAAAATTAATAACATTGGTGAACAAGCAAAGAAGAGAAGCTTTTCTTCTCATGAAAAATGTTTTCTCCTCATGAAAAATGTTTTCTCCTCCCTTCACTAGAGAAAACATTTTCCTCAAAGCACAACTAGCCACTTTTTTTTTACTAGACCTAAGTATGTAAAGAATAGATGATTTCTATGAAAAATTACTGATATTTTATTATAAAAATCAATTGGTTAATGTAAAGAATGATCCAGAACCTTACATAGTAATCTTAATTCTTGAAATTTTCCTATGTGAGACTTCTTTCATATGTTGTAACACTCTCCACCCACAAATCCAGATTCGATGCAGCTCAAATGCTTGTAGAGATAAACCGCCACATAAATAAATGTGCACAATGAATAAACTTGACAAATCAAGCGTGACACATGCTCAGTGCGAGAACTATGGCAAAAGCGTAACTTTAATACTACGTGAAGAATCACCGAAGTTTCATTATAAAAACTAATTGGTTACTATGATGAATAGCCCAACTTTATATGGTGATATGAATTCTTGAAATTTTCCAATGTAAGACTTCTTTTATATGTTATAATAGTCTCTAAATATTCAGTTGTTGCCAAATGAAATGCTGGCGATATTATACAGAACTTTATGTTGCACAAGTTTCATACACAAATCTGGAGTACAAGATACTCCATAATCTACGTGATAGTGTCTTCAATGAGAAAAGAATGATCAGTTGCTCTTTGACGACACTTTCTGCACTAGTTGATGTTCCTCGACTATCCCGAGAAATTTTCCATACAGTTGTTGTCATCCACCGGGTGGTTACTTGTAAAGATGCTCCAATCAGCAGTGTCCTAATTCACAGGCAAATTCTTCAAACCGGCTACTCCTCTTTATAAGAGAGTTTCAGAAGCCAATCATGTCGAGATACTAGTTCTCTTGATGTCACGAAGCTGTATCAGCTTGCAGGATGGCGTGCAAAAAACTCATTCACGGCAAGATCGGCATCTCCATGGGCCACGGCATCTTCAAGTTCGGGAACATAGAGGCTTGGTATAGAAGCCTGCATATTCACAACAGATTCATTTCTGAGTACGACTGCCAAGTTAAGATAATCAGCCACATAAAACATAAACTGGAAATAGTTCTACAGTAAGAGAGGTCGGTGCACCTCAAAGGAACATATCATAATATGAGACGGAGATGAGCGTGCTGAACAATTAGGGTAGGTTAGCCAGGGGTGAAGGCTGGGTGGAGGGTGTTAGTGGTGGAGGACAGAAAGAAGAGAAGACATCTTGTGTGCAAAAATGTCATGATCAGAAGCTCTTTAGAGTTTCTAACCTGAACTTTTAAACTAAAACATGCAACATCTAATGCAGAAAGGATACCTTTGTATCGAGTAACATCTCTCCAGAATTATCTGAAATATGGCAAGCCCCATGAGCCTTCATCCATTGCATACATTCCTCTACTCCATCTGTAACCCTCTCATCATTTGCTTCAGATGTAGGCAAGCTGGAGAAGCCTAACACCTGAGCAATGTAGGAAACAGGGACCATAGGACGATAGGAATGAGACATGCATCTTACTGCTGCATATCGAATCTTTTCAATGTAAAGATCCGCTGCAACCCAGCTAAAACTTTATCATATATTGTCGATAAATAAATTATAGCAATCAAAAGCATGAAACAGTAAGATACTAAAGAAACAATACTACTAGCCCATAAAATAGGCGTTTAGGTTAGGAGCTGTCACATATAGTTTAAAAAATAGGACATAGTTTCCCGAAGTGACCGCTGTACGGACTGCAAGAGCATGCTCAACAGCTTCACTCCTTCAAGCTTCCACTGATAATCTGATATATAAACGTGACCAAAAGGTTTATAACATAAAAGTTACGATATATACTTTTCTTGTGAACCAAGTAACATGCATTTTGTAAATATTCTATGAGAAATGTAACATGGTATGAGCTACATTTCGATGCAACTACATAAAGCAAAGTCCACTTATAATGTTGTTTAGGGCAAAAAAAAGCAAATTATCTGACCATCCTCACCAAAAAGGAGAAAAATAAAAAGCCCCACTGGGACAAACTATTAGACTGTTATGCTATATTTTCACATCATTGAGAAAATATAT
Source organism: Cordia subcordata (assembly GCA_028554755.1). Taxonomy (NCBI): domain Eukaryota; kingdom Viridiplantae; phylum Streptophyta; class Magnoliopsida; order Boraginales; family Cordiaceae; genus Cordia; species Cordia subcordata. The sequence continues at coordinate 25,380,809 of JAPTOF010000003.1, read as the reverse complement.
ATGCCATCATTTTGAGCAAGACTAAGATCTGATGAAAGGACCTGTATCGCTGAGCGAATTGCAAGTCATAAGATATAAGAGGAATCGAGTTTTGCTTGACTAAGGCTAAGATCCCATTAAAACTTGGACTAAATTCCCAAGAATCACAAGATCTGCTCAGGTATGCTACACTATAACAAAATCAAGAACATTTTACAACTTTGAGAGTAATAATACAATCATTGAAATACTTTTTGGACTGATATTTTGGGGTTAGGCAAACCACAAAATAATTCAAAGGCTATGAATATTGATGTGTGCATCACCAAAGTCACTTTACAGTTCAATTCGCCTTCCACAAATCACCAATATGGTGCAACTCATCAGACAATTAGGACAGAATAAATCCTCAGCTTGGAAACATGACGCAAAACCTAATCCACGAAATGGCAACCATGGAGCAAAAATAGCATCCAGTCTTTCTTACGTTCTTCATAAACAGTTAGCTTGCATTCAAAGAGTTACGAATGTACATATTGTTGGACTCCAACACCCAATTTGAACAACTTCCTTCATGCAAAAGACACCGAGTGAAAGAATATAATTAAAAAAACTCTGGTTCAATAAATTTTAAGAGCATCTTTTTACATGTAAAAGTCTCGGGCTTGACTTTGTAGGTGCTTGAGGTGTAGCTAAATCAGAGTTGTCATTAGCTATACCAGCACTAGTGCCATAGGATGCACACCAGAACATATGGTACAAACATGAGATACAAAGGTCCCGGATAAAGAAATGAAGGAGACAAAGAAGAGGTATTTATTAATTATTGCCACAAGCCCATGATATGTACGCAACACATACAGTTCACAGATAAATAGAATTGTAAAGAGAAATGATGTTAATGGGCCATTAAGCCATTGCTACCATATGATGAAGATAAGAACATGTCTGTAATATCAGGCACATAAATGTCTTAATGGTTCATTAAGTCATTGCTACCATATGACGATGATAAGGACATATCCGTAGTATCACGCACACAATTGAGTGCAATTCAGATATCAGAGACAAGAACTATAAAAAGTTTGCAAGAATGAAATCAGAAACAAAGTAATGCCAGTTTGGTATACAACTGACCAATCTTGACATTGCCAAGAGGAGATCCCTTTTATTATTAGAGTGCAAGATGATACAAAGTAAATTATATGCTGCAAATTCTGTACGACATCCCTTTATTCCATCGGCATAAAGTGCTTTCAACTGTGACTGGCACTGCATGAGCAGAAGGAAGAAAGTCAGGCAAGAAGATCTAACATGGAGATGTCTGTCATAGAACAATCACTAATCTCATGAAGATAAGAATTGTTTCCTGCAGTAAAGATGGCACTTCATTTGAATGTCACATAGCATTGCATTATCAATGCAAATCATCTGAACCTACTAAAGTTGGTGAACTCTAGCCCACAGGTTATACAGATCCGTACTTTCTTAGGTAAAATAAATAAAGATAAAGAAATTTCGTATTGTAATCTCTCTTCCAATCAAATAGCATGACATAGACGGCCGAACAAAAACTATCAAGTGAACAAGTTATAGACGAGACATAAACATCAGGAATGGCACCAATAATATAATTGCACTGGAGAGAGGACGATGAAAATATGTACTTGACTAAAAAGAATTTGTGATGATTGGATAATAAGTTCAAGAGAACAGAAAACAGGAGGACAGAATTTTGATGTCGCACACTAAGAGACCCAGGGACAAAAGTGAACAGCAGAACTGGTTTGCAAACATGGGAAACATGATTCATGGTCTGTTTGGGATAAACTTATCATAAATCTAAAATCTAATAAACATCTTATTTGATGTGTTTGATAAAAGTTAAGTGCATAATATAATAAGACAATTCGGTTTGCAATTATTATTAGATTAAGCTAAAATGTTATCATAAGTTAATTTGACAATAATTGCCCTGAACTTTGGGTCATGATATTACAATTTTGTGACACAAATATATAACATAAACTATAAATTTATTTTTAGCCTTTCGCCATTTATAATTTTTCAATTTTGTATTTTTAATTTTTTTTTTAATTTTTACTTGTCAATTTTTTAATTGAAGGTATTATAGGAAGTACAAATATTATATATATTCTCAAAGTACCTAATATGTCCCAACTCTCGTATAAGATATAAATATCCTAAACCCACCTTATTTTTATAATTACACATAAAACAAACAATACCATTTTACCTAAGTTATCAAATAAGATAAGTATCTCAAAATAAGCTCATACTAAACATGACATCAGCTTAAACTCATAGAAAAGGAATGACAAAAAGAGTTAGCCTTATAGAAACCTTATGGCATTCTTAAACAAATCTGAACATACTAGCACTAGGTATAAAAGGCTGCATACTTCATAAGATAGGTTAAAAAATCGTTATCTCAAAACCTTTTGTGCTCCATAATTATGATAATAACAAACCCTCAGAGATGAGAAAAATTAAGACTCCTTCCTAATATTCTCTCTAAAAAAAGGTAATAACCCGATAAAGTGACATCCCTTATCACATAAATCTAGCATTAAAGGTAAGAAACACATCAACTAAAATAGAGCATGTAATTGTAAGGTCTGTTTCTTTTTCCTTTTTTTGAAACCCATCCAAAAAACCTCCACCCCCATGGGATCCAAACCCAAGTCATCACTCCAGGGGAAAGTAATCCTCAACTATTTGAACTACTCCCTGAACCCTTAATTGTGAAGTATTCATTGGTCTATCCTACATCACTCCAGCATATGATCATCTCCTGGCTCACTTGTGCTATACCTACTCCTGTGTATAAATAGATAGTCTACGCCATGCTGTTTAGTGATTGATGAGATGCAAAGCAACGATCTAGACCAACTCATTAAGCAAGAAGATCCCAAATACAATCATAAAATATTGACTCCCGTCATAAATAACATTATTTCCAGCAGGAGAGAGATGAAGCCACAAACTTGAGAGTACCATATCAAGCCTCAAACAAATATCTTGACGTAAAAGAAGTTTAGAAGGTAAGTATCCACATGATTAAACTCTGGCAAGTCTCCAACTTCTATTGCCAGTCGAGCAGGAGTTTCATACACCTGAAACAGTAAGGTAGCAAAACACATGCCAATAAAATTAGAACAAAAGGAAGTAATTTGGAAGATCAATGCATTGCTTGGAGAAGTGGAGAAAATGATGAATAAATATTGTGATAACTATCATATGAATGGGAGAGGAAGATGAACAAATATTGTGACAACTATCATATCATGGGCATATTACACACCAAGACCTGAAGAATAAAACTTAGAAAAAAGAAAATGGATTTTTAGTAACTTGATTGCAGTAAGTTGAGCATTTTCAGAAAGAAAATATGCATGAAATGATAAAACAAACAAACTTCTTACCTTGACTGTTAACTCATTTCGTACGCGTTGTACAGTAAGATCTTGTCATATGGATTTTAACTGATCACATTTGTAAAGGTAATTCTTCTGAGAATTCAGAGCCATATGCAGAGCTGTTACTAATACTTCCTCCAATCTGACCTGCAGACAGTAATTTTTACTTAAAATAAGGGTAAAAACAAATGGAAGAAATCAAGCAATCACATATACAACTTGCTTTCAAATTTTATACCGTGGCAGGATCAGGTGCAGATGTAAGGCGCAAATAGCGTTTCTCAATTTCCTGGCAGGTCCCTTTGACTGTAAGAGCATCCTAGTCAAGATCTTCAACAGCCCTGCTACAACTCTCCTCAATACTTTTGCTAAGCACCAAAGCAGTAGCTATTTGAGCATACAAATTCCCAGATCCTTTACTTTTTGGCCAAAAATGATTCTTTTCTACTCGATTTAGATGTCCCGTCTCAAAACACCTTGATCTATTTTTACTCCTCTTTCTCTCTACCAGTGAATTGGCAAGAGAAGAATCATGTGCTGTTAAAATTTGGTCTTTATCACTATCACTTGATACTTCACCATTATCTGCAGCAGCTAGGCCATCACCAAATCGCCGTCTCTTAGCTGGCCTTTGGATATCTTCTTTAGGGGTTTTCCGGTCTGAGAAAGAATATCTTGAGGTACTGAAGTCCTTCCTGTTCTCCAAGTTTCCACCTGAAATCTGCAGTGCAGAAACGGAATAAGACAGAATTGATTTACCAAGGTCTTCACCAACATATTGCCAGGTTGTGATATGGCTTTAGCAATTTTTTTCAAATGATAGGAAAGCATGGAAAACCAGTACTGGGAAATAGAACACACGACTTATTAGGGATTTAATATCAATGAATAGCAGACTTTGCTGAACCTGTCATGCCTTATTTTATAGCAAATATCATAACCACTTATCAAACTTCGCAACAACATGCGTGTCCAAATACGAGCCCGCTCTCTCCAACAACAAAAACACACATACACACAACAAAAGGGGGAGGAAAGGGAAAAGAAGAGAGAAGAATAAGACTGTTCTGGCCTGGTCGGGCACAGACACTGCCAAAGAACGATGTATACTAGTATGACAAGTGTTTGACATAGAACAGGATGCAGCACTGGATTAAGAAGGTATTTGACTTTGCGTATAAACTGGTCAAACCTGCTTATAAGCATAAATATAGAAATAACACGTTTAATAGTTCTTGCTTATAAGCAAGTTAAAAAAGAAAAGCAGCAGCCCCTTGATTCATGTCTGGAAATAATTTCAGTAAAATGAGAATCAAAATATTAGGAAAACAACAAAAAGCGCACAATTTATGCATACATATACACAAATTTTACAAAAACCGAATATAAGTCTAAAAAATAAAATAAAATCAGTAATTGTTTACCTCAACTGAATACGGCCGCAGCATAGCTAAGCTCTCTACAGCCGCTCCATTATTCATGTCTGCAAATAATTTCAGTAAAATGAGAATCAAAATTTTCCGTAAGAACCAAAAAAAGATAATAATAATGCAAAACCCTAATTATTCAAACCTTCAGATAAAAGATGCAGCTCCTTTTTCACGTAAACGAACAGCAGATTGAGATTTAAAAAAAAAAACCGACAAGACAAGATAAATAAATATATTTAATAGAAAAAGGAATGTAAAACAGTTATATATGCACGTATATAAATATAATTATATATATATTAATGTTAATGTTAATATTAATATATACAATATACGTATGCGTATGTTAATTTTCTTTTTCTTGTTCTTTTTGTATGTGAAAAGAAGACTAGAAGAAAGGACAAGGAGAAGAAGAGTAGAATTTAATTATGAAGTATAAAAGAGAGAGGTAGAGAGAGAGAGAGAGATTCGACCCGTTTACTTTGACGGGTCCATTATGGGTAGGTAATGGGCTTCTACCGCAGCCCAAATTAACCAAAGAAGCCCAGCCTACAAAGCCCATCAATGACGCTATTTAATAGACTAAAGGGGCCACCACCCCATCCTTTACCACCGATTTACATCTCAGTTAGGGTTCTCTCTTGACTTGCTCAGGTGTTGCCTCCTCGTCTCTCTCTGTCGCTCTCTCTCACGCACACAAGCACACAAAACACACACTTGCCTTTACTTACACGTCTCCCTTATCATCTTTCCGTATGTATTCTCATTTTCATCGATTAATTCTGTTCGCAGATTTACTTTTTATTTATGTATTCTTATTTTTTTACTTAAAATCTTAAATTAGAAATTGGCGTTGAATTATACATCTGTAAGCTGCATTACTTTAATTTTGTTTTAATTGCTTGCTAATTAGTGAGAATTTCATGCTTAAGTCTTTTTATTTTCAATTTTTTCTTTTGTTGCTTCAGCTTATTTTCGTGTTAATTTTTGGTTCTAATTAGTTTTTTTTTTTCAATTTTAGAAAAAATGTTTATGATTTTGTTGCAGCTTAGGTTATTTTGATCAGCTTAGGAACTGAACATTGGAGTACGCAGCTCGATCTCTTATTCTCAACCAATGCACGTACACAAACAAATATATAATTAATAGCAGTTGGGCTGCATTATATCTTTGGAAAATGTTATCTGTTTTCTTGATTAGCTTGGATCGACCACAATGCTTTCAGCCAAAAAAGGTTTTTTTTTTTATTGGGGGGTAAATAATTGGAAATTTTATAGAGAAACGAGCTGCTTTTGCTCTGTTTGGTCAGGAGGGTCACTGGTCTGAGTTATGGAAATAGCTTTGTAAGGAAAGGCTGGGTAGTACAGACCGTGGTGCCTTCTCTCGGCATCCTGTGCATGGTGGGGAGCTTTGTGTGCTGGGATGTCCTCTGGAAATGCTAGAATTCTTGTGCATAATATATTGTGTCTTCTTTTTGTTCTTTTTCTCTGTAATCTTACTTTCCAACAACTCTTTTCCAATAACTCTATGGTTAGAATGTTGGCTCCGAAATTTGACCTGAATTGTGTTAACTTTTATGTAAAACCTTGGACAGGAATATACATGGATCTGAATTGTGTCTTCTTTTCGTTGTATTTCATATGTTACTCATTGTTTTCATGCAAGGAAGTTCTATTTGAGACCTCATTTACCCTGTAACGTATGTTGCATGAGCAATTTTCGTTATGTACGTTTGAGCTTATTTTGTCTGTGTCTCAGTTTTTAAAGTTGGCTTTTCTTATGACAATTTTATGGTTGTTTTCTTGTTTGTTGTAGGGAAAATGCCTCGCTATGATGATCGTCATGTTAATACTCGCCTCTATGTTGGCCATCTGTCTTCAAGGACCCGATCCCGTGACTTGGAGGACATCTTTAGCAGATATGGAAGGTATTCAGATTTTCACTTAATGGCATTTTAATCTTATAGCTATAGTCTTATACCATGGTTCTGGGTATGGTGATAGTACTCTTTGTTTAAATTTCATTTTTTTTTCCCAGTTTTCTGCTTTAAGTTATGAAACTTCATGTACATTGTTTGCCTTGGTCTAGTTGTCAGTCGTCTCAGTTCTGGGGTTCATCCACATCGAGGTGTTTACTGGAGAGTTGACCACTGCCAAGCCCACTTCTTTTATGATTGACATTGATATTCCAATTTTTATTCCAAATCTATATAGAGAAAATGTCCCATGTGTCTCAGTGATTTTAACTTGAATGATCTTTATGAAGGTTTCTAGGCTTTGGCCTAACCTGGAGGTCTATGGTGAGAGGTTGCCCTTGGTGGGATGGTCGCGCTGTGTCTATAGGGGACTTTGGCGATTGTTTCTATAATGTTATTGCGTGTTTTTTTGATGGATTTGGCAACAAACTCAAAACTGGTGTTTAGTTCATCTTTGAGGGGCGAAGTATCAACCCTTCCCGTTCTTATGTTTTGATGGCCTTACTGTTTCTGGCACCCATTTACGCAGAGTACGTGATGTGGATATGAAGCGTGACTATGCTTTTGTGGTACGCCTATCTGTTCATTATTCTTTTTCCATACAATTAGTTTGTGAATTCTACCAACAAGATTTGCCATCATCTTTTGTATGTATTTTTGTACAAGTATGATCTTTTCTTGCCCCTTGATCTACTTAACTATAGGAGTTCAGTGATCCTCGAGATGCTGATGATGCAAGATACAGCCTCAATGGACGAGAAGTAGATGGAAGTCGTATCATAGTGGAATTTGCGAAGGGGGTAAGTTAATGTTTATTTCTGGTTTGTGCTTGAATTGCTTCTGATTGTCTGCATAGCTGTGAACTATTTTCTCTTTTTGCTCTTTTTGGGTGTAAAGTTGTCATTGTCCAACCTGCATATCCTGTCATTATGTTGTTGAATGCCGTTTATGCACAAAAGGCATATTGTCAGCCATGAAAGTATCCTCGGTTTGTTGCTTATATCATCTAAGTTTTTTTCTTTTGGTTTCTAAGTAGCTTGTAGTCCTTTCAAGTTCACCTCCTTGACCTGTTATTTTGTTTCCTTACTAAATTGACATTCTAGAGCTGATCTTCTTTCTTGCAGCTCAAGTGGTCATCTGTTTTTAACAACTCATTTGATCTTGTGGCTTTTTATTTTCTTCTTGGCAACTTGTCTTTTAGCTTGATTGGATTTTATGTGATGGTCTTTTAAATCATGATGAATGATTCTATCAATATGGGTTTAAATTAGTTGGTGAAATTTAACCTGTCAAAAAATATTTCTTATACCATATGTTGGAGCTGCAAGATGTATTTGCTGTGTTGGAGTCATCTTCGTGCTGAAGATTATATTGAACTCATGCAGGTTCCGCGTGGTCCAGGTGGATCACGTGATTTTGGCAGAGGTCCTCCTCCAGGAACAGGGCGCTGCTTCAATTGTGGAATTGATGGCCATTGGGCCCGAGATTGCAAGGCTGGAGATTGGAAAAACAAGTGTTACCGCTGTGGGGAGCGAGGTCACATAGAAAGGAACTGCCAGAACAGTCCGAAGAAACTATCAAGGTATAGTCTTCAATATAATTTTCAACTTTCCTTTCTATCACAGCTAGTGTGATCTGTTGACAAAATGAAAATTTCCATTAACACAGACGTGGTCGGAGTTACTCTCGCTCACCATCTCCACGGCGTGGCAGAAGTCGAAGCCGTAGTTACAGCAGGAGCCGCAGCTACAGGTTACATTCATTATTGTCTCTTTTCTTGTTCTACGGTCGCCTCTATTTTTTAATCTCCCTATTTTGGTTTGCATTCCTTGCACTTCTGCACTCAGAATTTGCTTTTAACTATTAATACTACGTTGATCCATTATTCACTATAAATAAATAATGTGGTGTGCTGAGGGAAATGGATCCTTCTATGAATTGTATTCCTGGTTTAGTTACGGTTTATTGGCTGTTATTTTTATATGTTCCACTGTGATCCATAAAAGAATTAGGTTAGCTCAGTAGAGACCTAGGTTCTGTCCAAGGGGTGGCTGTAATGCTGTGTGTACGGAATATCTGACCTCTTTGCATAATACGTGTGAGAAAGAGGGAAGGCAGTCAATTGCTTTATATTGCTGATAAGGAATCAGTATCTTCTCATATCTGAGATCCTATTTTCATGGTTAATATGACATGGTTGTTATCTTTCCATGTTCAATGCCTTTGCAGTCGATCTAGATCGCCCCAAAAGAGGGATAGGAGCATTGAGCATGCAGATAGAAGATCGAGGAGCCCCAGGAGGCACAGAACTTCACCACCACCACCATCCAAGGGGAGGAAGCACAGTCCATCACCTGGCGAGAGAAGCCCAAGAGAGAGAGTCACACCATCCCCAGCAGCTGGTAGGCCAGCTAATGGATCAGAGTATAGTAGGAGCCCCAGGGCTCGGAGCAGGAGCCCTAATGATGATGGTGCTCGAAGGGATGATGGTCGTGAGGACAGGAGCCCTCTCGAAGAAAATGGCCAGTCTCGCAGTGAAAGCCCCGTTGCCAGGGACAAGAGAAGCCCGGTTGATGATAACGAAAACAATGAGGAGCAGTGAAACAGCTGAAAAGCTGCAGCTATCTATGTTTAACTTTATGGTTTGTTGTGACTGGAGTCGTACTTTGGTATGGGCAAAACCTACCAGCAAACCTTTGTGTTATTCTGTTGAGATTTGACATAAAAGGATTTTGTTGGAATTGTTACTTGATAGCCTCGTTTATGATGCATGGATACAGATTTATATTTTGTTATATAATGGCAAGCTCGAGATCTCGAGTAACTGACGGGTTATATGCTCTAACCTATACATCATAGGGTGTCGGTAAATATATGTTCCAGGTCACTTGCTGGTTGTATGATAGATTTCTTTTTTCTAAACCCCTCCAGCCCCGCTCCCAATCTAATCTTGTCTCTCACGGGATCTGAATTTAGTTCATCAATTCAAATTCATTTAGTTCATCAATTCAAATTCAGATTATCACTCCTTGTTATTGGGAGGAATGATTTCAACCTTTTGAGCAATTCTCTTAACCCGAAGTTATATGATGGTCGATTTGAAATGTTCTCTTTTGATTTGTTTTTGTCATGCGACCAGGGTTCGAGTAGGGCAGCGAAGTTCGATTATTACAGCTCCTTCCAAATCTTTTCCCTGAGAACTAATTAGAGAATGTTTGGATTGATTTATCTTTAAAACTTAACTTCTTTTTAAAAATATTGTTTTAACAACTTTCGTAAAAGTAACTTTTTGTGATAAAAATTTTAATTTTTAAAAAAAATTATATCTAAAATTTTTTAAAAAAATTTTATCTAAAATTTTTTTAAAAAAATTTAGCCTTTTTCAGAACCAAGTCAAATGGCTACTGTAAAAGAACATGTACTTTTCAAGGGAAAAAAGAAAAAGGTACTCTTGAAAAAACAATCCAAACCATTACTTAATTTCTGAACTGTCAAAGCCACACAGACGCGCTGGCTTAACGTCGTATCCGCCCATTAGATACAACTCCTTGCGTGATGGAAGATGGTCAGCCGAAAGCTTTCCTTGACCAGCCCTAACAATACCTGGTGACGTAATTTTACAAAGATAATTTCAGCCTAAATATCCCCAGTCTATGATTTTGCTTTCATTTTACCACCTATGAATATTAATCTTATTTTTCTAAAACAGACAACAGTTACAAATTCATAACTTCTTCTTCTTACAAATTCAGCAAAAAAGGTATGTCTCCAACACTAGTGCCAAGTTAGCTTGGGAACGGGAGGCACATTTGGAACTGGAGCAGAAAGATATGCTGCATAGCAGCGCGCCATAGTTCTAGGTGCCTCGGCAACTTTTGGAGACTCATGAAATGTATGCCTTGACCAGATCTGTATAATTGCAGACGAAACCTGTCCTTGGGCAAGTGATCTTCCCCTCATTTTTCCTGGCCATTTCTTCAAGGGCCTGCCATGGCCAAGACACAAGTATGATTATGAGAAAAGTTTAATCATATAACAAAGAAGATGGTTTCAGGTACGCATATGAGAATTGAGAAAGAGAGAATGGAATAGTGGAAACCTTTGTACTGTACACATAGCCATTGGGTAGGACCAGTGGTGGATTCTCCGTATCCATTAGTTCTTTGGTAATGTGGCAAACAAGTTTCGAGTGATGTTGCTTCGAGAAGGGCAGCGGCGTGGCTAGTTTGCGGAAGCTCTCTTGCGACAAAGGATCTTCCTTTGTACAATCATCTTCATAACAGAATCTATATCATGTTAAAGGCAAAAAGCACAATCGGACAAACAGGGCAAATTCTCACATTTCCAAACCTAAGCAGCAAGATGCAACATCTTAGTCAGCATAGAGCTCAACAATCAATGCCTTATCAATTATTACTTAACATCCACCCTATATAAGATCCAGTGAGGGAAATCATCATGCCGTAGGTTCTTCACAATAAACAGAAATTTTATCGAGTTACATAATTTGTCAGACTTGCATTCACAACAGTTTGAAAGTGGAATGTGATAGTTGATAAGAAAGCATCAACCACAAGCTCAGAGGAATTGAAATGTGATGTTATGAATGTACTATAAGACATAAAGTGATATGGATACGGAGTTTTTAGTGCGGATAACCCTGCTTGGAGGTATATATTCAGCAAAGGCTCGAGAGTCATGCCATATAACTTACAGAACTCCTGTTTGAATTGGTCAACTAGATAATCCCACCGCCTTGCTTCAAAAAAAACCTGATATGAGGACCAACTCTCATCAATTATATTATACTAGAAAAGGCATCTATAGACACTGATTAAACCAACAAAACCGCAATTTTAGAAATATAACAGAGACACTTAGCTGGAGGTTATCAGATGGTAGGATATGCCTGTGTAAACATACTTGAAGACAATAATTAACATACAAAACATAAAGATGTCAAGCTCAGAGATATGTCCACACATATCTCTGAGCTGAGTAAAGTAGTTGTATAATTTGGTCTTTTGTGGACACATGAGATATAATGTGTGGTGACAAAGTGAGATGCCAGGAAAATCCAAGAGTTAACAGCACCGAAGTATAAAATACCCAATAAAGAATCCTTGCTGGCAGTCCAATTTTTCTGAGTTTCAATGATGTCTGAGTCAGGTTGAAAAATGTTAAGTTCCGAAAATGCCCTTACCTTTCCAGTTAGATTCAAGTAGGTCCATCCAATGCTAAAATTACAAGGGTTAAATTAGGTATAGTATAGTACATTGACTTTTGAAATGGGAATGCATTTCTAGAGCAACATAAATAAGTAGACACATATTTTTGAGTACAGGGGTAGAAGCCAAGTAACCTAACATGTGGTTTAGGATAATCAGTTGCAGCATCTTGAAAATCACACAGAACTAGCTAGAATGACATTCACCTTATATTTTGCGCATTCAGTATTACTCCTAAAAGCAAGTGTGGCCATGACCTGCTGTAACTCTTCCATATGGGTAGTTCCCCAAGGTGCCAGATACTTCCGAGCATATGCGATAGCTTGCAAATTATTGTCACCTCTTACCAGCTCTATGAATTCTTGGAGTCTCAACTGAAACTCAAATTTGCTCTGTCACAGAAACATCATCGATACACGTTTAACATCAGGAATTCAATAAACTGGATGTTTTATTATCCGTAACACCAACTTCAAATGTCATAACTATTATCTCTACTAAATTGCAGAGCTGGAATTTCATAGGATGATGGCATGCATACTTAATAACCTTAAGTACGCTTTAATCATTGAGAAGTAAGCCTAAGGCAGAAAAGGACTTCTGACCCACACATAGTTCATTATTCAGCCAAGTGATGCATATGCATCTTTCGGTCAAGATTACATGTAAAGTTCAGCAGACAACACAGAGGCAGAATTTAGCATGAGATTCATGTGAACAGGAATCTTCGATGAGAATGAAAATGCAAATTATCAGTGTAATAGAAATGGTAAGCAAGAGGAAACCCATCCTACCAGCAGACTGGTTTGCCCATTCATTCATTACTCCAAAAGCATAAGGAAAACGACCAGTTATGCCCTAGCTTACAACCTTCAGGCCCACAAGAGATTTTCTTTTCTTGGTCAACAAAGACCCCCACAAGACTTAATCTCAGATTTGGTGAGACTTTCCATTTCTTAATCTTCAATACAGGACCAAAAAAGAACAGAAAAGAAAACAAGGAAAAAAAAAGAGGGGGGAAGAAAAGATAGCCAGATGTGAGCTAGTAGAACAAGATACAGATAAGGCCACTTTAGTCATCCTGATGTTCCTTAATTTCAGTGAACTATCTCAAGCAAACAAAGCCCATATTAACTCACAAATTGCGATCACCAACTAGCATTAACCTGTACTTAAGGGCCCTTCAGTGAGAAAAGATGCAATTTCATGCACCAAAGAATATGGGTAACAGGCATGTGATGCAATGGTAAAGTGGTTCACAAGTAAGATTGTAGTGTCGCAGAAGACAATTCATGAAACTTGTAATGAGCTTCACAACCAAGGAGACAGACCATTGTGACATTTATTCTGTTAGCCATACTCTTTGTTCATCTCACTGAAAAAGGAAGCTCACATCCATTGAGGATATCAGGAAACTGTACTTCCTCATAGTCGAACTGATCCTATCCACAGTTTGAGTCAGTCCCAAAACTTTCAATTGAATAAAGCTGATCCTCTCTGGCTACAGTACACACACATCTTCTGATACGAACAGGATCTGTACTCCCTAACAGTGGATACACAAGGAAGCAATAAATATTTATCATATCAAGTATTCTTCTGCCATTTAGTTCCCTCCTAAGGTTTTCAAATGCCTACTCCTCATGCATTACTAAGAAATGTTACCCAAGAAGTTTACCTAATGCGCCTTTCATCCAGCTGCTAAATATCAATTCACCCATCCCATTATTGTCAGACATCAATGAGAACCCAAAAATGTAATATCACCATAAATTTCTATATTGAGCACAAATCCTCAGGCTGGTGTAGAAATTTTTGAGGCACAAGAGGAAATCCTTTCGCCATTGAACCATTAACAAACAGAAATACATTAAAGAAGAGCTCAACCAGCTACGATGCTCTTCCACGGTTATGCTGTCCTGACAAAAGATGCACATCTAATCATCAGCATGAAAGTGGGCCAAATATCTGAAAACTCCTTCTAGAAGATAGGTGCCTCTCACCAAGATATGGTGTAGACTATATTGACCTCATTTCGTATTTGAGTCACAAGTTCCGTGTAACACCTCAATCAAGTAAATAATGTACTCAGAAAGCTTCAAGTTGAGTTTTTCGTCTCCTAGAGCTGTCGGCTACTTTCCTCCCAAGAAATCCTGCCAAATGTCATTTAACTTTCTCACATGCTATAAAATAGACTTCAGTAATCAGGATCTATGAAACCTCAATTCTCAAAAGAAACACCACCTGAAGAAACAGGGGGATTCCATAGGGTACCGGTTATGAGACAGTGCAGAAGCAAGCCTTCTGCATACTACACATTTGTCTCAACCCTGATACCGCCTGCTGGAAAATGTTCTGCTTCCTTTTAAGATTGTCTTCCAAATAACAAAACTAGAACAAAACGAACAGAAAAAGGGAGAAAATTTCACAAACTCCCTTTTATCTTCCAAATAACAAAAATAGAACAAAACAAACAAAGGAGAATATTCACAGGCTCTCTATTAAAGCTTATCCCTAATACACTTAATCGGCAAAAAAGCCATCAACTTAATAAACATCTGTCTGGCATTGTTGAAAGTTATCCACTTCTTTCTTTATTTCATTGCTTCTGATTTCAATTATCCAATCTAGTCCAAGTAGAAAGCAGAGTGCCTTCACTAGGACCTTGCAGAATCAGTATTGTTGCGACCCATAAAAGCCTAGTACAAGCTCTTGTCCTTTACCTGGGAGAAGAAATTTTTGAAGTACAGCCCATATACGTGCAATAAATTTAGACCATATCTGATTAAGCTACTTCCCCTGTGGCATCCAACAATCATAGCATATTCCAGTCTTCCACATCCAAACAATTTCAATTATGTTAGTTTTTCTCCTCAAGAAACAAGCTAAACAAGTGAAGTACAAGAGCTTATGTGCCACGTGACTTTGTTTCTAAACCTCTCTGAGAACTCCTGCTCTGTAATTCATTTTCTCTGCCACTAGATAACTCAAAGGCAAAAAACTCAAGCAAACAAGCTCTGAGAGATAGTCAGGGCACATGCACATCCTCTAGAGTCATTTTAGCAGCATGTAGAACAGGGACCACTCAGATTTTTTAAATACTGAGATTGACGTAGAGAGCAAATTCTAAGTCTGGCAATTTAGTAGAACCAGATCATTAATTCCGAAGTTAACAAAATTGAACTTAATATACCTTAGACTTTTTCAGTCTGGACTTGTTATCCGCACACCAAGCAAGAGCAGCAGCTACTTTCTTGTTCTGAAGAGAATCAATGACCTTTCTTGCTTCTTGAAATACATCAATATCAACAAGGTCCTGGTAGCAAAGTTCAAAATTAGGAACCTGATGGAAGGCTTTAGAATATAGCCAAATACATATGAGTCTGTCCTTTAGATTCTACAAAACACAGAAAGTTCCAATATGCAAGACATGACTGCACTGGAGAGTGGAATGTATCAAAACAACGTCGTGCAGCCAAACTTTTGTTACAGCTGAAAGATTTCAAAACTGTATGCTTTTTGTGGAAGCTAATGTGGGATTCTAAACAAGCCACTTCATGGCAAAACCAATAAGAACCCAGTCACGTTGCCATGAAAAAGATCAAAAGACAAAGTAAATTCACCTGAATATTGTTATATTCAGCTAGCTTCATTGCAGTGTCATGGTAGGACATCCGCAACATGTAATCGACGAGAATTCTCTTCAAGCGCATGTTGCTCCATTCTGACATATTATCTGCATCCGCAGATTCTAGATGATCCAACCTAGCTCGACATTTCTGTGCTTGCGAGTTCTCCATTCGACTCCCCTCTTCTAACTAATTTTCCAAAACCACAGACATTATTAATGTCAATACTAATCCCTTGTCAAAAAATTAAAAGATACAAAACATTAAGTTCTTAATATTTTTTAATTACTAGCTAGTTCATATCGATTGAATTTTTCAACTAATGATTAATTTTTTACCAATTAATCTTTTCTTTTGATTTAGTAGTTAAATTGCTAATGTTATTCAAGAAAAGCATCCATGTAAAATGAACATAATTTCAAATATTAATTTTTATTTTCTGAAATATTTGATATACGATACTTATATCAACTTCAATGATGTTAAATTAGCAACAAAATTTCTACACTGATTCATTAAATTACATTGATGAGATCCACGTAAAACTGAATAGAATCTCAATATCTGTATCAACTTGACAACTTTGCTAGAGATAATATCTGTGTCAACTAAGATATATTGAATTCAGTAATTAAATTTCTAATAGTATTCAATAAAATCTTGATTAGTATATATTTTCAATTTCCGGCAGATTTTCAAAGTGAACAACACTGAAGCAGTTAGAGCTTCTTGGCGAGTAGCACCTTTCTCTTGAAGCCTTGCAATCTTGAAACAAGCGAACTGAGCCGCTGAACAGCGTCGTCGCCGGACAGGTCAGCGGCCTCGGAGACTCCGGAGATGACAGCAGAGACTTCTTTCTCAACAAGGCGGTGGTTGGTGCGGATCGTCTTCTTGTAATGCTCGAAAGGGACGCGAAGGAACTGGTGCTCGAGCTTCAGCGACTCAGTTAATTGGCTGAGCTTCGAGAGTGGAGTGGCGCCGCCGGAAACGGCGGATGCGGCGGTGTTAGCGGCGTCGGAGGTCGGTGAGTTGCCGTTCGGGAGTGGTTCCATTTCAACGTCCATTATTTCGAGAGTTTTCTTTTCGGATCAGAAAGAAATGTGCGCGAGTTGAAAAAGGTGCCATTTCTTTATAGCGAAATACGTGAAATTATCACGTTCCTTCTGTATTTCGAAATTGAAATTTATCATCTTGCCTTTCTTCGTCAATTTTTTCGATAATTTTGATCTATACACGCTAAAAGTCTGTCATTTTTACGCATTTTACCTTCTATTTGAACGAAAATATCCTTTAAATGACAAAAAAAGGATAAATTTCACTTTACTCCCATGATATGCAAAAATATCACGTCAACCCCTGTGTTCCCAAAACTTCAAATCATCCCTTCATATTTTTTTTAAATTTATCATGTTATTTCCTTCCGCCAATTTTTTCGTCAAATTTGAACCACACATGCTAAAAACATCGCTGGTTATTCGATTTACTTTCTATTTATATGTTACCTTTTATTTGGACAAAAGATAATAGATTTCTTTTTTTTTTTTCCTTCATCCTTTGCATTGAATCATATCACCATACTTGATTAAAATCCATACAATTGCAAATAAAAAGCTCCAAAAACCTCCTTGCCCATTTACAAAATAGAGCAAAAGAAGAAGAAAAAAGAAAGAAAGCAAAAGCAAACATGGGCCACTCCAGTGTCTGAAATTCTCACAAGGGAGATATGAAATTTTGGGAACACAAAAGGCAACATGATACTTTCGCATATCACAATGAGACAATGCGATGCTTTCACATAACATAGAGGAGAAACGTGAAATTTACCATGTAGGAATTAGAGGTGCAATTTTGTCATTTTAAGCTTAAATTTAACGGTGTTAATGTTGAATTAACAGTAGGAGAAGGCGTTATCAATTTTGAAAAAGCACAAGGGGTGGTCTGAAGTTTTTGAAATACAGAGAAATAACGTGATACTTTGGCATATCACAAGGGGGTAAGGTGAATTTTTCACGAATTCAAGTGCATTAAAACATCGTCGTTTCGGTATTCTAATTTTTTTTGGAAAAAATTCACGTTACCCCCTATGATATGCCAAAGTATCACGTTAATCTTCCGTGTTTCAAAACTTTCAGACGACCCCTTGTATTTTTTCAAAATTGATCACACCTTCCCCTACCATTAGTTCAACACTAGCACCATTAAATTCAAGCTTAAAATGACAAAATTGTACCTCTAATTCCGAGATGATAAGTTTCACGTTCCTTTCCTGTGATATGTGAAAGTATTACATTGTTTCCCTATGATATGCAAATGTATTATGTTGCCCATTGTGTTCCCAAAATTTCAGATTTCTCTTGTGAGAGTTCCAAACATTGGAGTGGCCCATGTTTTCTTTTGCTTTCTTTCTTTTTTTCTTCTTCTTTTGCTCTGTTTCTCAAATGGGCAAGGAGGTTTTTGGAGTTTTTCATTTGCAATTGTATAGATTTTAATTGAATATGGTGATATGATTCAATGAAAAGGATGAAGGAAAATAAAACGAAATAAGGAATCTGTTATTTTTTTGTCCAAATAGAAGGTAACGTGTAAATACAAGGTAAAATGAATAAAAATGTTTGATCAGCAACGTTTCTAGCACGTGTGGCTCAAATATAACAGAAAAATTGACGGAGGATGGTAACATGATAAATTTTGAAAAAACATGAGGGACGATTTGAAATTTTGGGAAAACCGAGAGATAACTTAATACTTTTGTATATCATAGGGGTTAAAGTTAAATTTATCATTTTTGTCATCCCAAGAATATTTTCATCCAAATAGAAGGTAAAACGCATAAAAATGTTAGACCAACTGCGTTTTTAGCGCGTGTGGCTCAAATCTAATGGAGAAATTGACAAAGGAGGACAATGTGATAAATTTTGAAAAAACACGAGAGAACGATCTAAAGTTTTGGTAACACAGGAGATAACGTAGTACTTTCACATATCACAGGAGGTAACGTGAAATTTACCCATTTTTTTCCACTTATTTTTTGTTTGATCAGTAATTTAAATGCCTAAACTTGTATTAAAAATGATAAAATACCAAATATTTTACGACCACTCAAATTCTCATTCGTAATCTCCTTGATTTAGAGGGCTTATAAGAATTCGAAAAAAAATTACTCTGTCTAATACTTTTTATTATTTAATACTTATAAACCACAAATAAGCAAAGCCAATCAGCCTCTTAGACACTATAATATTGTTGGAATAAAACCAAATGCATAAATATTTTCTTGTTATCATATATATAGTTCTTGTCAATTTAATTTGATCGCGGTACATATTTTCATAATTTAAAATAGTTTATTTTGTTCTCTATGAAATTAAATATTTTCTTGTTGTCATATAGTTCTTGTCAATTTAATTTGATCGTGATACATATTTCCATAATTTAAAATAGATTATTTTGTTCTCTCTATTGAAAAAATGAGAATGCAAAACGCACGAAAATAAAAGGATTTCATTTGGATCTTCCGGGACCCAATCGAAATGGATTTAGTCCGCATGCCCGATGACAAGGAGGCCTCTGGGTCTTGTAGTATTGGGAGTTTGGGCCCAACCTTTACGCCTCTATGCTTTGAGCCCAAGGACTATAAGGTTCTGTTTACTTATAGAAATTTATTTTCTGTTTTTTAATTCTAGTTTTTTTCAAGAATATTGGAGTTCTTATTTTATATAGAAAACTAGGAAAATATGTTCATTTTTTAAAAGTGAAAAATAATTTCTTAGAAAATTGTTAAACGTGTTTATTTGTTAATAATTTATGGTCTTTTCTCACTTTATAGAACTATATTGAAAAAAAACCAATTATTCAACAATTTTTTATTTGTGTACAAGTTAGGTATTTTTAAGGATTCCATGTTATTTTGTTCAGGAATTTTTTGTGGGAATGGGACTAAAGAGAACCCAAAGAAAAAAAAAATGATTGAGGAGACAACGAGGAGAGTCGAACCCATTAAAAAAAAAATTGAAATTCCAATGTTTTAGGTGAATTTTTTAAATGGAGAACTATTTGAAAACTCTACAACTCCTTTTTAGTATGGAAAATTTGAAAAGCTGTTTTTCAATTTTGATTTTGAAAATTTTTTATTTGTAATAATATCGTAATTTCTGTTTCTGTGGAAAAAAAAAATTTAGAAAACTATAAGTAAACAAGCCCTAAACATTGGCCTTGAAATACTACTATCTCCTTGATTTAGATATCTTCATAATATTATTAGAATATTAATCTCTTCTAGATTAGAATTATATGGTAATTTTAAATTCTTTTTTTTATTTGAAAAAAAATAAATCGTTAAGACTATTATTTTCGTTGTCATAATAAGAGACACGTCTCAATGGGAATCGTCAGCGGGATCCACAAACCCGACCTTTATGAGGACCCATTGCGGAAAGCCCATTAACTGATTAGATTCTGTTAGTGATGTTGTGAATTATTATGCATGCCAAAATATGGACAATTAGTGCCACAAATCATGATTAATTGTGGACAGACAAGATTGGATTTTGTAATTATCATGGGACTAAAATCTAATAAAATCCAAGTAGTAAAACTCACTAAATGTTATTTAATTCAGTATCCTGATTATTTAAAGGCATGTATAAAAGTGGAATCTTAATTATTTTAGTATATGACTTAGGAGATGTCATTATAATAAAAGTTTAATTGTTCATGAAATACGACTTTATTGTAAAAAGAAGAAAATAAAGAGATTGTAGAAGCAAAAAGTAAAAACATTACGTAAGGGACACTCAATATTCATGCCATACCATTCGGACCTGTGCCTATCCTAGCACTATTGAAGCATAATTGAAATGATTAAAGTTAGTTGTCTGCTTGCCAGAATCATTAGCTATGCAAAGTTAGATAAAGATAATTCCTGTTATCAGTGAGTACTCCTCTAAAAATAAAATAAAATAATGATGAAAAACTTAATCAATTTATAAATCTCGTGCTATAGTGTACATCTAAAAATGATGTCTTGTTGTCCGTTAATATTTAGTGCTATTCATTATACGTGAGTATGAATCTATATTTAACATATTTAGATACAATAAGTCATTATTTAATTATTATTTCACTTAAACTTTGAGTGGATTCATTGAACTTGAGAGAATAAGGTTAATTACTAAACAAATTATATTTAGTAATATTCATCATAAGTGTGAATCTGTACTTTAACATTTTTAGATACAATAGGTCATTATCTAATTATTATTTCACTTAAACTTTGGGTGCATTCATCGAACTTGAGAGAATAAGTTTCATTACTAAACAAATTACCACTTTTTTTTTTTTTCCCCCCAGGCCGATAATGAACCTGAAGAGTGTATTAAGATGAGATGGAGAAAACTGAAAACATTAGTTGCATAATACAAATTAGGTTAAAAAAATCAGGTGGTTTAAATGTATTGATATTTAATGTACAATAGTTTCTCTCTCTGTCTCTTTCTCCTTTTGGTTCAGGTCTTCCCACTATATGTGAATGTGAATTGTAATCAAACAGTATATATTATAACTGGTTATTCTAGTAATTAAGAGGCAAAATTCATATTATTTTGGAATGTTGAGATTAAGAAAATTGAGAGATAAGAAAAAGAGAAAAGGAAAGAGGAGAGAATAGATAAAATTTTACCTCCCATCCACTTGGAAATACCGATGACTAGGATACTTTTCATCTATTAAAGCAAGCTTCATTTTTTTTTTCTGGAGCCACTAGTTTAAAATTGAAAACAAATTATCTTCAATTATGATACTAATTTCATTTTTTTTGGATGTTGAAGTTCCTGAAAGCACGTCCTAAGATTTATAATGAGATGAGGATAGCGATAGGGATAGAGTATGCTTATTTTTACTCCACACCATTAATAAAACTTCTACCCTTATTCTTACCATTTGCCCGGCATTGGATATTCTTATTACCATCTCTGTCTCTATTAAATAAAAAAAATCCTCCTACCCTTTTGGAATACTGATTAACAAAGTTAATAGTATTGAAAATTACTAACACATAAGAACATAATAAAAATAAATTAACATTTATTACTAAATCAAATAGATTTCTGACGGTATAAAATTTATATTAAAGTATATTATATATATATATATATATATAAATGTTTGTATTAAAAACATATAAGAAAAAAATGGAGGATAGAGGCAGGACAATGGAAAGGAGTCCAGGTTGGTTGAGGTTGACTTCCCCCAAGGGCCCAGAAGAGCAAAAAGCGAAGAAAAAACGCTCCTCCGCAACAGACGCGGCATTAGCATTTTTAAACCTTTTTTATTTTGCCCAAATTACCCTTCCATTTTCCTCATAATTCCACCAATTATGTGTATCTGGAGCGACACCGGCCATAAAGGAAACTCATCTCACACTGCCCACCATTGCCACTGTAATCTTTGTTCCCCTCTCTCTCTCGCACACACTCGCACATATATACACACACACACTGCTATACCTAAATTTGCATGTTCTTGATGCTTTCAACATAGTAAGCTCACAACTCTGCTTTAATTCATTGATTGAGTAATTTGCATGTATGTATGTTATGTAAATTGTAACTGTTTGTTGCTGATATTTCGGGAAGGCATTAGTGGGATGATTTTGAGAATCTTTTGACTTGTGCTTGATTATTATAACTTGTAAGGAACTTATTTTTATTTGAATTTTGAATTTTGAATTTTCTCAAACGTGCATTTTTGTTTTTTTCTTGCATAAAGATATTTTATTGTTTTTTTTATGCAATTTTAGATTTTGGTATTTCTTTTTTTGAATTTTGGATTTATTTGTTTCCTTGCGAGTTTTATTGGTGCTCACTGTTGCTTGATATGCATGGTAAGTAAAATTTGAACGATTTGAAATTTTTGAATGATTGACGAAGATATTAAAATTTTGTAGAGACACTACAATTTTAAGTTTGCAAGACAGCTTGATGCAGAAGGGTTAGTATTTGTGGGTCTACGACTAATATCCCATGTTTTCTTCAAAACTGTGCATTTCAAGATGATAAGTTTTTGTTTGGATCACAAAATTGTTTTTTCATTTTCAGTGTTGCATAATATTAGCACATGAACAACATGTTTACAGCAAAAGTTTTTTTTTTTTTTTGAATTATTCTTTTATATTCGTTTTCTTTTATTTATGATAATAGCTCTGCGGAATATTTTCAAAGCTTAGGAGTTTAGCAGAAACCAAGAGCAGGGTCTTTATTAAATTATTATTACTTTAATTTTTTCTTTCTAATGATTAAGCAGAATCATGTCAATTGTTTAAAGGAGGCTCTATTCATTGTTGCTAATGGAGTAATGGTTAAGCATGCTACTGAAAACAATCTGCATTTGCTGAACTTCATAATTCCATTTTCACCCATGCTATGCAGTATTGAACATTTGTTTGGTGTGTGATGGTAAAGTGCTTACTTGTTTAGTACTCAGATTTTTTTCTTTTAAGTTTGCTTGAGTCCTGTGCACTTGCCTAATTTGCCTCTCACACACTTCGTATTTGCAAGAATTGTGTATGCTTAGCATGACATTTGCACTTGTATACAGTGTTCATTTGATCAACACTTGGTCCTGCGTCATGCGGGGTGTCAGCCCAAGTCTTGTATGCTCGCGTTTCACACACTTTGTTATTTTTGAGAACCTTTATATGGTTTGTATTGTTGACTTAATCAATACTTGGTGTGGTGTTTTAAGTTGGTTCAAGTCTTGTACACTTGCCTTCCACAGACTGTTATCTGTCAGATCCTCTATGTAACTATTACCGTGCTTTAGGAAGAAGGTTAGAAGTAAACCATGTGGAAATTAATTTCTTGTGTTCCATTATCTGTTCCTTTGGAAGATAATTCTTCTCTTTGTCCTAATTAATGAGTTTTTGGATACATGGCAGGTCTCTTAAATCTATCTAGTGGGTGTTCTGCTTGTTCCTTTTCTAGATTTCATTTTCTAGAAGTAAATTGAGGAAATACAGATATTTTGGTACTTAGAATAGTAGTCTTCTGTGCTCAAAATTTGCTGAGCCTTTTGATGTTTATAAACATATTCTTAAGTTGGAGTTATCATTAAGAATAAATTCAGATCATTGGATGTGTATATTGACCTGCCATGGACAATTCAAGCTAGATTGTCCCATACCCATGATTGGTACTTATTTCGTAGAGATATGTCCTATTATGTATCTGAGTTATGGTCTGTTATATTTGTGTTTTCTCTTTTTGTGTTCATAGAAGGTCAGTCTGTAGCTATTCTTGGAATTACTTCTTCATTCTTTTAAACTAATTTTGAAGTTTATTGGTATTGGCTTTCCTACTCTCTCTATATTTCTTTTAAAGTTACTCTCTCGGTTATGATTGTTGCTTATTTATATGTGTACTGTGCAAGGGTGAGTAAGCTGAAATGTCTGTCGAATGCAATACATTTCTAACCAATTTCTGAAGGATATTTGTGATTCATACTTCTGTTATTTCTAACAGGCGCCATTACCGAAAGCATTTATATGAGTTTAGAAATAGAAGAGTGACTTGAAGACACAGGAATGAAGAAACTTTTCTTTTTCAGATCATTTGGTGGAAATAATCAAGCTTCTCCACCATCATCTGACAAGCAAATATACTGGGAGAAGGCATCAGATCGTAACAATGAGTCAAGGAGGAAAAAGCAAGTTTCTGATGATCAGACATATGGTAACACTCCATGTCTTAGAAGGAGTCTTTCCTTTTCATATGGAGGCATTTATGATGGTCAGTTTGGACAAAGGAATGTGAGCGATCAAACTGGATCACCTGTTAGTTGCAGTAATTCTTTGCTCAAGCAACCAGCTCACCGTTCATCTAGGTGATTTCTTGCTCTTGCGGCCATATTCTTTATGCGACTGTAATTATATTTAATGCCTGTAATTGTGTGCAAGAACTGATTTCTATGAACTTGTGATTTGTGGCAGACGTAGAGCTCTTACTCCTGAGAGACAATACTGGTCAAAAGGCTCTGAAGCAACTGCTGCTCCTAATCTGCAACGAGCAGAGAAGGCTAGTTTTCTCACTTCTTCTAGAGCATACTCGGATTCATCAGAAAACTCTTCTTACTCCAGCAATGTCTCAAGTAGTGTCTTGGATCTTTACATTGATGGAGAACAACAACACGGAAAGACTGCAGCAAAGAACAGTTTTCCAGGGAGAAGTACTGAGAATGCAAATGGTGGAAAGCGCCCACCAAGAGTTCAATGTGAAGGACCAGTTTCGTCAAGCGATGGCAGGAAACAGCAACCAAAAGCTCAATCTTTTAGAGACCTCAGAGGTTCACAACCACATTTTCCATCTAAAGATTTGGGTGAGAATGGTTTTGGGCATGAATCACCTCGGAAGATTGCAAAGAGTGTCGTGGAGAGACTTTCACAGTCTAGGTTTTCGTCCAAGACAAGTTCAAAAGAGTGTAACCCAGAGATTCCGATCACAATTGAAGATATCTACAATGAAAACTTTAGCAGGTGCTCTAGTGTATATTCTGATGGTTTGCATGAGAAGAGTTCATTGGACGAGCCTACTGATAGTATTGATGATTGTCAACATGAAGAAACGTTGGGCTTCTCTGGAAGAAATGATTTCTTTGTTGATAATGGGATCCTCAGTAAAGTTGAGACTGTAGAAGACACAGAATTTAATATTTCTAGAAAAATTAAGGAAGCTGAGGAGCGGGTGATATCTTTCTCGGAAGAACTTGAACAGGAGAAGTTTTTCCCAGAAAGGGGGCTTAGTGTGCCGGCATTGATTCAGACGGTCAGAAAATTAGCAAAGGATAAGGTAAATCTGGCTATTGAGGTTTCAGCTATCCTACAAGAGTGGATTGCTGACAGGGCTTCGACCATGGAAGATCTTAATGTAGCAAGAGCAGAAGTTGATGCACAAGTACGAAGGCTAGAGAAGGAGAAGCATGAGTTGCAATCTGCTTTGGAGAAGGAGTTAGACCGAAGATCAAGTGAGTGGACACTAAAGCTTGAGAAATACCAGGCAGAAGAACACAGACTTCGGGAAAGGGTAAGGCAGCTTGCAGAGCAGAATGTTTCCCTCCAAAGAGAAGTTTCGACATTCAGTGAGAGGCAGATGGATGCTAGAAATAAGATTACATGTTCAGAGCAGCAGCTTGGGGATTTGACTACCAGAGTGGAGGAATTAAGAGAGAAAAATGAAGAGTTGCAGCAAAATCTTTGTGAGTTGCAAGAGAAGTATAGAGCAGCAAAAGAAGACCGAGATTGCATCCAAAGAAATTATGATGAGAAGGTAAAAGAGTGTAAGGACTTACATAGGTCTATTTCCAGATTACAGAGGACTTGTGGTGATCAAGAGAAATCTATTGAGGGATTGCGAGTACTTTGTGAGGGAGTTGGGAAGAAGATGTCAGTGGATGATCTTAATAACAAATTTGAAAGGGTACAAATGGAACAAATAAGGCTGACTGGTGTGGAGCAGGCTTTGAGGAAAGAGGTCGAATCATACTGGCTCGAAGTTGACTCCCTTCGGCATGAAAATATAAACTTATTGCAGCGTCTTAAGGTCAGTGGAAATGAGGGTGGATCTTCAAAAGTCAAGTTGGATTGTGAGCTGTGGAACCGTCTCCATCTCTTGCAAAATCAAGGACTATCACTGCTCACAGACAGTACTCAGCTCTGTGGAAAGTTGTTGGAGCAAATAAAAAGAAACGCTTGCCACACTGCAAAGGATGGACCATGCACGGAGTATATTGGCTTAGAATGCCAATTTGTTGTTGAATGTGAAGTGAAGCTCCAAGGGTGCAAGAGGGGAACAGATAACTTGACAAGGAGTTTACACACTATTTCTACCGTGCTGCAAGAGAAGTCATCCATGCTCAATGCGAGACTTCGTCCAGTGACTACGGAATCTCAGTTGTGCCAGTTGAACGATGGTGGGTGCGAAGTAAGCAGTCAGAAAGCAGAGGTAATTTGTTGTCAGTTTCGCTACCTTACGTTTGTTAAGTAAATCAGATTTTGACAATTATTCTCCTTTATGATTACTAGTAATCAGTCCATTAACTCTGAATTTACTTTTTTCAATTGTTATTTTTATCTGTTAACAGATCAATATAGAATCAGAGCTAAAGGCAGAGACTTTACTTACAAATTTATTACGTGAGAAGTTATATTCAAAAGAGCTGGATATGGAGCAACTTCAAGCCGAATTGGCAGCAGCAATTAGAGGTAATGATATCCTCAAGTGCGAACTGCAAAATGCACTGGACAGCATTTCTTGCATAACCCACAAGATGAAAGATCTTGAACTTCAGGTAAGCCTAATACATTCATGTTTAACCTTCCATATTTTGGTGCTGTATGTGTTTGTTTCATTTAGCTCTTCTTATACTTAGCAGTTCTGTTCATTTGTCCTTGATCAATTTTCTTTAAAAAATAAGGCTTTATTGCATGTCAACTGACAATAACCAGCAGTAAGCCTATACTTGTTTCATGACAGATGTATGTTAATTCTAACTGCCTTTTCTTGTAGTCATAGGAACTCAGAATGTATAAGGTCCTGAATTTTAGTTTTTATAACAGAAGTTTTGTAGTCACAATGATCTAGTCCTTGACAGCATAAACACCAACCAGAAAAGAAAGGGAAAGAGGGAAGGGTATCTCGCTTTGACCATTAAGAGTAGGTAACCAGTTCATTGTCTTTGTTTCTATTGCACTCTATCTCATTGTAACCCTTCCTTTCTGCAAGACTTGAAAATCACCTTCAATTCAGTGTTGGTCCTGGGCAATCTTTTCCCGTATCTTTGGGGCAATTTATCATAGGCAATTAAGAATTCTCATATGTACTATCAGGACATGAAAGATGCAGTAACTGATTTTCCTGAAAGGTGATTCGCAGCAGAAGCTTGTGACACTTGAAATCATGGGGTCGAAAAGGTGGATATATCGGTCCATCTGATGTAATAATATTAAGTAAACGGAGTGTTTGTCCATTTTAATGTCCAAGCTTACCCAATGCAGGCAAGTCAGAGACGTCTTCTGTTCTTGTAGTGAGCGAGGGTTTTTGGTCAGTTGGGCTTGCATATAAGTGGGTAGCAGCTGCGGTATCTACTTAAAGTATAAGAATGTTATATTGTTCTCAAATTTGTGATGATAAAATGGATAACATATATGCACTCCGTCAACATATATATTTATTTTTGAAATTTTGAGAGCTCAATTATTGTTGAACCATGTAAGATCACTTTGTTCAAACAGAATCGCGACTTTTCTCCCGAATGACATGAATGTATGTCTGTCAGTAGTTAACGCAAGACAAAATTACCTCTATTCCCTGTCTTAGTTGTGGTTCTACCTCAAAATAGAAACTATTTGTCAGTAGTACTAAAAATTTTTGGTATTCAACTGATGTGTAATTGTCACACCCTGGAAGTATTAAAAGTACCAATATCCCTTAGTCCTTACCTGTTCAGATATTGTAGCATGCTATCTCTCGGAAGTACATGTAATGTGAGCATCATACACTTACACCTTTTCATTGTTTCCATGTAATTGTTTTGATATTTAGTTTTCCATTCTTTTGTCAGATAATCAAGAAGGATGAGAACATCAATCAACTTCAAGATGACCTGCAAGGATGTAAAAAAGAGCTGACAATTGTGCGGGGCATATTACCAAAAGTATCCGAGGAAAGGGATATGATGTGGAAGGAGGTCAAGCAATATAGCGAAAAGAACATGTTACTAAATTCGGAAATCAATATCTTGAAGAAGAAGGTAGAGGCCCAAGATGAAGATATACTCTTAAAAGAAGGTCAAATTACCATCTTGAAGGACACGCTAGACCGACCTTTTGACCTCCTCGCGAGTTCAGATTCCACGCAAGAGTTTTTGCTAGAATGACTTCAACTTGGCCATTTTGATCATAGTTTTCTGTTCATAAACTCCTTGGGTTCCTCTACCCGAGATAGGTTGTTATTCCTTTCTTTTTCCTTTGTAAGGATACATTTTAGTTCTTCGCTATCAAATTCAAGATATTAGAAGTAGCAAAACTTCACATCAAGCCAATTGGACCTTCCGCTGCGAAAGAATCCTAGAGCGTTAGAGCTCAGCAAGAGAATTGTTTCTCATTTCGAAGGCAGAGACATTCAATTTGTTGTGCTTAGCAGGGTGCTGTATTCTTTTCAGTCTATTTATAAGCTGCGGTGAAGTTATTATTTAATACATGGATTCTTGTTGCACAAAAGGCGATAAATATGTATTCGACACACAAATTTAGAAATTTTGTTCAACCATATAAGTAGTCGGTGAGGCCTAAATTCCCTGAAATATAGCTGTGCATCTATTTTGTTTGTTTTTCTAATTCTAATTTTTGTAAGCGTTCGTGCTCGTGTTAAGTACGGGTTCTAATATCACTTCATCAACTTTTATGACTATCAACTTCCCTGTGTTACACGGGCACGCGGCTAATGTTACGGCCTTACGGGGCTTGAGATGGGCCGAACAAAACAAAAGGGTCCGTTTGGATTTTTCTTTTTTCTTTAAAGAAACACATATATTTTACAATAACTATTTAAGTTTTAAAAAAAATTAAAATTTTGAAAAAATATTGAATTAAAATTTTCAAGAACTTATTAAAAACATACTTTTCTAAAAAACTGTAAAAAAACAATTGTGGGGAAAAAAAAAAATCCAATCCAGACAAGCCTAACAGTCTGTCGGGCTAAAATTATTTGGGGCTGATAAGTTACAAATAGTAAAAAGCATGTGAGAAGTGCTTTTTTTAAGAACTTATAAGCTGCAAAATAAGCAGAGCCAAACAGGCTCAAAGGACCGAAGTTCGTTTCATTTTTCAATGGGACAACTTGACATAATTTTGGCGTTTTATTCTACGATGCAATAATAAAATCGTCGATATGTCACTTGGCCCAATCAATAAGCTTCCAGTAACAAGACCGGGCCCAAAGCTCTTGAGCCCAGTCAACTTTCACCTGAAGCTCGTGCTCAAACCAGCCCAACCCGCC
The DNA here is from genome assembly GCA_028554755.1 of Cordia subcordata. Lineage (NCBI taxonomy): Eukaryota > Viridiplantae > Streptophyta > Magnoliopsida > Boraginales > Cordiaceae > Cordia > Cordia subcordata. The sequence continues at coordinate 25,351,083 of JAPTOF010000003.1, read as the reverse complement.
GTCGCCGACGAGTCAGCAGCCATGGCGAACTCAGTTCGAGTCGCCGCCGCTCAAATGACCTCCGTCAACGACCTCGCCACCAACTTCGCCACTTGCTCCCGTCTCGTCAAGGCATTTCCTCTCCTCTATGTAATATATATATATATATATATATATATATATATATATAATATGTGTGTTTGTGTATATAATATTGAGATATTCATTTCTGATCTGTGATTTGCCTTCTGTTACAATTGCGGATTACATATTGTTGATGTTTTTTAAGTTCACTAAATGATGAACTTGATACTATAAATAAGGTAAGCTCAACTGGAAGATAAGAATAAGACAAAAAGATAAGGCTTAATTCTATTGTGTTCTTCCACTATGATATAAGTAAAAAGTTGCAATTGTTAGAAGTATTTTGTTCTTAAACAAGAATTGTTTCATCTAAGTTTAGTATATTAATTTGCTTGCATATTCGTAACTGAGATATTAGTTTGAGATATATACAGTTAACGCGTGCATAGTGAATGAACAAGTGTACTTTCTTGCTTATAGCTGAAAAACACTTTGTGGTGATTTTTCACTTACACATTTTTCATAGAGCTTAAAATGATATTTAGGCTACCTCACTTTCCAGTAACCAAACAAAGTTTTCTTAATTAATCTTATAACGATTTTCATATATTCTCCTGACTAATTTTTTGTTAGCCTGAACCTGCTATTTGTTGGAGATGTACATTGGGTATGGTATTTTCACTAATTTTGGTAATTAATATTTTTTAGGAGGCAGCATCAGCTGGGGCAAAGTTGCTTTGCTTTCCTGAAAATTTTTCCTATGTAGGCGCAAAGCAAGGGGACAGCGTAAATATTGCAGAACAATTAGATGGACCAATTATGAAGCGGTACTGTTCTCTTGCAAGGTAAGATCATGGCCGGATTTTTTGCCACGCTCCCCGTCTCTCAACCATATTTACACAAGAGACATTCGTATTGCTACATATGTGACATAATCAGATTTGAATCAGACCTGGCATGGTATCCGTTTTGCACTTGGTTCTACTGAAACAGTAAATAATATGTTAGTTTTTGCTTTTAAATGTCAATATCTCAACTTTCTTCTCATTTTAAATTGCTTTCACTATATTATGTGTTGCTTATCTTTTGTAGTTACCAATGCAATTCAGCTATCAAGATTCTGAGAAGCTTTGAGTATTCATGCTGTTGTCAATTGCAGGGAATCAAATATGTGGTTGTCCCTTGGAGGGTTCCAGGAAAAAGGGTCTAATGACACACACTTGTGTAATACTCATGTTTTGATTGATGATGCTGGGAATATTAGAAGCAAATATAGCAAGATGCACTTGTGAGACCTTTGAGCTTGCTTCTTTTTGACTCTTAATGTGTAGCTCTATTGCGAACAAAGTAATGCAAATATAGCATGTTAGTGCAAAACTAGAATCCAGAGTCTTCTTTGAGCTTGATGTATCAGTTGTCAAGATAAGACTCGCTTACCAGGTTATGTATTGTGTTCAAGGTTCGATGTTGATGTTCCTGGAGGCGCAGTTTATAAGGAGAGTAGTTTTACAGAAGCAGGTAGGACGTCCCTAATTGTTTCAGCATCTGTGGCCTAGGTTGAGAATTCTTACTCCTCAATTTCTTGTATTTTCTTGTTATTTCCGTATGCTTATGGTAAATATGGTTGTAGTTACTAGAAAATCTCTTCAAAAGGCAAACAGCAACTGGAACAAATTGCTGGAGAATTTTCTCCACTCATTTATTTTGGTTTGGAAATATTTTATTCTTAATTGCGTTGAGTATCAAAAGGAAGAAAAAGGAAGAGAGGAAGATCAAAATAGTGTGTGATCTCAGGAGACAAATTCAGAATTATGTGAACAAGTGAAAACCAATGTTATAGTTAAACGGAGGAGGGGGTGATCACTTTATAGAATCTTCAGCTTTCTTCTGAATGCGATCTTGCTCTGTTTATGTGATTGGCATAAAAAATTTCTTACAATTTATCAATTTAAACCAATTAAATTTGTAGGGAATGATGTTGTCACGGTCGACAGTCCCTTTGGTCGGTTAGGTCTTACACTTTGCTATGATTTGAGATTCCCTGAGCTGTATCAGCAGTTAAGGTTCCATCACGGAGCACAAGTATGAGTCCTTCTTTTGCCTCTCAGGTTGTGTTAAATCTTCAAGCATTTCTTGCTTCAATGCATGATTCAAATATCTTATCCCACCTGCAGGTGATGTTGGTTCCTGCTGCTTTCACAGTAGTAACGGGTCAAGCACACTGGGAGATTCTTCTTCGTGCTCGGGCAATTGAAACTCAATGTTATGTATGAAAGATTTACCTCTTTTTTGTTACTGCTTGGAACTTGTTCTCTCATTACCATTGTCATGGTTAAGTTTGGTTTACTAGTAGCGTTTTGAAGTCAGGATCTGAAGAAAGATAACAGTTTTATGGTTTAGCCTTACTTCAAGCAACAGAGAACATCCCTATCCTCATAAATATTGCACATTCGGATGTGCACTAGATTTACATAACCTAGTTCTTTATGTTTTTCAATTTTTGGTTCTTTTGCGCTCTCCCAAAAAAAATAAAACTTTTTACTGTTAGAACTGAACTACCACTATTTTTAGTTGCAAAATGACCTAATAAGTTTCAATGTCTCATGAAGTGAAATAATTGTAATTCAAGTGATTGGACTGAGGTAGTTTGAGTTCCATTGCTGCCAAAAGAGAGAGATTCTGGATGCCAAAGGGCAAAGACCGCATATTAAGTTTTTCTATGTTGTTTAATGTCTTAATTATTAGCTTGGTTATTGGATGGTGAAAGAACGTAAAAGCGATCTTGTAGAATCTTTTACTTGCGTGTTATAGGTTCTAAAACATGGAAAGCAATTCGTATATGCCCATATTCTAGCATATTGCTTTACTTTTCCTTTGAACCTTTTGAAGTGAATCCTGAAGTGTAATTAATTCTTCATATCACTGCAAACGTTCTTATGCAGATTAATTTATTAATATTTATGCATATCGGCTGTTTTGTTATGTCTTAAATATTTGGCCACCAGGTTATAGCTGCTGCACAAGCTGGAAAGCATAATGACAAAAGAGAAAGCTATGGTGACACCTTAATCATTGATCCATGGGGAACAATAGTTGGGCGGCTACCAGGTCATATCTGATTCCTTCAATTACAAAAGTTCTGCTATAGTGGAAGACTTGAGAAAACAGGCAGGCTAGAGGAAATTGTACCAAAATGTCCTCTTTACCCTTAAAAATTATTTTGTCCCACCCTCCTTCTGAGAAGTAAAATTTCTTGGTTTTCCTCATTGCTTGTCTCTAAAAATAAAAGAATTTTCAAATGTTTCACCAAAATCTTTATGCTTCTTTCCTTAACAAAAATGCGATGGCAGACCTTCAAATGTCAGTTTCCATATCCATTGTAGATCTTATGCAACATTGGCTTTGCTGAGCACAGTTGTTCTTCTTGTGTTTTTTCAGATCGGCTGTCAACAGGAATTACTATTGCAGATATTGATTTCTCATTGATTGATTCTGTTAGAGCAAAGATGCCTATATCCGAGGTACATCAATTGCTACAGAAATCCATTGCCCAACTCAACTTTATTTTGCATTCATGTGCTTGCAAGCACGCTTAGTTTTTATCTTGCCTCACCAAATTTGTTTATTTTACTTTTCACTGGTTTCTTTCTATATGCATAAAGTATAACTATGTTTCAGAATATTTCCATTGTTACACACTGGTAACAATGGTCTATAGAAATATATTCAGTTGTGACATCAACTAAGTTGCTAGTTTCTCAGCTCTCTTCTGCTGTGTCTCTAACCGCATGTATGTTGCATGAACATTAAATCAACTCAATGGCCTTAGAAGTTTCTCCTTTGCTCTGATGTAATTTCTCTGATTTTATATTTTCAGCATCGGAAGCCCATCGATTTCTGGAAACAAGCTTCTTTATGAGCTTGGAAAATGCGTTCTAAACTGCTACATGCAATTAGATACAGAGCAGTGTCTGGCTTATTGATGGTACTTCTCATGAGCGATGCTGCTTTCCTGGTTCTTGTACTGTATTAAGCTAAATAACTTGTACCATCTTATTTATACGCACTTTTCTTCCTTCCCTCCTCCCCCTTGCAGACTTGTATAGACATATTCTGGATACAACAGCAGGCTCTTTTAAACATTCTATCGTTGATGTGCTTCGACACTGTCATGTTGAGCGTTGACTGAATTTACATAATTGGTCTGTTCAGTAGTTTTCCTTTTATGTGAAGGATGAAGATTTATGCTTTTGCCGGTACATGTATCCCCATCTTGCTATAAGCCGAAGCGTGCATTTTGCGCTTTTTTTAAAACAAAAGAAGGTGTGGATTTCGGCTTTATATTTTCTTTCAAACATATTATTCTTTTTGAGCCTAGTAGTTATGCCTCAACCTTCTACTGCTCAACTTTTGGACCACCACCTTTTATCTCCAGAAAACATGTGCCTCTCTCATCCAACAACTTCGTAAATAACATTTTCTCTATGATAAAATTGGCCAAAAAAAAAATTTATTATTCGAATTAGAACGCTCTCGTAATTGCAATAAAAATTTAGGGAGGCACGTGGAAATTAGCTAAAATAAAAAACTTTATTATTCGAATTAGAACAATGTTGTCCCTTGAACACAAATAATATCATGTATTCATATTATGGTACATTCAAAGAAGTATGATACACCGTCTAATATATTTGAAAATTCGGCTGTCGAATTAGCGTAAAATTTAATGAGTTCACTCTTTTCATACTAACAAGCATGACACAACAATATGATCGTTGATCGGACACTAGTAATACCTCCCACTGCACGCTTTGAAATCTTCCAAATTATAAATATATCATTTACAAGTTTTGTGAATATATGGTTTACAGATTGTGACCATGTCTTAAAGAGTTGTAGACATTTAATTTATTATTATGAATATATGATACAAAAATTTTGAATATATAATATAAGAGTGATGGATACGTAAATTAAATAATTAGAAGTTTTGAACATAAAGTATTAAAATTATAAATATATAATATATTATTTATAAATAATTAAAAATTATAAACAAAAATTTTAAATTTATAATAATAAAATTACGAACGTACTATTATAAAATATACAATATTAAATAAATAAATAATATTTAAAGTGTACGAAAAAACTGCGTCCTTTGTCTTTGGGCACGGAAACCAAGAAACTAGGAAGAAGTCATCTCAGCATTTGGTAGGGCCACCATTCCCAAAGCCAGGTAGTACAGGCTTTTGTAGTTCACGTGCATGGGTTCTTTATCGAGGCCACCCTTGGACCAACATACACGTTGCTTATTGCTTAGCTAAAATGACGTCACATCTAAACTTTTGCAATTCTAAAGAAAGAATGGTTATAACCTTTGTTATATCACTAGCCTACATTTCAGGACCACTCCAGTGTATCCCATCGAGGCAAAAAGAAAATTAAATAATTATAATAAAATAATTTACACAATTGAATTTGAAGATTAAATAACTAGACCTTAACTTCTCATTGCCATTACTCTCTGAAAATCCAAAGTTGCTCCTTTACCTTTTATAAATTTGCGGTATTTATTTACTACTTCTCTTACCATAAAAGTTTATAATCTAGTCAATAAATTTGAGATTCAAGATAATTATCTTAAATCTATGCATTGCAGTAGCTTTTTTTTTTTTATATATAGATTATGTTTTTTCAAATTTGGACAAAAATATCCACGGGATATCATTCTGCTATTATGATCAGATTGTCAAAATATTTTGAGTGCATACTTTTTTTGTTCTAAGTAAATAATATTCGTTTCATTTCCTATTTCAAAGCGTTGTAGCTAGCATACTTTGACTTTACGCATATTTTAAAGATAACGATTTTCTGTTGTACAATATTAAAAGGTATATTCTAATTTAATTATAACTCTTGTTTTCTTTAATATCTTCCACCTAGAAAGAAAATTAAAAATGCAATTATGCAAGACAATGCATGCTTTTGACTTCAAAGATTTTCTTTGTTTCGATTTTCCCGATTCTAACTGCGACTACTGTGGACGGTTGAATCAATTTAGCTGGCTTGTTTTGATAATAAGGTATTTTATTACTCATCTGATTTGTTTTAGTAATAAAATATTTTATAATAGCATTTAATATTTCAATCTACAGTTGTTAGATATTCATAATACTAACGTTTCATTCTGTAAAGTATTATTTCACTTTTTTTTTTTCCTCTCAGCTTTAATGTTCTTTTCATTTTTAAACATGCCATTTTCTCCTTCTCTCACCCTCTCTCTCAGTAATCTACTTCTATCTTTAAGTACCTCTTATATGTATCCTAACTTATTTACAGTTTCAAATTATATCTCCTACTTTTCACAAAGAAATTAATTTTATTGTGCTTTTCTAATAAATTATTATCATCATAAACATATATTCACTTAATAAATAATTGCTACTATAAATATATATATGAATTATAAATATAACCGCTTATTTTAATAATAGTAACAGTAACAATATTAATAATTTAACAATAAGTAAAAAAGGGGATACTTGTGTCTTTTATCTCATCTTATATTTATTAATTAATCCAAACAATTTATTGTACAAAATACATTTCCCTAAATCAACAAACTAAACAACTAGAAACACAATATTACATCCCAAGTGAACATAGCACCCGAAGAACTACCGTCTGCCTCTTGGCTTCAAAATCAAACATCCACACCATTTTTTCGTTTTGGGGTCAAAATCTTTGTATATATTACAATTAGGGGTGGGAATCGAAACGGATAATCAGATAGTCAGATAATCAAATATCGGATAGTTAGATATTAGATCAAAAAATCAACTATCCGATTGGATAGTTTAAAAGTACCTATCCGGCCAAATATAGAATATTTTCGAATTCGGATAATCAGATTTTTGGATTTATTTAATAATTAAAAAAATATTTAATTTCTCATTTAATATTTTACTACTAAACAACATTACAACAATATAGATTTAATGTCACTTAAACTATAAAAATATTAAATTGTATTGAATAAGAAAAAGAAAAAATTAACACATTTCACTAAATATGAAGTTTATCACAAAATATAATGAACACTAATATCCTATGCAAAATAATAGTAGATAATAACTAATATATATAAGTTTTCCATCAATATATATAAGTATACCACAAATCATAATCTACATTAATATGTCACACAAACCACAGTTGATATTAAATACAAAATCTACCATAATCTATATTTCACAACAAGTCATCAAATATTTTTATTGTACCAAAAGTTTAACAAATAAAATATCCCAAATGCAGGACATAAAACTGAAATATTTAAAATAAAGTTAAAAGTCATAAAATAATAAAATGTTGAGCCATCTACTATATATTTGTATCCTGAAATTTTCATAAATTTTCCATCCGACTGGGTTCGGATATGAATTCGGACACGAAACGGATGTTCCCACCCCTAATTACAATAGTTGAGCAGGTGCCATGTGTCGCCCTCTAGTGTATTATACATTTTTTAAAATTTTATTACTAAAGTGAATGTCCATTTTTTTATTTAATGTTTGGGTAAGATATGATTACTTCTTTATTTCTTATGTTTGACCGAATTTTTGATAGTTGATTAATTTATTTTATTGTTAATAAATTGATAAAAACCTTTTTAAAAGATAAACTAATATTTTAACTTTTAATGCCAACGTTATGTGGGACCCCATAAATTTTCCTCAGTTTTTCTCAATGTTTTAATAGTGCTAAATATTTATTTTTCAAATTTTGAGAAGTTGGAGTATCAAGTAAAGTATTTCTTTCTTTTTTTTCTTTTTTTTTTTTTGCATGTGGCATGAGTTTTTTTTTTAATTTAATGTTCGGGTTGAATGTTACATAGTGATTACTTCTTTGTCTTTTTAGTCTATTATTTTATTAATAAATTTTCAAAAATAAATTATTTTTTGACTTTGAAACTTTTTATTCTTAATCTCATGAGTATTTAATTAAATAAAAATATAAGTTCAATACATTATTAAATTTATTGAACTATAAAACTGATTCATGTTTAACCATATGATCATGTAAATTACTCAAACATAAAATCTAAAAATATATAATGCATGCAATGTCGTACAGGTCAACATACTTATTTTAATATAAACATATATCTATATTTCAAAGATTAAAAAATGTAAAATTCTTTTTTAGAAATAGACATGCGTAGCTTTGTCTCCCCTGCCCTCCCCTCTCTCTTTCAATATACATTATATATATATGTATATGTATATGTATATGTATGTATCTATATGTATGTTTGTATATATGTATGTATATTTGTTATAAATATTTTTAATTATTAGCTTCAAAAGTAGTAAATAGTTTCTATTTTATTAAGTGATAATGTATTTAAGCCTTTGTTTTACTTTACATTTGGACAAATTATGTCCTTCTTTTCTTTTGTAATCTTTATATAAATTCCACTGATTCAAAACTTGTCTAGTTTTAAACTACTTCGCTAATTTATTCACAATATGCAATAGGTGAATAATTGATTTGATTTTTGTTAATTAGTTATTTTTAATATTATATTTATAGTTTGTATTCTTTTATTTTTAGAAAGTTTTTCTAATTTTTTAAAATTATTTCTATTTTAAGAAAATATATATCTTGTACATCAAGAGTAGGTCTAGTTTATAAAAACTTTTAATTTTATTAAGTTACCGTATCAAAACTTAAACTTTCAATTACCACATGCATGAAAAAAGGGAAAAAAAAAAAAGGCTTTCGTGCTCATGTTTCGCAAGTATTGTAGTACATGTCCATTGATACAATGTACACTAAAATTTTGTAAATAATATCTTATCGAAACTCTCCGATCAAAATGAATAAGATTAAATCTTTTGGTTATAACTTTTTTATGAAGGGAATAGTTAAATAATTTAGTGATTAGCTTGTTACTAATCAAATATTTCAATAAAACAAACTCAACTATTTATCCAAACTTTTCATACAACAAGATTTTCTTATATTAGTTTTAACTTTTTTTGTTTTATAATTTATTACTTGCCATTAGTTACAATCAAAATGGTTGTACATACATTATTTGTGTCACTATTTTGTTTTAAAGAGAATCAGAATCAAAAAAATTTAAAAAAAAACATTGACCATGAATGATACATCTCAATGAACCAAATAATACAAGAAACTACACCAAATCTGTTACGGCATGTCACTTTCAGACCAAAACATGCAAGCCCGATTGATATTATGTGTCATATGTGCTAAAAAAATAACAACAACTAATAACATGTAAAGCACCCCATAACCACCAAAACATACCCCCACCCCCATTTTTTGTTCTAACAAATATCTACTTCTCTTCCAATAAAAATTTATAATTTAATCAATAAATTTGAGATTTAAGACAATTATGTGAAATCTATTCACATTAGTCTTTTTCATTTACAGGTCTGAATTTTTAAATTTGGGACTTGACAACAATATTCGTGGAATATCATTCTATTATTTTGATTAGATTATCAGAATATTTTTGAGTGCATGCTTTGACTTTACAAACGCATATTTTATACAAATGACAAAAAAAATTATATTACCTCCACCGGAACGTTTTTGCGTTAACAATATTAAAAGACATATTCTAATTTAATTATTGCCACGGCTAGGGGTGGAAATCGGATCGGATTTTCGGATAATCGGTTTTTTCGGGTTTCGGGTGGGGAAAAATACCCGATTGGGTAGTTAAATAGTAACTATCCGGCCGGATATCGGATTTTTCGGATGCCGGGTTTTTCGGATTCGGATGTTCGGATACCTGACATTTCTATGAAGCTAAAAAATACAAAATTGTTTACTATATATTTATATATATATAATTTTTTTTTTGCGGTAAGTTAGCAAATACATTCATTGATAGTCAAACTAATTACATCCATGTACACAAATAGCACGATACTCAAAACTAAGCATCGGCTTCAATAAAAAAAAAGATTGTTCAAAATAACAATAGACAAATCAATTCTTTTTAAAATATAAAGATATTTCCATCATAACTATGAACCAAACAAAAAGAAAAAATTAATAAATATTAACTATACAAATATATTTCCACATTTATCTAACTTAAACATAACAAATATTTATGCTAAATTAATGTTACATTTTGTTAATTCTAATTATATCACTCAATTCAGTTGTCTAATTTATTTACAAATAACTTAATTATGTTATTAACTTCTCATTACTTTTGTATAATGCTTTTTTTTTCTCTTTTTTTAATTGTACATTTTAATATTAATGCATTATATAAAATGTGTGTTTATATATGTGTTATATTAGAATATCATGATGAATAATTTTCTATGGAATGGTGTGTGTATTTTTTTTCGAGTTTTTCGGATCGGGTTCGGTTATGAAAAAAACTACCCGATATCCGATATTTTTTCAGATATCGTTATCCGAATCCGAAAATGTTGTATTTTTTTTTTTCCACCCGATCGGGTTCGGATTCGGATTCGGGTACCCGATCCAAATTTCCACCCCTAGCCACGGCGTACCATTAACTCTGATTTCAATTCCTCTCTTCCACGTGGGAAGAAAATTAAAAATGCAACGTTCCAATGGATGCTTTGACTTTCAAAGATTTTCTTTGTTTTAATTTTCCCGATTCTAACTGCGACTACTAGGGACGGTTGAATCAAATTAGCTGCGTTGTTAATTATTTGTTAACGCCTACTTGCTACTTACAACTGTATTTAGCGTAAAAGGAAAAGAAAAAAAGGACACTTTTAACATCAGGAGATTCGTTAAAATGAAAGGATAAAGCAGATGAAATCCTTGTATGGTTTATTTAAATTGTGTCAAATACCTTATGATCTTTCTTTGTTTTACAATATAGTGTATATTCTCTTTAACTTAAGAGGGCCTTGAGTTTTTTCCGAAAAAATTAAAGGAGTTATAAGAAATTTTTGGAATATATGGGACCTAATGCCATTTAAAAATCACAAGGGATTCAACTTGTTTTATACAAAATAAAGGAGGAGTCTTAGAGAATCTCTATCGGTTGAAATATAATTATTGTTGGAATTGTATCTATTAACCTATCATAGCTCAAGCCCAATGAACGCTTGTTTAGGGAAAAAGTAAGCCCAACAAGTATTATTAATAAAGTTGCCTAAATCACTTTAGGAGGAGTTACCCAAATTCAGTTTAGAAAATTTGAACTCATTATTAAAGCTGCCTGATATGATTAGACTTAAATCTATAAATAGAAGCATTATGTAAGATATAATACACAATAGAAGCCTATTTACGTATATATTCTCTCTTGCATGAGAATATTGTCTATCAAGTTTTAGTGTGATACATATAGAGCTTTTACATTATTGGAATATTATTGGAAGAGATACAATTTAGTTAAAATACGTTTCAAAAGATATTCTTCTATACTTACTTGTCGGTATGTTTATTAACACAAACATATCGCTTATGGATTCAGTATGTTACTTTTCTATTACGCAATTAGATCCGTAACAAATCCTATAATTATGAAAAAATTTAAAAAATTAATGAAATTATCGTAATTGTAGTATTATTTTATTATCATTAATTTTTTTCATGATGTTATCATGTCTACCTCCACTAATTCCACACTGTTCCAAAAAGGAAAAGCTTCGAATTAAATACAAGTAGCTGATTGAGTAACGAGGAATCTTCATGAAGAGTAATGACACAAACAAGCTAGTTGTTAACAAACTGGTGTTGGTGTCATTATTACTTGTAAACAATCGGTTTCGAGAAAACAGTCAATAGTTAATTAATTAATTAATAATCATCTCTTGGTCCAAAGCTACTGGCCAATGCCTTAATGGAAATATGTGTATTCTTTTATTGATCTAAACATCACCAAATTAATGACCAAAAGAAAAAAAAAAAAAAAGTATCATCATCAAAAGATAAAGATAAAAGATTGACCAATTGGAGGCCAAGAAGTTGGGTGAAGCTGCTCGATTGTGGGTCATCATTACCCCCACTTCGTACAGGAATGGTGCAACCCGTAAGATTACCTTTCATTAATTAATAAATGAAAATATAAGTCTGGCCCGCAAATTTAGAGCCAAGATTTTAAATTTGACAGGAAATATCTTTAAATATCTAGTGAGAGTTATTTAAATCTTGTTCGTCAATAAATTTTTAATTAATTTTTGCAGTTTTTATTAAGTCAAAGCACTGTTTTTTAATTTATTGTTTTAGTCAAATGGTATTCTAATATTTCAATCAATATACGTTAGATATTTATAATATTAAGTTTCATTCTGTGGAGTTTTGTTTTACCTTTTTCTTTTTGTTCTCTTTATTCTACACTCTCTCATTTTTAATCATGTCCTTTTCTCCTTCTCTCTCCCAGTCACTAATCTACTATCATCTCCAAACAACTATCTTTCTCTCTATATCCTATTTTATTTAGAATTACAAATTGTATTCTCATACTTTTCACAAAACAATTAATCTATTTTGTTTTTGTAACAATCATTATTATCATAAACATGTATTTAATTAATAATTTATTATTACTATCAATAACTTAATAATAAATAATAAGACGATACTCATTTCTTTTATATTGTTTTACGTTCATTAATTTATCCAACAATTTTTTTAGCTAAGAATTATATTCCGAGTTTGATTTTTATTATGTTTAACGCGTTAAAAGTTGCCGATCCGAATACTGACTATCTGTAGTTACCACCTTTTGCGTATGCATGAAAAAAAGGCTTTCGTACTCATATTCCAATAAGAATAATTAATTAATATTACACAGAACTACAGAAGCATATTAATTATTATTCTATGCTCTAAAACGTTACTGGCACCGTATCTACTTTAGGACATTTGGTAACCAACCCAATTAATTTAATATTTTATACATCCAGACCACCAAATTTTTTTTTTAAATGCTTTATATATATATTTCCAAAGCATTGTGACACGTATCCATGAATACAACTCGCATTTGAAATTTGTATTTTTGTAAGAAATAGTATCTTGTTAAAACAATATCTAATCTAGAGATCTTAACTCTCTAATCAAGGTGGGATGAGATAAAATTGGTTATATATAACTCTTTTACTAGTTCAAACTTTTGAACGAAACAAACTCAAACTAATTATCCGAACTTTTCATACAACAAGAATTTCTTATTAGTTTCAATTTTTCTTTTTCTTTTTTTAATAATTTATTGCTCTTCATTAGTTAAAAATCAAAATGGTCGTACAGCAATTATTTGTGTTACACTATTTTGTATTAAGATAAACCAAAAATAATGCATTACTGCATGTCACTTTCCAGCCAAGACATGCATGTGATTTTTGGTAAGCCCGATTGATGTTATGTGTCATACGTGCTACAAAACTACAGTATTTTTGTGGTGGTCAACAGTTATTATGGACAAGTGCTTTTGCATGACTGGTTCAGGTGAAAGCTTATTCTACTACACACAACACACTCAGCACACACAGCACACACTAGAGGAATTAAAGCTTACACTTTTAAAGAAACCGAAAAATAATAAAGTTGGTCAGAATATCTTTTGAATATTTTGATAGTTTGGTTTGTATTCATAGTCAATGAAGGATTATCAACTTATATTTTAGTACTACAGCTAGGAGTGATGATGACTGAAGTGAAAAAGAAGACGATATATTCCTAATACAACAGCTAATGATATATAATACCCCCACCCCTAACCTAAACCCCCCCCCCCCACCCCATTTTTGTTCTAGTTTTGTGGAGGTACAAGAGTACTGCTCTTGACACAAAACAACTATGTTGAATTTTTCCAAGGATAATGAGATATGATGATGGTATTCTTTTTTTGCTAGGCAGATGTGATAGTATTCTTGTACTCTTATGTCTTTATATGTTTTTATTGAAAAATATTTATGAACATGGTTTCTCTGGACCAGTTCCCAAAGCCACTCTCACTTTATTCCTGACAAATTTTAGAAATTTTTTTTTTTTGGGTTCTTCCTTCCTTGGATTGTGCTGAAAATGCTGAGTTTTTGGTTTCTTATCCTTTACCTTCTGAAAGACTGCAAACACAGCTTTCTGAAGTTTGGCGTGTGTATGTGATAAGTGCTTTTCTAGAGGTGCTTTTCTGTTCTCGACTGTGTTGTAATGTTTTTATCTATATATTTATTGGTTAATTTTAAGCACATGTGTCGTTTTCTTGCATGGTTTCTTACTTTCTTCATAGCGCATCTGTTGCTTCTTTCTTCTCTTTCCTTCCACTTGGAAAACCACCAAGTCGGCCATGGTTGTCCTTTTTCTCATCTCTGCCTTGATCTTCTTTTTTTTTTTTGAAAATTACACTTTTCTCTGTGTAAAAATCATAACTTTTTACAAAAATATCATATTTCTAGAACAGAATAGCTGTTTTTCCCCAATATTTTCCTTGCTTTTGACTTTTATGTGTATTTAGAATTGCATGTATAATTTTCTTTCTACTCCTTCACGTATGATTTCTGTGATATTTTGTTTACAAATTATACCAGAAATTGAATTTTCTGAAATAATTTTCAATTGTTTTGCAGTTGGAAGAAAATTACAAGAGAACTGGACGTACTGGTTGAGAGTGAACTTTCCAGTCATATCATTGGCGATAATAAATTTATTTACACACTGTTGAGTTGACATCTCATGTTGGTTTCTTTAGCATGCTTTGGAAAAGTACAAAAAAGGGGGCTCAAGCTGGCTTCATGTGATTGTAGTTATGACTTATAAGTTAGTTGGGGGCTCAAGAAAACATTGATAAGAAGGCTTAAAAGTTAAATGGAATTATGATAATCTGTGGCAAAGAGATGGAGGCAACAGCTTTGAATCAAAAGTCTCTTGAAAGAGCTGTCTCTCAGAGGGCTCTTCAAATGGGGAGCTCATTTCCATGCCAGATATGTGTGATTGGTTTCCTGTGTGGAGTTTGCCTTACTTCTTTGTTTCTTGCTGCTCTCACTTCTTACGGTTCCTTTGTCATTGGTGGAATTTCAGTTTCTACGTTTTCGTCTGGAGTTTCAACAAGCTCGAAACTCACCAGTAAGTTTGATTTTTTATTTTTTCCGCTTTCTTTTCTTTTTTTTGACGAGTATTTTATTTTGTAGTTACTTATTGCCAATATTTTTCTTTATTCTCCCTAATATGTTCAATAATATTTTCACGGCGATGCATATTTGGCCAAATTTTCGTTGTGATTGTTAATTTCTTCCATGTTATGTGTTCTATGTTCTTGTTCTTTAATTGTGCTCTGAATTGTTATGGCAATTATTACATCGTTTAAGGTTTGTGTGCATTGACTAAATTACTGATATATGTTTTTGAAGAAACTATGACTGACATTTGTAAATAAGTTTTTTAATTCTAGAACAAAATTAGAAATATGTAAATCCAAATGAATCCTAAGATGATTTCGTGGAAGTTACGAATGTGCTAGATGTGAAGTTGACAAAACTTTTGCAGGTGTCACTAGCAGTATATAATTGACCCCTTTCCACTGAGGTAATCAAGACTCTTAACAAAAAGCTAAAAGAGGATGAGGATCGATTCTCTTATTGTGTATTTGAAGTAAAGAAAAAGTTGGAATGACTTCTGATATAATTTTACACAAAGAATTATGTAGATTGATTTGCTAATAGCTTTTTTGCAGTTTCTTTAGTTGGCAGCCTTCTGTATAAAGCAATTATCATTGGGAATACAGAAAGTGATATTCTGTTCTGGTCCCCTTCATCTCTCTTTTTGGAGTTTGTTTTTGAACTGGTCACCATATTTTGAATCTCTACATGTTACGTACGGATGTTACGGGGAAAATTGGGAATAAATTTAGGATTAGATCAAATAGAAAATCATCAGAGGGAGAATTTTCTCAGTCAGAAGTAACTTCACAAGGGTGATTAAATTTACCAACATATAGGTAGATTAATGCTTCAACTATGTATTATGTGCTTCTTGAAAGGCAAAAGAAGAGCTGATTAATGATTTTAGCACCTATTATTTGGCTGAATAGTAAGATAAAGCTTTACTTCCAGTATGTGTAAGCAATTTGACTCTCTCTCGAAGTTCCTAGTTAATATCTGTCTAGTTAAATAATATAAATTTGGGATTTTTACAAGATCAGTCATCTGCTTCCTCTGAGCAAGTTAAGGCATTTGGGCGCGAGAAACTTTGACAAACACATTTGTAAAATTTTAGGTACAATATTGAAAAGTTTTACATACTGCACTTAAACACTAATCTCTCATTATGTTGCTTCATAACACATCTTATTCTACAAATATCGTTGCAGTTGGAGACTGCAATGCTAAACCAAAAGAGGTACAAAGACTGATGTATCCACAAGAAAATGTCATTCCCGGAACCAATGACCGAGCATCTGAACTCTATTCACTGTGGAGTAACCTGCTGCACAAAACAATGGATAAAGATGGACGGTTCTCAGGAAGCAATCGGGGAAACTTGAATACGCCAGAAGCCCCTCATTTAGAGAACTGCAAGTTAAGTGTGAAAATAAATCAACATTTTGATACTCGTCTTCAGAATGGAAGCTTCCCGCCTTGGACAATTTGGAAAGGAATGCTAGATAAGTTCTCATTGTCCTCAGCTGATGAACAACTGATGTATCACAGACGCCAAATAATATCGGAAGGAGCTTATCCTCCATGGGTATGTTTTATTTGAATAACACAATGACATATCTTATACTGTTTTATGTTGTCTTTTTATCATTATTGACAACCTTACACAACCAGATTGACTCTTTCTGCAAAACTCCAATAATGAGTAGCGCCATTTTGATTGTGTTCAATAAATCTGGGGCTCTTTGTTTCCTTCTCGTCCCTTTTGAGGAAGCATAATCTGAGATTTCAGAAAAGAACACATAGGAGGCTTTAAATTTGATACCTGTAGCATTACCTATCGGCTAGACCAGAAGGAAAAAATCTTTGTCAATATGGTACCAAATTTTGGTCTTGACCTTTTGCTTTCTATTCCTTCTGACATGGAAGCTTACTTCCTATACTAGATGGAAAAGTCTTGTAATTGCTTCAGGATAGGCTTTTCTGTTTTAACATGATGCTATAGTATACAATTGACAATATGACCTGGGACTCAACCTGATACTTCTGAAAATGGAGAAAATTTCCTCCAAAATGCTAGTTTTTCTACTATATCAGTGGGAGTCGAATTAATATGCTATTACTGCAAGAAGACGTTGAATGCCGGCTTCCAGCACTCTGTTAGTTTTGAGAATTGCAGGACATAGTTGATTATTGAGCTACGAATTGTACTCTATGGTAAATATTTTGTATAATGTAAAAGCTTTTTTAATTGAAGAACCTCGGCAGATTACAGGATCCGATGAAGAAAATTATCCTTTAACCAGAAAAGTGCAACGCAACCTATGGTTACATCAGCATCCTCAAGATTGCAGTGATCCCAATGTAAAGTTCCTTGTTGCTGACTGGGAGAGACTGCCCGGATTTGGTATGGGAGCCCAGCTTGCTGGAATGATTGGGCTTCTTGCAATTGCAATCAATGAGAAGAGGGTACTTGTTACGAACTACTACAATCGAGCTGATCATGATGGTTGCAAAGGTATAATCTAAAGCTTGTCAATATACTGATTGTTTCAGTTGAGGGGGAGACAGGAACAGGTTCAGTTGTAAAGTCATCTATTTGGAAATATCTGCCTGTTTTAAGTCCCATATCTCCAGTATCTCTTTCGTTTGCCATGTGCAAGGCCGAAACCTTTGATTTGTTGTTCAATAATCATCTGATTTAGAAACAGCGGATAGGACTCTTAGAACTGAAGGTTGTTTGACTCTATTCTGCAAAGTACTTGTGTGACTATAGAGGAATTCCAAATATCATATCCATCTTCAATTGAAGATCATGTTGTTTTATATTTTGAAGGATAAATCTATATAAAAGATGATGATAAGGTTCCACAATTTACATGAATTTCTTCTACTTGAGACTTTTCAATAATATTTGGTCGTATAATATCTCCAATTAAAATGTCATTTGTGACTCTGTATACAGGTTCATCACGATCTAGTTGGTCGTGCTATTTCTTCCCAGAAACATCACAAGAATGTAGAGAGCGTGCATTTAACCTCCTACAAAATAAAGAAGCACTGGAGAAAGGAATAATTACAGTGAAAGACAATTACACTTCAAAGGAAATATGGGCCGGAAGGGTTCCTAGGCAAGCTATTAAGAATATTACTTCCATTTAATTAATTGGATTAAGAGGATAATTATATATTCCTTTCTGAAACTCAAATGAATATTGGCAATCAGGTTATGGGGCGACCCTTGGAGTTTTATGCAGCCAACTACAGAAATAAATGGAACTCTAATTGCTCATCATCGAAAAATGGACCGAAGGTGGTGGCGAGCACAGGTACATTTAAATGGTTATCCTGGGTCAGATATACCTACCCCCACCACTCCCAACCAACTTCTCCATGTTTAACATTATTTCTACTTATTAAAATGCCTTCTCCATGTTAATAACTTTCAAATTGATGGGAAGATGAGGTCGACCACTGTCTTACTTCGTTACTGAAGACTGAAGCCGTTAGTGTTGCAATTAGAGCATTTACGTGTAATTTGTCCGACAAATAAAGAAAGGAGCTTGGACCAGAAAACATAGACTCCTACATGTAGGTGATGCCTAGTTTCAGTGAAAGCACACTGAAGAGAACTCCATATAGCATGTTAATCCAGTGCCTACCTTTTTCATGAATTCAATGTTGTCTTTTTACTTCTTATTCCTATAGTATACCATTCAAATGCCAAATAGTTGTATACCATTTCCTAGGTTACAGCATACCATCCAAATGCAAAAATTGTTGTACTCGGGTGCTTTCACTTATTGAAATGCCAATTCATGAGAATCTAGAGTTCTGTGAGTTTGATTCTACATATTGTTTAAGTTGATGTTTACACCATTGGCAGGCTGTACGATATCTGATGCGGTTTCAGTCTGAGTACACATGCAATTTACTGAACATTGCACGGCACGCAGCATTTGGACAGGAAGCTGCAAATCTTGTTCTTTCAACTTCTTCAGATTCTTCCTCAGAGGTCCGCTGACTGTGATCCTTCTTTTTGAATTATACTGAAAATATTTGGTTTACTAATATCAGAAAGGACACTATCAAACTTTAGCATCTATCCACAAGAAAATAATCTTAATATATTATCTAATTGTTTGTAAAAGTTGAATACTTTACGGGTTCCCATACTATTGAAAATTGTGGTTTCAAAATTTCTAATAAAGAACTCTACTTTTTGTTGCCAAGCAGAACATTGCAGAGAAAACTGTGCATGACATAGACAAATTTGTGTGGTCAAATTACAAACCTTGGATTCCTCATCCATTGTTGAGCGTGCATGTAAGAATGGGAGATAAGGCATGTGAAATGAATGTGGTTGGATTTGAAGAGTACATGCGACTTGCTGGACGCATCAGGAAGCGTTTCCCTCATCTTAACAGCATCTGGCTTTCCACAGAAATGCAGGTACTGTAGTTCTCCAATTCCAGAACTTCTGATACTCGGAGTTGTAGAGAGTTTACAGTTTCATTCCTTGATCATTGTACCTGAACTATTTTCTCTTCATTTTCAGGAAGTCATCGACAAAACAAAGTTGTACCCCGAGTGGAAGTTTTACTACACGAATGTGAAGCGTCAAGTTGGTAATATGACCATGGCAACCTATGAAGCTAGTCTTGGAAGGGAGACGAGCACCAACTATCCTATGGTTAACTTTTTGATGGCCACTGAAGCTGACTTCTTCATTGGTGCATTAGGTTCGACTTGGTGCTTTCTCATAGATGGCATGAGGAATACCGGAGGAAAAGTCATGTCAGGGTACTTGAGTGTCAACAAGGATCGGTTTTGGTAGACACAACTAAAGCTGTCACCTCTAAGAGATATACCAGTGGACAATGAAGAACACTCAATATAAGCGACAAGGTTGTCAATTAGCTTCACTCAAGCAGCAGCACCACTAGCAGCAGCAGCAGCACCGAGGTATGTAAATAATAGTCCACGATTATTGATATAACGAGTAATAAGCATCCAATTTTGCTTATATGTAAAGTATATAAAGCATTGTAATGGCACGCTATATAAGAAGAATCATGATGTAAAGTGTATGCACATTGTATTTGTTTAGTCACTCATTTTACTTTGTGTAGTAATTATTATTCAATATTCACAGTGAATAGCTTTCCAACTTAGGAGCCCGTCTTTCTTTGGTTCATTTTACCGCTGAGGCTCACAAACCGTTGGTGATGTCTCACTTTAGTGTAAGATTTATACAAAAGTGATTTCGTAAGTTAATATTGTAAGTTTAAAGTCATAACTCGTGTTATTTAGGGCAGCGAATTTGAGACAACTAAACACCAAAATGGAATGGAAAGCTTGGATGGCCGCTACCTGATTAGGTAAAACTGCATATAATAATTCGAAACTCAAAACTAGACGGTGAACAATGTATGGGATAATCCTGTCATAGTAGATAATGCTACCAACTAATGTGAACAATGGCACTAGAAACCACATCACTGTTATGACAACCTAAGAACCACATTGCTCAGTGGCATAGACTAGTGTTCCCAAGTGGAACGACAAAAAGTTTCAACCACCACTCTTACCTGTTCAACAACCCCTCTACCATGATTATTGTAGAGTCATCGGCCGGTAATCCTCACGGCACAAAGCAATAAACATATGAAACACTGCGGCACTGAACAATCATATGAAACACTGGCACCAAACAATGGAGAAGCCATCATGGTAAGAGAAGTACCATATATAACAGTATCTCATGTGAATGGGGCACAAACTTGCAACAATGGCAAATAACCCTACATGATAAATTATTTTTGATGCTCAAAACACATATATTTTCCTGGTGAGCGTAAGGAGCAAACTTGCAACAATAACAGACTTTGGTGTACGTATACTGTCTTCTTACAATAAATTACATATCTGTAATCAGAACATAGCTAAAATTTCCTAGATAACACCTCACAGGTGAGTATATCATCCACAGATGAAGGGTCCCTTCCAGCGCCCACAACGGGAACAAGGTTGAATATGGGCTCACTATCTATCTTGATTCGCTGGCTCATCTGAGCGAATTCATTTAAGGCACTGCTCAAAATGTGTGACAATTTTCCATGGGAAATTTGAAGACTTGTTGGGAAATAGAACCTCAAACTCTACACAAGGAGACAGATATGTAAGACAGCAGATTCTAAACAACAAAGGAAAAAGAAAAGAAGAAAGCAGAGCAAATAAGGGGACATGCCATGAGAGAGCGCAAGAGTAGCAGCCATCTAAATCACTCAAACTATAGACCCCAAGTTTCAGAAGATGCCTAAACCAAACAAAAAGGAAGATCAAGAGCAAGGATCTTAAAAGAGAGCAAAATGCCCCATCTAATATTTTCCCTTAGAGATACAGATAATAACACGCCCCTCCAATTCTTTCTGATCTCTCTCTGCCCAACTATGTACACAGGTCCAAGTTGCGTGCTTCCTAGAGACCTTGACATTATGCTGCAGCTGCACAATCTCCAAGGTAATATTTTTTATCTGGATTGTCAGCTCCTCTTGCCCCACCCTACCCCACACCCCTACCCAACCTCAAATTCCAGCCAGAAAAGGATAAACAAAAACAGACTGCTACAACATAAGAGGAACACTTCAACAAAGTGTCGTCATACACAAAGGCAATGAAATGAAATAAATATGACAGCATTCAACAATAGTCAGAAAAATAAACTTGGTTGGAAGTTAAGGAGATCTATCGAGAAGAGAAGCTAACCAATATGTCATTCCAGAAGAAATGGTTTTCCAGAAGTACTTTATCAAGGCGATAAATGCAAAATCTTGCTATTCTTTCTATTTGTGCCTCGTTAATGGTCTGGTCCATGTCGCTGTGAGCACTAATCTTAAAATCAGTGCAGATATTTGCAGCAACAACCTTAGTTATAGATAGAATGGCAGCGCATATTTTGCCATCGAGGATACATTTCTCTGTGCAACTTTCAGGCCAATCTTTATGCCGAAAACCCCAATAATCCATTACAGTAGATACATCTTGGATAACATCATCTGTTTGAGTCCCCAGAACCCCAGCAACATGGAGAATTGGCTTTACTTCCACCAGAGCTCTGCAATTTGAGAAAAGAAAATAAAGGCAAAGAGATCATTTGTGC
This sequence comes from Cordia subcordata, assembly GCA_028554755.1. NCBI lineage: Eukaryota > Viridiplantae > Streptophyta > Magnoliopsida > Boraginales > Cordiaceae > Cordia > Cordia subcordata. The sequence continues at coordinate 25,328,718 of JAPTOF010000003.1, read as the reverse complement.
AGTTCTATTCTTCTACAAGCCAAGTTAATGCTAGATTATAATTTCTATACCAAATAGCCAAGGACTTTTGCTGAACAATTTATTCCAGTTATGGCCTTAATACACGTCGAAATAATTCCCAATTAACCTCTCAGCTATTTTTCTTTAACTTAACAAACCCATTCACCAATTCCTAGAAATGGATTATCTCACCTTCTCATTCCTCTCTTCTCTGATCTCTCCCATTCTCTTTTGCATTCCATTCATTGTCCATTTTTCTCTCTCCATTTGCACAGTTTACCACATGGAACTGGAATTAGCTCTCTTTCCTAATGAATGTTTTATGTCTAGTCACCTTTCTTAAGTACAAAATGGCGAGGAAGGAAGTTTTCAATCATAGTGTTAAGATATGAAGAAACAAGCATTGGTAGAATATGGGCGAGATAGCTTGTTTTATTTCCTTCTTTGGCATTTGAGCTGTGTTAGCTCAATATAGTAGATCTAAGACTATGCAGATCATTTAAGAGGTTTAGATTTTGTAACCATGTTGAAGCCAAATCACACTTGTAGAGAATCATATATTGGAATCAGAAATTTCCAGGCATCTCTTTGCTGGAAAGTAAAGCATCATTAGAAATGATGGATTTATTTTACGTATTTTTCCATAAGTTGAAATCGACATGTAAGATGAGTATGAAGCACCAAAATGCTACAAAACACGAGTTGTCTGCCCAGTATTAGGGATTGGATATAAAATAAAAAGAAATGAAAAAGTGTTACCTTTTTGGTAGATCCGGGACAAAAACATACAAGAAAATGGGATCGAGAACTTCAGACTTGTTTCTGCCATCTAAATGAAGCAACTTCATTTGCTTCAGAACACTGTCACTCTTCTTCTTAACAGCTATCCTTTCTGACTTAATAATAGATGTCGAACAGTAAATGATGAAGAGAATAGCAGATGTGGATAATGAACAGTTAAAGGAGTTTGCCACTGCTTCACTATTTTCTAGGGCTTGTTCAAGCTCTGCTGTAGCACCTCCGTTGCATAATAACATTGTTGGGGGCTGAAGCCCCAATTGGCCAGCCATATATAATATATCCTTGTGTAAAGTTGCCTGCACAGAAGAAGAGAAGTGGCAAGGAAAAGAACCAGCACCACCAACCAAAGATTTCACTAAAAAGTAATATGAAGATTAAGTAGTTTTATGTGTTTCATATGCAAAGATATAGCACATGTAATTCAGTAACCTGACTGTATGGACCAATGCAGCTGGGAGCCCAACAGGATATGCTTTGTACATGCAAAACCTTTTTTAAGTTGTCACTTGCCACCAAGACTTCAATATATGCTTTCCCTAACCCAACTTGCAGAAGAGGAACCTCTATCGTAGACCGGGAAGGTACACCAAAACGACACTTATCTTGGGTAATGAATCTTACGTAAGTATCATTTGCAGATGCAAACTCATTCATATCAGCAATACACAGGTGAATGTAAAGAACATCCTCCCAAGAGTAACAATGTTTAGCAAGTAGTGTTTCAATTTTTATCAGGACAAGCTCCAGGTCCTCCTGCAAATCTGTCGAGTAGAGAGATAAAAGATGCTGAAAACTACAAATTATCCAATTTAAACCAAATACCAACAAATTAAGCAGCTAAGATATAATAAGAAGATATAAAAACACCCATTCATTTATTAGTGTATCAGCAGAGTTATTACCTGATGGACCCGTCGACATATCATCCAACCAACAAGAAATAGAAAATGTGTTATCCTTTTTGGTTTTAGAAATACGAAGCTTTTGTTCTGCAGCCTCTGCTAGATTGAAGTTCAAGTCAACAACTTTATTGTTTTCTTCACATTTTCTCTGGCAATCCCCTACAACCTCATGTACCAAATCCAATTTCTCCAAGTCAATTCCATCACTCTGATCATACTCACTTATAGTCTCCATTTTCTTCTCCAAATGGAATGCCAAGGGATGAAGGATCCCCACAGAAGCTATGGAATCTGAAGAATGTAATACAACTTGAAAATCATCCAGCACAATCCGGGCATTCTGAGAGGTTCTATTTGTTAAAAAAGTGTATAAATTGGAAAGTCCAGAAAGTAAACAGCACAGGCAAAGATTAACTTCAATTCAGCAGTTAACAAGTAATTCTTCACACAGTTAGTCCAAAACTTATGCAAGAAAATGAAAAGTTCGCTAAAAATGCGAAAGGAAATACAAAGGGATGCATTGCTGGTGAATACTTGTATTTGAAGGAGATGAAAGACCAAAGATAGACTTACTTTGAAAAGTGGACAGTCAAGTGTTAGTGTCTCATATTCACCTCCTTCACCGCATATATTTATTCCATACAACCTATGAGTAAATTGATAGGACAAGTTATTAGCTCCTTAAACACTAATGAACTCAAATACAAAACTCTCATGTTTCAGGGAGACCTACTCTTTTAGCTTGTGTAAATGGGACTCCAAGACTGCTATTTCTTTTCCCAAGTGTGTTGAAGGGTCCAAACCAATTGCTGCAACCTAAGAATATCAAAGGTAAATTATTAGAGGATCCTAACAGATATAAGAATTGCAAACGAGATAAACCAAGTCATGCTCCATTTATCTCTTATGCTGCTCATCTAACAAACTATGCTTTTCACAAAGTGGATCAAATATAATAACAGGAGCAGGAGGATGAGAAAGGAAAGAAAAAAGCATCTAGAAAACGTCATGTATATGTTTCTTTCTTTCCTATTCTGATAGGGCAGTGTTCATGACTTTAACCTCTCTTCAGATAGGACCTTGGTTCAGAAAGAAATGAAATGTAGAGAAAAAGCAAATTTCTAAATTTTCATATTATGTTAAATGCATAGCAGAAAATTAGATGTAATCAGTCTTTGCTGATAAAGTTTGACTAGTCATGCTCAGTCCATAAAACTCAAAAAACCACGGGCTTTTATATCTTCATTTACAATTTGCAATTCATATGAGTTTGATCGAGCTCCCTCAGATACTGAATTTATGTAATGCTTTATCAGTATTCTCATTCATCTAAACTTACCTGAGTTTAAAACTGAAACATGTAGAAACGTGAAGCCTAAAGTTTTAAAATAAGAAACATGTAGATTCTGAATCCGTTCAGTAATTTCTTTGACAGATACACTACGATTTCCAATATAAATATGTTCTCTGAGAAAACTTCTAAGTTAATTAGAATCGGAAGTACAAAATACAAAATAGTATATTATCTAAGGAAACAAAAGGCAATGCCTTAAAGGTGTTCCGATAATAAGGAAGATTCTTGATTCAGACAAAATGATTTGGAAGAAAACTAAAATTACTACACAAAATGATACATTGAATTTCATATAGCATGTGAAACTTAAGATGAGAATTTAAGCCAACCAATCAAATTATATAAGAAATGCAAACACAAGTATCAATTAGAAATGTAATAACGGAAGGAGAAACAAACCGAACCTTCACTGTGATAGCAACTATCCCACTGTTAATCTGGCAGGCATTGAGACAAAATCATCCTTAGTATTACAAACTTCAATGACAGGGCAACAACAGAGGTTTAAAAGCCAAGTTACCATTTCTTGAAGGAGGAATGACTGATCTTGCTTCCATAAATATGCCAAAGAAACAAGTCCTAACCTCGAGCATACACTTTCCACCCGTAATCTTTGATAGTCAGATGCAATGGCACCAGAAGATACAGCTGTCACTGAGGGTATTTGCTGCTTCACTTCATTTAACAATATATACATATCTTCAACTTCATCACCAGCAGTCATACGATAGCTGAGATCACGATGCCTGAGAAAGATAACACGGCAATTCTAGAGTAAAACATATGCACATTATTGATTCTCTTATAATTAATCATGGTTAGATCTGTACTTAAAAATCAATCTTAAATGTTTACACTCCTTTTTCATGAAGATGGTTAGCTAAATATTTTTGGTAAAAACTTATAATAGCTTCCCCAATAAAAGACAATTGGTTATACCAAAGACTTCCCGCTTAAAGGGCTTGCCTTGTGGATCCTTGTATTCTCCTTCTGAACAATGGTATACCCATGCATTTTGCGTAGCTGACGACAATCTGGTGCCCAACCTAGAAAAGTTTTCCAGAAAGCAAATCCCAACATAAGAAAGAGAAGCCGGAATAGAGGGAAGTGAAAAAACTCCCTTATAATTGACAAAAAAGAAACTGCATAAATTCATTTGCTGCAACTGGTTAACCTTGCATTAATGACAATGAAAGTAAAATTTACAAGGTCTTCATTTCAAAATCATATCTACCAAATTTTTATCCTTAATGCTTCGCCACCCATCCCAGTTAGCACTGGACCCAATGGTACAACAAAACTTCACAATTTTTCTTGAATATAAAATTTATGAAAGCTTACTCACACCCGTCAGAACTATAAATAACATAAAAACAACAGACAATAAGTAAAAGAACAAACAATAAACATATAAACATGAAGAAGACAATAGTGACCTCGTCCCCTAAGAACAAAGAATAAAAGTATAAACATGAAGAAGACAATAAGTAAAATGACAAATTCCTCGCCCCAGAGAGAGAGAGCTACACAAGAAGCCAGTATTTTCCAACAACAAAGAGCAACTATAACCTAATTTTCCATCAAATTGGGAACAATTAACTGAAAAAGCTACTTCCTCCAAGCTTCTCTAGACCCCTTTTTTCCCCACTAATATAAACATCATAGCAAAAGATATCTCTAAGCACCAAATCCTTAAAAAGCTTTTCTTTTTTTTTTTTTTTTAATTCCAGTTGCTACGTACATAATCAAGCGAGTGCCTGAATATGTTGGCCAATAACAAAATTACAAACTAACATCAAAATGTTTTGAGGTCAGCGAAATTCCACTAATACACTCAACTTTTAACAAGACAGCAAAAGAGAAAGGCCAGGGCTTTTTTTTTTCAAATATGCTTATTTTACATTTAATTTATAAGATTGAAATAAAATCGATGCCTACTTAAGAGTAAAGATAGTAGCTTTTATGTGGCAGAGTCTTACAGTTTGATACATGTAGCTATCAAGCTCATCCACTGCATCATCAGCCGGCATCAAATTTGCCAACGCAACTATCTGAAATTACAAACACACCATCCACTATAAACTGCACATAAACACATCTATATCTATATCTATATCTACATATATACATATACATATACATATATGTAAATACATATGTATGTATGTATGTAATGTGTGGGTGTGTCTTTGATGAAAGAAGAAATGGACCTCATGGCCATATTGAAGACATTTCATCATGGCATAGCAGCTGTCTTTGCCGCCGCTTACTAACGCCACCACCTTCATATGGCCGGCGACGCTGAGAGTGATGGTGCCGGTGGGCTAACCAATAGGGTTTGAGAGCTTTCGGCGCTGGCGTCTTTGGTCTCTGAAAGTCAAGAGCGCGAGATGGCTTTAGTTGGTTTTGGGCTTGGGCCTATATATATACAATTTCATATACGTTCACTTTTTATATAATCCATTACGAATATATACTTGACCAGGAAAAAGATGAGGAATGAATAAATAAATTGTTTAGTTATTCTCTCTTCCATCGCGGACCACTTTTCTTTAATTTTTATTGGTTATTATCATCAAAAGATTCTTACATTTGAATTTGTTAATAAATCTTTTAATTGAAATAGAGAGAAAAGATCCTGTTGACAAGTAATATGGTATCTATACTTCCATATTAGCAATACCTTTCAGTATGCTCATCGCATGGTTGACCCATATGATAAATTGGGTTACACGAGCCATTAGGATAAATTCTTCCTTTTAACTTAAATTTGTAAATTTTTTTTTAAAGAGTTAAGTTTTCTTGTACAAAACGGTCGCGACTCTTGTGAAAAATAGATGATGTGATGTGGATAATATGAATATTTTTTCAAAAAAATAAAAATAAATAAATAAATAAATAAAAGACACCAGCAGTGTGGTCATCGTAATGTATGAACGATGTTTGTTTTATGACTTTGCCTAATTTACACAGGTTGAAAGATGACAATAATTTATTTTCACCCTCTAATGCTTTTCCCCACATATAAGTTTATTTTGCTTTGAGATCCTTAATTTCACGTTTTGAGAGAAAAAGGAAAGAAAAGCAACACCATTTGAACAATTGCTATTCTCCGGAATAAAATCATTTTGTAATCGGTCATCCAACAAGGTGCTGGGCCAGTATTTTTTTTCCACTAATTATGAAAAACCAGTATTTTCAAACAAAATTTATTTTCGCAATAAATAATTTGATTGAGGGTTTTTTTTTAAAAAAAAAAAAAAATAGTGGACCAGCACAACTATCATCCAATCACCATACAATAATATAAACTAACTGAGAAGACATATTTGCAGAAATAACAAGTACGTCCACCATAACGACACCAGTGTTGCCTTCAGCAACAACTAAGTAACCATGAGATAAGTGATTCATCTGAAAAAGAACTCCATATTCAACAAGATATAAAACGAATTTCAGCCACTGCGCTCTGTTTGATCATTTCCTCTTTTTATCTATATCCTCAAAACGATTTCCAAAATTTATCGTCTACTGCTAGCGCGAAAATGTAAGTCAACTTGTAACATCCACATGCCCCTACATGATGGATCAAAGTCTCAAATGACAGCTAATGGCAATTAGACCAAGAAGTGCAATGACATTACAAAAACTCCATCGACACCACGAATCTACACTACGGAAAGTCAGAACCTGAAAGAATAGAAAAGAGAAGGGCAAAATGTGAACAGTACAGCAGAATACACCTGCCGACTAAAGCCCACGGATGACAATTTACGAGATCAAAACTAAGCATTGGCTCTAGAACAAATAATTATTAATAACAATTTCTTACAACTAAATGAAAATAAGGTGCTAGAATTTATGAACTACCCTGAGCTGTTTCTGACTAGTCACCTGTTACCAGTAGGCCCTCTCACCCCAAGCCCGTGGCCTCCTAGTCAGAAACATCCAAACAAACACGATTCCGCATTTTCTTGGCTTTGGCAAGCATTCTCTTAGCAGGGTCAAATAAACATTTCATTCTGGCAGCACAAAAACATATCCAAAAAAGGTCAAACCAATCTCTTCGATGATTTTCCCTCCAAAATTACTTGTTGCTGCTTGATAGCCAGCTTGGTATGGCAAATTTGCCATAGACACCTGAAAGTCAGGAACAAACTAAGATCAGAAACAGCAAAAGAAAACTCAATGCTTTTTGCAGAAGTATTATTCTGTGGCAACAACTCATTCCTAAAGCAATAGTTTATGCTCTTACTCCATCTTTTGGGGTGATCACCACCAACAGTTACCAATTTTCAAAACAGTCTCACTTGTCCTGTTTCATTTGCATGATTTAGTCCCTCATTTTAAAGTCTTTTGACAGTTTATCCTTGATATTGCCACAAGTCTTAACAGAAGATACATAGTAAAGGCTAAGATAATATCTCCTAGAGTTCAAATTAGACAAATATCATAAAACAGACTCAAGCTAGACCAAATCTTAAATGCAAGGACTAAGAATTTACAAAATTATTGGTGTGGGACTTCAATAGAACTTCTTGAAAAGTTCAACGGACTACTGGAGGACCATATCATTTCCTTTTGAGTGACCATGGAGCAAAATTTTGTCTTGAAATCTATCCTTTGGTAATTTACCGAGTTGAGAGAGGAGACATAAATACTGCCCCTGCAACACTGAAATTTTATATGTTCCACATGCTTTGAGATAAAGTTTAAATAATGCAATATTAGTCTCACAAAAAAGTGTGTCGCCATTCTCAAAGGCATCTCCTATATGTGCTCATTTGCCCACATAGAGCACTGGAAAAGCTAGAGAATGAAAATCATGAGTAAACCAAACCAGTCACCTTGAGAAGAATCATTACATGCAGCTTCAAGTGGCAGAATTTTGTTGGAACACATTTGTTGAAAAGTAGTCTTCCTTGGAATTGATGTCTGTTATCATTGCTAAAGTCAATTTATTGATTGAGATTCCAAAGAATTTTGAATCACTAACTAGAGACACGGATGAATTCTTCTTCCCTTTCCTAACCCAAAATATTTGAAACCTATGTTACAGCTTCATCAATTGCAGCGAACTTTGAGTCTTTCTACACTATCATACATAACTACCTACTAATGCTATTAACAGAATATTGTAGGAGTTTTAACAAAGATAGGAGCAAGAGACAGTTCTTTATATGAACGATGATGCATTCATGTTTATTTACTCATTCTTTCTTGTGGAAGAATAAAGATCATGGACAAATATCAACTTTCCTAAAGGAAACAGTAGTATTCCATTTGGAAACAGCAAACATTACAAAACCAAAAGTTTGCACAATGTCAAATTTATTGACAATAGGATTCAAAAGGAAACTTTGTCAAGTATCTCACCATCTAGAACTCAAAAGGGAGCCTCCAGTGATTCATCCCAGACATCTGCACTTCCATTGGAAGCATCTTCTGCATCTTCCTCCATTGAGAGCCTAATATATTCCCTGTGCGCAAATCGATCCCACTCCGTCATGTTTGGGTTCTCACGCTCCTATTCAGAGGGAAGAGAGTACACCATAACTATTATCAATCCAGACTCGCACAAAGAGCAACAAAAAATATTATACAATAAATAAATGTACAAGTTACCTGACGAATTAAAAAAGGATCACGAGTTTCAAAGGCCATGAACTTATTGAGGTTGAAAAGGATATTGAAAACACTGCCAGAAAGTTTGCTACCCTTCATGTCACGTAATGTAAAGTAGCTTTCGTTCTGCAAAGAAAAGCCAAGTTCACATATCATTACCGAAATATACACAATGGTCACTGGAACACAAGGAAAGGGAAAAGGCACGAGACATTTTCCTTGAGCTGATAAAAGCAAGACATTTTCCTTAAGCTGATAAAAACAAGGGGTATCTAGAACAAAGTTCTCGTTAAACATGGTTTCGATGGCCACGCGAGTGCATAGGAACCTGTGCTCTTTAATTCAGATATATACTCTTTCCATGGATGAGAGACATGATGCCTGTAAATGTTCACAAAAGATTGAAGAACTAAACTCCTCATGCCAATTAAGTTCATTTTTGTTTCAGGAAAGGCCTACTAGAAAGAAATTTATTCAACATTGTGACCTTTTCAAATGGGAGACTAGTTTTTCCAAACCATGGAAGAATTATATATGGAGTACCATAGAAGCTTTTCCCCTTTCAGTCATGCAATTTAAGAATCGGTAAATCGTGTGAATAAGAAACATACTTTTGGCAAGATATGTAGAAGCATCTTATCACAACATTCAAAAAATCAGAATTCTAACACTTTCTTGTGTTTTTGAGGGAAAAGAACTTTTCACAAGAAAAATTACCTTGTACAAGTGGCAGCTTGTCTTCTAAATAGACCTAAAATCAGAGGGTCATGGAGGTAATTTTTTCTTCTTTCTTATTTCAAAAAAATATTTACAGAAAGGCACTACAAGCTATTATCGTGGCCAAACTTTATCTAGGAAAAAAGGATCATAATTGCCATCAGATACGTTCATACAAGCACATGCAAAAGCAAAGCAAAATAAGGATAAATCAAAGACAGCAAAAAAATCCAAGAGCAAGAAAAGTATTCAGCAATATAATACTTTTAAATTTAACCTCTGGGTTAATCATGTCAACTATCTGGCACAAAATATCCTCAAAAAGCACAGGCTCCTGTGCCATGCATTCCATCCTATGCAACTGCTCCTCATAAAAGAATTGCATTTCGATCCTTGTTATGAGGCCATTTCCATCCAAATCTATACACTTGAACCTGATTGAAACAATTCAATATGAAATGCACATGAGAAAACATTTGACTTTTGTAGAAAACATTGGAAAGTACTTATCTCAACAATATATCCATCTATATTCATCGATTGTACTTTTCAATAAACCATTTTCATGGAATTAATAGAAGACAACAAAATTTGTCCATAAAGTTGATACCAATGTGCCTTAGAATACACGGAGAGTAACTAACACTTTGCACCTTGGCACATAAAACACCAGCTCACACTTCCTCACCTTATCCCTCATGAATTAATCTTAATGCTTCAAGACTAGACAAAACATCCCAGATTAAATAAGTCACAAGCTATCCAAATTCATCAACCAAATAGTAGGTTTCAGAGGGTTCAAGCTCAGATTGTTAAATAATATGGATACTTGAGGCCTCTCATATATGTACCAGCAAAAGAAACTCCTAACTCCAGCTCAGTTCCATTGAGATAAAGCATCCATTACATTTGCTAGCTCTCTAATTGCTAAAAAAAAATTAAAAACAAATGTTCCAATTAATCAGCCTTCAAATATCTTTCATGTACAGAAGTTTATGTTGAGACATCTCAACAACATATCTGGCAAGAATTTTTATTTGGGGGAAAAAAAGGCTAAAGCATTGTGCTTCAGGCTGTGCTTATTATTGAACAACCCTCCATATAGGGTTAAAGCTCCACAATTTGCACAAGATCTGCATAGCGACATATGATGAACATAAAAACCAATCAACCACTACCAAGCTAAATGACAAGTTATTTTTGAATGCTCCACTCAAAATCCAACTGATTTGGCCCTCCAGACAGTATACTTAGCAACGAACTGATAAAAAGGAACACAAAAAAAAAAAAAAAAGAATTGAAGTCCATTTCCCAACCAACCTTTCATACATAAGCTTCAGTCAAGAATGTTCCTATTCAAAATCTAAGAATCTCCGAGATCTGAAGTTATCTTCATGCGTTATTTCTGTTCGTTTCTTTGTAAAACTGAAACAATGTCTCCCTCTAAAAGAGACCCCTAGTTGCTACTGTAATTCAAACAGAAGTTGTTCAATCCAGTAAAAATGCCAAATTAGCAAAAGTAAGCCATCATACCAATATTCAAGCCCAGGTTCGGATGACTTATCCTCTTCTGACAATATGAAGTAAACAAAATCTTCGTATCCCATCTTTCCTTCAACCTTACTAGTAAATTTTCGGGGTATCTAAGAAGAGGGAACATTCATCAGAAAGAGGCTGAATCCATTAAAAGAATGAATTTCATTTAGAAGCAAAGTCAGAACTTTGAAAGATGAAAGCAGAAATAATATACAACTTGTACTAACCTGAGAAAAAACTCTATCAACAATCCTGTAGGTAAGTGCATGGTTACCATATCTAATAAGGTTCTCTTTATCGATCAAAAAATCATGATCTGTATCGAGCTCCCAGAATTTGCAATATATCACGTAGAAATGTTCATATGAAAAGTACCTGAAGTGCAACATATTGTTCATAAGTTTGAAATACATCACAGCAGGAAAGAAAATTTGTGACAGTCTATAGTGAAGCATCTAGTAACCTTACCCCAGCACTAATTTTTAATGGCAAACTAGCACGAAAAAGAGAGAAATTAGAGATAGATACAAGCTTTTTCAATTATTATACCAGAATATCACAAAAGATGAGCGCTGAGGCAGGCCCAGATGATAGAAACCTTTGCTTAAGAATAATCCAGCCAACCTTATAAATGAATTTATACCTCAAAACCTTGTTAATGTCTTCTTCTTCATCTGCATGTTGCATTGCAGCAATCAAATTTGACCGTTTCAGCTCCCTGAGGGTTAGACGACCATTACCCGATCTATTCACATAGTAAAATATTCTGTATATTACAGTTTCGGCTGGACAATGGAATAAATCAGATGTTAAGATGCAAATACGGAATGAAAACAAAAATAAACTTGCAAAGACATAAGCCACATAAATTTAACCAAATTCTTGTACATCTATAAACAAACTAGAGAATCACCGTACAACAGATATATGAAGTATGATGACATTAAAATAAAGCCAAGGAAAATTGGACAAAAATCTAATTAAAGAGAGATGATTGAGGAAATACATCACAAATATAACAGGAAAGTATTGTAAGAGTAGAAAATCATAATGATGAAGGACCATGTCCGGCTGATGTTTTTTGACAGATTTCCTTGTTTGACACATTTAATGAACACATGAGATACTCAGTGAACAGAAGTAATTAACATGCTTAAATTCGACTTGGTAAGTAGTGATCATCTTAACTCAACCTTGGAGACCCACTAATGATACTTCGGAAACATTAACTCAGGAGAATTTTACAATTAAGCATTAAGCAAGCAACACACATGCACAAGGAAGAGCAAGGTCTTCATAAGATCAAATTGGAAGGAAAAACTCTACTTTCTTGCAGATCTCTTCTCTATTTTGTCTAGTTTCGTGGTAATTATACTTTCTCTTCTCTTCTTTTTCTTGGGAGGCTCATTTGACATTCTAGTCCTCTAGAGTACATCATTATTCTCAATTTCTCATTCTTTGCAGTGTAAGAGTATAAGCTCCTACAGCTGAATATTGTTGTTACTGAACCTGTTGTATTTAGTTAGTTATGCTGTTATGTTAGTTAAGTAAGAGTAGTGGTCGACTGCTTTACAGTTCAGCAATGTAACTAACTTTAAGTAGTGGTAGATTACTTGAAAGCTCAGCAATGTCACTAATTCTAAACCTGTAACGACTGCCTATAAATATCAAGGCAGTTATCTCATAATGATCAATGAATGAAATGATATGTTCCTCTCAATATTAGATTCAATATGGTATCCAGAGCGGGTTGAAGATCTTGACTTTTTTTTTTTCCCCCCAAGCTTCAAGCTCCTTTCATCAATGGCTGCCAGATTCATCTCCAGATGATTCTCCTCTACTACACTACTAATTTCATCAATTGCAAGCTCATCTCTGTATCTTTTCTCTCAAGCAATCTTCTTCAAGGTATTACATCTTCTCAGCTCATCACTTAGGGTTTTTGCTGCCATTAAGATACCTTCAACTTCTCAATTCTTGTTGCCCAGTCCTCAAATTTCATCCACAGCTTCCTCTTAGCTGTGCAAGTATTGTTGTAGCTTGAATTTTTTGATTTGGATCAATTTTCATAAAAAATTTTCTCTTCTCCAATTCGACAAAACCCTAGCTATGGCTCTTCCTTTTGATCAAGCACTGTCTCCTAGCATCAAACTATTACTTCAACATTTCCCATCCTATGTTAATATGAAGCTTGACACACAAAATTACAAGTTTTGGAAGAATCAATTTCAATCATTCCTCAAGGCATGTAAGCTCATCAATCACATTAAAGGCCTTCAGCCATGCCCTAATCCTACTGTAAGGTAGCCTGATGGCACTTTGATTCCTAATCCTGACTATGCACACTGGATGGACACAGATGAATATCTCAAAACTTGTCTTTTTGCATCATTCACTCCTTCCATTTTTCAACAAATATATCAACTTGAAACTTCCTCTGAAATCTGGCTTGCAATTGAGAAGAGATTTCAATCTCGCAGTAGATCATTGGTGTATCAGCTTAGGCATAGAATTCAAAACATTACTAAAGGCACTAAGTCTATTCAGGCTTATGTAGATGAAGTGAAATCCATCTCAGATGGATTAGCCTCAGCCAATGAGCCATTAAAGGAAGAAGACATTGTGTATTACATCCTTCAAGGCCTTCCTGCAGCCTATGAGTCTTTAAGAAACACCATTAGAGTAAGACCTGAGACTATCTCTGCACTGATAATCTCCTACTGAATGAAGAGTTGAATCTTTCCTTCAACAACAAGCTCACTGTCACAGGAACCTCTCCTACTCCATCTACCACAGACCTGCACACTGCCCTATATACAAACACAACAAATCAGAGGGGCAGAGGCAGAGGAAGAGGCCATTACTCTAATAGAGGCAGAGGTCAACAACAGCAGCAACAACCTGCAGCTAACACTACATCACATCAAGGCCCTGTAATTTGCCGAACATGTGGCAAACAAAATCACAATGCTTTGCAATGCTGGCATAGGCTTGACACTGATAATTACTATTATGTCAAGCCTACACCAACTGCACTAACTGCTCAGGTCTCAACTTCTACTGCTGGATCCTCTTCTACTGCCACTCCTTGGCTTTTAGATACTACGGCTACTACTCATGTCACAGCTGACCCTCAACAAGTGCATCATGCCAATCCTTATCAAGGTTCAGCCTCTGTGGCAGTTGGCAATGGAGCCAATCTTCCTATACTTAACACTGGAACTGGTATACTTCCAACTCCCTCTGGTAATCTTGTTGTATCTAATCTTCTTTTTGTCCCTTCAATTTCCTCTAATCTTCTTTCAGTCTATCAGTTAACAAAACATAACAACTGTTCTATTGTTTTTACTGACAAGACAGTGACCATTTTGGACAATCTCACTCATATGGAGCTGTTCAAGGGCCCTTGTGAGAAGGGTCTTTATCCAATTCCTCTCAAGCTCCAATCCACTACTACTCAGCCTCACACATGTCCTACTCAGGCTCTTCACTGTCTTTGCACAAATGCAGCATCCTCAAAACATAGAGTGTGGCATCTAAGGCTAGGTCATCCTAATAAGCATGTTTTTTCCAATGTAATAGCAGCTAGTATTAATAAGCAGATAGGATATTCTATAGAGGATTGTCAGGATTGCTCTGTATCAAAATCTCACAAGTTGACCTTTTCAAATTCTACTACAAAAACCTCTAAGCCTTTCCAATTGATACATTCTGATGTATGGGGACCATTCCCTATCAATTCTTGAATGACCTATAAATACTATATCATTTTTCTCGATGATTTCTCTAGATTTTCTTGGTTGTACCCTCTTCAGAATAAAAGTGATGCCTATTCAGCCTTTCTCAGTTTTCATGCAATGGTATAGAATCAATTTCATTCTACCATTCAAATAATAAGAATTGACAATGGTGGTGAATATGTTAATAAGGCTTTTCAACTTTATTTGCAAAATCTTGGCACTCAACATCAAACCACCTGCCCTCATACCCTTGAGCAAAATGGGAAAGTGGAAAGAAAACACTTGCATCTCATTGAAACCACACTTGCCTTGCTTAATCATAGTAAATTGCCTTCTAAATACTGGTTAGAGGCACTTGCTACAGCAAATTACCTTATTAATAGACTCCCTACTCCCACACTTCAAATGAATCACCTTTTGAATGTCTTTATGCAGAGCTTCCTGATTACAGTTCTCTTAGAGTATTTGGCTGCTTATGCTACCCCTGGCTTAGACCTTATTCTCCACACAAACTAGCAAATAGGTCTAAACCTTGTGTTTTTCTAGGCTACGCCAGTCCTACAAAAGGTTATAGATGCCTAGATTTAGAGACCAACAAGGTTATCCTCTCAAAGACATGTCAAATTTGTGGAACACACTTTTCCCTTTCAAGCACATCTATCTACTCCCCTGTCTATTACTCAATTCTCACCAGTTTTTCATAATACTGCACACACAGTTGGTGTTCCACAGTGTCCACCATTACTATCTATATCAACCTCATCCACCACTAACCCTCAGTCAACTTCTCTCATGGGTCAGTCATTATCTACTTCATTACACAATCCTTTACAGGATTCATCTCCAAATCAGTCCACTTCTCATGCCACTACTTTCACAGAAGGTCTTAACTCCAATGATATAATCAGTTCTCATTCTTCAAGGTCCACTCCTACACATGGTACTCCTTCTAATCACTCCAGTACATCCTCATCTTTATCTTCAACACATGAGCAAACTCGTCCTTCAAATATTCACCCTATGTTAACTAGGTCCAAGATAGGATCCCTACCACCTCCACTCTATCAATTACACTCTGTTGCTCTAATGCCTGATGACACAGAGCCTGCCACCTACAAAGAGGCATCAAAACTGCCCTGTTGGCAAAGGGCAATGCAAGAAGAATATGATGCTTTAATCTTACAAAAGACTTGGTCCCTAGTATCTTTGCCCCCTGATAGATAGCTTATTGGCTACAAATGGGTTTACAAAGTCAAGAAAAATGCAGATGGCTCTATAGCCAGATACAAGGCCATACTAGTGGCCAAGGGATTTCTTCAAGAAGCAGGTCTTGACTACTCAGAGACTTTTAGTCCTGTTGTCAAGGCTCCTACAATCAGAACAGTTCTGAGTAGTGCATTACACTTTGGGTGGAAACTGCATCAATTAGATATTTCCAATGCTTTTTTGCATGGAACCTTAGAAGAAGTTGTTTTCATGGAACAACCACAAGGTTTTAAAGATCCCACAAGGCCTGATTATGTGTGCAAATTACAGAAGTCTTCGTATGGACTCAAACAAGCTCTAAGGGCCTTGTATTCAAGGCTATCTACCTTCCTTATTCAACAGGGATTCACCACAACTGCTACTGACAAATCCTTGTTTGTTCAGAAAACTCCTACTCATACTCTACTTTTGCTTATCTATGTGGATGACATTATTGTCACAGGATCCTCTTCAAAGGCTATTGACAATTTTATTTCTGCAATGCATTCTGCATTTGCCATGAAATATTTGGGGACTCCATCCTATTTTCTAGGTATAGAAGTTACTGAAATTCAGTCAGGCATTCTTTTACACCAATCTAAATATGCAAGGGATTTACTCAAGAAAGCAGGCATGACAGAGTGCAAAACTACCCCTACTCCAACTAATTCCAAATATACTAAAGGGGCTGTTGATGGAGGTTTACCTTATGCTCATCCAGAACAATACAGGAGTCTAGTTGGTGCATTGCAATATTTGACAATGACCAGGCCTGATATTCAATTTGCAATCAACACTCTTTGTCAAAAAATGCATTCTCCTACTAATTATGATTTTGCATCTCTCAAGAGGACTCTCAAGCACATCAAGGGCACATTTTCTCAAGGCTTGTTGTTTACTCCTAGACCATTAACTCTTCATGCTTTCTCAAATAGTGATTGGGCTAGTAATGTAGTTGATAGAAAATCAACAACAGGATATTGTGTGCTTCTTGGATCAAATTTGGTGTCCTGGTGCTCAAAGAAACAGTCTACCATAGCTAAATCTTCTACAGAAGCAGAGTACGGATCCATGGCACACACTACAACAGAACCAGCCTAGTTATCCTACTTATTGGCTGCCTTACATATTCCCACAACAATACCAACTCTGGCCTGTGACAACCTATCAGCTCTAGCCTTAGCATCTAATCCTGTATTCCATGCTAGAACTAAAGATATAGAGCTGGATTATCACTACATCAGGGACCAAGTTGTCTGTAAGAAACTGCTTATCTCTCATTTGTCTTCTTCAGAACAGGTTGCAGATATCTTCACTAAAGGAATCCCTGCTCCACAGTTTGAATATCTAAAAGGCAAGCTTCCTTTGGTGCTTCACCAAAGATCAACTTGAGGCGGGTTGTTAGAGTATAAGCTACTACAGCCGAATATTGTTGTCACTGAACCTGTTGTATTAGTTAGTTATGCTGTTATGTTAGTTAATAGTTAAGTAAGATTAGTGGTAGACTGCTTTAAGTTCAGCAATGTAACTAACTTTAAGTAGTGGTAGATTACTTAACAGCTCAGCAGTGCAACTAATTCTAAACCTGTAACCACTGCCTATAAATATCAAGGCAGTTATCTCATAATGATGAATGAATGAAATAATACTTTCCTCTCAATATTAGATTCAATATGCAGAGCTTGCAGATATGCACTACTACAGAAGTACATATTCTCTTGCACTCCGTAGAACAGGGTTGTGCCCTCTATTAACAATATCAAGAAATTCAAACCACCAAGAAAAGGGTGGTGAAAGAATGATCCATAGAGGAAAACAGCACTATACAATTCATGTCGCTGTTGCAGATGTCCACATTGAAGTGTTTGGATGCAACAAAGAGCCACAACCACTTTGGTCTCACATAATATATCTATAGCTCATAGTTTCTTTTCCCCCACATATACGGAGCATGCCCGAGGTCTCACAGCATACAAATTGTAAACAGGGTAATATGAAACTCACAGCTTAATATCATCTAATGAGGTAGTTAAAACAATGCTAATGATTAGGCGTAAATGTCTGCAAATACACCACACTCCAATAGAAAGGAAGCTAGAAGATGGAACAAGAGTCAAAGCTTAAGCTCTCAAGTAATAGTCTTCAAAGTCTATCCCTTAAACAAAGATAAATAGAATGAAGAGCAAAGTAGTCAATACACATGATCATAAATGCCTCTGCCAGTATTCATATGCTAACTATGTTGCATCAATTCAAGTAACAAAACCCTATCCAAAGTAGGATGTTGCGCCTAGTAGACGAAGTCAGAATATTCACAGCATGGGATGGGGAACCTAACACATCAGCGAAAGCATACCATATCTTTCTTGAAATTCAAGTGTACTCTGCAAGAACTCTAATCCTGGATGAGTTGCCAAAAGTTCTCGAAGCACAGGTTTAAAGTCCTCCTACAGAGAAGCAGATTGAGGTTAGGACGGAAAACATGAGAAAGATAAAAGGCATCTTGCATCATCGGCTTAGCAGAATTCCTCTTTTCTCCTGTGGAGACTGTTTCCGTTTCTCCAAAGAAACTATATATATATATATATATATATATATATATATATATATATATATAAGTAGAACCAAAAAGAATTTATAGGAAGAACCTGAGTCAGGTGCTTCAAATCTGGCTGCTTCAAGATTTTGAATATCTGAGTTGCAATATCTTGTGTCAACATGTTGCTATTGATCCAATAGTCCACAAAGGCATCTCTATACAAGCATGTTAACAGTCAGTTGAAAAAGGGAACATGTATGTTTTCAGAACAAGATTACTAAAAAATTGAGTCCCCTAAATAAGTGAAGATCAAAAAAGGGCATTAAAGAAGAATAAAAGAAAGAAAAAAATCAAGCCCTAATATTAAATTCTCTTCCAAACACAGCTCTCTACAGTCCTGATACAGAAACATCAATAGTACACGCCATTAGCATTGATGTTCAACAAAAAAAAGTAACTGAAAGGCATCATGCAGAGCTGCATCACTAGAACTTCAAACCTTAAATTCAAAGGAGATGGAAATCAGAAGGACTTATCAAAGAAATTATTATGATCGCCTTGTATCCTCAGAGAAGAGCTAGAGAATATTGATCTACAAAAATTTCATCACTTCTTTAAGATCACTCAACAGCAGGTCAAAGATGCAATAGTTACGAATGGATGTGCATTTCCCTACCCCTAAATGGAGAGTTCGACTACTAGATAATTCATACCCAAGACATAATTTCTAAGTACTACTGCACCTCATCACCCCCACATGAATGAGGGCATGAAGTGGACAGAACAAGGGACCAACTTATAAAATAGAGCACAATGCAGAATGTGAAATCCTGCCTCCTAAATTTTGCAACGGTTTAGACTAACATAAAATTTGCAGGCACATCCTCCCATATTCTGAAACCAACCACAAAACCCTCTATGCAGAAAGTGAGAAAGGGAAGGGAGTGCAAGCATATTATTCACAATCCATGCACAAAGAACCCAGTAGACCATCACAAGTAATGGCAAAACACCACATCCTGACAGCTCTTAAACTATAATATTTGAGATGTGGGGCATACCAATAAAAATTAAAGACTGAAGATTAGGAGTTTAGAACATAAGATAATGCGCGACCTAACATCAAGTGACACAATAGACCATTTACAAAATGATGCAACACATACCTGGTAACAATGCCAGTGGAGTTGATATCAATCTTTTGGAAAAGGGCAGTCGAGAAGAATGACGGAAGCTTGCAAATCTCTTTTGTAACTGGTTTGAACTCTGTGACCAGAACAAAAGTTTTGAAAATTGAGCGCCCTACTTACATAACATAGTGCATATGCAATGAGCACCCTACTTACATAACATACTGCATATGCAATTAGTAGTATACTCCAAAGTTACAAAAAAAGAATATGCTTCATCTAAACCTCACCATGCATTTGTAGTCCATCCACGTGACCATAAAAGAACTGGTTGGTCCTAAACAGACAGCGCTCTTTCAATTCATTTGGAGGTGGACGACCGTTTTGGAAGTAGAACTGTTTGTCATTTAAACATTCTATGAATACAACACCTCATTGTGATGGAGCAAGCAAAAACACCATGAGTATAACAAAGTGCTGATTACCACAACATAGGAAAAGATAGCACTCAAACCTGAGGTATTAGTTCTTTCACTGTCTCATTCACTAATTTCAGAGGAGAACCCAAGGAGGAAGGGCCTACTCTGTGTTTCACAGTTCGAGGCGAACCAGATGAACTTCTTGGTGAAAGAGGAGGAGTACTGCCAGCAGGAAACATGGAAGGTAATGAATTGCCTGCGGCAGCATTTGTGCTAGAAGAAGTTACTGAGACATTCAATGGACCACCTCCCTTGACATTATTAAGCAACGACTTTACCTGCATATGCCACAGATAAGAGTTAAACTAGCTGCTCTCTGTGGAAAATGGAGTAACAGAAATATAAATTGCATGCTCCTCTAACAGAAAATAAAAAAGACAACAACATACAGAAATGAATTTTGGATTCACATGACATGGATTAACAAGCCTCCAAATGAAATAAAGTATAAATAACAAGGATATGTGGAAATCTTTTTATAAGTATTTCATTACACAATGAGAAGGAAACTCATACAGACACACATAGATAGAAAGGACATTGCATTTCAATTTGAAGACCAATATAACAAAAAGTTTTCAATAATGTCAAGTGGATAAATCAAACTTCCATACTTTATTGGCCAAAAACCTCAGTGTACCCCTATTTCTAGTTTACAGTACTAGAGATTTCAATAAAATTTATATCTGTGATAAGCAAAGAAATATGTCCAGTTAATACATATGCATATCAGCACTGTGCATCCACAACTCCATAAAACTCTATATCAACCAGCAAAACCACAACACACCATTAACAAAATTACCTGTTTTCTGTTGGGCTTTATAATTCTCTCCTTTAGGAGAATAACTGACCACAGAAGAGTTTTCTTAGTGAATGTATCGCAGCTTAATCCATTGTCCATTTAATATTTGATCAGATGAGGATATAAGCTGTCATTTCTCCAACTTATTAGGAAAAGGAGTAATCACTTAATCAAATGTGTCTGCTCCTTCCTTTGCTTCACCTTCCTAGTGCAAAAAACCCCCCAACCAATTAAAGCTCTTTCTATAATACCACCAACTACACCATGGGATTGGAATAGCATAGAGGGTTCACAACTACTCCAAATGCAACATGCCTTCATGTAATGCAGGAAGTCGCTGTCAATCTTTCAATTGCATTAAACTGGAAGGTTGACCAATACACTTCATACCCTCATAAGCCAATTAAAAGCACATTGCACAACCACTTTTACGCACCCTCGAGTCCTGATTTTGACACCTACAACACAGAGGAACTGATGGAACTATGACCAGGGTCTGATGCTCTAAATTTTGCATTTGAGACTCACATTGCTAGTGAAGACAGCAACAGTATCAGGAGAAAGTCACATTGATCCCTTGACAATATTAATCTCTTTATCTAATTAAATGTCCCTAAGGTTAGTCGTAGCTGTAATATCTATTATAAGAGGGAGCTCAAACATATGCCATACATGGTTAATAGTAATACAAACACCAATTTTATGTATATTAGTTAATGGATTCTGCTACCAATTTTTTGACACTTATTAACTGCATCTCCATATCTAGTAGTTCGACGGTGTAGCAAAATCCAACCCATACATTCACCTTTCAACCAGCATTTTGTACTGGACCCCCATGCAAAGTACACGGTAAGGTGAATGTAGATATGGAGATTAATGATATAAGACACAACGATTTTTGAGTGTATATCAAAGAAAGATAGCTGAAAGTTTTAAGGTACTTTTCGTTTTCATTGAAAGCAATATCATCCCCCATAGACCAATGAAGTCTCTGAGCAGCACTAGAATCAATCCTATTTGATTTTCACCTTATCTGGTAAGTGGCTTTCACAATAAAGCAACTCCCATGTGAAAGGGCCTTAAGTTCAAGCTTGTTAGCTTTGTCTACCACAGTTGTTTTTAGTTTCAATGTCTAGAAAGACAGACAACCACAAACATCCATAAATCACCCGGTTCTTCCCTCCCCAATCACAATTAGTCTTGTCATATAAAGCAGCTTGCTTTTATGCTACATATCAGACATAGTGAGGCTTTATGCATGTTAGCTAAACATACAAATGGAGAGAACTTGAGGTGTTTAGTCTTTCAACCCCAATAATTAGGAGTTCCATTGACCCAACAGTAAACTGCTCCAATTTCAAAAAGGTTCTAATATCATTGCAACATGCATGTTTCCCCTAACCAAAAGGATTAGGAAAATATGCACTTTATTAAAACTCAAATATTCCATTTCACGCATGTCATGTACACATACAGGTACAGAAACATAACCATACTGTTACAAATTCTAGCACTTTTACAGGTCATATAGATAAACAGTCCTTTATGCTCGCACATCCTTTGCTGTGGAATGTAAATCTTGGACATGTATCTTCCGTAATTAATTTCCCTTTGTAGCTTTCTGTAATTAACTTCAACTGCTTAATCATAGATTTTACTTCTACATCCCCTTCCTTCCCTACACAGCAAACCATGTATTAATATGTAAATCATCAATATTGAGCAGACAACCACTGCCATCTCCGTCCAGCTGCTCATAGAAACTGCGCATCACAAAAAAGCTCGACATGTGCAAACACAATTGAAAAAACAAAAGCCTGTTCAAATTCTTCCATCCCAAACACTGGAAACTATTGAAAGAACAACATCCACAATCGATTTCCCTTTTTCTCCATTTTCCTATTTCGCCACTAGTTAATTTGCTTTCTCAATTCCCATTTCCAAATCTGAATGTTCGGCTATTAGGTGAATCGCAAATTATTTTCGATTGTCACCAGCATTGCTAACAAGTAAATTAGTAAAGACAAGCAAGTACTAAATCAAACATTCCAGACAAACCAAGGGCAATATACCATCTCCAACAAGAAATCAACATAACATGTACATAACAGCAATTGCCATCCACACTTAACTGCAAAACCAAAAACAAATACAAAATTTTGCATAATACTCAAGTTTCAAACGCATTACCAACGACGTGGTGTCAGGAAGCGAGAGCCATTGATCGAAGAGCTTCTCGGCAACATAAGGATTAGCTTTGATAGCCAAAGGCGAGACCTCTGGCAGCTGCAACAAGTCGGCATCGAGACTCGCCACGTCACTATTAAAATCCATATCCATCTCCCTCTTTTGTATCTCAAAAGATTATCGAATTCAAATCCACAACAATCTCCAGATCTTCAACCGCTTTCTCAATCATCAAACATACCCCAACTCAACAAAGCATAAAATTCCTTCACTTCTCCTCGCGTCACATCGATGTGAAACGATGCCTTAAATTCAAATCAACGCCTCTGCTCTCAATTGGAAAAAGGAATATGTATACCTAAGGGATTTAGAAATTGCAAATTCGTAGATCTTGGAGGCGAAGGGAGAAGGGGTGATTCAATGGAAAACCCTAGGATTGGGATCGGAAGGAAAGGTGGAAAGCTATGGAGCGAGTGTGTGAAGTGTGTGAGAGAGAAGAAGAAAAGGCAAGGGTGCAGAGACAGAGTTTAGAGTATAAGTGTATAGTATATGATATGATACGTTAATTAATATGTTATGATGGGGGATGATTTACCTGAAAAACTATCACAGAGAAAAAAAACAACGAAGAATGGGGAGACTGGGGAGGGCTCCAGAGCCAGAAAGCCCGAAGTAGTGGTGTGGCACGTGCTTGCTGTGTGATTTGCTTAAAGTTCTCTTCTGAAAATTTATTTTTTTAAAAGAAAATCGATTTAAAAAATAAAAATTAAACTTTTTTCATATTTTTAATTTTTTAAGATTTAATCTTAATGCTTACTGTAAATGTTACGTACATTTTTCAAACAAAAAAAAAGTATTTTTTTTATTAAAAAAAGACAATCTAAATAGGACCCTATATTGGTATTTTTCATTTTTAGGTCCAAAATAGATTTGATTTTTTAATTACTATTTGTACCTTCATTATAATATACAACAAATAATTTATTAGAGATTTAATAGTCTTTTATTATTCCAAAATGTGTTTGGCTGGCAAGTGTGAAAATTATTTTTTAATACAAACAAATTAAAACATTTGTTTGTGTTTGTTGGCTTTGGCACCTCAAGTGTTAAGAGTTGTGTATACCATCGTTTATTTTTATTATTTTCAAATAACATTAGTCTTCCCTTTAATTTAAAATTAAATTTGCAAATGTCATTAATTCAGACTAATTGCTAATAGCGTGCTATGTTATAATATTTTTCAAACCTCTTTAATCTATCATCTGTAGATCAATATATATACAACGCTATTAATAAAATAATATGTAAAAAACTTATGAGATTTTATAAAATGTTGTATCATATTTCAAGAAGCCACGTGAAGTGAAAGTGAAACTTTATATTAACTATCTTCTAAATCGTGACTAAATGAATAATGGTAAATTCTTATTAATATGGAATGAACTTTTATTTTCTTTTAGAGCATTTAATTTTATTTTATTATTTACATAACTTGTTTATAGTGTTATTTATTGTACTTTATATATTACGTCTTTATTTTTTTAATATTATATATTATTTTATAATCTTCACATAAAAATTTACTACAATGCCCATTTAGATCAAATTTAAGTAAATCCTAACTTTATTATACAAAAAAATTCTCTTACATATTTTTTTAAAATCTTATTCCTTTTTAAAATATTGTAATGGACGTCCAACTCAGCGGCTTGTCTACTTATAAAAAATTAGGATGGCTCCTTAAGAAGGGTGTTCACAGAAAACGAAAACCAGAATAATATATGTTTACAAAACAAAGAAAAATCTCAAAATGAAAACTGAAAAATAAATTTTTAAAATTTTCCTTTTTTTGTGGGTATATTTTTCTTTTGTTAAATTTAAAGTTATCCATTTAGAAAACACACCAAAATCCCAATATTTCAAATTCTTTATTAATTTTTAACAAATGAATGTAACGCCCTCCCCTTGGTATCCCCACTGCCCCCGCACCTCCGCCTCCCCAACAAAAACTCCCACAACAAAACCCCCTTACCTCCTCACTTCCAGGGTCGAAGCTTCTCTTCCCCCATAAACGGTTGCGAGGTGATCTTGTCTTTTTTAGGTTATTATTTTACTCTCTACAAGATTGAAAACTTAACTGTACGTTAAAGTGTGATTTTCTCCCTCTTTCTTTTTTATTATTTTTTACTTTCCACAATATTGGAGCTTTTAGTGGTGTATGCAAATTTCGTTACGATTTCAGGCATTGTCATTGTAAATCATTGTTGTTGAAGCTTTTCTAATCGTCGAAAGCATTGCAATAGTTGTCAGTTTTGCAATAATTGCGATTGCCTTGAGTTATTTTGTTTCCAGGAGGTGTAATTTTCGGTTTCTTTGTTGGTTTAAACTACTTTTGCTTGGATTCTGTTAAGTATCGTAAGAGATGTCTTAGTTCATTATTTTATCGTAATTGTGGTGATCGTGATTAGCAAGTGTAATTTTCAGTTTTAGCATTGTTTTAAGTTTGTGTCTTTTGTATTGTATTGAATGTAGTAAGATTTGGCTTAGTTCTCAGTTCTGTTTCAGTTGTGATTAACACAAATCACATGATTTTAATAGGTGTTAATTTCGGTTTTAACGTGCTATTGAAATATATGCTTCGTACTTTGTAAAGTTGATAGTTAAGGTTTTATGCCGGATGTTTATTTCGACACGTGATGAATTGTCTTCACCATGGAACATCAATACTACATTAAGTGGGTTGAAAATCAAGTACAAAGAAACAAAACATCGGGTGAAATACTAAATTATGTTTGCCCTAAATTATACATTGAGAGTATATGAGATCTGAGAAATATTTAATTCCAAGATGCATGTGAAACTAGTGGAATCCAAAAAGATGGAAACGGCTTTAAAGATCTCATCCAAGAAGTTCTGTTAATTCCATTTAATTCCAAACGTAGTGAAAATGTTGGTCTTTTGGTACGGACAAGGGTGGGAAGCTGAAGAATGGTCCAAAAATCCGCAAATTTCATGCTTCTGTCATCTTTATTAGGTATATCATCCAGCACTTTTGTAGTTGATCATTGCTATCAATGCTAAAAATGCATTCTGAGCATATGCTTTTTATGATTTAACAAACACGTAATCTTTCTTCTGCTACAATCTCATCTCCTTTCTGTGCAGGCTGCAGTTTATACTATCCATTGTCTGTCTCTACGAGATTTGAAACACTGCAATGAGCATAGCAGACCCCTCCCACCTATTGAATCAGCTGCAGCTCATATTGGAATCTGATCCTTTGATGTAAGCCAGCATTTCCTCTTAATAACTCTCTCTTTCTCTCTCTCTCTCTTTCTCTCTCTCTCTCTCTCTCTATATATATATATATATATATAGAGCAGACCCCTTAATAACTCTCTCTATATATATATATATATAGCCAGCATTTCTCTCTCTCTCTCTCTCTCTCTCTATATATAGCAGACCCCTCCCACCTATTGAATCAGCTGCAGCTCATATTGGAATCTGATCCTTTGATGTAAGCCAGCATTTCCTCTTAATAACTCTCTCTTTCTCTCTCTCTCTCTCTCTCTCTATATATATATATATATATATAGAGAGAGAGAGAGAGAGAGAGAGTTATTTAGAGGAAATGCTGACTTACATCAAAAGAACAGATTCCAATATGAGTCAAATTGATTCAATAGGTGGGGTCTGCTATGCTCATTGCGATGTTTCAAATCTCGTAGAGACGGACAATGGATAGTATAAACTGCGCACGCGAGAAGGAGATGAGATTGTAGCAGAAGAAAGATTACGTGTTTGTTAAATCATAAAAAGCATATGCTCAGAATGCATTTTTAGCATTGATAGCAATGATCAACTACAAAAGTGCTGGATGATATACCTAATAAAGATGACAGAAGCATGAAATTTGCGGATTTTTGGACCATTCTTCAGCTTCCCACCCTTGTCCGTACCAAAAGACCAACATTTTCACTACGTTTGGAATTAAATGGAATTAACAGAACTTCTTGGATGAGATCTTTAAAGCCGTTTCCATCTTTTTGGATTCCACTAGTTTCACATGCATCTTGGAATTAAATATTTCTCAGATCTCATATACTCTCAATGTATAATTTAGGGCAAACATAATTTAGTATTTCACCCGATGTTTTGTTTCTTTGTACTTGATTTTCAACCCACTTAATGTAGTATTGATGTTCCATGGTGAAGACAATTCATCACGTGTCAGAAACAGCCACTGGCATAAAACCTTAACTATCAACTTTACAAAGTACGAAGCATATATTTCAATAGCACGTTAAAACTGAAATTAACACCTATTAAAATCATGTGATTTGTGTTAATCACAACTGAAACAGAACTGAGAACTAAGCCAAATCTTACTACATTCAATACAATACAAAAGACACAAACTTAAAACAATGCTAAAACTGAAAATTACACTTGCTAATCACGATCACCACAATTACGATAAAATAATGAACTAAGACATCTCTTACGATACTTAACAGAATCCAAGCAAAAGTAGTTTAAACCAACAAAGAAACCGAAAATTACACCTCCTGGAAACAAAATAACTCAAGGCAATCGCAATTATTGCAAAACTGACAACTATTGCAATGCTTTCGACGATTAGAAAAGCTTCAACAACAATGATTTACAATGACAATGCCTGAAATCGTAACGAAATTTGCATACACCACTAAAAGCTCCAATATTGTGGAAAGTAAAAAATAATAAAAAAGAAAGAGGGAGAAAATCACACTTTAACGTACAGTTAAGTTTTCAATCTTGTAGAGAGTAAAATAATAACCTAAAAAAGACAAGATCACCTCGCAACCGTTTATGGGGGAAGAGAAGCTTCGACCCTGGAAGTGAGGAGGTAAGGGGGTTTTGTTGTGGGAGTTTTTGTTGGGGGAGGGCGGAGGGTGCGGGGGGCCAGGTGGGGGGATACCAAGGGGAGGGCGTTACATTCATTTGTTAAAAATTAATAAAGAATTTGAAATATTGG
The DNA here is from genome assembly GCA_028554755.1 of Cordia subcordata. Lineage (NCBI taxonomy): Eukaryota > Viridiplantae > Streptophyta > Magnoliopsida > Boraginales > Cordiaceae > Cordia > Cordia subcordata. The sequence goes on along the minus strand of JAPTOF010000003.1, from coordinate 25,300,635 downwards.
GATTTTGGTGTGTTTTCTAAATGGATAACTTTTTAAATTTAACAAAAGAAAAATATACCCACAAAAAAAAAAGGGAAAATTTTAAAAATTTATTTTTCAGTTTTCATTTTGAGATTTTTCTTTGTTTTGTAAACATATATTATTCTGGTTTTCGTTTTCTGTGAACACCCTTCTTAAGGAGCCATCCTAATTTTTTATAAGTAGACAAGCCGCTGAGTTGGACGTCCATTACAATATTTTAAAAAGGAATAAGATTTTAAAAAAATATGTAAGAGAATTTTTTTGTATAATAAAGTTAGGATTTACTTAAATTTGATCTAAATGGGCATTGTAGTAAATTTTTATGTGAAGATTATAAAATAATATATAATATTAAAAAAATAAAGACGTAATATATAAAGTACAATAAATAACACTATAAACAAGTTATGTAAATAATAAAATAAAATTAAATGCTCTAAAAGAAAATAAAAGTTCATTCCATATTAATAAGAATTTACCATTATTCATTTAGTCACGATTTAGAAGATAGTTAATATAAAGTTTCACTTTCACTTCACGTGGCTTCTTGAAATATGATACAACATTTTATAAAATCTCATAAGTTTTTTACATATTATTTTATTAATAGCGTTGTATATATATTGATCTACGATGATAGATTAAAGAGGTTTGAAAAATATTATAACATAGCACGCTATTAGCAATTAGTCTGAATTAATGACATTTGCAAATTTAATTTTAAATTAAAGGGAAGACTAATGTTATTTGAAAATAATAAAAATAAACGATGGTATACACAACTCTTAACACTTGAGGTGCCAAAGCCAACAAACACAAACAAATGTTTTAATTTGTTTGTATTAAAAAATAATTTTCACACTTGCCAGCCAAACACATTTTGGAATAATAAAAGACTATTAAATCTCTAATAAATTATTTGTTGTATATTATAATGAAGGTACAAATAGTAATTAAAAAATCAAATCTATTTTGGACCTAAAAATGAAAAATACCAATATAAGGTCCTATTTAGATTGTCTTTTTTTAATAAAAAAAATACTTTTTTTTTGTTTGAAAAATGTACGTAACATTTACAGTAAGCATTAAGATTAAATCTTAAAAAATTAAAAATATGAAAAAAGTTTAATTTTTATTTTTTAAATCGATTTTCTTTTAAAAAAATAAATTTTCAGAAGAGAACTTTAAGCAAATCACACAGCAAGCACGTGCCACACCACTACTTCGGGCTTTCTGGCTCTGGAGCCCTCCCCAGTCTCCCCATTCTTCGTTGTTTTTTTTCTCTGTGATAGTTTTTTCAGGTAAATCATCCCCCATCATAACATATTAATTAACGTATCATATCATATACTATACACTTATACTCTAAACTCTGTCTCTGCACCCTTGCCTTTTCTTCTTCTCTCTCACACACTTCACACACTCGCTCCATAGCTTTCCACCTTTCCTTCCGATCCCAATCCTAGGGTTTTCCATTGAATCACCCCTTCTCCCTTCGCCTCCAAGATCTACGAATTTGCAATTTCTAAATCCCTTAGGTATACATATTCCTTTTTCCAATTGAGAGCAGAGGCGTTGATTTGAATTTAAGGCATCGTTTCACATCGATGTGACGCGAGGAGAAGTGAAGGAATTTTATGCTTTGTTGAGTTGGGGTATGTTTGATGATTGAGAAAGCGGTTGAAGATCTGGAGATTGTTGTGGATTTGAATTCGATAATCTTTTGAGATACAAAAGAGGGAGATGGATATGGATTTTAATAGTGACGTGGCGAGTCTCGATGCCGACTTGTTGCAGCTGCCAGAGGTCTCCAAATGTAGTGAAAATGTTGGTCTTTTGGTACGAACAAGGGTGGGAAGCTGAAGAATGGTCCAAAAATCAGCAATTTTCATGCTTCTGTCATCTTTATTAGGTATATCATCCAGCACTTTTGTAGTTGATCATTGCTATCAATGCTAAAAATGCGTTCTGAGCATATGCTTTTTATGATTTAACAAACACATAATCTTTCTTCTGCTACAATCTCATCTCCTTTCTGTGCAGGCTGTAGTTTATACTATCCATTGTCTGTCTCTACGAGATTTGAAACACTGCAATGAGCATAGCAGACCCCTCCCACCTATTGAATCAGCTGCAGCTCATATTGGAATCTGATCCTTTGATGTAAGCCAGCATTTCCTCTTAATAACTCTCTCTCTCTCTTTCTCTCTCCCTCTATATATATATATTCTATACATTGTATAATAAAACAAAATAAGTTATAATTTGGTACTGCCAAGTGTTGTTCTATACGACAAGCTTTTCTATACGACAAGCTTTCTATAATTACTTATCAATTAATTAAATATGCCCATTCTTAGGTCATTTTTTGTTTTCCATCATTTATTTAGTTCCATTCGTGTATTAAACATTTTAATTTAATTAATATTATGCCCTTTTTTTATATATATCATCATTGTTTTATTAATGTCATAATATACAATTGTTTTAATAACTATTTAGTAAGATGCAAGATCTCTATAGCTTTAATATATCCAATTACATATGTCGGTCCCCGTGCATCGCACGGGTGTGACACTAGTGTGTGTATATACACACACACATGCACACACATGCACATATATATGCACAAGTGTGGCTGCGTGCAAAAGTTCTCAGCATTGGTTAGACCCGTAGCTGCGTCTATACATAGTAGGAATTTTGTGCACTAGGTTACCTGATATCTCTTTGATATGCTATTGAATTTTCAGCCAGAAGATATGAAAATGAGAAGCTATCTATGAATGGCATTAAATTAGTTGGGCATTTTAATTTTTTCTAGGGTTAATTAGGATTTATTGGTGAAATTTATATACACACAATACACGAAAATGCTTTTAATAATTCATTTATCATAATTTCATAGTATCTGAAAATGGAAGAATTCAAAGTAAGGTTGTGCGGACACGACCCTTCTCTGGACCACATTAGCAACCACTCCATACACCAAGCTGCCATTTGGTTTATTCGTGTGTAGTTGAATTTTCAGTGATATAAGATGAAAATGTGAAGTTAGTTTTGAGTGATGTTAAGTAAGTTGGTTGTTTAGCAAACCTTTTATGTTCTACTCTTTATAATAAGACCAATATCTCTTGCTTTATCTATTGCCTTGCAGTGATGAAGTAGGGTTTATCCATCCATCCCAGTTTGCTGTGTTAAATGAAGAGGCTGGGAGTAATGTGCCTCACCCCAACGAGGCTACCATTCAACTGAATGCATCAGAAGCTAATGCTTCTGATATGTTTTTCTGGAACAGAGACCATAAATTGGGAATTTCAACTGCGATTCTTTTTCCATTATACGATGCAGCTAAGCACGCCTTCTTGGCAGCATTTAAACGGTATAAGATGGTAAATAAGGAGGAGCACGAAGGTCATGGTGTATCAACTCCTTCCTCATTTTCCTTAAATAGTCTGGAAAATGAAGTAATGAAGCATAGCAGGGCACTTGTGTTGTTAAGCTGCGATTATGGCACCACATGGAATTGCAGGTCCCAATTTCTTACCATGCTTGGCACTGATACTTTTCTATTCATTTTACCGAGTATCAAAACTTCTCAATTCAGTTTGCATATGTCCATGCCTTCGAGCAAGTATTTGTAAGTTCTTGTTGAGTGCAGAATTTGACTCTTGAATGAGGAAAGGTAGATATAGGTCCAATAATTGGAAATACATGATGATATTTCATCTTTCCTTTTGTAGATAACACTGCTTAGTCTGCGCCATTGGATCATTGAATTTGTCTGCCTAAAAGATGTAATACTGCTCATTGATATGTATCTATTTTTTGAACATAATAGAAATTTCTTGAGAAGTTACTCACAATTTGTAGATAGAAACTCAAAATTTTCTCTCTTCAAGTTCCATTCAGTGGATTAGGCAAAAATGCAAGGGTACCAAAATCAGATGATCATTCAAGTGATAAGAAATTTTACAAGATGAAAAATAAACAGGAATATGGATGACATACTTACACTGTAGCTCCAAAGATGATGATGCATTTTGAATTTGACATATATTAGCTGGAGAAAGGTGGATCCGCTAGACTTATCATTGCCAATACTCTCCCTAACTGCTGAAAGAACATAGAAGGAAAACCAGTAACTGTATTATGATTGAAATACGTTAGATGAGTTGATTTCGGAGGACCATATGTAAAGTGGCTAAGGAATATCAATGCCATTTGGTTTAAAAGGTTTTGTGGCAAGTAGAAGAGTGTCATGGATTTTACTTGTTTAGACAGCTTCCAAAAATTATCAAGGTCTAGTAGTTGTGAAGGTGGCATAGCCCCTCTCTTCAGATGAGTATTTGTTAAATTGAAGCTAGTGGTATTATGCTTGGAATTACTGCTTAATTCTCCACACTTTGCAAATGAAATAATAAAGAAGGCAACTAAAGAAAATCATTTCTCTTTGTTTGTCCTCGATTCTAAAGTAAACTCTATGAGGAAGGGTTATTTCTATTGTTTGATTAACAAAATTATCATAATCGTTTGTTATCTTTTTATGCATGGAATGCTAGATTTTTCAGTTAAGTACTATACAGGGTAGAAAATAATAAGATAGTTCTGTTCTTTTTTTTTTTTTTAAAAAAAAAAAATTTCTTCTCTTGTTCAGTCTCTTTTGGCTGGTTTCCAAGCTAATGAAAAATGTAGCTATTTCCTTGTTTATTCAGCATGTAGAGTTTGAGATTTCTTGATTATCATGAACTTATCCATTTTCCCACTTGTAGGAAGCAAATTGTGTCAAAGCAGCAGCATTCTGCAATGTTCATGGATGAGCTTCATTTATCAACACTAGTTCTTTCATATTCACCAAAGAGTGAACGTGCATGGAGCCACAGGTAATCTACTTCTCTGCTCCCTAAACTTCAAAATGCCTTACTGAGGTACTCATACTAGTCTCATAGTTGATGGCTTCTATATATTGCTCTAAAAACAATTGGAATTTGAGGTGATCTGCTATTGTTTGTTTGCGTTCATGTAGTTGAGTACCAAAAATATTTTCTTTGTGAGCCTATTCATAATATGAAATCCTTTGCTGGTGACCTTATATATTCTTCAATTACTAAGGCCGACTAAATTAATGGTAGGAGGTGGGTGATCAAGATGATCGCGGGAAAGTGTTCACATCTGCAAGAGATTGTCGAAAGAGAATCTGAGTTAGTGAAAAGTCTTGCTGAGGTTTAATTTCATATCAGAATATCATGCAATATACTATATGTAATTTGTAAGTTTTTAAATTATAATAATTATGTCAATGTATCTGTTGCATAAGGCTTCTATTGCTTCTGGGAAGTGTATTATGTTTATCTTCTTGATTTTGTTGGAATTCCATTTTTCATGTGCATGCATGTAGCATGCGTCTGAAATTATCATCTCAAATAGGATACGGTAGTAAACATGGGAATATGATTTGATCCCAATTCTAAACTAACATCTCTTGGTCTTACGAAATGGTGGAAAATGGACAAGCAAATTATTAAATCTGTTGCTCATCTATTGAAATGTATCATTGTGATGGCAAGCCTCCTTCTATTTCTTTTAAGCTACTATAATGCCGGAAATATGATGAACTTTTAAGAATTTTTTCGTTCCTCCTCTTTCCTTAGATTGGTTATGATATATGTATGACTAATAAGGCTACCAAAGCTTAACACTATATCAAGAAATAATAGAAGATTTCCAGCTCTGAACATAATAATCTCTTGCCTCATTTAGAAGTGTTGACTGCTATATCTTCTAGTTCTTTCCGGTAGAGGTTAAAGTATACCAGAGAGCAGTAAACATTCAGGACATTTGAAATGGCCCACTACACTTTTCCCCTTTCAAGTTATCCACAAAAAATGGTTCTTTTTTTTAATTTCACTGAACCCATTTGTTAGTTTTAGTGGTTAAATTTAACATAATCACAACTTTTTTCCATGGACACAAAGATACTGATGTACTTAATTGCTAAACCTTACAGAATGGATTAATTGGATTGTTCACTGGGAAATTTGAAACAAAAGAAAGTTTGGTGGCTTTCTTTGGAATTCTTTTACGTGCTTAGTCACCAATGGGTCGATTTACTCTTCCTTTTAAGTAATATCAGGTATGTGGTGAGCAGTGTCCCGTCACATCTTGAAAAAGGAGCTTGATCCTTGGACCTAGCCAAACAAGCAGACATGCTTCATAGAGGAAGGCATAAATAGTTTATCTTAAACAAAACTCGTATACGGCATTTTAGTTGCAAAATCGTGATTATAGAGTGTTCACTCTTGACGGATGTTTTGAGTACAGTTATTCCTTAATGTTGACATAGCGCTTCCTTGACTCTTGCAAATGTAAAGGTGTAAATATATATAATGCTTATATTTTCTATATGTAATCACATATCACTCTTTTGCCCATTCTTTTGGACTTATCCATTTCTTGAGAAGGGGGTGGCTGGAAGTTGTCAATACAACATTTTGCTTTAATATGTATGTTATCTTCTTCTTTTTTTTAATTTTTTCTTAATCTCTCTCCCTCTCCCCCTCTCCCCCCCCCCCTCTCTCTCTCTCATTCTCATTTAGCTGCTTGCCTCTAGAAATATTATTTTTTCTGCCCCAAAAGAAAAGAAGATTTCAGCTTCTGTCGAAACTTCTTTCTTCTAAAAGTTCAATGTAACTCAAATATGTAACCCACTGCCTCTGTACCTCATTATGCATTATACCCAAACAATGGAATGTCTACTCATCTTGTTGTTGACAAATCACACGTCTAGGAGAAGGTGAGTGTTGGCTTGGATGACCTTCTGACATGTAAATAAAACTGAAAATTGCTTGTCTGTATCGTATGTGTAAGCATAAATGTGTATGTCTTTTCTTTTCTTTCTTTTTTTTTGAGAAGATAAATGCGTAGGACTTATGACTTCACTGGCATAGACATTGTATACGAAGTAGCCTAAACAGATCTAAATGTTTGTAACATATTTCTTCCTTCTGCTGCAGCAATCAAAAATGAATTATCGTGCATGGTATCACCGTTGCTGGTTAGCTTCCTACATGACCAGAGGGCAGGTGAGACAGAACAGAAGGCCCTGAATATATGTTGCTTTACTTTTCCTTTTGAGTGTATCCTACTGATCATGCATTGGCTGGCTGAAGTTAGATTCTCAACTTGTCATATAATTTGCTGTTATTTCTGATTTATACCTGAGTTTATCAACAATAATCAGAAATGTATGATTAATTGTGTTTGCCAATATCAACCAATTACTGGTGCTAACCCACATTGCGAGGACTGGAAAAGGGCTGTATAGAAACTATTGAACCTCAAAGGCATGCATCCTTACATAGATGTATCCATGTTGCTGTATGCAGCTCTGGTTTAATGAATCTCGTTTCTTCCTACCAGGTACTAGATGAATTCAGCAAATCCAAAGACTGGGCTGGACTTCATGTTGCTGATAGCTCTTGCTTTCATTACCTTAGAGTGAGTTTATTCCTAACCTTTGTGACTGAGGTCTAACAGTTTCAAAATAAAATCACATCGATCACTATGCATATTTCTTCTAGTTGTCTGAAATGGATACTCTCCTCTAACTTGTCTTTTCTAATTATGACAAAGAAACATCTGAGTTCTGCAGAAACTTGGACTTTTTGGCTACTACTTACAGTTGTTTATCATCTATCTCTTGTAAGTTCTGTTTTGTTGCTCATATTCAGAATATTTCTTCCCTCTGGTTCTCTATTCAGATCATCCATTGATTTTCTGAATTGATGGCAGTCATCTCCCTGTTGATCTCTTTACCTGAACCCAAGCAATATTCTAGTATGTGCTACATTCATACGGAAACTTTTTCCTTTCTTATTTTTGTTTTTATGCTGCAGCCCATCTACCTTGCTGCTTTTCTGAGACCCAAGTGCCATATGATTATTATGAGAGTAACCTGACATTTGACATTTTGAAATATGAATCGTGACCAGACTCTTGGTTCTGTTGAATTCACTTCACCGTTCTTAGAGAAGTCAAGATATTGGATTATGCAAAATTCTCTCCCAAAAATAAAATCACCACCCCCTGAAGAACCCAAGACCAACTATTCTTCGTTAAGATTGCATGCTCTTCATTTGGGGTCCTGTCGTGAATACTTCCAATTCATTGACATTAAATACACTTTAGAAACAACAGTTTGTAGCAAAAGGTTGAACTGATTTTAAGCTTACTGGCAGCGGCTAATGCTTCGGATGTTAGAGGATTCAAGGCATTGTGAGGATCCAGATGCAAGCTCTGGTGTAAATCTTCATCAAGTGTGGAAGGTATTGTCTAACATAACTTGTCATCCTTCATTAGCAGCTTGTCAAGGAGGTCTTTTCTCTAATTCAACACGTTCCACATTCATGCTATAATAGGTATTTTCCTCTTCTCATTGTGAACTGTGAGATCTTCTGCCAAATATTAATACGGGAAACTTTGTTTTATGAGCCTTGCCAACAAACCCCCAACCACCAACCATCCCCACCTCCTCTCTCTTTTCTTTGCTTTGGTTTCACTCTGGCAAATTACCTTCTTCCAACCCATCGAGTCACTGGAGTCTCTCCAAAGGAAAGTTATAAAGAGTACACAAGCAGGGCTGGGTGGACAAAGTAAAGGACAGGAACATGTAATGGACAAGGGCCCAAGAATTCTTGATGGAGCTGGGCCAAGCAAGGGAAGTGATGATCCAGGCCCAATGACAAATGAGAAGCAGCAGCTACGAAGGAGCACAAGGTCACACATAAGGACTAAACACATGATGGATTACGTGGCTTAAATCCTGTGACGCAAGGAAGCAGTTAGAGAAAGCTAGTTGAATGACCTGTGCTAAGATCTAGTATAAATAGCCATTTTGTTTTGAGGAAAGGTCATGAAAAATCTGTGATGTTGCTCTCTACTAGACTCCTCCTTGTAATTGCCTCCTTTAAAAATTAATAAAAGTCTGCTTCTCTTCTCTATTCTTCCATTAGTAGCTAGAGTTCATAACAGAACACCCTCTGGAGCCTTCCATCTTAGTGGTCCCAGTATAGACCACAGTTCTATGGTGTGTCAGCAAGAGAAGTCAGATGTGTTGATTTAGCTGGCCTCTCTTGACATGGAACAACTCTGTTGTCCCCCCAGATTTCATCATCGAGAAAGCACTCCCCAGTACTAAGCATTGGTAGCAATCTAATTTAGCTTGTTCCTCTAATTCTTGTACTTGATGCAATTGAGTCCATGCACTTCTTTGGTGAGATACTGTGCTCCATCCTGTTAAGATCAGTCTGTTCTGTCCTTTCTCATCAGTGAGGAATGATGTAAGCACGATAGCTCATTCCTAAAGATCAATTTTGCATCAATACTGGATACAATTCTTTCAATATGACGCCAAGATGGAGTAGTTTTAGTTTAAAGGCAAGGTACATCTTTTGTGGGATTTATTAATTCTTGTTACACTGTACTCTAGAAATTAGTGGTTATAATGTGCAGTTATGCTTTGTATTTTGCAAAGTGTTGAAGCTTTTAGCATCTGATTTTTGCCAATTCAATGCTGTTAGTAGTATAAATATGGTAATAGAGTTATGGTAATAGAGTTACGACAATAGAGTTATGGTGATAGAGTTATGGTAATAGAGTTACGACAATAGAGTTATGGTAATAGAGTTATGGTAATTCTCCATTATGGTAAGTGGAGAAATAAGAAACTTTATATGTTATAAATAGGGCCAAATACACAATATGTATTAAGTCATTTTCTTTAATTCTAATGTCTTATTTCTTTCAACATGGTATCTAGAGCTAGATCAAGACATTAGGGTTTTTTTCAAAATACCCACCCATCCTCACACCCACAAAATCCACTAGAACATCCTGCACACACAAAAAAAAATAATAATAATAACAATACTGTTCACATGAGGCCACTGTTCGCGGGAGGCACTATTCACGCGGGTTACTGTTCACGCAGGTGACTTTTTTTTTTTGCTTAGTTTGTCCATGGTTTTGGTTTTTGTTCTCTGCCTCTCTTAAACCCAAAAAAAAAAAAAAAAAAGAGAGAGAGAGAGAGGAATAGAGGAGTAATACCTCAACAAGGAAGATATTATGACAGGTTGTTAGTGTGGTTGTTCTCTTTTTTTTTTTATACTTTATTAATCGGTCTTCTTGCCTTTCCCCTTTATTTTGATTGAGTGTTGATGACTAGTATAGATCCCTTCAACGACACTATTATTAATTCTATTACTGTTACTGAGTTTGTTACCTCTGTTGTCATACCCATATTCAATGGCACCCCCACTATTACTACGACCAAACTCACTGGTCGAAATTACTTCCGTTGGTGTTCTGCCGTTACGTTATAGTTTCGAGGGCAAGACTTGGAAGACCATTTAACTAACGATGTTCCAGCTACTTTGTCCGCTGCTAATAAACGGACTTAGGGTTGCGTTGATGCACAACTTACCAGATTACTATTGCAATCCATTGAACCTGAATTACATGATATCTTTGCTGAGTATCTTTCTTGTATGGCTATATGGACTTTGGCGAAAGAGATGTATACCAGCAATGTTAGTCGCATCTATGATGTTGTCAATGATCTCCTCCGCATTCAGCTGGATGATCGTGGTCTTCAAGTTTATTTTGGTCGATTTCGACGTGCCATGTCTGAGTACAATGATATCTTCCCTACTGATACTGATGATGCACGAAAACAACGTGGACAATACTTTGTTGTGCTTATGCTTCGCGGCCTTCCTCCTCAGTACGAGTCTGTTCGATCTCAGATTCTTTCGGGACCAGAGTTACCGTCAATGTCAGCAGTTTATTCGCGCCTTGATCGTGCATCTATTGGGAATCCTGTCCAAAATCCGTCAAACCAATCCGCTTTACTTGTCCAACCTCAGCCTGGTGGACGTCAGGATAATGCTTCCCGCGGTGGTCATGGTCGCGGTCGTGGTGGTAATCGTAGAGGAGGGCGATTCGGTAATGCTTGTAGACCACAATGCACCTACTGTAACAAGTTGGGACATACTAAGGACAAATACTGGGATCTGCACGGTCGACCCTCTAACAGTGCTAATGTTGCCCATGTTAACAATGAAGAATCATCTCCGACAGCTCCGTCACCGCAGCAAGCCAACTCTAGTTATCCCACCTTTAACTTGTCTGAAGCAGAGTACAAGCATTATCTTCAGTGCAAGCTTTGCAGCAAGCTGTCCAACTTTCCACTGCTTCGTTTGCACATGTTTCCCCTACTACAACTGCCTATCTTTCTCAGTCCTCATCTAGTGCTGGTAAGTGGATTTTAGACTCTGGTGCTTTAGACCATATGAGCGGTAATTGTTCTCTTCTTTCTTCTATTCAACCCCCTAAGTCTATCTCCCCGGTCAGGCTTGCAAATGGTTCTTCCGTTACTGTGTCTGGTATTGGTTCGTCGTCTCCCACATCCTCTATCTCCCTTTCTTTCGTTTTGTACCTTCCTGATTTCCCTTGCAATTTATTGTCTATCAGTCAGTTAACTAAATCATTTAATTGTTTTGTCACTTTTACATCTAATTCTGTGGTTATTCAGGATCAGAGAACACGCGAGCGGATTGGCACAGGGCATGAATCTGGTGGCCTTTACTACCTTGATACTGATTCTTCTACAACTTGTACAGCCGTTTCCACTCCTGAAATCATTCATAGCCGTCTTGGTCATCCCAATCTCTCAAGTCTTAAGCACATGGTTCCTAGTTTGGGTAGTGTTAGGTAGTGTTAGGGATATCAACTGTGAGTCTTGTCAGTTAGGTAAACATAGTTGCACATCTTTTGTTAATCATGTCAATAAGCGGGCTAATGCGCTATTTGAATTAGTTCATTCTGATATTTGGGGACCTAGTCGTCATGTTTCCAAGTTTGGATACTGTTATTTTGTTAGTTTTATTGATGGCTATTCTCGTGTTACTTGGTTATATTTAATGAAAGATCGTTCTGAGTTATTTTCCATGTTCTCTCTCTTTTGTGTTGAAGTGAAAAATCAGTTTAATGCATCTGTCCGTATTTTGCGAAGTGACAATGGCAAAGAGTATTTTTCTACGTCTTTTTCTTCTTTTCTTCAAAATAATGGCATTATACATCAATCTTCTTGTGTTTACACCCCTCAGCAAAATGGGGTTGCTGAGCGTAAGAATAGGCACCTAATTGAGACTGCTCGTACCCTTCATATTCATATGAATGTTACTTTTCGTTTTTGGGACGATGCTGTTCTCACTGCCTATTATCTCATCAATCACATGCCTTCCTCTGTTCTTCAAAACCAAATATCGTTTTCTGTTCTTTTTCCCCATCAGTCTATTTATTTATTACCACCTAAGGTATTTGGGTGTGTTTGTTTTGTTCATATCTTAACTCCTGGGTTTGATAAATTGGGTCCACGTGCCATCAAGTGTGTTTTCCTTGGGTATGCTCGTCATCAAAAAGGCTACCGTTGCTATTCTCTTGAGTTGAATAAGTTTTTTTGTTGTGCTGATGGCACGTTTTTTGAGTCTCAACCCTTCTTTTCTTCTACGTCCTATTCCTCTGCATTAGTAGTTGATGATCTTCCACTTCCTGTGCCCCTCTTTAGTGCTCCGTTGGATGTCCCGCCTTCACCTGCGCCACCATCCCCTGATCCTGCCCTGTCATGCTTGGATCGTTTGGACCTCAAGACTTATCATCGACGTAATTGCCCACCTGTTGCTGCTTCTGTGCCACCGGCTTCGCCCTCTCTGGATTCTTTGTCTCCTCTACCCTCCGACTTAGATGTTTTAATTGCACTTCGTAAAGGTATTCGCTCTTGTACTACTAAACATCCGATATCTAATTTCGTTTCTTATCATTCTCTGTCACCTTCGTATTGGTCGTTTGTTGCTTCCCTTTCGTCTGTGTCTGTCCTGTCTAATGTAACAGAGGCATTTAGTCATCCGGGTTGGCATGCTGCAATGGTGGAAGAGATGTCGGCTTTACAAACTAATGATACATGGGATTTGGTAGATCTACCTCTTGGGAAGATCGTTGTTGGTTGTCGTTGGGTCTATACTATAAAGTGTTCTCTTGATGGAACTGTGGATCGCTTTAAGGCTCGCCTGGTCGCAAAAGGATATACACAAGTTTATGGTGTTGATTATGATAATACCTTTTCCCCTGTTGCTAAGATGTCTTCGGTTCATATTGTTCTTGCTCTTGCAGCTATGTTTGATTGGCCACTTCATCAACTTGACATTAAAATGCTTTCCTTAATGGTTCACTTGAAGAAGAAGTATACATAGAGCAACCACCAGGGTTTGTTGCTCAGGGAGAGTCTGGTAAGGTATGTCGGTTGAAGAAATCATTGTATGGTCTTAAACAATCACCTCGAGCATGGTTTGGCCGATTCAGTGAGGTTGTTATCAAGTTTGGATTATCAAGATGTGGGGTTGATCATTCGGTCTTTTATTGACACACCTCCGCTGGCAAATGTTTGTTACTAATTGTTTATATTGACGATATTATCATAACAGGCGATGATCTTACAGGTATATGTGACTTGAAGGCATGTTTACATCAGCACTTTCAAACAAAAGACTTTGGAATCATTGCATTACTTTCTTGGAATTGAAGTTGCCCGCTCAGATCAAGGTATTTTTATTTCTTAGCATAAATATGCGCTTGATATGTTGACAGAAGCCGAAATGCTTGGGTGCAAACCTTGTGAGTCACCAATGGACCCAAATGTCAAACTTCTACGAAATGAGGGAGAGCCATTAAAAGATCCAGGAAGATACAGAAGGTTGGTAGGCAAGTTCAATTATCTTACTGTAACCCGCCCAGATATTTCCTTTGCAGTGAGCGTGGTTAGTCAATTCTTGAATTCACCACGAAAAAGTCATTAGGATGCTGTCATTCGTATCCTACAGTACATTAAGAGTGCTTCAGGGATAGGGCTGCTATATAAAAAGAGTGCTCCAGGCATGAGCATTGTTGGCTATTCTGACGCAGATTGGGTAGGATGTCCGGATGATAGGCGGTCCACCTCTGGCTACTGTGTGTTCGTTGGCGGAAATCTCATCTCTTGGAAAAGTAAGAAACAATCAGTCGTAGCCCGCTCAAGTGCAGAATCTGAATATAGAGCTATGGCATTAACGGTGTGTGAGTTAATTTGGGTGAAACATTTCCTGAAGGAACTTGGGGAAGATTGCTCTCAGCCTATGAAGTTAATATGTGATAACCAAGCAGCAATGCATATTGCAACCAATTCCGTCTTCCATGAAAGGACCAAGCACATTGAAGTCGATTGTCACTTTGTAAGGAGTAAAGTGTTAGCTAAGGAGATTGTTACGTCACATGTCAATTCAAATGACCAGTTAGCAGATCTCTTTACTAAATCCTTGAGGGGTCCTCGTGTAGAGTACATTTATAACAAGCTGGGCACGCATGATATTTATGCTCCAGCTTGAGGGGGAGTGTTAGTAGTATAAATATGGTAATAGAGTTATGGTAATAGAGTTATGACAATAGAGTTATGATAATAGAGTTATGGTAATTCTTTATTATGGTAAGTGGAAAAATAGGAAACTTTATATGTTATAAATAGGGCCAAATATACAATATGTATTAAGTCATTCTCTTCAATTCTAATGTCTTATTTCTTTCAACAAATGCTCAGGAGGAGCTTGACTGGGTTGAGATGTTGATCAAGCGTTATATAGGTAGAGAGGTATGGATTGGCTCCTTTTGATAGACATCTTTCCATTACTATGATTATAATGGCAAATTAGCGCCACCTGATATCTTCAGAACTCCAAATAACCATGAGTAGTTTTATGCTGTTCCTGTTGCATTTGTTCTTTCAAATCTGGTTTCAGGATAATGAATTCCCTGAGAAGTTTGGTTGCAGCAATCAATTTCATGATGACCTGTTATTCACTTGACCTCATTATGTATAAAAGGGCCAAAAAGTTGTTAAGCACTATCATGATTTTGCTCATGTTGTTCTTTCTTCCTGATTTCTGGTTCTTCTAGCCATGACATCCCTGTATTTTCATGTCTCATGGCATTGAAAGGTTATCATCACAAGAATCCTGTGCGAAGCTTTGTTGTATCTTGATTCATTTTACTAAAATCTATTGATCTTACAGCATTATCAACCTGAAAAAGGCATTTGACTGCAGCATCTGTGTCTATATGCTTAGGACTGGTGATGCTAATATTGCTTCACTTTCTGCTAGGCTTTATGGCTTCATCGACGTTTCCTTGCATTATGTTGGATAAAACATCTTGTGCCTGTTGGTACACATGGATCTGGCAGCTCGGGTGGTCTTAGTTGTGATATAGACATGTTTATAAATAAAGAAGTAGAAATATTTGAGGCTTGCACAATCATTCCTGATAATGACTTCGAGGACTATAAAGCACAAGCAACACATGCTGCTACCTACATCATATGGCTTATGACGGTAATTACTAATAGCTCATCTTTATCGTTGATTTGTAAATGAATCATCTACTGACTGTCATCTGTTTATGCAAGTTCTCACTTGTTTCTTGGTTCTTTTTGTTCAGCAAGTTCCACAATCTTTAAGATGTGAGCTCCAGAAGAAGATTGATGCTGGCAGGCTAAAGATTTTGCTAAAGAATGTTCGGCCTGAGAAATCCGTTATCTGGGATTCTTTGGTTGCATTATGTGAGTCTATTTAACGTTTTTAGAATAAAAGATAAGAAAAGCCACGGATGATTTCCCACGGAACTAATGCCCTGTTTGGTATAAACTTATTATAAGATGCTTTTTTATATAGAAAAGGAGGCTATTTTTTGTTTTCCTTAAATGTTTGTAATAAGATGTCTTATTTATAGTTATAAACAAATAAGACAAAGATGAATTGTTTATATATTTAAGATAAAAAAATATAATTTGTTTTGTATTTTCATAAGATGTTTGTAGTAAGATGTCTTATATTTTATAAGATAAAAAAGACAATAAACATTTCTTTTGTAATGTCAATAAGATAAATATCCTATAATAAGCTTATAGCAATGCTGCATAAATATTATATAATTATAAATTAAAGTAAACCACAATAAGCTTTATGTTATTCGGTTGGTTTGGTTGTATGGATGGATGATATTACTCATTCCTGTCGAGGATTATTTCTATCCAGATGTTATTTAGACGATTTTATTCATTCCTGTTGAGGATTATTTCTGTCTGGATGTTACTTGGACGAAATAACTTATTCCTATCGGGGATTGTCTCTAAATAGAATGTTACAACCTTTTTGGCTAAGCCTATTTGGGGTTTATAAACTTCAAATAGTTAAAAACATTTGAGGGGATGTTTTCCTCTAAAAGCTTGTAAGCAACAAAATAAGCAAAGTTAAACAGGCTCTTAGCCTTACGCAGATAAAATTGTTCATGGTTCTCTTTATAAATTTTTTGACCAAAGAAGAAAATGGTTCTCTTCATAAATTTGGTGTACAAGTTGGTTTCTTTTTAACTCATGCCATTATGCATGAAACTGTTATTATCAACAATGAATAAAGGCCTGTTTAGCTTTTTTGTATTGGGAAATTATTTTTTTCTCTCTTGGACAAAGCACATCTTTTGCAATAATTATTTCAATTGGAGTTCAAAAAAAAGTTAAACTCTTAAGAAAAGTTTAATTCCAGTTTTTACTTTTATTTGTATTTTTTTTCCAGAAACCAGAAATTTTCACTTGATAGCTGATCTTTACCTGAGTCTAAAAAAACCAGTTATGGAAAAGAGTTGAAAAGAAAAGTTTCTTGGATTTTTTTTTTGCTTTAAATCAAGTATGCTTGTCATATGCTCTTTCAAATTTTAAGTTAAAAATAGTTAAATGGTAAAGTGCTAATTTTTATTTTATTTTTCTAGGAAAGAAGATTTTTGTGAAAATAGAACCAAATGCTCAGATCCAATTACCCGTCCGTTTGCTCTTTTTACAATTCCCCATCTTAGGAATCATGTCCTTTGCCTTTGTGCTTTTTGGTACAAATATGTAAATATTAAAGAAAAGTAGCGTTATAATTTTTTGAGGAAGACTCTTTTGGACTCATGCAAATACGAAGATTTTGATTCTTTTCATAACATTATAATTTTATAATATATATTACTGCCAAAAATTGACAATTTTAATGAGACTACTACTAAATCATATCTAATGAATTGAATAAAAATATATTCTTAGGCATACTCATTATCAAGTGGAGAAAAAGAGGGAAAAAGAAAAGTAAAGGGAAAAAGAAAAGGAAAAAAGAAAAAGAAAAAAGGAAAAATGTCTAGGCTTTTAACCCGACCCGAATTTCAGGAGGACCAAACGGCCTTATCTGAAGCAAAACACAATCCAATAATATCCAACGGAAATCCAACAAAACAACTCCACAATCTCACCTGCACACGTCCATGTCCATGCCCATGTTCATCTTGCTGCTTGCAAACATTACATACATGAGTATAACTAAACTTGTTTTATGTATACAAACACAAGCCAATGACTATATCTTTCTCAAATAAATTCATCCCTCACTGTATTCTTCCTCTTGATACAGAACTAAAACCCCCAAAAAAGCCTCATCAGAGCCATGCCTTACTACTAACATGCAGCAATGGCTCCATGAACAAGAACTTTAACAACCCCCAAAAGGTGAAGATTTCAGATGGGAAAAAACCAGCCCTTTTGAGGTCCTATGCAGACTTGAAAGAACCCCATTTTGCTAAATTGCTCAACCGCTCCTGCAAAGCAGGAAAGTATGGTGAAGCACTTTACTTTCTTGAGTGCTTGGTGAATAGTGGTTACAAGCCAGATGTTATACTCTGCACAAAGCTCATCAAAGGATTCTTCACTGTGAAGAAGGCGGACAAGGCTGTTAAAGTCATGCAAATGCTGGAGCAGCATGGTGAGCCAGATATTTTTGCTTATAATGCTCTGATAAGTGGCTTCTGCAAGATGAATAACATTGAGGCAGCCAATAAAGTCTTGTCTCGAATGAGGGCTCGAGGCTTTCCCCCTGATGTTGTTACCTATAATATAATGATAGGGAGTCTTTGCAATAGGAGGAAGCTAGGATCAGCCCTGAAGGTGTTGGATCAGTTGCTGGAAGATAAGTGTGAGCCTACTGTAATAACTTATACAATACTAATTGAAGCAACAATTCTTGAAGGCGGTATTCGCGAAGCTATGAAGCTTTTAGATGAGATGTTATCTAGAAGGCTTCAACCTGATATGTACACCTACAATGCAATAATAAGAGGAATGTGTAGAGAAGGCATGATGGATCAGGCTTTTGAGTTTGTCAGAAGCTTACCGGATAAGGGCTGCGAACCGGATGCAATATCGTACAATATACTATTGAGGGCGTTGTTGAATCAGGGGAAATGGAGTGAAGGGGAGGAGCTAATGGCAGAGATGTTTGCAAAAGGGTGTAATCCAAATGTGGTTACTTATAGCATCTTGATGACTGCTTTATGCAGGGACGGGAAATTAGATGAGGCAATCAATCTATTGAAGGTTATGAGGGATAATGGATTAACCCCTGATAGTTACACCTATGATCCATTGATTTCTGCATTCTGCAAAGAGGGAAGAGTAGATTTAGCAGTGGCATGTCTAGATTACATGATTTCTAGCGGCTGCTTGCCGGATATTGTGAATTATAACACGATCCTATCAGCTATGTGTAAGAATGGAAATGCTGATGGGGCTATGGAGGTGTTTGATAAGCTTGCTGACATGGGATGTCCTCCAGATGTGAGTACTTACAACACAATGATGAGTGCCTTGTGGAGTAACGGAGACAGGATCGGGGCCTTGAAGATGGTTTCGGATATGATAAATAAGGGGATTGACCCTGATGAGATAACTTTCAATTCACTCATATCATGTTTATGCAGAGATGGACTAGTGGATGAAGCAATCAGTTTGCTAGACGACATGGAGAGGAGCGGGTTAACGCCTACTGTCATCACGTATAACATTGTTCTTCTTGGATTGTGCAAGGCTCATAGGATAGACGATGCAATTGACATGCTAGGACAAATGGTTGAACAAGGCTGCAGGCCAAATGAAACTACCTACATTCTTCTAATTGAAGGGATTGGGTTCGGAGGATGGAGAGCTCAGGCTATGGAGCTTGCTGACTGTCTTCTGAAGATGAAAGTTATTTCGAAAAAAACATTCAGACGTTTGAAGAAATCCTTTCCCATGCTTGATGCTTATTATAAAGACCTTAAACCTACAGAAACCAAGAGGTAGTTTACTGCAACTGCTATTGATTACCTTGCAAACTTCTTGCGTGTCTTCTTCCATTGGAGCAGCATGATCACTCAATTTTTAGTATCACTGCAGACGCCTTGTTGGATTTCTGTTGTGCTGAGCACCACTTCTGGCATACGATAACAGCAGGGAAGAAAGCTTTAGAAAGCCTTCTGATTAGTCCCAAGAGAGAGAGCTCCTAAACTATGTCACACTTCACTGACATTGATAGAACATTACCAAATTTCCAGGTTTCAGGTTTTCCTAAACTATGCCAAGTTTTTTTTTTTTCTTTTCTTTCTGCTTTCCTTTCTTTTCTTTACCCCCGCCCTCAACCCAGTTCCTGCACCTTGTGAGATCCGAAAAACATGTGACCTCTCCTAGGTGAAGTAATCTCATCCACTTAAATTAATCCCAGAACCCGTATATCAAGTTTATGTTTTGACAATCACTTCCAATGGAAAAATTCTCTGTTAACAACTCATGACAAAGCCATGATATATGGAAGTAGTTTAAATCATAAATAGTTCTTGTTGAAACCCAAAGTAAATACTTTCAAGACTAGCAAATAAGGGCAAACTGGAGCTGCATTCAATCTTTTTGGCCTTTCTTTTTGAGACTTCAATTCCATTTGTAAAAATTGCGGTGATTTTCGAGTTCCATGATATGTAAACTTCATTTCTGCTGGTGAATAATTGAATAAACTGTCAATAATATATCAACTTGTCCCAGTTATTGTTTACCAATTTATACTATTTTGTACAAAGTAGATTGTATGTATATTCAATTTTCTCCTTCTTACTCCCGAGTGTTGTTTATCTGTTTTATACCCATTCCATTGAGTTGATGTTTCAATTGTCCCTTGGGGAATTACTTTGATCAATAGAGGAGGTGCCATTTACATATCGAACAAGAGTTGTTAAGTCACAAATTGGAGATGGAAATTATTGTTCAGAGTTGTAAATCTGGATAGGGAGATGTTATGTCCCGTAAATTGATTGATAAAAATTCAATTCAGCCTCAAGCCTCACCAGAAATAAGCAGATAAACTAACAAATCTAAGCAATTCTATTCATTGGACTCGGCATGAAATTTCGTCTCAGTACAAAATGGACATACAATTTATATCAATCCGCCTAATGCTACAAGCCATACAATACCACATTCTTGAATGACGTGACTGTGTTCTTCTGCCCGTCCAACCTTGTGGTGTGCACCAGGAGGGTTGGAGACTGGCCCCGGAGGGTGCGCAAAACGCAAGGATGAGAAGAGAAGAGCATTACAAGTGTACATGGATATGGATCTCTCATCTTCGAAATGAGGTAAACTATGAGTTGTCAGATCTTGGTCCTTTAAATATTATCCATTCATTTCGAAAGGGAAGAAAGGTTGAAAAGGGGGTTAAGACAATCTTCAAAATGAATGGATGAAATTTGAAGGACCAATTCTAATGCCTACAGTTCACCTAATTCCGGGAATGAGAGAATAAGGGAGGAGAGATCCAGTCCCTGGTAAGAGAGAAATAACCAAGTCAACAATCAAAGCGCGAAGGACAGAATGGAGATGTGTTTGTGCTGCAGAGGGGAGAATTTGTACCATACCACTTCTTGCACGATTTAAGTCTGGTGTTCACTTGTGCAAGAAACTCTTCTTTGAGGTCTTCTGTTTCTTACTAGATTGGTTCTGCTCAAAAACATGACAAGTAATTGTTATTCGTTAGGGACAGCTGCAGAGATAAAAGTCTAAAATAGCTAACCACTACCCGGCACCCGACAACCCCTTCAAGAGAGAAAGTGATTTCACCTTTTGTCTCTCCATGGCTTGATAATCAATCCTCTCTCTCCAATTGCTCTTGCGAAGTTTGATTGGCCGGTTCCCAACATATTTACCTGTAACTCATGTCCAAGCAACAGTCTGAGATATCTAGCAGTAGTTATGCAATAGCATCTCGTTACAAGAATTAACTTCCCACTTGGCAGTTTCTCACCCTTTAAAGGGTTTTCTTCTTTCCTTTCCCTACTTTTTATCCTTTTCTTTTTCTTTTTCTCTTATGTAGGTTCAGGTGTGGAGGGAAACTGCATACTCTTATTGAATAGAGCTGTCCCTCCACTAGTAAGGAAAGTCGAGAAATCAATTAGTTGTCCTACATAGGCAACACTATGAGATTTACATAACATATTGATGTAAAGAAAAGAGGTTAATATCCCAAACCATTTCACCCATTGAAGGGCTTGAAGATGTTGAACACAATCAGCCAACTGAAATGAACCCCTCTGTTGCAGGTATGTTATTTACATGCTGGGCAAGGATGGATAGCAGTACTTACCATTCATCTCCTTAAGTGCGGCTGCAAGGTCTAATGGATTTGAGAAACTAACAAATCCGAAACCTTTGGTTTTTCCAGTCCGCTTATCTCGCACAACCTGAATGGTGAATATACCACAACAATTAGTAGTGAAGCATCTAGTTTCTTCCTAAACGAAATCTCTAGTGTGTGACTTGAGAGATCAAAGACTGGAATTCCACCAATAAACAAGAAAAACAGTCAGATAAAGACATTCCACCAATAAACAAGAAAAACAGTCAGATAACAATGTTTCACCAATAAACAAGAAAAATAGACTCGTATAAAGATGTCCGTGTCCATGTCAAAATAAGAATGAACATACAAATGTAAACAGGTGATTAAAGAACAAGACGATAACCAATTGTATCCAAAACCAATAAGGCGAGACACATCTTTTCACTAGCAGAATGTCACCAAGCACTATCAAGGACAGAATAAGAAAAGAATTCCATGTCAGATATCATGATAATTACACAATTGCTGTTTTGCAAGAGGACATATGCTCTAAGTACCAGAACTAAATAGCATTCCTTTTGTACAATAACAAAAACAGTCCTAAACACTATATTACTCTCACATTGGAGATACCGCTCTTTTACCTACATACCTCCTCTCCCTACCTCAGATACGTCATAAGGGATGACCTTTAACTTTCTCCAGCAATGTAAAGTGAGATGATGTCAGACCCTCTACAATAATTGTTAGGAGTTATCTCTATGGCTACCGCCATCCACATACACAAGATCTCGTTTCACTGTCTGCATACAGCACTTCTTAGGTCTCTCAATAACCCTCTTATGGTGAGAGATCTTTGTATCTTCACACTTTCAAAATGATCTAACCATTTCAAACTCTGGTTTTTAGGCATTTAAAATCACTTTCTATGTTTAGAAGTTGAAGTTTACCTCTTTGTCCCATTTCTTAAACAGCTTTTAGGTCAAAACTTAAAAACTAAAAAGAATTAGAACACTCCAACTTGGAGCTTTTTGGACAAGGCTTTTGCAAAAACATTTTTCACAAGTTGTTTCCTCCCCCCAAAAAAAACAACCACCCCACCCCCACACACAAAACAAACCCCTCAAACATACCCCTCCATATTTCTCAAAAACCAATATTATATCAGAATAGTTGAAAGCTCAACAGCTAAAAAACAAGGACACATGATCAACAATGTCTATCCAACAACACTTCTAACCAAAGCTCTATAGCTCTATAACTCTACGGCTAACATATCACATTTAGGCCAAACAAACTCTTACTAAACAGGAAGACCCAAGGACAGACAAGTCTGTCAGAGTTCTCCAACCTAATACTCTACAAGATGGGCCACAAATTGCAAGTAGTACGAGCACATACTACTCATACAGAAAACAACCTAGGTCCTGCACATCTATAGCAGGTATTGTATGCACGTAATTCACTTGATTCCCTTTACCCATATATTAACAAGGCAGAAATTACCAAGGAATTCACTAGATATGCTAGATTTTCTCATTTTACTTCTTTTCCTTACCCATGAAAAAGTAAATCTTTCCCCTTTTCCCTTTTCCCTTAAGAAGGTGTACATGAACAAAGATTTCTCCATATTTTCAACGAGCTATCAACAGGAGTTTACTTGATTTTCTAAAGTGCTCATCGGTTTTCACATTTTCCACCTATGTGCAAAAAGAGAAATCTTCCATTTTATCTTTTCTTGTTTCCCTTGAGAAAGTAGGGAATGAACAAACTCATCTTCCTAAATCAACAGACTGAAATCAACTGAATATGAACAACGTTACTAGTTTGCATTACGGTTAAAGGCAATACAAAGTGCATAGAGTAAAATTTGCATCTCTACATTCCAATCCCAACCAATAAACTTCAACCTGTTAAGGCAATCCACTTCAATGAAGAAAATCATATATTGTTTCTCATCACCACTCTAAATCAACCATTAATGATTAAACCAAGGTGATAAAGTTATTTTTACGCTTATCACTAAAATTTCATCAAAGAAGAACTTAGCTATGCCAAGAGCTACAACAGACAGAACACGTCGGATGGCCAATAGCAGCCTCCATGGTACTCTTTAACTTGCTGACGGACATCAGCAAACATCATAGTCAATATGCTACGCCAGCAGTTTTTCCATAAAACGGAAATGCAAACATAAACATGCCATATGCCATGATGCAGTATAGACAAAGCAGAATCCCAACTTGATCTACATGAGACACTATAAAGCTCCATGCACTTGTTAAAAAATCTGAAGATGACATGAAATTGCTGACATGTCCAATTCACATCTCAATAAATTCATTCATATGAGAAGTTTGAATAACTTATAGGGATACTTACTCTTGCCATGTTAAAAGAAGGAAATCTTGAAAAAGCTTTTGACAGAACATCATCATTCACTTCATTTCCAAGATCACCACAAAAGAGACGATAATCATCTGCCAAATGTTAACAATATATAAAAGTAAGTTTTCTGTTATTCACAAGAGAAACTAGACAGCATATCATTAACAGCAAAATACAAACATTGGGAATCAAGAAAGGTCTGATCAGCAAATGATCATTGAATTAACAAAATTGCTAGTTCAGTTACTTCCCTCCACATGATGATGCGTGCAGGTGCCATAAGATGTTGCACATCTAAGCTGACAACTGTGCATATATCGCATGGAATAGATCCACTAAAATTCACATTGACAATCACTTGCTGAGAATAAAACAGTAGTTAGTTGTCCAGTAGTTAGTTGTCTGGCTATGCCTAAATAGATATTTATTTCAGGATGCAGCACCCCACCCGACTTCCTTCCCAGCATTGACATCCACTATAGCTAGTACTGAGGCTCTCTTACACACGAATATCTCCTTGATAAGCATCTGCATAAGTACTTTCTAAAAGATGTTAAAATTTTGACATGGTCAGATTTTAAATATTTCCATCACCAATGCAGCATAAAGTACTTGCGTTGGCAAAAAGTAAAGATGGCATCCTACACAGAAAACTTTCAAGGAGATATATCTAATTTGAATCCCTACAAGCTGAATGTACCTTTATAAAAAGAAAATACCAACTTCAAAAATAACTTGTTCAAAAAAGACATACCATTGATGCTATTTAGATGGTATCTTAAACAAAAGGGGAACTCAAATTAGAATCAGTTGAGGAAAAGTACATGTTTATTTCCAGCAGATGAAAAATTACTTCCCCGACTCCCAGACATGCGAACTAAATATAAAATGAACCTGGTCCTGAAGTACAAAAGTTACTGCGGTTTGAAGCAACCATATACAAAATCTCCATCAAAATTTCTTCATGCACCATGGCCTGTAACTTTTGAGATGGAATTGAAATGGAAAGTTCACACACAGAGTATATGAATACACATTATGATAAAGAAAAAGGCAGAAAATCTGCAGATGGAACTGTGCTACTTTAATGCAAGAGACACAGAACTTTTCATGCACAACAACCAAGTGTGTATCTGTGTGTGTGTGAGAGTGAGAGAGAGGAGGGGGGGAGGAGATAGAGATGGAGAAGAGAATTACTCTCTGGCCACTCGGCAAGGGTAGGATCCTCCCAGGTCTGCCCTGCCGCTTTGCGAGGTATTGCCTTCTTTTTGGTCTCTGCTTTATGCTCAACATCGCTACTCGCTATTGCAGCTTTGACACTCTCGAGTGCTTCTGGTGTTATTGTTTGTGCATCTCTCTGAAACAACTGCTGAGCCTGCCAAACAAATCCCCAAACATTAGCACTCTAAGGTGAGTACTTTCGTGAAACTAAAGCTTCCCCACAAAAGCTTCTTCCATCACTTACAATTTCCTGGATTCATTAATACTTTAGCCATCCCAAGCCGCAAACCTACTTTCAGAATTTACACGAACACTTTTTTCTTTTTCTTTTTTCTATTACTTCTTGCATACTAATGCAGCAAAGTCTTTTTTTTTTTTTTTTGGGAGAGAAAGGGGGAAGAAGGTTCCATGCTTGCATATAATACAAGGCTATGGCCTATGTACAAAAAACAAAAACAAATCCAATTAGGCACCCACGTGCTCAAAAATATATATCCAATGGCTGTGCCTATGCAAGTAGACTACACATTCAACTAGACATTTAGCTCTAACAGGTGAGTATAAACAAGATTCCCTGATCCACATCAATGATGTTGATTGCCATATTGATCCAACCCATGATTCACCGCTACTAGCGGACTCTTGCACAGGAAGACCAGTTGTTTTGAAATTTTACCGCAGCTTAGGCTAACCCTCAAGGAAAAGTAGTCCATAGTATCGTCATACATAAGTAGACCTAAGAAGTTTCTTGGGCTGTTATGTTACTCCACAGAACTCTTATAGCTCACGGGTGGCATGCTTATATGTGTACATAGCTATCAAACGAGGTACAACCTGGTAACTTTGTTATGCTTGTAGGACATACTGAGTATTATAGGTATATATAGATATAAATTATAGCAAATTATATATCAAATGCACATACACATACGTTATGGAACTAAGAAATTTTCTACCTTTTAGGTGCTTATAATTGATTAATTTCAAAATACATCTTCTCCCCAACACAATTATTATAAGAAAACATTACTCGAGAAATTAAGTTTAAATTGGAAAAAAAAATACTGCAAAAATACAAAAGATAGATATGTGCTTGCCTGTTGATACTGAGGCAAGGAATAGAGAGGAGCGGGAGCCGGATATACAGGAGGACCGACTGCCGGCGCCGGAATGGGAGGAGGAGGGGCGGCGCCGATGTAGGGCTGCGGTTGCTGCAGGTGAAACGGCGTCGGAAAGTATGTGCTGCTAGTATACGTGTATTGCTGCGACGATGAAGCCGCCGACGTCGATGGCACCGACGACATAGCTTAGGGCTGGAGGATCAAATAAACGGCGTCGTTTAAGTGAATGTAAACTAGAGAATTTCTGTAAATATTTGAGAAGCCGGTGGTTTTAAATTGAAATAGAAAAGGAATTTCAATACGTGATAAGTAGCAATTTATAATTATTTGTGTCTTTTGGGTTGGACCCACACGAAGCTATAGACACATAAGTTGGGCTGAAGAGGTGTCAACCTGAAATCAAAGGATTGGGCCTAGTAACTGAGAAGTGTGATCGGATTAGCTTTTTTACAAACAAAAAAAAAAAATGGTATTTTTTTCTTTTAAAAAACGCGTTCTTTTTATAATAATTATTTAGCTTAGTTTTTCAAAAAAAACTAAGACTGCTCAAATACAGTTATTTTTTTTAAGTCAAAATTCTCAACTTCTAAAAAAAATACTTTTTTTTTTCAAAATTTGTTCTAAAAAAATATTTCTAAAAAAGCCAATCCTAACGTGTCATTTCTCTATCATTAAAATCGTACAATTTTTTTTTTCCCCTGAAGGAGTTTCGAATTAATGAAACCAATCGGAAGGGGAGGTTTAATCCACGTTGATAGGATACAAGTCGTTTACAAAATCTCTATTAAAGAAGGTAGAATATTTGAAACCTAATCAATACTCCTTTTAAGTGCTCCTTTAATTAGAGTACCCACGTTTAGTTGGTATACTGGCACTAAAACATGTGCCCATCCCCAATCGTTTTTCATTTTGTTTATAAATCAGTCTACTAACTGGATAGCTAAAGATAGATAAGGTTCCCCTACCAATTATTATTTTGGTCCTAACCTTCTAAACTAAAATTTCAACTATGTATTTTATATATTAAAAATCTTGACCATTAATTTATTTTCTATTCTCATTTTCTCACTCTCTTTTATTTATATCAATGGTGATGATTTATTAAAATATAAAATATATAGTTAAAGTTTTAAGTTAAAAAGTTAAGGTTAAATAGGAATTAGGGGAGGATCCTCGATTGCTAAAGATAGTCATCAATTTGTTTACCAGTTAGTTGTGTGCCTCCTGCTCTCGGGTAGCTTATGCACGTTTATTAAATGATAATGTGCCTTCTGCTCCTATTGGGGATTTTTCTTTTTCCTTTTATGCACCAAATTGGAGTAGTAAATGGATTATGCAAAAAGTAATATATATTAGGTTTTTGTCATATCAATTGTCTTATTATAAAACATCAACTTTTTATTTTAACTTTTAACAAACAGCAAGTCAACAACATATAGAAGAATATAGGAAGGAAAAAAATAAAAAAAAATGTTTGGTGAAATATCAAAAAAAAAAAAATCTGAATTTCTTTTTGAATTGTGCATACCATGACAGTTGGCAGACGAAATAATTTAAATATATCAGAAGTTGTTCAAAACTAATGCAACAGTCAAATTATGACTAAAATTTAATACGGCTAAAAATATTTAATTTATTAATTTCTCAATTCTTGGACGTCTAAGAGTCACAGTTTTTTTTTTAATTTGTATTTCTCATTTATTTTTATCTTGAAGAGTTATAGATATCATTTACTTCCCCGGATGTGATTGACTTACTACAATAACATCTATAGTAAAACATATGATAAATTGGGTATTTCCAAGAATTAGAAGGAAGAAATTTTGTATGGTCAAACAGGCACATTATTATTATTATTATTATTATTATAAAAGGGATGCGACGTCAAATTAATGAAAATGCTGCGTTTAAAACTCTTGACTCCTTGCAAAGCAACTTTATCCAAAGCCACGGTTAAAATCGAAGAAGTAATCCATAAAGCAATCTCCATTCTGTGAAATATCAAATACCTGAAAATATTTAGAAGATTGCAAGTGAAATCCCCCTTGAAAAATGACTGACATCTTGCAAACTTTATTTTGACCCAAGAAGAAACTGTTGCAACTTAGACGGCAAAAATGTAAAGAAAAAAAAAAAGAAGGTATTACGTATTAGACGACAAAAAGAAAAAGAAAAGGAAAAAGCCTCATTTTTGGACACGAAATAAAAAAGAAAAAAAGAAAAAAAACTCATCTGAATACACAAATGCTGCCGTATTTCAGGGTATCCAGTGCCTTTTGACCTTAAAGGTGCTAACGTGTCATTTGCTGGAGAATGCATAGTACAATACCATTAGCCAATGGAAAAAATATAATAATAATCACGCGTTTCTGCATCTGTTACCACTGGCATCGCACCAACTCAAAGTTAATTTAGCAGCCGAAATGGTCCAATCTATAATTATACCTACACTTTCCTCGCGCTCCGCCTCTTTTTTTTTTTCCCTTTTCATTTAAAAAAAAACAAAAAACCGATTATAACACGCATTGAGCGAAAATTAATTTCTGAATTATTCACACTAAAAACGAGTAACATATCACTTGAGAACACGCGCAACTAAAGAACAATTACTATTTTAAAATCTACATTGAAATATAAATTCTTTTACATAACTTTTAAAACTTTAAGGGAATCGATATTTGAATTTTCTTAAAATATTATAAGGAGAGTTCAAATGATTTAGTCATAATCAATTAATTATATACTATTTTTTAATATTTTTAAGAGAGAATCTAAATTTTTGGTAAAATCATATGACATCGTAAAATGGTGTTGGACCCGTGGCAATGTCGGTTTGTAAATTTTACGACTACTTACTTACATGGTTTAATAAACTTGAACTGTTAATTTAAATTGAATGGTTTAGGTTTCATGCTGAAGTCACGAGAAGATCTGTCTCCTAAAAAAATTTATTGTTGTTTACTGAAGTTTTTAACTCACTGCCCTACACTATGATAATTATTGGATGGTTTTGTGATTAGTTTGCAAAACTTTATAGGATTATGAGGAAGTAAAGTGTCAAATATGACACTCTTATGTTTGTTTCAACAAATATGTATTTCCATAAATATCACATTGTCGAAAATTTAATATGTTCGTGAACAAATAAAATAAAAAACACAAAAATGGCACCTAGCTTGGTTTTTTTCTTTTTCTGTTTCTTTTCTCTCATGCTTCACCTACGTAACTAGTTTACTCATGCTCGACGTGCACAGATGATGGAATTGACTTATCATACGCTGCCCTTCCTCACCACAGCCCCGTGATTCACGCAGGCCTTAAAAATTCTTATCATTTAACTGGCATGTTGACACACATCATTGATTATTATTATAAAATTTATGAAATTTTGAAAAAATATTCCAAGAATATCTATGTTGTCCCAAATGTTTTTTAACATATTAATAGAATCACATTTCCAAGAATCGCATCACTAGTAACAAGCTTGTTATCTGCCATGATAGAAGCGGGTGATCTTGAATTTTGAGTCATCTGGGACTGCAACCGTAGCAAGATTCTTGGAGCATTCTTGTATATGAATGGTGTAGCTGACTCCAATGCAAATGTTTGCCAGAATTATCACTACGACAGCGGAGGTTGCGAATAATGGTGCGGGCAGCATAAGTTATACTACTAACAGGTGTGAAATTGTCCAAATTGTGTCCTCTTTGGGCAAACAATAAAGGCTAGCCAAGTACAACTGACTACTAGTACATTGTTCGTGCGATGGATGGGATGAGTGGGAAATTGAGATATATGTGAATAACTTAAATATAGGGGAAGACTAATATGATTTGAAAAAAGATATGGTTCAAGGGAAAAAGTGGGAATAAAGATTGGAAGAGAGAGAAAAGTATGAGAAAATTTATGTATGAAAAACAAAAAAAAGATTAAAACAGTAGTTTGACTGAATTATTTGAATGGCACGTTAAGTTAAATAAAAAATAATAATAATGATTTGAGAAGTAATACTATCGAATATAGTATACCACATATCAGCTTGCGTATGAGGAAGAAATGAAATGATGATTCTGAGCATAAACAGTGCATGAGTGGCATAAATAGAAACCAAATTGTAGAATAGGTTTAATTATGGTGAGATATGAAAAAATTATTGGAGGTTAGTTTCGTCTTTACAATAAAATACTGAGCACAAAGACGAAATATAATGCGTAATATGCATAGCTAAACGTTTTCTGGTGCACAGTGAACATTGTTGGATGTGAAGCATCTTTGGTAAGCCTCGCGAGAAAATGTGCTCAAAATTATATGTAAATGAAAGTTTTTTTTTTTTTTAAATAAGGCAAAAACTAAACAACGAAATAGTCAATCATTCACGTTTGTCCCAATCAATACACTCCCAGCCGTGGATTAAAATGTTAACCAACATGTGATAGGGGAAAACGTGGTTCATAACAATTGAGCATTGAAGGAAGGAATCAATTATGAACATATATTTTACTTAACTAATATTCTCATACAGAAACATAAATAAAATCCTGTTTAAATTGACTTGCCGTCACTTGGAATATATGCTTAGTGGACACTTTATTTCCTTTTTGTGATGAAAAATTCTCTGTAAAGTCTTTCGATATAGTTCTTGAATATTTACATTTGCATTCTTGCCTCGTCTGTCTTTCTATTGTTTCACACACACACACAAAAAAGGAGAGAGAGAAAATGGAGTCCACGACAAAGCAGGAGAAGAACATCAAAAAATGAGGTCTCAAGCCAATGAGGAAAATAATGTAACTGAAGAAGTAAATAAAAAATGTGATTTCTTCTTCTTTTGCAGGGTTTTATTTAGTTTTTTGGAAGAATCAAACGCCTTTGCTTTCTATGGAGACTCATTTCTCTTAAACACCATAAGAGGGCAATGAGAGAGAGAGGATGATGATTTGATAATCAAGCAAAGCCAAGGGTCTTTTGGAAGAGAAGAAATGAAGATAAACTCATTTGGAAGATCCTAGAAAAAGAATGAAGCAATCGAGCGCATGATTGGTGTTAACTATGACATTAGACCCAATAATGTATGATCAAAACTTATCAAAGGAGAACACTATTGCTATAAGCTCTTTCTCGGTGAAAACAAAAAAAAGAAGACAAGAAGAATAAACTACCATGCACTCACCCAAGTATATCACCAAGCCATCAGCACCAAGCTATTCTTGAAGTCAACCCATGGACCTCCCAGCTAGATAGGACCATCCATATACAACAATGATTTGAGGGATTATTTAGACACAACAACTATTTTAAGGAACATACTAGTGTAGTATATCCTGTGCAAGATCACCAGAATTAAATTCTACATCACTCTCCGATCTAAAGTTTTCAGTGTGTGTTTTTTTGGGAGACAGGGCGAGGTGGAGAAATGAGAAAACCTAATCCTGGTTTCTTGAGAAGGCTGGAAACTATGGTTAAAGATTTTAGGCCTATTTCTTGAGTTGGGCAGACTATTTGCTCCAGCCAATTCTCGTGTCAAATGAGGAAAATTAGCGACATTTTTTGTTGAAAATAATTGTTGCCAATGATATAGTTAGTATTGCTTTAATCCTTTGAAATTTCTTTTATCTTTTTAGTATTGCTTTGCTTTTCAAACTTTTAAACTCTCAAATTTTGGGTTCTTTTCAAAAGACTAAAGATAGGTGATATGTCTATGCTTCTTTTGAAAATATTTGTCTACACATATAGTTCCACCATAAATAACATAGCTTAAGGTAGATTCTTGTGGTGAGGTGAGCGCTGAACGAAAAGATTTTCTTGTCAACATAAAATAAAATCATGCATGTTTTCTTATTCAATAAATAGAGCATATCCTGTGTAATACACGAGAAAATGCATGTTCCTAATATATTTATTTATTATTTATGACAGACTTTTTCATCTAATATATTTATTTATTGTTCATGACAAAATTTTTCATTTTATGTGATGATGAGATATATATTTTTTAAAATTTTATTATTGGTTGGTTTTTAATACTAATGATGTTTCAAAAGATATAATTTTATATAGAGAATATAAAACAAAAAGAAGGATAGGATTAATCTAGATGTAGGATGAAATTGTTTATTATTTTTAAAGATTATAGTTAAAAGTAATATAACATATATATAGAAATGTTGTATAATAATTAAATAAATATATAAAGAGATAAAGTCATGTATTCTATTTTTAAAAGACATACATTCGTATCAGAAATACAAGATCTATCGCTCTAGTTATCCATGAACAAAGAATAAAATATCAATTTTAGTTTTGAATAAAGGCCATATTTTTTAGATAACAAAAATAAATAGAAGGGTTTGAACAAAAATTACCTAATAATTAATAAATCATTTGCAATTTAGATATCCACTTAAATGTTACATAAACTTTAGAAATTCATATAATAGCTACTTTATTAGCTAAGTGGTAAAAAAGATATGATATATAACAAGAACTATGCTATACTACAACAGTGTGATACACGAAAAAAATTAGTATTTTTAATGTCTTTATTTATTATTGATACTTAAGTTTTATATTTTTACAAAATCAAATAATTTAGAAAAAAATTAAAATAAAATAGATAGAAAGATGCGAATAGGAAAGAAAATATATAGAGAGAGGAGAAAGATAATTATGAAGTATTTTTTTGTAGAAATAGAAGGTGAATGACTATTTTTTTTTTCCAAAGAAAAAAAGGTATGACATGATGATACATGACATAAACTAAGAGGGCAAAAAATTATTTTATAATATATATAGATACTAAATTAGTTGACCAAAATATAATATCAAACTACCTACAAAAAATAAAATTATGAAATAATTTATAATTGAAAATACAATGTTCATTTTAAATTAGGAAATAAAATCATTGCACACATATGACTCTAATCAGTATAAAATATTTGACTTTCAAAATATTGCTCAGTTAAGATATGTTATAAATTAATGAAAAAGAAATTTTAGAGAGAAAAATGTATGAGAAAAGGATATATGGTATATTTAAAATGAATGTACCTTACTTTATATAATAATAAACAGATGGAATTTCTAAGAATAAAAAGTCATTCCCTGAATCAAACAACTTGTTATTATAATAACTCTAGACATTTCCTTTTAGTTTTTAATTATAAGTATTTACTTATTTGAATAGAAGTTCTTATGACAAAAAATAAATTTTTCTTTATGTGTTTGGTTAGTAGAGTTGGAAAGTAACTTATATTGTTAAAAGAATCATTAAGAACATAAAAATAAAATATTAGTTAAAACTATAGTTGTTTCTTTATCTTGAGAAAATGTATTACTAATTTTTTAATTTAATCCAATACACGTATATTATTAAGTATACCATAATATCAAAGATAAAAGATGATGATAAAATAAAAGAGCAAAGATATATCAAGAATAAAGATAAAAAGGTAAAGAAAAAAATAATAAACTTGCTCCTTTCTAAAATATTTGTATATCTACCATAATACATTCACAAATTATAAGTTACATCTATGCATCATTTCTATACTATACACATTAAAATTGAAGTGTTGCATTATGCTATTGTCAAGTGTTGTTTTCAATCTATTGTCATGTGTTACTTTCATTTAGACTGAAAGTCTATTTGGATTTGTTTTTTTTTAACAGTGTTTTTAAAATTTTTTTAATTTGGATAGGTTTTTGAAAAGCCATTCAAGTAAACAACTTGCATCTGCATCTAGTAGTAACTCAACAAATGTTTTAAATAAACAAAAACAAAAGTTTTCTGAAATTCAACAACATTTTTCTGATTGGACCTTGCCAGAGGTTCCGATCTCTCAAGTTTACAAAACCCATACTTTTGATTTTTCAACAAGTTACCAAATTAACACGGTTGAACAGACTATGAGTGTGGATGAACCTGTTCAATCAATTCAACTGCTTTCTCAAAAAGCCATCAACAAGCATGCACAAAAGTACAACATCATGCATATAGGTTTAGTTACCATTGCAGTCAAACCTTTGACTAGAGATGGTCTCAACAACTCTGTTCTTTTATGTCTTCGTGACGCTCGTCACCAAAATTATGCTGATTCATTGTTAGGCACGGTTGCATCCAGTCTATCATCAGGACCAGTATTTTTCAACTGTTATCCAAATTTTTTTGTTGCACTCAACTGTCCAGGAACTCCAAAAGTTTTGACTCTGGACATGAAAACAAGTGGTTTCAACATGGATCCCAACATTGTTTCTTTGGTTGTCATTTATCGTGTTTATTATAAGGTCATGAAAACCGTTTTGAACCCAAAAGTGTTAAAAACTGACACCAAAGGTGAGACTTTGCTTTTGCAAACAACATTTGAAAACAACAAGGGGCTCACTTTTGTTCCTAAGGCAATCAAGTGGCATGAGATCGAGATCCCAACGAAATGGACGGTCCCGAAGCCAACACCAAGCTTGCCTCAACAACACAACGACCTCGCCTCCATCGAGCAACACCAGGATGGCACAGCCGAAATCAAGTTCAACAGTCAAGAGAAAATCAGGTTTAGTACCTCTGACTTCGAATCGGTTAGGAGAACTTATTTTCACCCAGGACAAACAGAGATACATAAACAAAACAAAATATAATTGAAATTCAATAAATCTGTAAGAGCGCTTTTGCCACTGACCTCTTACAAATTTAAACAAACAAATATGTTGAAGATAACTTGTATATTGAAAATATTGTTGGAAATAAATTCAGGCAAACCTGTTGAAGAAGTAGATTGTTATTGATATTGATTCTTCAAAGATTTACACCTGAGAACGGAAGTACAGAAATATAAACACTCAATATACAAGTGCTCTCAATCCTCTATCCAGCTTCTACCTAATGTACAAAAATTTTAGTCTTAAATAGACTAAGAGAAGAAGAAAAGTAAAAGAGAGCGGTCCTAAAGCTACTTTGGATTCCTGTGAACAATGATGTTGTCAGGAATCTACATTGTTGAAATTGACAAAAGTTGTTGAAAAGTTGAACCCGTGAATCTACTTTTGCACCGAAAGTTGTTGAGATGACAAAAGTAATCTACGCGTGTTGCTTTTGCACCGAAAGTTGGCGTACCATCTGCTTTGCTGTCGGGCTCTCCTGCTGTTGGTGTTGACTGGATCAAAACGCTTGAGTGTCAATATTGATGTCATCCAGACCAAAATCTGGATCCTCATTTTGATCCGGGCTTGGATCCGGGGTTTGGGTCGAATCATCCGACTCTTCTCCCAGGTCTTGAAATTCCTTGTTGAGTTCCCTAATGAGTCTGGCAATCTCCTTAGGGTTTATTGCATAGGCCAGCTGAACCTGCAATTGATTTTTGCGCAGGAGGAATGGGACTGTTGTTGAACACCTTGACTCCAGGCCTCTGGATGATCTTTGAACCATTGCTGAACGACCTGGATGTTGAGCTTGGATTGGTCAAATTTGTCTTACCACTTGATGCGAAACATCCTGCAGAGGGATGGCGGTTCTTTACCGTCATAAAAAATGCTAAGATCCCATGACAAAATCCAAACAATGTTGAAATTAACATAAAAGATAAATAGAGAATCGAAAAATCTCCATTTATCGAGAGTTTTGAGGGACTTTTGAAAATGTTGAAAACACGATAAAATCGAAGGAGGAAGAATTCCTTCAATTCCACCAAAGTTGTGCCACCAGTTTTGTAAAAACCAAACTGGGGTTTTTGAAAAATTGAATTGATTACAGAAAAAGATAAACCAAGAATGTTGATGGGATTTATTTTGAAAATACAAAATTTTTGTCTATGCTTCAACATAATCCCAATAGTTGAAACTGGAGGGTGAAAATTTTTCGAAAAACTGTTGACAAGACTGGAGAGTCTTGTGTGTGGCAATCCATTCTGCGGGGGTGATGATCCGCTTGATCTGGAGCTTGGAATGGGTTACCATGTTGTTCTTGTCTTTGTTATGGGTGACGTTGATGGAATTGGTGTCCACGAGAATGAATTCGTAAAACACCTGGGTTTTTTGGTTGTGTTGATTTGGGAAGTAAAATGGAAAGGAAAGTTCTTGGAGGACTTTCCAAGGGTCTTTGAAGTGTTGAAAGTCTGGTTCTATCCACGTTATTCTGAGTGAAATTCTGTGGATATACTGACTCTTTTGTGGGGGTGTTTGGGCTATTTGTTGGGGTTTGGTCTGTGTTGAGGGTGATTGTTGGGTTGCTTGAGAAAATGTTCTCAAGGGGGTAAAGGTATTTGATGTTGAGATGGGAACATCTTTTTGCTGTAGTGTTGTTGAAGATTGGGCAGACGCCATTGATGCTATACTCATAGAGTACCAGCTCTTTGTTGTTGGGGGCGTCTTTGTTGATGATGTTGCCTTTCCTTTGCCTTTGTCCTTAGACGAAAACATTATTACTGTTGCTTCCCCTGCAAAAATTCTCTTGCAAGGAAGTTGGGAAGGGAATTCGATTCTCCTTTGATGAACTCAATATCAAAGTCAAAAATTGAAAGCAGAACTTGCCATCTAGCAAAAATTTGTTTTGAAGCCAGATTTTTAACATCTTTTTGCAAAACATCTTTGGCGGCTTTACAATCAATTTTTAAAAGAAAATTTTGATTTAGCAAATCATCTTGAAATTTTGTGATACATAGCACTATAGATAAAATTTCCTTTTTTATAGTACTATAATTCTGTTGTGTTGGGTTCCAGAAACCTGAGGTAAGCCTAACAAGCTGTTCTGGATGTTGAGGAGAAAGACGCTGTTTGAGAATGCCACCAAAACCTTGTTCAGAAGCATCTGTCTCGACAATTTTGTAGGCCTATGGATGGGGGAGACCTAAACAAGGAAGTGTCCTTGCTTTCTGCTTGA
Source organism: Cordia subcordata (assembly GCA_028554755.1). Lineage (NCBI taxonomy): Eukaryota > Viridiplantae > Streptophyta > Magnoliopsida > Boraginales > Cordiaceae > Cordia > Cordia subcordata. The sequence continues at coordinate 25,263,433 of JAPTOF010000003.1, read as the reverse complement.
GGAGTTTGACTGTGTTGGTATGTTGATCTGACCAGGCTAGGGGATTCTTTGAAAGACGCTGGTACAGGGGTTTTGCGATTTTGGTAAGATCTTGGCAGAACTCAGAGACATAGTTGAGACACCCTAAGAACCGCTGAAGTTGAGTTTTATCTTTGATCTCATCAGGAAACTTAGACGCAAACTCTAGACTCCTATCTATGGGAATGATAGTGCCTTGAGTGATGTTGTGCCCTAAGAACCTAATATTAGTTTTGAAAAGTTTGATTTTTGATGCAGAAACAACTAATCCATTTGTCTTAGTGAGATGCACAAATGTATGCAGATGTTTCCAATGCTGATGAATGTTGTCAGAAAAAATAAGAACATCATCAATATAAACAATAGAAAATGTTGAATAAGGGTTGAAAATATCATTCATGATTTTTTGAAATTCCGAGGGGGCATTTTTAAGACCGAAAGGCATAACGTTCCATTCGTATTGGCCAAACGGGACGTTGAAGGCAGTCTTGTACCGGTCTTCTTCACGGATTTGGATTTGATTGTATGCACCCTTCATGTCGAATGTTGAGAAGATCTTCGCGTTGACAAGTCGCTTGAGAAGATCGCGTTTGTTGGGCAATGGATAACGAATCCATTGAAGCGCGCTGTTAAGAGGTTTGTAGTTGATGACCATTCGGGGAGTTCCTCGTTCAATTTCAGAAGCTTTCTGAATGTAGAACGTTGCACCGCTCCATGGACTTTTGCTTGGTCGGATAAGTCCTTTAGCGAGGAGGTCTTGAATCTCCTGCTTGCAGTATTGAAGCGTATCCTGGTTCATCTGAATTGGACGCGCTTTTGTTGGGATCATGGAATCCTTGAAACCAGAAACATAAGGCAAAGATACCTCATGTATTTTGCATTTCCAAAAAGCATTGGGAATGGAAGAGCAAACTTCTGATTCCAGTTGCTTTTGAAAAGAAGAAACTTGTTGTTGAAAAACAGTTGACTTAATTGTTGAAGTGATCCTAGCAAACTCAAGATCTTGTTTGAGAAAATTGAGTTGCTGAGTTTTGTATTGGATCAAATTAAGTTTTTTCTCAAGAGAAAGATCTTTAAGGAGATTAAGATCCTTAACTCTAGGAGAATCCAAAAAATTGAAAAGAATATTTTGAGAAAGCGATGTTGTTTGGATTCCCTCGTTTGAAACTGAAAAAGGTTTGATTAAATCCAGAAAGGGAGATCCAAGGATAATGGGGGTGTTAAGATTACGAATAACAATAAAACTTGTTTTGATGCAAACACCATCTTTACAAATATGAACATTTGAAAGACGATATTTGATTTTCAAAAATGATCCATTAGCGGCAGACATTTTTTCAGAAGATTTATCAAAATACTTTGTTGGAATTAAACCTTCTTGAATACAATTAAGATCCGCGCCTGAATCAATCAATGCAATAAACGTAAAAGAAACTTGATTATTAATAACAAGCGTAATAAAAGTACGCCATTTTTGAAAAGTAATTTGAGATGAAATCCGGAAAAGGTTTTCCTTTTGAGCTTCATCTTCAGCTTGCTCGATTGGAAGGGAAGTTGAGGAGGAAGGTTGAGAAACAAGAGTTGATTTGATTTGCTGGACCTCAAACTTAAGATCTGAGAGTTCCTTTTTGAGGATGTTGATCTCAGCTTGGAGATCCTGGACTGTTGGTTGGGAAGGAAGGATCTTGGGTTGAGATTTCTTCAGAATCTTCTGAAGATTGTAGGGTTCAGAAGGTTCCGCGAGTTGATTCAGTTGTGGAGCTTCCTCATCCTTGTCCTGAGAGAGCAAATCCTTGATCTCTTGCGGATACTCCAGTTGTTTTTGCGGAGAATCAAGATGAGTTGCGAATTGGATAAGCTGATCAGATAGCGTTGAAGAGGAGGAAGAGGTAATAACGTTGAGTTTGAGTTTTGGCTTACTGCAGGAATCACACATGCAGTCTTTTGACAAAACAGGTTGAAAAGAAGAGGAGGAAGATGAGTCGGCAGAAGAATTGTTGTCGATCTCATCGAGTTGGAATTCTTCTTCTGAGGAAGAGGATGATGAATCGTTAAGGATTCTGAAAAGCTGTTGTTGAACTTCTTCATCCATTTGAAGTTCATTCAGCTTCTTCTTGAACTTGCACTGATTTGCGAAATGTCCTGGTTTACCACACTTGTAGCAAACTGGAGATTTCTTGGATGCTGACTTTTTGGACTTGGAAAAGTGTCTTGATTTGGAATGTTGGGGTTTTTGGTACTTTTTGGTCTTGTGGTACTTTGAGTACGGTTTGAATGGTTTTGATTTGGAGAAGGACTTGGGAAAAGATTTGGATTTCCTCTTAGAAGGATTTGGATTACGAAGAGGTTGGTAACCAAATTATTCGCAGAAATTCCCAAGCTCTTTACGTGTTGACAGCCGTTGACGTTCTAGTTGATTCTTGATCCGCAGGTCTGTACAAAGTTCCAAACCTGTTTGGTTGATGATTGCGATAAGTTGACCGTATGAAAGGTGATCATAAGGAATATAACCACCATTTTGATTGCAGATTCTGGTTCGTACCTTTTATGCAAACAGAGGAGGAAGTCCGAAAAGAAATTTTTCTTTCCAGAACGAATGTTGACAATCAGGTCGGAGCATAACCCTAGTGAGAAAGGTATCCTTGTACCACCTAAAATCTCTAAGAGTTTTACACCTAAGGTTTGAAAGAGTTTCAAGACTTTTTTCATAGAGTGATTCAGATCCATCTATAAAGTGAATCACGATAGTTGAGAAAAGGGTGTTGGTAGCATCAGAGATCATCTAGCCTCTATCATTGAGAATTGGGTTGCCAGCTTGATCCTTTTAAACCGCGTTGTAGATTCCTCGGCGTTGTTCATCTGTGAGATAATTTTCCCACCAACCTTTGAGCACACCTGTGAATCTGCTTACGATGAGTTTGGCGACATGTTGATCCGTCTTGTTGTGAATCTTGAAGACATTAGATGCCATGGTCATTTCTTGAAGAAGGTTGAGTATCTCATACTCACTTCTGCCGTTGATATTCCACTCGTAGAGAACGCCGTCCGAATATGATTTCTGAACGAATGATTCGCGTTCTTCGAATCCAATATCGATAGGTGATGACCGTGGGTAATAGTTTTGAACAGGATAATAAGGAGATTTGTTGACCACGATAGCTTGGAGTTGAGAAGGATTTTGAGAAAGGGATTCTTGTTGGATGAATTGGTTTTCTATTGCAGAGACAGAAGAATCAGAATCAGATGATTCTTGATCTGGATCTTGATTGATAACTGTAATAGATTTGTGTTGGGAGAATGATGAAGGAGTCTCTGGAGATTTGTTTGCCATCTCCGAGATGAATCTTGGAACTTGTGGAGTTGGAGGAGGATGGGTCATTGGTGGTCGAATGACAGATTTGGAAGCCACCGCTTGAGGAGAGGGAGTTTCAGGAACTACCTTATCCTTACCTTTAAGAGAAAGGGATTGAAGAAGTTGAATTTGGTCTTCCACTTTCCTAAGAAGATCAGCATTAGGGTTTTCCTTTAACTTAACTTCTGAAGGAAGAGAAATGGGTTTGATTATTGGAGTGGAAATTGTGGAGGAAGATTTGGTTGGATCAGGTTCTTTTGAAATCAAAGCTTCAATTTTGTCAAGTTGATTACCTAAAGTATCTAGGTATTTATTTGTAAAATTATTTTGTTCAATTATCTTATTGGTTTCCCTAATTGTTGCTTCCTTAGAGGTATCTGGAGAAGTAGAGGGTCCTCTAATGAGAGTAGCAGGGATAGAAAAGTTCTGATAAGAAAGTTGAATGTTTTCAAATGGAGGCCTTTTGGAATCAACCGTTGTTTTGCTATCCGAAAGCAACCATTTATTTGTCGAAGAAGAAACCATTTGGAGATTTGAAAAAGGATATTCAATTTCTTGAGCTGCTGCAAACATTTCAAACCACTGGAAAAAAGGAAGAGTGATTCTATTTTGTTGCATAAAATGATAAAATTCCTCATGAATCTCATCCTTTTGAGATCTCGAGAAGTTTTGGAGAAACCATGTTCTTTTTTCTTCATTTTGAAGAGAGTTGAAATTAGTTTTGAGAAAAGGAAAATCAATTTTGAATTTAGTATTAACCATAAAAAGATTTTTTGTTGATGAAGAAGGTCTTACCATATCACTAGCTGTTGGTGACATGTTAGACTGTTGGACATACACGTTTTGAGGAATTGGTACAGTTTCCACTGGGCCAAGAGAGATGTTGGAGTTGGATCACTGATGATTGTAGAGACAATCAGGAGCGCGAGGAAAAGGATACTCAGGCTCATAAACGAGTCTGGACGAACGGGAAGAATAAGTTCTACTTTATATAATAATAAATAGATGGAATTTCTAAGAATAAAAAGTCATTCCTTGAGTCAAACAACTTGTTATTTTAATAACTCTAGACATTTCCTTTTAGTTTTTAATTATAAGTATTTACTTATTTGAATAGAAGTTCTTATGACAAAAAATAAATTTTTCTTTATGTGTTTGGTTAGTAGAGTTGGAAAATAATTTATATTGTTAAAAGAATCATTAAGAACATAAAAATAAAATATTAGTTAAAACTATAGTTGTTTCTTTATCTTGAGAAAATGTATTACTAATTTTTTAATTTAATCCAATACATGTATATTATTAAGTATACCATAATATCAAAGATAAAAGATGATGATAAAATAAAAGAGCAAAGATATATCAAGAATAAAGATAAAAAGGTAAAAAAAAAAATAATAAACTTGCTCCTTTCTAAAATATTTAAAGTCATAAAAAGCAAATATTGAAGTGGGCAATCTGCCAATCTCTTCTCCAAGCACAACAGCCCCCCCCCCCTCTTCCCCCCCCCCAAAAAAAAGAAAAAGAAAAAATTGTTTTGCTTTATTTTTATGTTTTAAGTAACTAAAAGAAACACATTTTCTTTCTTTTCAAAGTGTTAAACATGTCTCTTAACTTAAATTAGGCCTTTTCAAACTATACCAATCCAAAACACCCTTTAACAAGTGTTCTTATCTTTGACCCAGAAAAAAGAAAAAAAAAAAAGTTTTCTTATCATTTCTAACACTTATTATTTAATGTTATTTTCACTTTGTAAGACAAAATATAAAATAAAAATATATAATTCCATAGTATCGCACCAGTCCACAAACCTATTTAAATCAATTATTCTTTTTGTAATCGGCACATCTCAAAAAAACTAAAAGCCCTAGATAAACCCAAAAAGGAAAAATAGAAAATTTAGAAGCTGTTTAGGAGTGCTTATAAGCTGGTCAATTTTGTTTATAAATAGAAAAGTAAAATTTACGCGTTTTGTAAATTTTACTTATAAACAAGTAAAGTTAGCTTTAAGCAATAAAAAAGCACCACTCCTAACTTTTTCTTCTAATAAATAGTAAGAGTTAACTAAATATAAAGATATTTATACCCCTTAAAATTTTCACAACATTATTAATCAAGCATTCTTTTTAAGCATTCTGATAAATATTACTATTTATAATCACATATTGCTAAACATATTAATAGTTTACAAGTATATTTTATCGAATATTTTTCGACTTATTTATTATTTGTTTATAAAAATAAAAAGATTACTTCTAAGCAACAGTTGCATATAGGTAGTTCGAAAGAAAAAGCAAAGCCCCAAGTGCTCTCTGATAATAGCCGGTCTACAACCTGTATTCTTTCCCTCTATTTTATTAATTTTGTTATTAAAAAACAGCTTAAATAAATACGTCATATATGATATGTAAATACACAAATACTAATCCAACACCAATTTGGTCATGCGGTCCTTAATAAAAGACGTGCCCCATTTCGTGTTGCATTAATTTTTTATTTTTTTCCCCCAAACGTAGAAACCGTAGGTGCCCACAGTATATGTTGCTTGTTTTTTTTTTTTTCCCTTTTTTTGGCCCTTCCCTTTTTTCAGACCTATACACGTTCTAATTTCACCAATTGATTCTTTTATACATCTTTGACTAAAAAAAAAAAAAGATTCTTTTATACATCAAAATTTCCAAATCTTCATCACCTAAATACTATTATTATCATCTCAATTGCCTAGTCAAAATTAATCAAAGACCTAAATTAAAGGTAAATCTAAATTGTGCACGATTAAATTATCTCTAAAAATAGTGTAATTATTTATAATTTATAATCTTATAGATAGATAATATACAATGGTGGTGTGGTCAACGCAAAGTGCGTTTGTTTTGTTATTGTGTGCTAGTTTTACCAGGACAATTGGGCCATGACCGAAAAGTAAAGTGAATTTGGGTGTGTGCTTTGTTTATCTAATATGTAGAATTAGGGTTAGGGTTATGGTTAGATCTGGTAAATTTGTTTTTTAATTAGCAGTTTCTTTGGGATTATTTTTTATTTTTTATTAATTTTGATTCCATGTTGTTTATATGCAGACGCACTTTCTGTACTGTCCTTTTGTAAAAAATGTTCTTATCTGCAGTTAATTTTTTTTAGCTCAATGGTCAATCTTGCATCTGCGATCAAGGATATGTGAGTCCATTGAAGTATTAATATTGATTATTTTGAGTGTGATTGTGCTTATTATTTTTCCTTGTAGTATTAATTTGTCCTTTTTTTTGGCGGAAAATTTGGGATTCATTTAATGTGGAATCCTGATATTTTGATGAATTAGAATGGTGATTAATGGAATGTATACTTGTGAGATTGGTGATGATTAAAATTAGTTAGCTGATCTTTTATGAGATTTTTCATATGATATATGCAACAAATGATGTCAGCTATAATGCTTTCTGGATGTGGTGGTAAGCTTTTGAAACTAACTTGTGTGATTTTCCCTTGGTTCCATGGAAAGCTATAATGCTTTCTGGATGTGTGATTTATTCATAGAACGGAAAAAGACTAATGTGTCTTATACTTTTTGGGGAAATTATCTTGTAATCTGATCTTATAATGACCATCCCTTGGTCGACAGAGAGGGGTCTGTTCTGTGTCTGGGTTTATCCCGAGACCAAAGTCGGGGATGAGGGTTCATCTACTATGATGGCAGTTACAATCAGTGATATCCCAAGAAGGGGAATTCATAGCGTGTTCCCTTTTGGTGGCTTTATTAATGAATAACAAGCATAAGTTTCTAGGTTGTATATGGGGTTGTGGGACAGATTGTTACATATTTAACTTTCTTTTGGATGATATAGTGGTCTCTGTTCTATTGCCTTCTGCATTTGTTTTTCTTACCTTCTGTGCTTTCGGTTTTACGCAGATAAACTATAGGGTGAGGGGTTGCTGAAAGTTATTCGAATATTGAATAGCTTCTTCGAGACGACTTGAATGCATCTCCCTGTGAGTTCATCCATCTCATTGTTTGGCACTGCTAAATTTTGTTCTCTCTCATTTGCTGCATTTGTAATTTCAGTGTTTCTGATGAGCACGGAAGTCTTAGTGGTGTAAAAGGAAAATCTGGACATGTTAGTTTCCTTATATCTCTTCCGCATATGACTTTCTTTTTTGCCTCTCCTGCCAGAATTGATGGGGACGAAACTGGTCAATGTTTGTGTCAAAGAAGAGAACATGGATTTTCCAACCATTCCGCCTGGGTTTGAGTCACTTGCACCCTTCACCTTGAAGAAGGTGGAAGCTACTGAAACAAAAGCAAGATACTCGGCTTCCGCCAATGTATCTGAATTACGAAGCGTTAAGATTGAAACAGATTTTGAATTTAGTGATGATGCAAAAAAATCCCTTAGGCGCAGGCATTCCATGAACTATAGCCAGATGGATAACAGTTCAGAAGAGGAATCTGATTGTGGACAGGTTAGCCAAAATGTAGCTCAGTTAATTGTGAATGTGTAATTTTTAGTTCAATTTTTACGTCTTATATTTCTATATAGTATCTCAACAATCTCCTATGTGTACAGAATTTCTTTTTGAGGCCTCGGCTTCCAAAAGGAGTTATTCGTGGATGTGAAGCGTGTAGCAACTGCCAAAAGGTTGAAGTGTAACCTATCTCATTTAGTGCAACCCTGACACTAATGGTTGTAATTAAAATTCTCAATTGCAAAGTTGACTTCTCCTTGTGTCTAAGATGCAAATTTTGGGACAGGTAACTGCAAAGTGGCGTCCAGAAGAAGCATGTAGGCCTAATCTTCAGGATGCTCCTGTTTTCTATCCAACTGAAGAGGTATGTCCCAATTCTTCCAGGCTGCTCCACCCCTAAATATGGCTTGGTAGAAATATTTTTATATCTGTTCTTCAGTTTTAGAAAAAAATACTTATTGGAATTTGGAAATGTGTTTGCTTATATGCCAGGAATTTGAAGATACTCTGAATTACATAGCGAGCATACGCTCCAAAGCAGAAGCACATGGGATTTGCCGCATTGTACCTCCTCCATCATGGAAGCCTCCATGTCCATTGAAGGAGAAGAAAATATGGGAAAGTTCCAAATTCATTACTCGCGTCCAGCGGATTGACAAACTTCAGAATCGGGATTCAATGAAGAAGATATTGAAAATTAATCCTAATAACAAGAGGAGGAAAAAGAGAAGATGCATGAAGAATGGCACAGAGCATATTAATGCTAATGGAGAAATCGGGGTCATTGGTGAAGCTGTAAATTATGATGCTGAAAGGTTTGGATTTGAGCCAGGTCCAGAATTGACTTTGGATGCATTTCAAAAATATGCTGATGATTTCAAGGCCCAGTACTTCCGGAAAAATGACTACATTTCAGAAACCGGTCTCGACAGACAATTGTCCGAAGCTCAGTGGCAGCCTTCAGTCGAGGACATAGAGGGTGAATATTGGCGTATGGTGGAGAAACCGACAGAAGAAATTGAGGTACGCTTTTCAGCTAGACCATTTGTGAAATCTTTTGCGTAACTTATTCTCTCGTGCTTGCTTTCTGAAGGTTCAACTCTATCTGCTATGTTTTAGGTGCTTTATGGAGCTGACTTGGAAACTGGAGTATTTGGCAGTGGTTTTCCTAAATATTCCAATCAAGTTGGTGCTACTTCTGAAATGAAGTATGTAAACTCAGGCTGGAACTTGAATAACTTCCCCAAGCTCCCAGGCTCTGTGCTTTCGTACGAAACCAGTGATATATCTGGTGTTCTCGTGCCTTGGCTGTATATAGGAATGTGTTTCTCCTCTTTTTGTTGGGTAAGAAAGGAGTTCTGGTTTTCTTTTCTGTTGCATAATATAAATTCTTGGTTACTTCAATTTGACGGAAAAAGAATGTAATGCTAATTGTTTTGGTATGTGGAAGTTAGCCTTCTCTGTGCTAGGTCTGTCATTGCTGCAATGGGAGGCAATTTTGCTTTAATATGTATCTACTATTTCCTGTATTGAGTTTGGGTGGAATCCTTTGAGCTGGTTGTAGATAGAAGAATGATTAAGTGAGAACAGAGATGTATAATCTAATCATATAATCTTTTGAAAGTTTATATGTTGATGTTGTGCATCCACTGTTGAGTTTCTATGTTGCTAATTGCTTTTGATCCTCTCCTCTTTTCTTAATTTTTCTTTAACATTTGTAACAGCATGTAGAAGATCATCACTTATATTCATTGAACTACATGCACTGGGGAGCTCCAAAAATGTGGTATGGCATTCCTGGAGCTGATGCTCTGAAATTAGAGGCTGCTATGAGGAAACATTTGCCTGACCTCTTTGAAGAACAGCCGGACTTGCTTCATAAGCTGGTGAGTGCTGTTTTGGCTTAATAGAGTGTGATTTGTTGGAACATATTTACTGTGACAGCTGTCCAGTACTGCTCTTTGGGCTTGTCAGATAGAGCAAACTAGCAAAACTGTGAATCAGTTCCTTTTAAAATCTTATTTTGTGCTAGAATTGAGTTTTTACCTTATTTTGATGGAAAGAAATTTTGTAACTTAGTTTCTGGCTCTCCCAATGTTCTAGTGTCCGATTGTACGTTTTTAAGAGTGCAGTTTCTACGAAAACCTTTATGTATAACACATCTGACATTCATGTTTTTTCTACGGTTTTTTCTTTTTTTGGTAACCGATGTCATCCTAATCTTCTTTCCTATCAAAATCAGAACCAATAAGCATTTTCTGTAATATTCCTTTAAGGTTGAGCTCATTTACCTAGATAAGTATAGTTTTTGAGTTTTTCATTTTGCTTGTACCAAATTAGTTAATCTATTTTCTCTGAAAATTACATTAAGGCATCTTTTTGATATCCTACGGGTATGCTTTAGAGGGTGAATTGGTCTGCAAACCAGTAGTTTTCCATTTTACATTAGGGAATGTGTTTATTCTCCCTTGTTTTCTCCTAGAAATTAGTTGTTTCCTGCTAATCCTACTAATTTTTCCAGGTCACACAACTTTCTCCATCCATACTAACAACTGAGGGAGTTCCTGTGTATCGGTGTGTTCAGAACCCAGGAGAGTTTGTTCTGACCTTTCCACGAGCATATCATGCAGGGTTCAACTGCGGCTTCAATTGTGCTGAAGCAGTAAATGTAGCTCCTGTTGACTGGTTGCCCCATGGGCAGAATGCTATTGAGCTTTATCGTGATCAGGGTCGAAGGACTTCCATTTCTCATGATAAACTTTTACTTGGAGCAGCGAGAGATGCAGTAAGAGCACATTGGGAATTAAATTTATTAAGGAAGAATACAACAACTAATCTTAGATGGAGGGAAGTTTGTGGAAAGGATGGAATCCTGTCGAAAGCACTAAAGGTAATTTTGCCTGCCATTATGATTTCTCCTTGCTTTGTTCCGTGTGGCCAATATGCAGACATATTATGGATGGTCATAAATTTGGAGGATTTGGGTCGGCAATCATTGTCTTAATAGGATCTAGCTCAGAGGTTGGCAACAATGGCTTGGAGAATGGACATGGAAATTAGATTGTTGTTTCGACTTCTTCCATTTTGTCCTGTTATTTGTGGGTTAAAAGTGAGTTAGGGGGAGCATGGTCTATGGGGCTTCATGGGTTTGCACTCACTCTCACACACAAACAAGATATAAGTGTCTCTTTGTGTGGGATATGCACATCGGAGGTTTATGTGAATATATATTCCTTAGAAGGGAAAATTTTGATTTAATTTGTTTAATCAAAAAAACAATTTTTTCTTCGCTCTTTAGTATTATCAAATGATGGTACTATCATGGATTTCTGAATCATTATATTTTTCCCAGATAAGAGTTGAGATGGAGCGAGTAAGGAGGGAGTTCCTTTGCAAGTCTTCTCAGGCGTTGAAGATGGAAAGCACTTTTGATGCTACTAGTGAAAGGGAATGCAGTGTATGCCTTTTTGATCTACATTTGTCTGCTGCTGGTTGTCACAACTGCTCACCAGAGAAATATGCATGTCTGAACCATGCAAAACAATTGTGTTCATGTTCCTGGGGGGCCAAGTTTTTCCTATTCAGGTATGACATAAATGAGTTAAATGTATTGGTTGAAGCATTAGAAGGAAAACTTAGTGCAGTATACCGATGGGCAAAGCAAGATCTAGGATTGGCCCTTAGTTCATACATATCTAAGGAGAACAAACTAGTGTCTGGGGTTAGTGTTAAATTATCTAGTACACCAGGATTTGTGGCAAAGAATATGAGTTCACAGCTGGCCACTGGTTCTGTGAAAGAACAGAAAGAAAAAGATGATGTAGAGAAGTCATCTGGAGAGTTATTGATTCTTGGAAAGGTGAATGCATCATCTCTGTCACAGAAACTCTTTCAAGAGGATAAAGCTGCAAAAGCTGCTCTTGATTGCAGAAAGGAAATCTTGCAGTTAGTTTCTGATCTGAAGACTCCAACTCAGCCTGCCAGTGAAAAATTTAATGGTAACCTAGCTTCAGAGACACTTGAAGTAAAAAGACCTTCCCCATCTGGAGATGGTGATGTTATACTCCTAAGTGATGATGAAGGAGAGGAGCCAAGCAGGCCACCTCATGAAATGTCAAGGGATGCTTCAGAAAAGCATGTTGGACATTCTAATGATACAATGAGGCTACATAGTTGTGTGAATAATCCAGTTACAACCACCTCTACCAAACATAGTTGTGTGAATAATCCAGTTACAACCACCTCTACCACTGACGTGGCTGTTGCGGGTGAACGAAGTAACTGCTTATCAAGCTCCAATCATACAAAAGTTGAAATTCATTCAAATGGTGTAATCCATCTTGCTCATTCAACAGTTGAAACACCTCTTGGGCCCAATGCACAACAACATTCTTGCCTTAGATCGTCTTCATCCAACATAGATATTGATTTAAGTTTCCAGAGCCATTCAAGTACAAAAGAGGCCATCGATTGCAAGATGGAAAATGCAGGCATTTTCTTGCAGAGTCCACAGCCCTCTGATGGTGGAAAGTCTAATAACGGAGACAGTCAGAAGAAGTTGGACTTAGATGCCAGCACTAGGTCAATGAATACTTTACACACTATAACACATAATCCTTGTAGCTCCCCAAATAATCTAGACAGATACTATCGTCAGAAAGGACCTCGTATTGCTAAGGTAGTGAGGAGAATCAATTGCAATGTTGAGCCTCTGGAATTTGGAGTTGTGCAACCTGGAGAGTTCTGGAGTGATAGTCGAGCCATTTACCCGAAGGGTATGATGCATTTTCAGTCATCTCCATATATTGTGGCTTTGAGGCAGATTCACTTCATTTGGAAATTTAGCTTGGTTTTCTGTTTGATGCAGGATTCAGGAGCCGGGTTAAATACATAAATGCTGTTAATCCAACGGAGATGTGCCATTATGTGTCTGAGATAGTAGATGGTGGACGCAGACCTTTATTTATGGTAATCCAGTCATATGACAACTAGGAAGAATATCTCATGCAATTTCTATTAACTTTTCAAAATCAGTATCATCTCTAATCTTCTCTATGTGGTTTCTGATCCTTGTGGGTTAGAACTGATATGGAATAATCTATCAGATGACTTTCGGAACCAGTCTTTTAGGATTGCTTTTACTCGCATTTGAGTTTCAGAGATGGGTATGGTGGGTGAAATGACTAAAGAGCGTGGTCGAGGAATATTTCCTTTTCCATTGGTGGAAAGGAGTGTTTTAACATGTGATATAGTTCTTCAGTCATGCGTGACAAAAAACATTAAAAAGTATTTTCTCCATTTGGGGTACTTAGTGTGAGGGGAAAATGTATGTAAACCATTCTACACTAGGACTTTAGAGTAAGTAATGTCTGTTATGCTGGATCGTGAGTGTTGGCACCCTTTCCAAGTGTTGAATTTTGAGAGTCAGTTGACACAGGTTTCAGATGAGAGTAATTTGTTAGCAATACTCATCTTTCTTCATTCAGTTTCAGTCTGCACTAGTCTCTGTGGCTTCAACTTTATAGGATTAAAGTTTGCTTACTATTAATGGTTTAGTAGTTGTTGAAAGCATCTATTTCTTTTAAGGCTATAAATTGTATTAACTGAGAAAAAAAAGGAAAAAGAGAAGGACTTATTTTGTCATGTGAACCTGATATTCCTTTGGTGTACTGATTTCTTCCTGTGTCTATTTTGCAATCAGCTGACGATCTTATATTGCAGCATGGTGAACCTTTCCTTTTATATGAAGATTCAGATACACCTTTTAGCCTCCCGTCTGCCCTCCCCTTGCCCCCTCTCCTTCTACTTCTCTCTCTCTTTCTTTCTTTTTTTAATTGATAATGTTAGACATCCGGGTGTCTTCCTTTCTCTACAAGGCTTTGCTGCCAATCAAATCTTTCTCAAGGACTTATAAGCGGATGATCATATAGAAGCTTTAATACAAAGTTCTCATGAATATGAAAGCCTCTACTACTGGTCTTAAATCCGAATACTCTGTTTTTGTTAGTGACGGAATTGTTTTAGTGAACCTGTTCAAGTTTAGTTAGCGAGGAAGAAGTTGTTCCCTTTGTTTGCTGAAGATATGCCTGGGTGGATGCTCACCCTTTTTTGCTTGATTCACATTTATTGAGTTACAGTAGATGTCTGTCTCATCATTGTTATGGTTTAGTTTGTTGATTGAGTTGATAATCATCATTTTCAGGTTTTGTTGGAGCATTTCCCAAGTGAAGTGTTTGTTCATACGTCTACAACCAGATGTTGGGAAATGGTTCGGGAAAGGGTAAATCAGGAGATAACTAAGCAACATAAATTGGGAACAGCGAAACTTCCTCCTTTGCAGCCGCCTGGAAGTCTTGACGGCATGGAAATGTTTGGTTTCTCTTCTCCTGCGATTGTTCAGGTAAACTTGTTAAGCTGATGTTGGTGTTTCGTGCTGTACACTGTTAAAGAGTTTTTTCTGCAGCAAGTGGATTTTGTTAAACTGCAATTACACCAGTTCGTTGCCCTTAATGCTCGCGCTTTTCATATCCTCTCTCTAGGTTATTCAGGCTATGGACAAGAATCGAGTGTGCACCGAGTACTGGAAGTCTAGGCCCTTAACGCAGATTTCACAACATTCTCAATCTGTAAACAATTCGATTAAATCTGAAATGCCAGATGATAATGAAGGCCTCCAAGTACCTGCCGGAATAGAGGCAACACTTAATGGCTTGTTTAGGAAAGCAAATCCAAAGGAACTGCTTGCGTTGTACAGTATTTTGAGCAGCCCTCCTAATTCAACACCTGATCAAGGCCTAGTGACGCGGCTCTTAAAGGAAGAGATTCACAAACTTTCAAGGTAAAATTCTTTTCCGGTCTCACGGAGACTTCCTGAGTCGGCATAACAAATTCTTTTTGACTTTGTAAATTCCCCATTTTTAGACAATTCAGAGTCTTAAGTTGATTTAGTTTTTTACCATAAATTTTTGAACTGGCTCTGTATCAGAAAAAGCCGGTTGGATATTTCAAACGATAGTCTCTTCCGAGGTATTCATGAGGCAATCAAATTCGCATTTTTAGTAATGTTTTTCATGTTCCCATGGCGTGTGTGAATTTCTTTTCTAGTAAATATGTAGTCTGTTTGGAATGAACTTATCTTAAATGTAAACATTGACAAGTATGGGAAAGAAAATTTTATTAGAAACTTCATTAGTTCCCTTCTTATTCCAATATGATACAAGTAACCAAAACTTATATTATCTCTTATAACTACAGGATAAGAAAATTTATTATGAAGTTATTTTCGATAAGTTAATAACAAATTTTATTTTCTACATGAGACGACAAAAAGATGATTGTTTTATTTTCAGCTTATTCCAAACTATGTGTTGTTCTTGGGCTTCAATAAACGTCCAATTGAAATCGTCTGTAAACTTTTTGTAGGTGGGAATATGGCAACGCTTGAGATATGGGCCTTATGCGTCGAATTCATTTGTGCCCAAGTTTTAAACCTTTGGATATAACGTAGCATTCTAATATATACCTTTTAAATTATTAGAAATTAAACAATATTTATAATAAAATTAAATAAGTTCAAATTTGTAATCTTTAATCCCGATTAAATTGTTACTCGATCATTCTATTCCTGCCCCCATGATGGAACTTGGTGGACGGGTTCTAGCAGAGATCTATGGCCGTGATTATTTTTGAACTATTGCCTTCCACCCTAAAAGAGCTCGGGATGGAACTTTGTAAAAGAAGTTCATGGTCGAAGCATATGTGTAACATCTGATACATGGGCAAGCGGTGAACCTTTTGAGGACTTCAAGCTCGAAACCTGTAATAATATTCGATAATTTAAAAGTTTTGAGTGAAAAAAAGGTGATATCTGGCATTTTTCTTTTACCATTTCAAGTAAAATAATTCACACTCGGAAAACATTCCAAATACTACTTTCTGGATCATTACTCACTTTAATGCTTTTTAGTAAGAAGAAAACGGTTTAATATCTAAAAGGGGTTAATATCTCAACCCAACATGCACTTGAAATTTTAGGTATGATAAATAAGTAATTTGGTGTAAGTAAAACAAAACCATGATTTTTTTCCCTCATATTTAATAATTAAAGAGGCTAGATAACTTCACTATGAGAAATCTTAAGATTAATTTTCAATCATTATAAGTGTTGTGTATCAACCTTTAACCTTCTTGAATTGAATTAAAATTTAAAGGACCATGTCAAACCATGATTTTTTTTTTCTCATATATAATAATTAAAGAATCTAGATAACTTTCATTAGCCTATTTGCTAAATTGAACAAAAAGAAAAAAAAAACTATTTTTTGACAAGCATTCGGGAGAAAACAATACACATTTTGAGACCCTATGTGGTGTATATGCATGGGACCCTGGCCTATCGAATATTGCAAACTAGCACGTGCATTTATAATTGCTTCTATCTTTCATGCAAATCTGCTTTTGAGAACTCTTAACAACACCTCAACCGAGCAAAACCGTGGTCCTCTCTTTTGGGTCTCTGAGAAAAAGTGAAGAACCCATTTGGGCAAGGATCTGACCACATAACGGTATTCTATTTATGATAAAAATTCAGTTAAACAAACTTTCCTCTAAAGAATAATTTAAATAATTGAGACGATTTCTTTCTAATATGATATTTTGGTTCGAGTCACATAATGCGATTCCGCAAGAATTGTTTTAGAACCTTTTAATATAATGTCGTATTTTAATATATATTTATAATAAAATCAAACAAGTTTAAATTCATAATTTTTAATTACAATTAAATTGTTATCCGATCATTCCATCCGAACCTTCGACAGCAGGACCACACCAAATTTTGGTTATTGTGATCAAGGAGATTGGTAGATGAGTACCCTGAATAGCAACATAACTCAAAACCTGAGCAAGGAAAAATGGTAGCCTTAAATAGCAACATACGTTAAAGCCAAATATGGGAAATGCAGAGAATGTACGGACAAACGGCTCCCGTGAAACCACTGCAGATCCAACGGTTGATAATCACCCCACGTCTTAGCTTGTCCAAAATTTTGATATTTGAGGGGCACAAAGATCAAGCCGACAAGCAGTACTCATTGACACGTGGGGAGGCAAAAAATGGTGGGCCCATCTCGTGCACGTGTCAGCAGATGAGGAGGGGCTCGCCTTCCATTGGCTTCGTGGATTGCGGGATTATGTTGTACGGCAGCTTAATAATTTGGGGTTGGTGTGTATAAAGTAAGGGGTTTTGTTTATATATATATATATATATATATATATATATATTAACAGACAAATCGTGCTTGATGCGAGGGGTTTAAAGCCAAAAATCTTCGAGTATTATTGGTTTTACCCTAATTAGTGCTTCCTAGCTAGGCCCTAGTAAGCAATTTTCCTATGATGTATTGACCAAGTGGATCATGCTGTGTATTGCCCTCACATATGATGTGCAATGGCAATGATGAATTTCTTTCGAAGACTGTGGCACTCTAAGTATAAAATCTTAAGTTCGTGACGAGATTAGTGTTAAATGGATAATTTATAATTATAACATGTGTCTCAAAGTAATTAGTTCAAATTATTTGTAGCACCCACTTTTAAATCAATAAATGTCTCTTTACAAATCGATCTAGGACATTATTACCCCTATTGAGAACTTGATGAATGAGGTTAGTATTAAAATCACAACTAATAATGACTTGAAACTCAATTTAGTTGGTCAAATTATATCTATAACACTCATTTATGAACCAATTAATATCCCTTTATAAACTGACATAGAACACGATAATTCACCTCTTGATGTTAAAGACTTGATGTCCTCGCTAAGAGCACAAAATCATTTAGGAAATGTTTAAGCCGTGTAGTGCTCTAGAACTAATTCACAAGAGCTGAATAGATGATTCCTATGTGTAATCATGAAGCACTTTACCTTGCATAATACGTTGTTTCTACACTTAGTTGGCTAGTGATTCTAATACCATTCTGCCATGCTTTGAGCCCAGAACCCTAGGCTCATGAGTGTTAAAGGCATAAGTGTTAACTATTAAAGCCTCAAATCAATTAGCCCGAGATATTTGAGATTATGAGGTAGCTTAAGTGACGAGACTATCTCTCTTAGGAAGGATGACTTGGATTCGAATCCCTTTGTGACAAAGGTTGGATTGGGGATATTGTGGTTTTTCAGAAAAAGAACACTAACCGACTATTTAATCCAAATCATTGGTTATCCACACAACACTCAAATACAATAGTATTACAAATATTTACTCTAATGTAATTATAATAATGCTAAAGAGGTTTTGAAGGTTATAGTCAAGTTTGAGTATCTATTTACTCATAAGGAACTCCCCTTATATGGTAAGATTTCATTAAATTTTTATTTGTATACTAACTACTCTGATCATATGGGAAGGGAAAAGAGCGTTATTACATTTTTTTTATCATCTACTCATCACCTTTCATGTAGATGCCTAATTGGCCTCGTGTCAAAACAATAATTTTATTTTTTTGTTCTTCTTTTAGTTGACCTAACTGTAGATTTAAATTATGAAGATATAAACATCTTATGCCTTACAAGTAAAGTTTTTCCGTATTTGATTTAAATTGAACGGAGCAATGTTTAGAAGATCAAAATGATTAGAAGTTGCCATCAACCTGGGGTACGCGTCTAACAACAAAGCAAAAGTTAGGGCCTTGTTTGAAGGACTTAAGTTGGCAGAACGGCATGGAGTCACTAAATTGGAAGTTGAATCAGACTCTATGGTCCTAACACAGTGAATGAACGGGAGGAACTGCCCAAATAATGACTTGCAGCCAATGATCGCTGAGTGCCGAAAGATGTTTGCTGGTCACCTAGAATACTTGTTGAAGTTTGTGTATCGAGAAGCCAATAAGAGTGCGAATTAGATGGTTAATTTCGACTTGCGATTACAAGTTGGAGTGCATTTCATTGAAGAGCCACCTTAGCAACTGAGGAGAGTGTTGGGAGAAGATATGTGGAGGGTTTCTTTTCCAAAGCTTATTACAATGTACCGCAGCTTAGCCTCCTTTAAAAAAAATGATTATAGCTAGCCTGCAAGTGAAGTGCCTATGATAATTAACTATTAAAGAATTAGAATCGCATATATTATAATTAAGTTCCGTAGTTATTATCCATTATACATAGGAAGCAATTTGAACATGAATTATAATCAATAATCAAATTTTGGAAATTGGTGGTCATCTATCTAATTAGTTGACGACGTAGCTTTTGTTCTCTATTCAACTTCAATATTTCTCAAGTACATATACGTTTCTAATTTGCTTAAATTATTGTGTGAAATGTATGATAATGTGAAGACAATAAGCAAATATAGTAAATCCATCTCCACGAGCTTAAATTTTTAAGTGAAATAATTTCTCTCTCTCTCTCTCTCTCTATATATATATATATAATCATGCGTTCAACTCTCACTATCACCCGTTTAAGATATTAAAATTTCAATTGTAAGCATAAAAAATAAGTTCAAAGATAGCCAATAGTTATCATTTTATTTAATTTATGAGTGACGTTAGTTGAGTACTGACCGATACTTCCAATAATAGTTACCAAGTGATACATGGATGAATGCATTGGGCTGTATAAAGAGTGTAATGAAAAATTGAAATATGTTATACATTGTAAAAGTTGTACGGAAGTATCAAGAGAAGCACTAATATTCTCCTTCTCTCTTATATTTCTCTCTTTCTCTTTATTATATTATTCATATATCTCTTTTTATATCTTGTAGTTATTTTTCATAACAAAATACGAGTACCATGCTACAAAGGGCCAATTTGGATCGACTTTTTTCAGAAAAGAATATTTTGTTTTGAAAAAGTTATACTAAATTTGCAATAACTATTTGATTTGACTTCCAAAAAAGTTGAAATTCTGAAAAAAGCTCAAATACATCTTTTTTTAAAAGTCAGAATTTTCAATTTTTTTAAAAAAATATTTTTCAAAAATTATTAAAAAAAGCATTTTTAAAAAAAGCCAATCCAAACAATCTCAAATATTAGATTGCAATGAACCAAAATGTTACCCAAATAGATCATGGCTTCCATATAAATTAATAATAATAAATTCTAAGATCATATATAAAATTTTAAATTACCTAATCAATTTTAATATTAAATTCGTGTTTGTTATCCGTTACCTATAACGAAGCATGTTACTAGTGCTACACCCCGTGGAGCTAGCTATCATATGCGTAATGCATGCTAAATAGAAACTTCAGCTTATAAGTAAAAGGAGTCAACAAGCAAAGCGCCGTGTTTAATAAGATGTCAATAGTCCTATAATTAATTTCTCGCTTATAATAATTAATCAACTTTCATCTCAGGTTCAATAGCAGTTGCCCTTATAATGTTGATTAGAGAAGAAAATCTCAACTTGCTGCATATAATATGCTATATAGACCACAAGCACATATTCTATGAATACGAATCCCTTTTAGTATGAAAGAAATTCGATAGTAATAATTTGATCTAATTATTTTGTAATACATCTGTGAAGAGAATGCAAGATACTTAGGAAATAAAGATACTAGTTCATTTAATATAGCAAAAATATATAATTCCATAGTATTTAAAAACTTAAACAACGCCATATATACTTCTATAATTAAGAAAGAAAAAGAAAAGAGAAAATATCTTTGAGTTTTTTTTTAAAAGGGATTTGAGACCTCACACTTAAAAGAATAATTTTAACTACTTAAAACTATCCCTTATTAATAAAAAAATAACTTCAATATTAATAAACCAATAAAGGAACATATTGTAAGCAAATCTTGATATGATCTAACAAGTAGGGACACAGGGAGGACTTTATCAGGCAGGATTAGTGCATGAATATGCCCCACTTGCATGAGACGCCCAAGGTAAAAGATGTTCTCTGTTTCCATTTAATTTAATGGAGTCTGCAAATATATATAGCACACAAATTAATTAGGCCAATATGCACAAATCAGTTTTATATTCAGACCATTATAGGCATACAATAGTAATTAACTTATTATTTTTGTAATATATAATCACTTTTGAATATAATAACTTAAAGATCCATTAATTTATAAAATAGAAAAAAAAGCATAATTATACACCCAATGTTACCTTCACTCAAGGATATGAGTTGTTTATTAGTCTCTCCATGTACAGTATTCATAGACCAATTACATATGTGATGTTCTTTTTCTTTTTCTTTTTCTTTTTTTTTGTCTTTTTACCATAATTGTTGATTTAGTTGGAATATCTTTAAAGTCAATACCTAACTGTTTTTTTTCCTTTTTTAAAAGGTTAATCTTCTGTATTCCACTAATCTATGATTTGTCCCCTTTAAACAACAAATTAGACATCAAATCTAGGGCAAGATCATATCTATTTAGCGTTAAACATACACACACATTGCATATTCTACAATTCACTTGTCATGGTTGTCTATCACAAGCAAAGAAGACTTCTTTTATATATAACAAAGAATAAAAAGATCCATTGATTGGAAAAAGATCCATTGATTGGAAAGGATTTTTAGAATTCTATTTAAACTATCATTTTCCCCTTCATTATTTTTGTTTTTATGTTAACTACTGTGAAATGATTGATAACATATTAAGCATTGAAAAAAGCATCGAGAATGATAATGATTGGATTGTTTGAGTACGTATAATACATTGATGAGCTCTAATAGAGGATCACACGACCAATTAAGATGAAGGAATCCAAGTCAACAATCTTAGTGAGCCAAAATTCAACACTACTTTATAATTGCCTGTTATCTGCAAACATAATTGACGCATTTAGCAATCAATGAAGTATTTGTTTTTCAGAGCAAACAAAGATCATCCAATAAAGAAAAAAGATTAAAAAATTCACATGCACAATTATTCTTTGGACAAATGTCATGAAGTGTTTATATAGTTAAACAAAGATAGAAAAAAACTTTAATTAATTCACTAACTGTATTTTTTACTCTGACGCACAGTTATATTCCATAGCTTAGCCGTTCTTTTCTTTTTTTATTTGCTTTTTTTTCCCTTTTTTCTCTTCGTAGTTTTCTAATAAGCAAAATCTGGTACATATTCATTACAAGTGCAACATCCAATATTACTCTTGCTGTTAAGTTAGAAATCCTAATTCAAAATTTCACAGTTTTCTTGCGAAAATGCAATGGCACTGTCTAAGTAATCACTTAATTAGCAGAATAAGAGAATTCAGATTAAAAAAAAAATTGAGAAAATAGGGTTAAAGAGAAAATGAAAAATAGTAGTAAAAGGGCACTGTGTATTAAAAGATTTATTATTTATATATAATTTCTGGAAAAAAAAACGAGACTGCAATTCGAGTGCATACAATACCAGCTAACGAGACAGCAGGAATTATCAAGATTATACACTAAAATTCATAGGCATATATCGATAAAGATAATTATATATAGATCTCTAAGTCATATATATAATTATTAATTATATTACTCTATGACATTAATTAATTTGTCTTCCCAAAAAGAGTTGTTGCACCAGTAGTATCATCAGTTTGCAGCACTGCAGCAACTTTCTGCTTATTAGACGACCTCTTCCTCTTCTTCTCATAGCTGATTCCTCTGGACTTGGACTGAAAATCCCGAACTTCGCGAAGAAAAAGCCTCACTGCTCTCGCACCAAAAGGGTTCGCTTCGGGCTTGCCGCCATGTTCTTCATAAGCAGCTCGGAGGCGTCCTATGAGGGCATCCAGGCTTCCCCAGGCTTGCCGGAGAGGACACGGGCATGGCGCCGGAGGGCTCGGCATGCCGAAAAAGGGGCAGCTCTGGTTGTGGACCTTAGTCTTGCCGAACTGGTCGAGATAGTGAAGAAACTCGAGGACATGAGCGCCGCTGCAGCTTGTGAGAGACAATGGTGGCCTGTGGTTTCTAAGGTACTGGCAGAAAGTGTTCCAGTCGCGGCGCTTTTGGTTCTCGTATCGGCTCAGGCGAGGAGTTGCGGCGGCAGATGCTGCTGAAGCTGGTGATGATATTGGTGATAATGTATTCGCGGAAATGATGGGGCTGATCGTGTCGGCGAAGATGCTTCCGCCGCTGCTGACATTGACAGAGGTGGTGAAAAACTCCATTGTTGATAGCTAGCTGCTATAGATCTTGAATCTTTACGGTCTTTCTGGAGGGTTTCTTCTAGGGTTTTTGTTCTTCTTGACCAAACCTCTCAAGAGTTTGTTTGAGATAATTGCATGAAACACACAGAAACACGCAAAAAACCAGCAGAGGAAAGAGTTTCTCTAAAGGGTTTTGCGTCTCAGATTATGATCTGAAGAAATTTTCAGATGCTGTAACAAATTAACGTACAAAATGAGTGCTGAAATGTATACCTCGGCTGGGTTTCATTTTCTTGAACATCAACAGAAAGTTTTGATCAGGAAAATTAATGCTGCTCCTTTTTTTTTTTTTCAGGATTTTTGGGTTTTGAGTAAGATGATGAAATCTCAAGTAAGAAATAGAAGATTCTTGCTTACAGAACCACGGCAGAGATTTTCACAGCAGTAACTTGATATTATACAACAAAAGAAGAAAACAGCAAAACAGAGATGAGCAGATGATCATTATCATCATCATCTCAGATTAGCTTTTCAGCTCGTAAGCAGTAAAAAGTTACTTCTACTGCTACTACTACTACTTAATTGGTGGAGTAGTGAAGAGTGGTTTCACTATGTATAGGAGGAAGAAGAAAGAGGAGGAGAGAGATTTAAGTTGCTTTTTATGGTAAGATGTTATGGCAATTTGGCGATGCGAGAATAGGGAAAAAAAGGAAGCCACCACCACTAGTTGTGAAAACATTCCACAGACGCACTTGTTGGCGCGTGCCGTAACACATCATATTGTTGATGGAATTTTCGAGTGATCGATCACATCCTTGAATGCTAACAAATTTTAGGAAATTTCCTAGGAACTTGGTACATGAATTGGCCATATATTGTGCATTTAAAGAATTATGTAACATAAGTATACATTATACATATACTTACAAAGAATTGTGATAAGGTTGTTAAGTTTGTGATATTTTGCGCAGGACTTGTATACATGCTTCAAACTTTATATTAGTGATTAAAGATTGCAACAAGATTAACGACAATTATAGTTATTTCTTTTTCTCATACAAACTTTTTAAATAATTTTGGTGGGGTTAGTTTTATTTGTTTATTATGCTTGTGCTTAATGGGTCTATTTCATGTGTATAGGTTTGCTTTGTTTTGAACCTTGATGTGTGCAATTTTTATATTTTTAAATGGGTGATAATGAGGCTCAGATTATGACTTAGATTCTTATATCATATTATGTTATCATTATATTTAAAAGTTTAAATTTGTAAAGAGAAATTTATAGTATTCATATATTGTGCTTGTGCTTAATAATGCTATCAATTAAGCTTCTGATTTGTGGAAAATAAGTGTTATCAAGGTCATAATATTGGTTCATGATAAGCCATGTGTTGAGTGAAATGGATTCCTTTAATTTTAATTCATAAAAGTATGAGCAATGTGTTTTTGTGAATGAAAGGCAAAAGGAAAATAAATGTATAATGGATATAAACACATAATGTAAAGGTAGCAGATGCATCGGTTGTTAGGCTAAGTTTTTTCCCGCCCTCTCTTTTTGGAAGATTATGAGTGTTTATTTACGAATCAACTAATAAACCAAGCTAAGTAAGATTGATTAGACTCAATAGTGATCATTTTTGTTAAGACTCAATTGAGGTCGATACTGCACATAATCAATAATTCACTCACACTCGGCTTAACTAGTGAAAATAGTGCTCATTGGTGATCATTATTATTGGGTTAAATGCTAATACAACTGTCCTTTCGTGTTTGTTATACTTGAATATTGAGGGCGTCCATTCTCATGGACTCATTATTGAGTTTCCTGTTGATTCATTAATTGCGCAATTGCCTATGCATCTAGCATGATATTGACAGGAGAGAATTACTCCTTATTCTCATACCTAGCAAATCAGTAATTTAACTTTTTCTTGTATTATAATTTATATTCTAAATTTTCATTTCTATGTTTTTCTTGGGCTTAAAAACAAGTGATTTAACAAACAAACATTAACACAATAACTAATAATATGTGCTAAGGAAATAGAAGAGCAAATAATCATTCATTTTGCCCACTTGCTTTACTCCTTTGAGTGGCTAGTTTCAAAAGGGGCAATTGCAGATTCTGGAGCCAAAGTAATCATAGAGAAGCTAAGCTTTCAGGCAAGGGAGGTATGGGCTACAAAAGATAAAGTCTTTCCAGTCTTACGGCTTCTCTAGCTTATGCAATCAGTAGTCTTTACCTTTACAAATTTATACGTGTCAGCGTTTTATTTTAGTGTTTCTACTAATTAACTTTGTTTCTAGATAGTTTTATAAGATGGTGCATTTAATAACCAATAAGTTATCGATTGAGATGATAACGACGGCCTCACCCATTGTAATGAGGAGATTACAGAGTAACTGATTTTTCCTTTACGAACGGAGCGAGTGTAAGCGTGCATTACAGGTGATAGAACCGCGGGATACATTTGCCTTCTCCTGTACTGTTGACATTCCTTGTAGGCTAATGTATAACTTTTTTTTTTGATTTAAAATAGTAAAAAATTATTCTAACTAATATAGGAAGCACTTTTAAAATAAAAATTGTGCATCGCATCTCCTCATCAGTTCGCGTAAAATTTATATTCAATTTATAATAGCTTAAATTCATTATTTACTGTTGTCACGAGTTTAAATTTAATGTTACATAGTTGCCATTCGTTAGTGTTCAAATTTTATCCCATTATCTATTTAATGCCAAGTTCCGTGTCATGTCCCAAACCCAAGAGGGCAAACCAAATTCAATGTCACTTCCCAACCACAGAACTCTAAACCCACAAGGATAGTCGAGCAAATCAACCCTGGACACAAAGCCTTACGTTCATGTCTTAGCAAATCGAGCATGAAAGGGCAATAATTTTGAGTTTGACCACGTTTGTCATGAGCCGAATCAAAATTTTAAGCTAATGACAAGATAACTACCCATTGACTAATAAAATATCAAGCTAATGACAAGATAACTACTCATTTAAGCTTTACTAAACAACAATAATGGACCATTTTTATCCTTATGCTCTAACAGAGAGATCAAACAGACAGTAAGCACATAGCACAATTTAACGGTTGAATTTAAGTATTCAAGTAAGATTTGTAACATGCTAATGCTTTAGGTGTCTGGAATATTGAAATCAAGGAAGCGTCGTCTCACTTTTTGCCATTATCATCTGAAATTCCACTCATGGCTTGCTGCAACAATTTGATAACACAATGATCATTTTAAGTTCAAGCTCTCAGACTGGATAGATGTCAATCAAGTGGAGATGACATAATAAATAGACAATCACCTGAATGCTGGAAAGTGCATACTGCACATCGCTTTCCGATATCTGGTGATGAACAACAAGCCTGATTCTGCAAGAGCAAGATTCAGCGTTAGCTTCTTAAACGCGAAGGGGATCTCCGGAGGTTTTTATTGCCTCGATCAACATGAAGTTTGTTATATGTGATTTGCTGCCCCGCAAAATGTACTAGTCTATAATTTGGTCGTGAGAGGTCCTATTCAATTTGCAAAATCTGCAATTATTTTTGGACATATGTGGATGTCTATCATAAAAGATGTTAAATGATGCTCTATGAGCATTCTCTTTACCTCTTTCTGGAGTAAGTCAATCCATAGGAGAAAATCCAACTCAACCTTCTTGTGGGATCACATTACAGAGATTTGGCATACAAATATAGGTTGGAGTTAGAGGGATACCAGAAAATGCATTTTCTTTCACTCCTTGACTCTTAGGAAAACTACACAAATTTAAAAAACTTATCGGCATTAGCATATGTGGCAGTTAAGTATTCAAGAGAAGACATGAAGATTTTGATGATAACACTCAAACAATTAGAAGCATAACAGAATGCTTTAACATAGAGACGCGATGTTTGTGTTTTTCTTTCAACTGACATGTAGTTCAAATGAGGTTAGCTCTGTTGATCAATGGACAAGGTGAGAACACAACAGACATAATGTAGCACATGCCATGAACTCTAGATGATATGAGAGATTGAATAAGAACCTTAGTGGTCCTTCTGGTAGTGCTAGTACACGATTTTCTGCCAAAATCTTGCATAGCTTAGTTTCGGTCACATTTGCTGCTTCCAGTATATCAAAATATACCTGGTGACAAGAAAAAACAAAGCTAAATAGCTCGTCTTTCCTTCAGAACTAGAATTTATTCATACAAGCACTTCTTCAGACTTTGGCAACACGCAAGGAATTGAAACTTGATCACTAACATTACATGACACAGGCAGAGGCTTTACTAATAGAAAGGTGAAAATTTTGACTAGAAACAGAGTTTATCACTTTTATACATTGATATATTTCGAAGATCATCAATTAGGTAATGATTTTCATAATTCTTCTCAAGGGTGCACATTGCTATATGGAAGTTTGCTAGATTTTGGTGGAAGTACACAAGCACCGGCTGTACGTGGCTTTAAACTCGCTAGAGCTGAGAGCTCACTCAAATCTTTGGATGCTTCACAACAACATAACTCAAATAGCTAAGAGTCCGTTCTCATCAAACAGGAAACACATATAATGTGGAAAAGTTTACTTACCATGTTAGTTTCCACAGAAGCAATATCAACTTTTAGTCCTTCGATTTTGTCCAGTCCCTCTGGGAAATAGTTAACAGAAGCAAATGATTCAAACATAGCCATCCAAGAGACGTTTGGAAAGGCAAAAATATACCTGGAGCACCATGAGAGGGTAGAGATACCTGCTAAAGCCTTGGCCTTTTTGTGATCTCCTTCAAGCTTACCTACATTCTCTTTAAGTGCAATATAAGCAGCAGCACATAGCACACCGACTTGCCTCATGGCACCACCTAAAGTCTTCCTGAGAATCTTTGCCTGTAACATGATAAAAGCAAGTGTTAGGAGTGAAAAGTTTCTGCAGCAAGAGTTTGGTGAAAACCTCAAATTTACCTTTGCAATGAAGCTTTTGGAACCAACGATCACTGATCCAGCTGGAGCACCAAGGCCTTTTGATAGACAAATCTGCATTGTAAATTGATAAGGAGAAGGATAAGAAGAAAAATTGAAAAAGAGAGAGATGTACAATGATGGAATTAAACACCACACAGAATATGGGTACAGCTACTTGAGATTATCTAATAATTTCTTTATTTTGACAATACAATATTTTCCTCATAAATTATTCGAGCAGAAGAGAATGTGGCTTATTTTTTGCCCATTTTGGTTCCTACCGAAACTGAATCTGCAGCTTGAACAACCCTACTAACAGGAACACCAAGTGCCTGCAATACAAACTTTGGTCAGAGCCGAAGCACAAATATACTTGTCCATATAAACCACAAATGAAATAAACTTTAAAAAATAAAATAAAAGTAAAAACAAAAATAGAAAAACGTCATGTACTATATTGTTTCTCTCATATTCCCCAATATTTTCCAGATAATAGTTATATGTCTGTGCACACATGAAAAGACTGAGCGTATAAAAATCTTTAAACCTAACTATAGCACATAGGTGATCGGGGAATCTGAGTCATCATCTTCAACATCACCAGTCATAGATATAGATATAAGCTCATTTTCACAATTTTTACAAGGCCTAATTATACAGATTTTCAAGATAAAAACAGAATTCACCCCAAGATCCACTGAGAGACTAAATGAAATTATATTGACATAAATGAGAGAGACACAAGTATTGGATCATAGATGTAAAGTAATTCTTCACAAAAGACTCTATTAGAATATCTTTTTGGATATCATTCTTTTGTACAAGAAACATACGTTTGAACATGTATTAACTAGACTGTGATATTCACATAAGCCTAGATATATATAAGACTGTCATCTTTAAGCAGGAGACAGATAGATCACAAAGTCAAGGAGTAGATTTTCCTCACAATTGATGCATTAAAAATACGAGCCCCGTCAATGTGAAGCTTCAAGCCATACTTCTTTGCCAGCTCTCCAACTTTGTCTGTGTACTCGACAGAAAGACATCTACCACCAGAACTGCATTCGTAGCGTAGTTCATGAGAAACATGTGATAATTGATCCCTGCTGGTCAAATACAGATGCTGCAACTGATGGTACACAGAATCCGACAAAATAACGGAACTTGTGGTGTACTAAACAAAGGGATTGACTAATAATTTTATCAAAAACCATGTGCATGAAAATCCGAGTCTGTATAGGCTAATGGTGTCAAAGGCCTTCTAATTTGTATTGGTGTGCCTTAGGAGCCATACCCCACTTCAATTTTGGAATCCATTAAAGCATTAAGCCTCCTGAAATACTAGACTTACTGTGCATGAGAGTTTTCCAAGCAGATAAGCCTGGTAGTTGGAAAGCATATCTCCATGCGAGGATCCCTTATTGAAGCCTCAATCAAATCAATATCCATTGTTCCATCTTCGTTATTCTTGACTGTCCTTGGATGAACACCTCCAATTGTGGAAATGCCACCATTTTCATAAATGTGAATATGTGAAGCATCACCAAGAATGACTTCGCTTCCCCTAATTTGACAATGAGTAAGCACGCTAATGAGGTTACCCATAGTGCCTGAAGGCACAAAAAGTGCTGCTTCCTTGCTGGTGATCCTTGCCATTTCCGCCTCTAGGCGAAAGGCTGTCGGATCATAGCCCAATACATCGTCATCAACTTCAGCATTCGCCATAGCAGCCCGCATAGCTTCTGTTGGTTTGGTGACCGTGTCTGACCGAAGATCCACCATTCTTGTAACCATTTTTGCTGCAATTAACCCAAAAAAAAAAAGAAAAGGGGACAAAAGTAAAAGAATTAGTGATTATCATATTACAAATCTATAAAGAAGACGAAATTACTTGCCTCCTGCATCTGAAGTAATTAACAACATTTTTGGGATTCGAGATCAAATAACTGAGAAAACAGACAAATTGAAGCCTTTCGCGAGAATTTTCTCTGGACCCAAAGGATGAAAACATCCGCTTGCACAGAACGGTAACAATACCAGTTAAATTCCAAATCACTAAATATGGAAAGAGTTTTAAGAGACGTATCATTCATGAGATCAGAGCCTATTTGTACAGCTGGGCAAGCCAAAAAAAAAGCATACCATTTTCACTAATACCATTTCACACCGTTGTAGTCACCAGATATCAACATTTATGTGAGTGATAACGACCAAGAATCTATAACATTACCTCAGCAATTAAGACTAAAAGGGTATCATATCTGACTAAGCTCTCGAACAACAAAATTAGTATCTATATTTCCTTTCAGTGTTCCAAATAGAAAGTATGCTTCAGTTTCTTTATAGTATTAGTTGTAAGATCATATTAAAAGAGTAAAGAGCTTTAACTTCCCAGCCTCTAAACTCCCTCGAAAGGTGAGAGTAGCAACAACCAAGCCACAGAAGAACAGTTGAAAACAATAAACAAATATAACAAGCTCTTTGCTTTAAGCATTTCAGGTAAGCTAGTTATTCAAAAGTTAGAATAAATATTAAGCAACTAACATATAAGCTAGGAGGCGTGATGAAAATCAGAAGCAAAATGGGGAACATGTTAAATACAATAAATAAATATATATAATTAATCCTTTCTTTTTAATAATTTAATCTTTTCGATAAGATATTCACTTAATATAAACCGGTTCGCAAACACATATATACATGAATGGATACAGAATGATATGGTGACAGAGGGGAGAAAGATAATCGTACCCTCTTCAAATTGGTTTCTTTCTTCAATATCTGAAATAGAAGATCTTTTTTCTTTGTGATCAAATGATGAAAGGGTCTTAACTTTTCACCACAAATGAGCCAATCTTCCACCGAGCTGACGCAAAGAAATAACAGAAGGGGTGGGGGGTTAGGTGATAAAAATCTTCGAGTAAACTTTTAAACACATAAGCTCCTTAAAAGTTAAAACATCTACAGAAATAAACACTTACATGAACTCAAACTTTATTACTTCCAATCAAGAGGTGGCAACTTGAAATACATACAAAATATATACGTAGGTCCGGTCCTTTGAAGAATCTAGCGATTATGCTTAAACAGAATCTTGGAATTTTCTTTGAGAAATTTGACCCCACAATGTTGTTGCAATGTCTTAAAGAAGAATTGTGCTTTTGACACATATGCTTGTCCCACTCTTTGGTTGGAAAGTGATCCCCAAAAAGTTGAATCCACGTATCACATGCACGATGAAACGAATCCGCAGTTTATTGTGACATGTATCACCAAATCTGACGACATACACATTTATCTCATGCATGCGTGACATGTTTATTTTTATTCTTTTTTCTTGGGTGGTATGAATTAAAATTTTGAAGACATGCTCGAGAATCGAGATGTGTGCAGTGTGCGCTCTACAAATCAGATTTGTTTTTGCTTCACCGGGAAAGCATGAGGTCTACTCGCTGCAGCTCTGCTTTCGTCTGTCCTAATCATTTTCTTATTTGGAATTTTCTCTTAACAAACACAAAATTATTGTTACACTATATATGGCACCGATTACAATTTGAAACTTAATCGGCCAATGATGTTTAATGTGAAGAGTCTCAATTTTTTGGCGCGGATAATATGATTATACGTCTTTTAATTTTTTTTTTTAAACTTTTTTTTTTTTTAACAAACCCCCATCCCAAATCCAAACCCCTATCTTTATGAGGTTTGAACCCAAGATCTTACATTTGGATAGAAGTAATATCTCTTCATTTAGTACTAAAAATTATTGTTAAAATCAGGTATCATTTAAGAATGTGATTCTAACCGGCCTCATTAATTGTGATATTGATCCGTCCCTCATCGACAAAAGTTTGGGATCTAACCATGACCAAATTGGAGCCGTCAAAGGCAGCCGATGACCCTTGTCAAAGACGTAAACAAACTTCTCAAATAGTGTTTGATGGCTAATGAAATGTGTGGGGACGCCCCTCATCTTTGTCCATCGCAAATTCCTACCAACTGCTGCAGCAGCCACTAGTGACCCAACGGAGTGCTTAAAAGCACTTTAAATTATTTTAAAAAGAAAAACTGGTAAAAATAACTTTTTCATTGAGTGCTTATAAGCATTCTAATAAACACTATTAAACACTCTTACTGGCGAGTTCGCTCATGCTTGCTTCTACACCACAACTACCGAGCATAATAAATTGTCTCACCAGTGCGGACAAAAGACCTCGTAGTCATATCAAAAGTCAAAACTACTGTAAAAGAAATCGATCGAACACCTTAGAGAGATACGATGAGCCAGAGATAATAGTGATTAGTTACGTAATGGAAAACTAAACACGAAGAACCCCGTAGTTGAGTTACAAGGGTTAGCTTTTTCAATAAAATTTCCTCGAAAGGGAAAGAATTTTATTCCTAAAACATGCAGGAAGTCCGATCTCATTGCGCTTTGCCATGTAACTTTCAGCAAGTGATACAATTTCCACACATCAAAGTTGCAGCTCACAGAAGAAAACAGCATAACAGTATGCATCTCATTCCAGCAGACAGAAAAGCTAAAGCAAGAATCTCCATGCTCAGGAGAAATAGCTATAATGAAGCATCAAATGATCTCTTTGGAGAAAAATATGCATCTTCCGACTTTTTTCCACCTCAACCTGGTAACTTACTTGGGTACCTCTATCTATCCCGTCTTCAGCTATTTCTTGAACTGCCAGTTCTAATTTAGTCAGTCAGGTCTTTTGTTTCCCTATTCCATACGTTGTTTATGACCTTCAACTGGTTGTATCATTGACGACTTCATTAGAGGACCCATCAATTGTGTTGTTCTCCTGAACATCCATCGCACCGGAGAGGCCATCTCCTTTGTTGGAAGTTTTACTGTGATCCCCAAGTGCAAGATCTTGATCCATGGAAGGAAAGTTCATGCTGTCTTCAACATCAAGGCCTTCAGAACTCTCAACCGCAGATTCACTAGCAAGAGGTTGTTTGGTAGAAGGCATGTCATTAATGGATGTAGCTTCATCTCCTTGTACATTGTCCACATCCATCAAATGTTTGGGACTCACAGAAACTTGATCTTGAGCAACATCCATCTGCTGGCTTGGAGTTTCATCATGGTTTGTATCAACCGAAATAGAGTTTTTAGACTCATCTGCAGAGGCAACACATTGGTCATTTTCAGAAAGAGAACTACTATTTGCTTCAACCACAGTCGCAGCTCCAGCCTCATCCTCAGCTGCAGCATGAGCCTCAGCCTCAGCCTCCGCCTTGGCTAGTTCAAGAGCATGATTCTTTGCGGCAATTTCTTCCTGTATTTGAGCTTGTACCCTATATTCCTCAATAAGACGTAGGACCCTCTCCTTCTCCACAATAAGTTCACCATAGCGTTTCTGTAGGGTCCGCTCAAGCTCTTTCTGCTTCTGAACTTCTTCCCAAAGGCCATTGATCCTATGGGATGCTGCTAGCTGCTCTTGCTTTTGTAAAGCTTGGAAGCACTCGAGTTCAGTTGCTGCAGTGTCCATCTGCTTAAATGTGGCTTCAATTTGAGACCAAAGTTTTCCTGCCCGCATCTGATATCAAATAATAACCAATTATTTGTAATCAGAAGTCTATGTTAGGCTCTAATGAGAGAACAACTTAAAATTCAAAGTCTTGGAGGGCCTCACAGAGTAGCTTTATTTAGTATTTTCGAGACATTACAGAGAACATTTAATTACTTCTCTCTTTTTCCCTTCTGTTTTTGAGGTTGCCAAAGCCTTTGAAGGGCTTCCACAACATGGCTTTCTACAGCCTTTCGTAAACATTTATCTCCTTCTCTCGTTACCCTTTCTTCTCCAAGTGGTGGGGTGTATGCTTCGTACGCATAATTTAATAGAAGAATATTATCTTAATGCCAGCAATCATGGCCTGATCTTATTTAAGTATATCTATAATTGAGCATCTCTCAAATATAATATTTACAGAAAAAGTAACAATTAAAAAAAAAAATTATGGTGATACCAGATTGTAAGCATACCTGGTAACCTTTAGTAATAACTTTTATCTTCTCTTCTAAGCGTTGTGCTTTCTTAGTATCGTCATCCATCCTCTTCTTGACATTCTCAAATTCATTCTGTAGGGCAGCAAGCTTCTCCATATTTCCAGCAACACTGGAGAGACCATAAGAATTACGGGTAGGGAAATACATGATATCACTCAGGCATGTTCGGTGTGCTTCAATAAATTCGTCAAGAGAGTCACTCTCATGCCCCATTGCAACTCGAAGAAATTGAATCTCATTCTTGATCAAGTCATCAGCCTGCAAAACATTATGATGTTAATTTTTGCTGTAAAGCTCATGTTAAACACAATAAATAAATATAATAAACCATATTTACAGGCTTAAGCTTTTGGATGAGGTGAAAAATTATTAGCTAATAAACTGGTCAAAAGCTAAATAGTGACCTACAGGAGCCAATGAGGGGTGGGGATTCAGCTGGCTGCTTTAGGTTTGGTTGGTTCAAACAGTTTACTATAATATGGCCTTCAACTGGTATGGAAAATAGAAAAAGCAAGAATGAACACCGAGCATGAAAAGAGTTAATTAACCATTGTAAATCCTATCCCATTCAAGCAACATCACCAGCAACCAGGAGCACTAGTTGGTGCGTTCCAGTGAGCCAGTGGAAAGACAGATGTAGGAAAGAAGAGGGTTAAAATAAGATTTATGAGGAGAAGATATTTGGTTAGTGGGGATGTAAGTTGCACACTTACAGGCAATTAGAACAAAGAAGCACAGTAGCGGATAAACTAGGAGGAAAAATAAAGGATCAGAACCTTGACAGAAGCAAACATTTAAAGAAGTCATACCAAAGGTCTAAAGATGCTCAGTATAAAACCAAAACACCACTGAAACACTTTCCCGGAGCAACTAAGACAAGGACAGTATAGGACATATTACAACTTCACATGACGTTGGAATCCTAAAATGACTAGGATTCCAAAGAAAGAGGCTGATACGACATGAAAGCTTAATCTGATCTGGCAAAAGACCTTTCCCAAGTTAAGGGAGATTAGCAAGGACATCAATCAAAGACAAAAGCAAAATCACAAACCGTCCTACAATTCTTCAACTTCACTCGGTACAACCATCCCAGGAAAACTGTGATCCAACTTCTAAATTAATACTACTATAATAGCAAAACCTAACCTTAAAGTCTGCCAAAAGACCTTTCTTCACGCAACTACGATAAGCAAGAACTACATGCAGTAGCGGATTCATCTTGTTGTCAGGGGGAGCACATTTATACATAAATTTTTTTATGAAAATTGAAAAATTAATTATAAAAACATGTAATAATTAATATAATAATATCTTAATATGGAAAAAAAGATAAGTTAATAGAACTAACATAACTTCATATTTTGAAATCATTGGATATTCAATTTATTGTTTAAGTTAACAAAAAGTATCTTTCTTTCTATAACTGACCACTCAATCTGCAGTTGTGCGATTTTTTTATTCTTCTCTACCTTCTCTCTTTTTCCTCTGTCTATTTTTGCTTCATTTTTTTTTAACTTTCTTGTTTTTCATAAAACAACAAATTACAATGTCCTAATTTTTTTTGTCCTTTGGCTAAAAACCAAAAACATTAATAATAGTTCTCTTATTACGATCACAAGAGGGTGTGTTCTCATCATGATGGGGGCACTTCATATAATTTGACTTCTTATCATAAAATAAAAAATAAAATTATAGTAATAAAAATTTTCCCGCGAAAATCCAGGGGTGCCCAGGCACCTCCTCACATAGCTGTCAAGGCTAGGTGAGTTATTGTTCCCACACTGACATTACACCAATCAAAAACAAATAGCCATAAGTTCCCAGAATAAAGAGCAGTGGAACTGATAATTAGCACACAAAGAAAGTAAAAATCTCAGTGGGTTGACGACAATTGTAAACATATATTTTTGAGGAGTCATTACAAGTGTATGCTAAAGTCTTGTTTCATTTAGATATTAAAAATATATAACATTATACATCTCGACAAATGTTGGAAATTAGGATTACATAAAAGGCCACTACAGCATCAAAACCCAGTCTTATTTGCCAAAAGACTCTTCCTTGAACATCTAGGGTAGGACAATTGTATGTAACACATCAAACGAAATGAAATCCAGAAGTAATTTGGAATACATAAGTTTCAAAAAAGAGCAACACATTCATCCTAAGGTCTATATCCCAAGTGGTGTATTAACTGAGATGAGAAAAAGAAACAACTATCCTAGGCTCCTGAAACAGAAAATTCTTGGTAGAAATTCCAACAACTTCTGAAGAGTAAAACACATTACATTTTCTTAAGCATCTACTTTCACACTCGCTCAGTTAAGATTCTGGTTTCTCTTCTATCATGGGTATACATCCCGTGATCTTCAGAAACAAGTGATGATAAAATGTCATAACAGATATCCACAACTTCTTTGGTGAAATAAAGGGTTCTGATATTCAGTATTGAGCTCAGCTATCAGATAATGAGAGCGGCTTGTGCATGTAGAGGCATGTCTCCGAGGCTGTGGAATTAATTACCGAGCAAAACTAGAATAACTAGCGTAACATTAACAGCAGAACTTGATTGAGTTGGTGAAATCACCAAATCAATGACCATGGACAAATAAGCAAGTGATCAAACTTGCAACCTCATGAAAAAAAGTGATCAAACTTGCAATTCAGTCAATACAAGAAAATCTAAAAGCTTTCCTATGAAGATGGTCAACATATATATGGAAAGAATGTCGAACAACAAACTAGCTGGGGGCCTACTAAAAATAATATACAAGCAACATGCAGCATTGACATTGATTCCTTCATTTCAGATTAAAATTTTTGTTGGTTTCTAATAATAAAGCTAATCAATAGTAATTTATTATACCATATGCATATCAAACAATACCTCTACAGGGTTATAAGGATTGGAGAATAGCAGTATTATCTAAAAGCATAATAAAATATGTACCTCCTTCAGCTCGTCTTCTTCAATATCTTCAATCACGGGAACAGTAGTAGATTTTCCATTGGCAGCACGCTTAGCTCCTTTCTTCTTTTCCTTGTCTGCTTTCTCATCAAGGGGATATTTAGCATTATCATGCTCCAGCAGAGAAAGAAGCTCCTTTCTTATCATTTCATCAGCCTGCTCAATTAAGGTAGAAGGAACGAAGGAGCTCTTATCCTCATCAGCTCTTATCAAAGAATTTTTAATCAAATCCAGGGAAGCAGCAGGAGGTCTTGGGAGCTCCCTCTGCAGTACTTTTGATCTTTTCCTCAGCAGTGCCTGCTGCCGTGCCTCTTCCTCAGCCTTCTCCCTCGCAATTCTATCAGACATATCTTCTTCAATCTTCTCTTTGGGCTCCTCAGGTTCCTCAGGCGGCGGCTGTATGACAATCTGGTACTCATTCTTTGGCTGCGGAAGACTTTTCAAACCAGAAAGCAGTTCTTTCCTGGAATCTGATTGCCCCAGTTTTGTTGCCTCGCGCATATCCACTTCATTGATGCGAAGCTCGTCCCTGATGGGAGTTCCTTGTGGGGTCATGCTAAATGAATATCCATCCCTTGAAGGAGTCATGCCAATTCTAGGAGTAAGGCCAGGGCCTCCTGGAGTAGCTGAAGGTGTCAAGAGGGGATTTGGTGTTTGAATTTCCTTTTTCTTAGGAGTTACCCCGGAGAAATCCGAAGGGTGCAACATCGGATTGTCTCCCCCAAATAGTGGTGTCTGTGACTGAGTCAACCTCCGCTGGTTTTCTGCTTCCATCATAATGGCGTCCTGCTTAGCCGCAGGTGTTCTTTGAGGGGTCCGCAATGGAGTCATTCCTTGCCGTGGTGTCTGGGCATAGTTTGCAAGGAGAGCACGGGTTGCAGCATTTCCTTCTGATGCTTCATCAGTCCCAAGAAGATCACTAGCAACACCAATCTTAGCAATTTCCTCCAGTTCGTGATCAGGGATCTGAGGTGCAGGCAGATTCAGTTTTGACCGCTTCCTCACTGCTTCTGGGTCATTAAGCTTGTTGGCTTGCATAATGGCAGATGGCGCATCCTGCCTTTGCAAGATTTTATTCCTTGCAATATCCTGTTTTCTCAAACGTGCTTCCCTGTCCACCCTTCTCTCACCTTCAAGTTCTTCAATAGTGGTTGGAAATTTGATCTGTTCGGCTGGGCGAGCCTCATCAGTTACATCGTAAAAGCCTGGAGGAGGTTTCTTCTCAAATGGAATTTCAGCATTGTAGTCAATCCCCTTCCTTTTCCTTTTCCTCTGCTTAATGTCAATCCCAGCAGCCTTCAGTTCTCGCCTTTTCTGCAGCGAAGCCAGCCTCCTAGCCTCTTCTAACTGCTTCTCCCTTGCTTTCCTTTTAGCTTTCTTACCCCGGGTATTTGCCAACCTAGCCCGTGCTTCTGAAAGCATCTCTTTCTCATCCTCATCCATGTCTACTGGATCAGGACGAGCAGGCTTCGACTCCGGATTTGGATCAATCTCTCCAGGGCGTAGTTTACGTGGATCATCTCCTGGTTCATAGTTGTCATCCTTCGCACATGCTGCATCAAGAAGCTTCTCATACCGCTCAAGGCATTGTGACGGAGTACGGCCCACAATGGGCGCAATAGTCCTCCATTGTGTAGGCATAAGCTTTGCAAGGTGAAGCAATTTCTCATCTTCCTCTCGCGTCCATTCAGTCTACATAATACATAAATATACAGAAAGCGCAGAAAGGTCAGCTAGGGATGTTCTAAATCAAAACATGGAAGAACCTAAGTAACACAATCAATTCAGTTGAAGCTCAACAAATTCATGAAAAAGAAGGAAATATGTTAAACAAGCAAATGCACCGACAAGATAACACCACCCTCTGCCGTCTAACAAGGCTTCGCAACCCGACACAACACAGAGAAACATGCTAACTACTACATGTCTCACTGACCTCAATGGAGATAATAACAACGAACTCCAGCAACAAATATTTCCAGACCCAGCTCAAGAGACCACATCTTTTGCAAACACCCAAATCACAAAAACAGATATCACTTGTATCTTTTCATAATTCCGCCATCATTGCTTAAGCAAACATATTAACAACTAACAAGCCTGTACAATTTGATACCAATATCAAGCACCGAGGTAAGTAACTCCATCAACAGAAAAACATGAACCTCATAAAACAGCATCCTTTTCATCAAAATATCAGCAAATTAAACAATGAGGCCACACGCTAATATCTAAGATGATTTAATTAAAACCTCTGGTTAACCATTTTCATTTCAATTGATATTGAAGTCAAAATAAAAGTAATTTTTTTTTTCAAGTTTACAACACAAGTCAATAGAGAGATTTTGGTTTCAATTCACCTTTTTGATGGAAGGATCGAGCCACTCGTACCAGCGAGCCTTGCATTGCTTGGCGGATTTGCGAACGAGGAGGGAGGAGATACGGGCCCACTGATTCTTGCCGTATTTCATAACGGCCGCCTTCAAGATCTCGTCCTCCGTGTTCTTCCATACTCCTCCCTTTATCATAATCCTCATTTTCGCTGCCTTTTCCTCTTCCGCCGGCTAAATGCCTCTTCTTCTTTTTTGGGTTTTCTAGGGTATTTCGATTGTTATCTTCTAGGGTTTTCAAAAACTAACCCCTTTTCAAACTTAAACCCTCCAGCTTCGCTTCAACACACACACACACACACACACACACAAAACAATAGTGTTTATGGTAATCGCGATTCGAAGCTCGGAGCTTCTCAAAATCCTCCGGCGGCGTCTCTCTCTCTCTGTATATATATACCTCTCTCGCCCTCTGGCGAGTCTCTCCGATACAATTATCTGAGGTGAGATGTTAAGTTGGTTTTGTTTTATTTAAAAAAAAAAAAGAAAAAGAAAAATGCAGGTATTGAGCCCAAGCCCATCTTATGCAAAAATTACCGAGCTAAGGGCTCGTTCGAATTGACTTTTTTAAAAGCACTTTTTTTTAACAATTTTTGAAAAATAGTTTTTTTTAAGAAGTTGAAATTTCTGGCTTCTTAAAAAAAATTGTATTTGAGCTTTTTTCAGAATTTTAACTTTTTCAAAAATCAAATCAAACAGTTATTGTAAATTTAATGTAATTTTTTCAGAAAAAAAATATTTTTTCCTTTACAAAAGCCAATCCAAACAGCCCCTTAGTGATATGGGCTTTAGCCTGTTTGATTGGTTTGTGCTTTGGCCCTCTTTGACAACTAGTTTGTGGATTGGGCTTTTGGTGGTTTTGTTGGCCTTTTACCCATTTTTTATTGAGCCTAGCTAATTGGGATTGTTCGACACTAGAATGGGGTCTTCACAAGTAATTGGGCCAAAACGTACTATTACATCTTGGATCAATCATTTTTCCTTTAGGTTGCGAAAAGAATTTGGTTTTTTTTTTTTAAAGGAAAAAGAAGCAACAGTGGCAACAAAATAATAATTGTACGTTGTATTTTTCACGAAGTACATATTAAACGGCAAAAATAGTAAGATAGATAACAATGTGAGATTGGTATGATGCTCTGCTGTAGTATGATCAGTGGTCTCGATTAGGGGTGATTTGATCAATAACAAACAAAGAATTTTCTTAGTTTGTGTCGTAGGCTAATACTAGCATAAATATAAAGATAAATTTCAGCGGTAATCCCTAGTATTTACCTTTTTTAAATTAATTCTCAATATTATAAAAATAAGACAAATAGTTCTCAAGGTTACCGACAGCCACTGGATATTATTTTATCAGTTCGAAATTGGTCTCCTAATGCCACTTCTCTTCCATG
Source organism: Cordia subcordata (assembly GCA_028554755.1). Classification (NCBI taxonomy): domain Eukaryota; kingdom Viridiplantae; phylum Streptophyta; class Magnoliopsida; order Boraginales; family Cordiaceae; genus Cordia; species Cordia subcordata. Next base: position 25,222,752 of record JAPTOF010000003.1, on the reverse strand, counting down.
CAATAAAGTTTTCGGGGCCAACAAACAAATTGTGAGCAATATAATTAAGATATGATAATATACATTCGTTTTCGACCCATTTTACACCACGCAATAATCATATAGAAATTGTATACATCATTTTTCTAGTTCAATGTGTGCTTTACATATGTCACGCATTAATTAACATTCTCAATAAAATTGGATCAATTGCTGGCCGGAGTTATTTGAATCTTTTGGATAATAGGTCGAGTAATCTTTTCAGACCCTTATGACATCCAGAGGTCACGAACTAGCATAGAAATTAGACATATAACTTTCCGAAGCCAACTATATAATTATCTTTTTAAGTGGAGTCTCACCCCTTTTATCTTTCTCTAAGAGTACGAGATGTGGTTTGAGAATTTCTTCAAAGATCCAGCACCCAATCTATTTACTAATCCAAAGTTAACTAACCAATTTGCGCATCTATAAGCCTCTCGATACAAGCCCTATGACTTCCCAGCATTGATAAAGACATTATACCAGAAAAACAAGTCATTGCTGGTATTGCAACCATTGTCAACTCCAGATACACTTGCAATCCCACCAGGAGATTGCAGCACAAGCCCTGAATTTGCAGCACCTTGAAAATTACTTGCCCTGGACGACGATAATCGATCGTACGATTTTCCTCCCTGGATTTCTGCATCATCTGGGCTGGCCTGTGAACTTGTCAAGTTGTCGTTGAGTGTGGATTCTGCAGAAATTGAATTATTATCGGAAGCAGCCTGGAAGGTGTTATGATTTATTGAGGACCTTTCATGGTCTGATGAATCACTACCATGATCATATCTTCTCCATTCAGGTACTGTCGTCACAGTACTACGTTGTAATAATAAGGTGTTTCTGATCAGCTGATTCTGCTCTCCCCGCTTCTTCAAGTGAGTGTTCCAGTAATTCTTTATCTCGTTGTCCGTTCGTCCTGGCAATCTTGTCGCAATGGCCGACCATCTAGCGGGCAAAAAAGTAATAAAATTAAAAGACAATAGAGAATTTTACTATTTATTCACGCGAAATGATTAGATTCTAGTATATAGTGTGTATCACAGAAAAAAAAAAAAAATTGATTAGAGCGCCCGCGCACATTAGCTTTCTGAGTCACTATTTTCATTGAACTTTAATGTTTAACGATATCTTAATTTCTGAACTAAATTTAGATGAAAATGAATAAATTTAACTCAATGATCTTTCATCAGTTACCTGTTGCCCAGCTTTTCGTGTAACTTGATGATGGTCTCTTTCTCTTCCTTGCTAAAGTTCCCTCGTTTAATATCCGGCCTCAAGTAATTTATCCATCTTAGTCTGCAACTCTTTCCACACCTTAACAGACCTAGAAAAACACATGATCATATATATAAGCATGCATGATCTATCCTTGAAAAACCAACATGACATCATCTAAAACAATCCTAAAAATAAGCACATACCAGATACAAAGAGTAATTAGATACACGAAACGTATATGTACGACGCGCATATAGTAGGACATACAATTCGATTCACGAAACATGGTGAAATAACATGATTACTCACCGGCTTGTCTAGGAAGTGCCCTCCAATTCTCGTGGCCATAACGCTGGATAAAAGCGATGAGTATGCGATCTTCCTCAGGAGTCCATGGCCCCTTCTTTACTCCCATATTCTCACAACAAGGATGCCTAGCCATCTTAACACACTTCACAAGCGAGCTTCTTCGTGTGGCTTATGTGTGCCCATATAAAAACACCAGTAGCATTGAAAAAAGGCATACGCATTATATGATAAGCCAAATACTAAAACGTGCTGATGATGCTTCTAAGTGCTTTCACATGTTTCAAAAGTATGTGTGTGTGTATATATGATACTTTTTTCAACACGATATTCCATTTTGTGGATGTTGTAGCCGTTTATTACCAAGAGATGGGGCCTGGGATATTTCTTCAACTATCGATTTTCTCGATAGGTTCAAAGGCTGATGACGATATCCACATCCATTTTGTCATTCTGTATCCTGCATTTGTTCCCATGGATCTTCCTGGTTGCTTCTTGTAGCTGTAGAAAAGTCTCGTGCCACCTTTTCTCTCTCTCTTTTTTTCCTTTCCGTTTTTTTTAAGGTCAAGATTGACATGCGGCACGAAGGTATGCTTGTATATTCCACTATCCCAATGTAATATTTATGGAAAATAATTTTGCGAATCCAATGTTCAAATAATTAGTAAATTGAGTAAATCTTACGAGTTGATTTATGAAGTGATTGAATAATAATTTGTTATAGTTAAAAATTTTAAATTTAAATTTATCATTATGATTATAAGTAGTAGAATAAATAATTATTTTATCCTTATGTGATTCATTATAAATGCATATTATCTGTGTCATTTTTAAAATAGACATGAACTTCCATTTTAAAAGGCATGTGTATTAATCGTTTGAAAATCTTCAACTATAAAATAACATATACTTATTACAAATCATAAGAAATTAGAATGTTATTCTTTTGAAATAGTATAGAATATTCTTTAAAACATCTATCTATACTAGCTTAGGTACTAAGACAATAACCCTAAGGGTCAGAGTTGCTTTAATTCAAATAATCGAAACACCATGTTTTGCCATGTGAACTTTGCAACAAAACATTTGTATTGCCACATGTCGTATTGTCATATGTCATATTGTGCAACAATCTTCTCATGCACAAAAGTAGTAGTAGTAGTAATAATAATAATAATAATAATAATAATAATAATAATAATAATAAATAGTCATAAACAAATTCAACAAAATTCCCCTTGCATTCTAATTGAAAAACGCGCACACAAACTTTCCTTACATGACCCAAGCTATTCATCAATATGATATTTAAAAGTTAATTATATAAATTTATAATATCAAATTGATATCAGAACCCATATACATATTAGCGTACATACACAGATTAGCGTAGGGACAAATATAATTAAAAACTTTTTGAAATCAGTTCAATTTGACTCTACTCGCTCTGTGGTGCTTGCTAAGTGAGTTAATTACTCTGAACTTTCTCACCACGCTAACGTCAAATTCTAAAGTTTCCGAGCAAAGAAGAACAGAAACATTCCAAGGTTGACTGTACGTTGGGCTCATGATGACAACTACGTGGACATAATTTGGTGGGAGTTGTATGCCAAAGTCTAAGTCGTCGGCAAAAACAAATAAATGGTGACGAAAAGAAGAAATTTTCAATCTCTTGTGGTCTTTACACTAATCATGCCGTACGACTGCCTCACCATTGATACAAATACATTCATGCATTTTTGACGAAAGCCTAACTTGGTCTCCTACTTAGCTTTAACTAGAAAATTTTTACTTGGATAACATTAATTAAGGTCAAGTTACTATATTACTTTCTTACAGTATCAAAACAATATGAGTAGACTGAAATTCAATATAGGAAAAGATATGACAGATTGTAAAATTAATTTTTCGATTCCTTATCGATATAAGTCCTCTAAAAAAAAACATAAGCCTATTCAAGCGAAATACGAGTATATACGCGTTTAACATGATCAATATAACTTGCTCACTATAAGCATATTTTTCACTCCAAAAAGGAAAAATTGCTAGACTTCTAGGGAATTGCGTATGCGGCATATTGCTCAATATATACTTAATTCAGAGGAACTAATTATAACTAATTAAAGTGAGTATCCTTTTCACTTTTAGAAAGCATGGAATTAAGACTGCTCATCGGTACTATCCAAATCTTGACTTTTACCAACACTGGATTGTGTTGGAAAAAAGTACCTTACCACATTTTTCCTAAGGACTAATTATAATATATATTATTATATGATCATCACTATTTGCAGTCAGTATTCAATATGCTAAAACTCGCTTTTGTTAAGCAGCACTATTGAGTATTGACAAAAAGAAAAAGAGGAAAGTAGCACCATGCCCATTTCTTTTGACCTTCTGTACTTGCTCTCATATCATTTCTCTTTTTGGCTGCCCAAGGAAAAAACCTCCTTGGAAATGATACCCAATGTTTTTGCTGCTTTAGTATTGAAGGGCAAGATATACGTTCATCGTCAAAATATTTTCACTTGCACTTATCATAATTATGGAACTCTGGTCAGTTATAACATTCTGTCTCATATTTATATTCTAACTAATTGTATAAAGTTATGTATTTATCCTGTATTAGTATGAGCTTTTTACCACTATACATTGGGGTCGTTTGAATTGGCTTTTTTAGAATCGCTTTTTTTAACAGTGAAGAGAATAGTATTTGTAGAGAAAATATCTTTCATTTTCTTCAACTCAATTTACAATAGAATGTAGTATTTATACATGTTTGGAGAGCTTATTCTATAACTGCCTCTACTCCAGATATTTACAGCTCAGTAACTAACTCTGCCAGTTGTAACAAACATAGAGAACAAATGCTAATATGACCTGTCAATAAGTGACAGTCATTTACAAATAGTTACAGCCCTATATATCTTATCAGCCCCCCTCAAGCTGAGCAGGGGATGCCATGTGAAGCTTGGCTTTGAGCTGTAGAAACCTTGGTTGGCTTAGATGCTTTGTGAACATATTTGCAGTTTGGTATGTTGTAGAAATATAGGAAAGCTGAAGTGATTTTTATAGAACCTGTTCCCTGACATAATGATAATCAATTTCTATGTGTTTGGTTCTAGCATGAAAGTCAGGATTGTTAGCTAATGCAATAGCTGAAACACAGCCACAGTATAGAGTAGGCACTGAAACAGGAAGACCAAGATCAGTTAATATGTAGGTTAACCACTTCAATTCTGTTGTAGTAAATGCCATAGACCTGTATTCGACTTCAATAGATGACCTGGCTATAGTTGGCTGCTTCTTTGAGGACCAAGAAATTAAGTTTTGGCCTAAAAAAATATAGAAGCCAGTAGTAGATTTTCTGTCCAATGAATCACTTGCCCAGTCTGAATCAAAAAATGCAGTGAGGTGAAAAGATGTAGGCTTCAGAACAAGTCCATGAGAAAATGTGCCTTTGACAAACCTCAGTAGTTTCTTGAGGGCATAGAAGTCAGACTGTGTAGGATGATGCATATGTTGACAAATGAAGTTCATAGCAAACTGAATATCTGGTCTAGTGACTGTGAGATATTGAAGAGCTCCAACAATGCTCCTGAATTGTGTTGGATTGGAATAAGGAGTTTGATCAGACTTAGAAGCCTTAGGAACAGTTGGGAACAGTCTGTCATGCCTGATTTTTGTAGTAGATCAAGAGCATACTCGCTTTGATGTAATAACAAGCCTTCTGAAGTTCTGCAGACCTCAAGGCCCAGAAAATAAGTTAGTGGGCCAAGATCTTTCATTGCAAACCTGTTGCTCAGTGAAGAGATAAGAGTTGTGACAGCTTCTGAAGAAGACCCTGTGACAATTGAATCATCCACATAGACTAGAACAATTGTTATAGAAGTGGAGGACCTTTGGATGAACAAAGAATTATCAGAAGTATCCCAGGCTGATGAGAAATGAAGCAAGCAATTGATACCAAGCTCTTGGAGCTTGCTTAAGTCCATAAAGTGACTTATGAAGTTTGCACACAAAGTCAGGGTGAGAAGGGTCTTCAAAGCCTTGAGCTTGAGTCCTATAGACTTCCTCAGTGAGTGAGCCATGTAAAAAGGCATTGGATACATCTAGTTGACTTAGATTCCAGTGGTTTGTGATAGCTAGCTTAGAAAAATTCTTATTGTTTGTGCCTTAACCACTGGACTGAAGGTTTCAGTATAATCCAAACCTTCTTGTTGATGAAAAGCTTTTGCTACCAGTCTGGCTTTGTATCTAGAAATGGAGCCATCTGCATGTCTTTTAATTTTGTATACCCATTTACAACCAATGGGCTGTCTTGATAGAGGCAAAGGAACCAGTGACCATGTTTGCTAGTTTAGTAAGGCTGCAAATTCATCTTTCATAGCTTGGATCTAGTAGGGAGAAGAACTGGCTTATTTATAAGTAGTAGGTTTTGTTTGTGGGAGAGAAGACAATGTAGAGTGAAGATTATAAAGTAGAGGTTTTAAGCTCCCAATCTTGGATCTGGTGAGCATAGAATGAAGAGAAGTTGGATAAGATGATATGTTAGAGGAAAGTGACGCAGAAGTTAGAAGTTGATGTCTTGACTGATGAGATTGGGAAGATGACCCTGAAGGAGAAGAACATGAACTTTACAGTAATGGTGAGGACACTGTTTATGGTTGATAAGACTCTGTTGGTGGAGTTGATGATGTGGAATGAGAGGAACTTTCAGTGAGACTGTTTGATGAAGTATTTGAAATAGCAATAGAATCATAAGCAAATGTATGCTCTGGAGATCCAGAGAATTGAGATGTTGAGGAAGGTAGAAAAGTAGGAAAGGAATAGAAAGAGTCAGACTCAGCTGATTGTCCTGGATTTAACATGGAATGTGTAGGAAATAGAGATGAAGACAGAGAAGTGGAAGTAGTTGTGGAGGCAAAAGGAAAAATAGATTCCTGGAATCGTACATGCCTAGACACAAACACCTTATTTGTTTTTGGCTCTAGACATCTGTAACCTTTTGTTGTGGAACAGTAACCAATGAAAACACATGGTAATGATCTAGGTTCCAGTTTATGTGTGGTATATGGCCTGAGCCAAGGATAACAGAGACAGCCTATGACTCTCAACATAGAATAGTCTGGGTTAGTAGAAAAAAGGGCCTGGTATGGTGAATTGTTGAGAAGCATAGGGGTAGGTAATCTATTGATTAGAAAATTTGTTGCAGCTAATGCTTCAAGCCATAGACAAGAAGGAAGATTGGCTTAATTCATTAAGGCAATGGCTGTCTTTACAAAATGTCTATGTTTTCTTTTAACTTTGCCATTTTGTTCTGGGGTATAAGGGCATGTGGTGTGATGAATGGTTCCCAGGTTTTGAAGATAAGAACTAAATTGGGAATTAAGATATTCTGTCCCATTATCAGTTCTAAATATTTGAATATGAGCATGAAATTGTGTTTGTACCATAGCATTAAACATCATGAAAGTAGAAAATGCATCTGACTTTTGCTTTAAAGGATAAAACCATGTATATCTAGTACAATCATCTAGGAATAGAATATGATATCTGTAATGTTTACAAGATGGTAAAGGAGAAGGTCCCCAGATATCTGAGTGTACAATCTGAAATGGCTTAGTAGTAACAGTGTCAGACAGCTTAAAAGGAAGCCTATGAGACTTACCTACTGCACAAGCATTACACTGAGCATTTTTATTGTCTAGTTTTACATTCAATAAGGAAGATAACACTGGAGTGAGTTTCTTAGCTGGATGTCCAAGCCTTTGATGCCAGAGAATAGATCAAGAGAGACTTGAATTAGTGGTGCAACTGAGTGAAACAAATGGAGAAGACTTGGCAGGAACTGATCTGAAGGGAAGAGTATACAATCCATTCTCACAAAGGCCCTTGGACTGTATTTGATAAGTGTCATTATCAAGGATTAGTACTTCTTTAGAGTTAAAAAGAAGAGAGTAGTTATTATGCTCAGTGAATTTAGACACAGATATAAGATTTGATGATATTTGAGAAATATAAAGAACATTGTGAAGAGTAAAAACTATAGAAGAGGATGATAGTATACCAAAACCAAGACTATTGATTGGAACAGTTTGCCTACTTCCAACTATCACAGTGTCCTTGCCTTGATATGGAGAGTGGGTGCTCCAGTTGGCCAAATCATTGGTGATATGAGTATTTGCCCCTGAGTCCATAATCCAATTTGCATCAAAGAATGAAGCTGATGGTGCAGATTGGGTTGTGTAGGCTTGCTTCTCTATTGGAATTGGTCCATAGGTGTCATAATCCATCCCGTACCAACGATTTCTTGCAACATGATTAGGTTTATCACAAATTTGGAAAAAAAACCTTAGTACTAGGACCATAGACATAGCCAGATGGAACTTGAGTCTGTGGTGTTGGCAATAAGCCAGAGGCTGAGGCTGGACTAGAAGATGGAGACTGAGTGAAACCTCCTCTATTGACAAAGCCTCTGCCTCTACCACCACCTCCTCTAGCGTGTTGATTGAAGTTTCTTCCTCTGCCTCTACCTCTATTATTATTCTGTACATCTCTAGATTGGCTAGTATTAGTGTACAAGAGAGTATGAACATCAACTGAAGTTGAGGCTGAACCAGTTTCAGAACTAGTAGGCTTTTTTGTGATTTGGAAGTTGTGTTCTTCTGCAAGAAGTAAGGCATTGAGTTCTGGAACAGTGATTTTGGTAGGTCGAAGTCTGATATTGGCTTTGAAGGTCTCATACTCTGATGGAAGCCCTTTGAGGATGTATAGAATAATATCCTTATCTTGAACAATCTCATTAAATATAGCAAGACTATCAGTGAGGACTTTTACTTCATTAAGATATGCTTGCATAGATTTTGTGCCTTTTGCTAAGTTCAAAAGCTTATTTTTTATTTGATGCACATGTGACCTACTCAAACTACTGTATCTTTGTTCCAGTGCTTGCCACATAGAGCATGCAGTGTTAAGATGTAAAACAAGAGGCAAAGAGAAGGAGAGATAGCAGCAAATAGGCAGTTTTGAATATGTTCATCAAGAGTAATCCATGTCTCATACGCAGGATTTGGAACATCATTACCACAAGAATCAAAGATTGTTGCAGCTGGACAAGGTGATTTGCCTAGAAGATGATCAAGCAGGTGATTAGCTTTGAAGATCCTTCGAATTTGTGATTTCAAGACAATATAATTGTTGCTGTCAAGCTTCACTTGAACCAAAGAATTAAAGTTCTAAACAACAAACTTCAAGCCAGAAGGAAAAGAGTTTGCTGATAAAGCTGCCATGAGTATCCAGTTGAAGCAGATGATGCAAACTGAATCGCACAAAGGTACAAAGCTGGAGAAGAGCAAAATAACACTTCGCAAGCTGAGAGAGAAGCTATATGACACCTCCAACAAGATCGCCGATGGAGAAAAATGGTAGAAAAGAAAGATCGAAGCCCTAATTGTTAGAGTTTGATGAATTTCGAACCTCCGATGAGATCACCAATGGAGAAGAATGGTAGAAAAATAAGATCGAATCCCTAATTGTTAGGATTTGATGAATTTTGAAACCTAGGGTTTTGAAAAAAGTAGCCTAGCTCTGATTACCATGAAGAGAATAGTATTTGCAGAGAAAATATCTTTCATTTTCATCAACTCAGTTTACAATAGAATGTAGTATTTATACATGTTTGGAGAGCTTATTCTATAACTGCCTCTACTCCTGATATTTATAGCTCAGTAACTAACTCCTGCTAGTTGTAACAAACATAGAGAACAAATGCTAATATGACCTGTCAGTAAGTGACAGTCATTTACAAATAGTTACAGCCCTATATATCTTATCAAACAGCTTTTAGAAAATAGTTTTTTTTAAAAAAACTAAAAATTCTGGCTTCTAAAAAAAGCTGTATTTGAGCTTTTTTGGAAACCAAATCAAGTAGTTATTGCAAAAGTAATATACCTTTTTCAAGAAATTTTTTTTTTTAAAAAAAAAACCAATCCAAACAGGCCCATTGTAAACATAACATAAATCCTCCAAATTATTCAAACTAGTAATTCCAAAACGTTTTCCATACCAAGCTAGGCATCATTTATCAGCTAGTGGTCAAAATCTAATTTCTCATAATTAATGATTACTTTTGTGATTTTTCTTGATATTGCTTACTCTGAAAGAAAGTGTCTGGATGAATTGACTTGTCGGTTAGCGATTTCTGCACTATCTCCATTGTCTTTATTTCTTTTGTATCTTATATTCTTGTTGGTGTTAATATAAATATTTGTTTTTGACAAAAAAAAAAAAGTCACCATGCAAGGACATTAAGGAATTATATAGATGCTGCTGCAATTTTGTTTTCTTTCTTAATCACATTGACATGGGTAAAATAATACACCATCCCGCATGGAGTAGGTTCAGCATGATTGATCCTTTATCCATCTCGATAGCCGAACCCGATGTGCGAGGCTTCGGCCATCATTTCTCTTGGCACAGTTTTTGGACGAAGGAAGGAAGATAGTGGCCAAGAAGCAAGCCATTTAGAGTATGGTTGACCCATATACGGAGGGGTCATAGGCTCTTAGACCTTATCTAAATTCATGGCCAGACCCACCAGGAGTTGCTTCAGCCAAGTAAGGAGACTAGGCAAAGGGAAGACAAATTTGATGACAAATGGTCAAAGCAATTAAGGTTACGTGGAAGAGAAAAGTTTTGAAAATAGAATCTCCAATCACCTATAAATACCCCTCATTTCATGGATACAGGGACTTTTGCTCTCAACTCATTCACTCATTTTCTCTTCAAATCTTCGTAGTTTTCTGGCAATGACTAACTTAAGTATCGGAGGTGAAACGAGAGGAAAGCCTTGTTCTTTTTCTTTGTAGGACGAGGCTACATACATCTCCTTTGGAGGACGAATCGACCTAGGTGTACTTCGGGGTCCCTAGCCGCACCTACCCTGTTCGTAGTTGCTAAGGAATTAGATAAAATGTTCGAAGTTGCTAAGGAATTAGATAAAATGATCGGAGTTGCTAAAGAATTAGATAAAATTTATTAACGTGGAAGAGATTAACTTTCGTACCATATCACAGATTAACAAAGAAATCATTTATAAAGCTCCATTATCAACTTTGTCTTCGAGATAATTCACAGTCATGTGATTTTATTTTACATCTAACCTATAGTTTACGAAGATGCTATATTTCTTAATTTCTTCCTGCTTTATAGTGAATGCTTCATTTTTTTTGTTTTTTTTTTTTCCTGTTGGGCGAATGCTTCACTTCAGTATGACGACTTAAGGCACGCTAAAACTTTTCATTTCTTCTTATTGAAACCTAGTTAGAAATAAAACTTGTCATGTCCTACATCTAAAATTTGAACAACAGACAAAACTAATGTCAAAGGCGTTTTATTGAGGGATAATTAAGTTATTTCAAGAAAAGAAGAAGCGAATTTAATTGAATTATTCTATATTTGTTGATGTTAAAGTTGCATTATATTTAAGCTTTTCTATAAACTTTTAAAAAGATTATGAAAACAACCAATCTAAACAGGCACAAAATCTAGCTTCAATAAAGCCATTGCTAATATTTGCAGAGATATTAATGCAGTTATGTTTTGTAGTCTAGCAAGAAAAATCAATTTCTCATCCCCAACATCCACATTCAAGCTGAAGCCTTTGCCATTTCCAACCCATGTCAACCCTATATGTTGCCCTAAATTTGGAAGCAGCCATAATCGATACTACTTTAAAGTAGTTACCTATGAAAAATTTTCAAGTCTAGCATGATATATACGATTCTATGAAATTATTTCTGATGGAATACTTTTTAATTGTATCCCCCATATGCATGTAAGTGACGTGCCGTAGAAAATAGGGCTAAGCTCAGAAAGTGGGGGTGAGTCATGTAGGAAAAATTTTATATGCCAAAAACATGATTGTGAACACAAATATGATTAAGAAAGTAGAATAAAATTACACGTTTACTTCCATAGGCACTACTTCAAGATTTATTCCTAGAATCTTGGTTGAGTGCTTGCTCTTCCTATCATTTGCCTTTGAATTGTAATTGATGGGGAATTAAGATTAAGACATGTTCTTTTGTAAAAACAAAAAAAAAAAAAAAGAAACACTTGTGTCTTTTGAGAATAGTCATATCTTTTCAGAGAAGTTGTTTTTCTTGAATTGTGAGTCCAATATTCTTACAATTCTTATTGGTAGCAATTGACTTTGTTCCACGCTAGTGAAGGTCCACGATATGCACTCGGACCAATTGGACCTCTATAGTCTTGGAGCAATCAAGCCTTGTGCCGCGGGCTTTGAGGCCTTTGAGCATGATTGACAAATGATGTCACCATTTGGAAGTTGTGCAGCGGCTGTATGGCATTAAAGACGATCTGAGAAAGACTACCCTAGGCGATTTGACACCCTAATAAGACTAGGTCTAGGTAGATCTCTTTGAGGGAGCTAAAGAGGGTAGTGGAAAGCTACGGCATCTCCTCGAGTTGAAGCATCAAAGTATATAAATAGTTGATCACTTGAACCAAGTAAGGGTGTGCAAGAAACTTGATCAATCATATACACTATTTCTTGGCCTTAATAATTTGATCGTTGGAGTTTGTTCTGAGGGACAAAAGCCCCGTTGTTTGTTATCTTTGCAAGACTCTGGCAACTGTAACAATACTGGTAATTTTTAACATTATCAATGTCTTTTTCTCCTTAAGCAAATATTTGAATTAATAGTCAAATTTAATATAGAGCAACTGTACAAAAAATAATAGTGCTCAACAGGAGTAATTGCAATCCCTAAGCTATTAGGATGCCATGCAACTTCCACATACTATTTCCATACACTATGTATGTTGTTTTCAAAGTTCCAAACTCTATGTTGTTTCTAAATTTACCATGTCTATACACTTTGTGCTTGCGTAAACAATAATAGTATTGAGGATTTGGTGTTCGTTCCTAACCTTGTGTTGAAAAAGTCTTCTATCCCTTTCCACCAAGATATGATAAACAAGATGTCTCGAAGGCAAGCTTAACCACAAAATTCTCCAATGTCAATCTATTGTGTATTCCATAACCTAATGTTTGATTGAATTCCAACTGTAGACCCAATGAGGAACCCAATGATAACTTCATGCCCCCTGACTCTATGTGTGTGTGCGCGCGTGTGGTAAAGAAGTACTAAGAGAATAAATGATCCTTATCTTCCACTGAATGTCTGCAAGATCTGTAAAAAAAAGTCAACATTTAATTCCCAAGAGAATAGTCTAATCATTGTGGGTTGTCTATTCTTCAACACAAGCCAAATGTGGAATGCATGTTTTGGCACACTGGCTCTATTTATTTTGTAGCTTATAAGCTCTTAGAAAAAAAAAATATCCCTCCCATGTTTTTTACTGTTTGTAACTTATAAGCCCCAAATAAACTTAGCCAAACAGGCTGATAATCCTTGAACCACACTATTCTTGTCCACTCTTATAACCATATTTCTTCCTTGTAGCCTCTCACGTACACATGGCCGAGAACTTCCCGCAAGGGTCTCCCAGCCAATAAAAGGAGTTTGCCACTCCAGAGTTGGTCGTAGTTGATTCACAGTTCTAGCAAAAAAGTTGGTAGAAAGCATTAGAATTTAGATGACCGGTGCCAATTTTTGCCATCAACGAAATCAGCCACAAAGCTCTTTAGTGTTCCACCCATCTCATTTATCTCCTCTTCACCAAACAATGCTTTTAAGGATGCCAATTGGGTGCCAAAAATCTAGCTAGAAGAATATTCTCTGGCCATTGTCGGTTTTAAGAAGCACTAAAGGTTTTATGGTATCCTCATCTTATGCATTAAATTTTCCAAAAGTTTTGATGTTCTTGAGATGATATGCCTTTACCCTCTGATCCAAATATAGGGCCCGTTTGGATTGGCTTTGTTCAAAAGCATTTTTTTTAACAGCTTTTGAAAAACAGCTTTTTTTTAAGAAGTTGAAAATTCTGGCTTCTAAAAAAAAGTTATATTTTACCTTTTTTTAGAGTTTTAGTTTTTTTGGAAGTCAAATCAAATAGTTATTGCAAATTTAATGTAATTTTTTCAGGAAAAAAATACTATTTTTTCTTTAAAAAAAAGCTAATCCAAATAGGCCCATAGTTATGTTCGTTGGTAAGCATCTTGATGATGCTATTTATGAAGCTTTTTTCTTTCTAATTTGTCATGGAGAAACAAAGCCATTAATTAGACAGCGAAAGAATATATGGTTAGTTAACACATTATTGGATAGGAAAACTCTTCCATCAATTCAAATTAATGTAAGTTTTTGAACAAAAATTCATAGGTCAAGATAAAAAATTTGTAGGTCAAAAAATAAAAATTTTTACCTATAAATTTTTGTAATTTTTGAACAAAAATCATAGGTCAAGAACAAAAATTTATATGTAAAAATTTTTATTTTACCTACAAATTTTTAATTTTCACCTACAAATTTTTTTCGAAGACTATAAATTTTTCAGTCAAATCATTGATACTGATGGAAGACTAATCCTATTGGACATCCATCCTATCTCAAAAGGATTCTGTTTATGATTTGATATAAGAATATTAGATAACGTGTTTTACATTTTGTGACTTGTTCTTTATTAATAAACTCATTTCTCTTTTGTGAAAGAAAAAAAATATAGTGATAACAATTTGTTAGCATATATATTCATAGAGAATGATCTTGGTCATCAACAATTCAACTGCATTAGAATACATGACCAATCAATCAATAGCTATTCGTTAGACAACTGTACTCCATTAGAATTTATATCACCTTTTGAGAAAATAATATATAACAATTTATAAAATGAGAAATAGTTCTGTTTAACTACTGAATTACACAAAAAAATGTGTTTTTTTTTTGTTAATAAATATGAACATTATAATTGATTGAAATTTGAATTTTCTCTCTTTATTGGTCAAGATTGACATTTAAATAAAGGATCTAAACGCAGCGTAGCCAAAATATGACCGTTGACAACGTTAAGACGAAGGCTGACTGCTGACTATTGCCGACTTTTCAAACTCAGGCGGCAACTCAGACAACAAAAAGTTTATATTTCTCATAAACAAAATCATCCATTGATATTTATGCAAATATATATATATATATATATATATCACTAAATCATAAAATATACACAAAAATCATAAATAATAACGACAATAATTATTGAAATAATTAGGAAAATAGTTATTAACTAAATCATACCACAAGAAGCAAAATAATTCATCTGCATCTCTACTATTTTGCTCGAACTAAATATCTATGAGGTCGGTTTTGTGGAAATTAGGGTTCGTATTGTTATGGATTATAGTGCTATGGAGTGGTGTCGGCGAAGCGGTAAGATCGCGGAAGCAGTCGACGGAGGAGGCGTACGTGACGCTGCTGTACGGCGATGAATTCTTGTTGGGCGTGAGAGTGCTCGGTAAGTCGATTCGCAACACCGGCTCCACCAAAGACATGGTTGTTTTGGTCTCCGATGGCGTCTCCGATTACGCTATTCAACTCCTTCAAGTAACCCTTCTTCTTCTTCTTCTCCATTTTTTTTTCTTTTTTTTTTCCAGGTCCTCTTTTATAGTGAATAATGAATTGCATATCTATTCTGACGAGTTGTATTTTTATTAATTATAAGAGTCAATAGATTCATTATTCATTATAAGAGTTATTAGATTATTAAGGGAGGATCTTGTGATAGTGCTTATGTACAACTTTGGTAGCAGATAGTTGGTTTTATTACGTTTAGTCTAATGGAAGTGAAAAAGATTTTATAGAGAATGAAATTTTTTGGATTTACCTTTTTTGTTAATATATTTGATAGTTTGAATATATAGCGATTGACAAGGATTATTTATGGAGTTCGTATTTCGATAAGGTTGTTTCTGAGCAATTTTAAGTAGAAATCTTACGATATAGATTAAGCAATTTGGTATAACCTGATCACATATTATATGAGAATAAGAATATGATAACTAACAAGGACATTGATTTCGGGAATTTGACAAACATTTGAAGGATCTTTCTGTGGATTGGCAAGGTTCTGGCCCTTAAACGGTCTGTCTCGATTTTGACCATTTGCTAATAAATGAGGGTTACTTACTAAAAGAGGAGGCTGAATTTTGAATTTTAAACTTTTATAGTAACCAGTTAAGCAATTGCATCTCTGCTGAATTGTCCATTGATGCTAAAATAAACAGTGGTACCTCTCTCCCTCCCTCCCCCCACCCCCTACCCCCCCCCCCCCGTTCCTCTTTTGTTCCTTTGGTTAATTTCATATTTGCTTCTCTTTTGTGCAGGCTGATGGTTGGATCGTGGAGAAAATTAGTTTATTGGCAAATCCAAATCAAGTTAGGCCAACGAGGTTCTGGGGTGTCTACACTAAGCTAAAAATATTTAACATGACTAATTACAAGAAAGGTAATTGGCAAAACTCCGTTGCTCAGAAAGGAAGATAAGGAAAGCAAAACAAAACTTTAGCTTTTGAAGAATATATCTTTTTCAAAACTTAGTCAAGTATTAGTCATGCATTGCCAATTTGCCATGACTTGAGTTCACTTCTTCTTGTGTATCTAATGCAGTAAGAATTTGGGATGAAATCATCAAGCTCATGCATAACATGAAATCCAGTTTGAGAATAATTAACTGATTTTTAATTTCTTCCCTTGTTGTGGCAGTGGTGTATCTTGATGCTGATACAATTATAGTTAAGAGCATTGAAGATCTATTTAAATGTGGGAAGTTTTGTGCTAATCTAAAACACTCAGAAAGGTTAAATTCAGGAGTGATGGTGGTTCAACCGTCTGAAGAAGTTTTCAAGGATATGATGAGCAGAGTGAATACATTGTATTCTTATACTGGAGGTAGAGGACTATGAATATGTATCTCACTGATACTTAATTACTTATTGCCTGATAACTCATGCTTCATATAACTGAGACATTGTTTTACTCCAGAATAGTTGGAATTTAAGTTATGCCTTATTATTTAGCGTAGACTAGAATATCTAATTTTTCCATCAATATCTAACTTGGAAGTGTATTTTGGTGTATTCAAAGTTGAATATAGCTGATAATACATTTTCCAGTGCGATAGGATATTTAGTTTGTATTATGTGTGAGTAGATGTTTGTGCACCCCAGTTTGCAGTAAATAATTTTCTATGTTGCATGGGTGCCAAATTCAGATCTTGATTGGGCTGTTGGATTCTGTTTCTTCTTAGTTGATTTTGTGATATCTAAGCAGTTGTAGATTTTTTTTTTTATTCGTCTGTTTCCTCCCTTTTTATATTCCATTGGTATTCCAAAATCTAATGAGACTTATCCGTGGAATAGAATTATGCCCTCTTTTTTATAAATAATGCTTCTGTTCTGAAAACATAGTGTGATCTTGATATCGGTTGCTTCTTATTTGTTAAGAAGCTCTGTATGTCTCATATTATTTTCTCCTTTCCCTCTCAGGCGATCAAGGTTTTCTCAACTCCTATTACACGGGGTTTGCCAATGCACATATTTTTGAGCCAGACCTATCACAAGATGTGTTGAATTCTAGACCAGTTCCTCAAATGGAGAGACTCTCCACCTTGTATAATGCTGATGTCGGTCTTTACATGCTTGCTAACAAGGTATGAGATTCTGAGATCTGAACAAGCTTTTCTTTTCCACTGCGTCTCCTTTCAGTGTCTTTCCATGTCCTTCTGTATCTGTCCTGTAGCTTCCAGATTCCTTCTAGTCTTTGAGGGAGGGCCCTGTTGGCTAGGGATAGGAAACTCGGAGAGAGAAGTTGGTCTTCATGTGCTTTAAGTGTGTATGCATGTTTAGATACACATATACCTCACTGATCCCTAGAGATCTTGCTTTTGTTGGTCTGCTGCCTTACGCGCCCCCAACCCCCCTCCCCTTCTCTCCTCTTAAAAAACTTTCTTTTTTTATTGTTTTCTTCACCTTTGAATTTATTTTTCTACTTTGAAAGGAGAGGAGAGGTCATCCGAAGATATCATGTTTTGATTGTGACAATCTGCAAGAAGTGGTTGCCTTGAGAATGAAAAAGTATAGGAACTCTTAAAAACTTAAGCAATTTAATCATTGACTATTCTTCTATTGGCAGTGGATGCAAAAAACGAGAGAGGTTTGCCAAAAAGGAAAAGATAAAGAAAATTTGGGAGAGGTGAAGAGGAGAGGATTGGAAGAAATTCAAGCGGTTATGTTTTCTATCCAAATTAAATGGGCCTAAGATGATTGGAGAAAGGAAAATGGATCTTATTTGGGTTATATCACCAAAGAAGTCTTTTCTTTCGCTACAAATGATATGAGACAGAAAATGGATTTTTAGATTATTTATAGTTTTTTGGAAACTGAAAGTTTATATTGGTGGGCATAGAAAACAGTTTATACATGAATCTTGTTATGTAAATAATTGCTTGATGTTCCTTCTCTAAGGGATCCCTCTCAAAAATTTACTAGAAGAAGATACAGAATGTTTCTCTAAAAGATCATTTGCAAAAAAGTATCTATAAGAATAGACCAAATGGGTCCTTAAGAATTTTAAATTGATTTTTCTCCCATTCTTGGTTGATCAGTGGTAGAAAATAATGGACGTAAAAAGGAAGAGCAATAAGAAAGAGAAAACTTGTCATTTCTTCCTATTTGATAAAGAAATGTGGGATTTTCATTTTCTTCTTTGCACCGACAATTCCTTCCCCCAGACCACCAATCATAACAAAATGGAAAAAGAAAATGGGGAAACCAATGAGAGTAACTCTGGAACTGTCACTGCAACCTGTACGGTAATTTATATGGACGTTAAACTTACTATAAACATGCCAAATAAGATCTTCAATGTTCAATATTTCAACTTATGAGTTACTGAAATGGCATAATCTGAATACTATCTCCTTTTTTGTATTATTTTCTGCAGTGGATGGTGAATGAAACAGAACTCCGCGTTATTCACTACACTCTTGGGCCACTTAAACCATGGGATTGGTGGACATCTTGGCTTTTAAAACCTGTTGACGTTTGGCAGGCAAGTTTCCTGATAAATGCAAACTCTCGATCCAGATGTGCTTGACTTTTGCTTCCTTCCTTCTAGTCTAACACCCCTGCTTTTCAATTTTATATTCTTCTTCATACTTGGCCCCCTTTGCTTGTGGAGGATCATTGACACCGTTGTTTCTCACCTGTGATTCTCTGAGCAAATCCACTTCTAGTTGTTTGACTTATTTAAATGTTTGATGATATTGCAGAATGTCAGGGTACAGCTTGAGGAATCTCTTCCTGGAACTGGATGGGGCAAGAATCCTAAAGATGAACTTATAGTCAAATTTCTTTTCTTATTTCCATTTCTTGTCTTACTGTTTTGTTACTATCGGTCTTTTCTACAGGTTAGTAATTTTAAATCTGTCATTTTATTGAAACTAGTCAAGGATTTACCTTGTTTCTGTGCCTGAATGTGTTACTTGTATCTGCAGACACGTTCACTTTATGATCATATTAGACACCTTTTCTACAAGTTCAGGACTGGAGGAGTTTTTGCTTACTCTTCAGTTTCTTCTGCTATCACAAGCTCTAATCAGCAGGTTTTTGTTATCCCTTTCTGCCATGCCATATGATTACAACCTATCTCGTCTTTCCGTCTTATTGGTTTCTCGAAAGGAAGTAGTGTAAATATACACTTATATCATAATCGGCTAAGAACTGCTATTTCCTGTGTGCAAATGAGTGGTCAAGCTAACATTATATTATTATGAATTGCAGTTTCAAAATGGCCTGCACACCACGTTGCCTGCTTTTCTGGACTGGGTTTCTGTCTTTGTCTGTTTTGTGGCTGCTTTGCTGTCGCTTGCAATATCATTTCTAATTATTCCTCGGCAAGTAATGCCATGGACTGGTTTGCTCCTCATGTATGAGTGGACTTTCACACTTTTTTTCGTATTATTTGGAAGTTATTTACATATGATCTACCAATGGGGAAAGCATGTGGCACGTCACACAGGGTCTATTTCCTCTCATCCTGGATCAGACTATGATTCTGGGAAAGGTATGACCAATCACTAAGTCTGATATGCGTTGTATTGTTAAGGAGACTGACTTTTATTTCTGTGTTAATAGGTCATATTTGTGAATTGTCGTCTTGTGATGCTGCAGCATGGCAGTATGGGTTGGGAATGGCGTTTATTGCCATTGCAACCCCTGCATTACCTTGTATATTAGGAGTTACTTCTCTATTTTCGAGGTAATTGCATTAAATTTGTATTCTGGGAAGAATTATTAGTCTGTGTCCTTTTACCATCTTACAAGTATCTTTTTTTTGAAGTTTGCATTTTAAATTGTAAATTTACTTCCATTCTCTCCATTGAAGATCTTGACAGTATTTATGAGCATTTACCTTGCATTCACATTTGACATTCAGATCCAAGAGTGGACTTGTTAGCCTATTTTATAATGTTAGACCATTCATTTCATTTGTCAGCAGGATACATGTGAGTTTTCTCTCTTTTCATCTTTGTTTATATAACGAGGCATCAAAAAATTATTGTTAGGATGCAATCTACTAAAGTTCCTTTTGGTGTATTTTGTGCATTAATAATTGATAGATGCCCAAGATATTATCTACCAAGAGTCTTTACCTTGGGCTGTATGTTTTTCATGTTTTCTCTATTAGAATACATCATCTAGGCAGATACCTAATCTTGGACCAAGTCTATATAGGGTCTTGGCCATCTTTAGTTATAGGCACCTTTCTCTTGGATAATAATGATCCTTCTTTTAGTTAATAATTCCTTTTATGGGTCTTTATTCACTTCTTCCTGACATTTTTGAACCACTTTATATCCATGAATACCTTGTCTTATGCCTACTTTTGCCCATTGATGTATTTATGAAAAGCTTGTAATCTTGCACTTTTTGCCATAAGCCTAGCTTTGTGATACTGATTCTTCTCCTGCACTAATTTTTGAATTTATTTTTCATTATGTCAAAATTAGATTTTACTTGATTGTATTCACTTGATAAAATTAAATCAATATATGGTTGGGAACAGAAATTCTTTTGGTTATTCGAGTGCACCAACTAATTATGAAATTGCTGCACTTACAGCCTATACTTGTGCCCTAGTTCGTCAGAATGTTAGATTTGCCTCGAGAAAGGCACTAGCAGGTTGATTTGTAGTTGCATATTATGTTTGCCCATGATTGGACCCTTGAGAATATATAACATAAAACTTATTGTACTTTGTATTTCCAACAGGTTAGGTTTGATGGTTGCAGGCGGTCTTGTTTTAGCATCCTTCATGACATACGCTTCGATCAACTTGCAATTGAGATCGTTTATTAGAGGACTTAAAGATCGGGGGACACAAAGGACCAGAAGCATATGTTTCTTATGCTAATTAAGTTCTGTAATCTCTGTGTAAGCTAGTATTGTTTTGTTCCTTTTTAGTATCCGTAATTTATCTTTAACATGTTCTTCTTCACCATGTGAAATGAGTATCACTCGTAAATTGCGTCTAGAAACTATCATCATAGCTTGACTTGTAATCTTTGGTAAGATCACATGGTTTTTGTTGTATATAAATAGCAGTTTGGTGCACGAAATTCTTGCTGCATGAGGGTCAGAGAAAGGTCAAGCTTACTTTGGGGTTTACATATGCAGTCTTACCTTATTCTTGTTTCTATTACGTCGGACTTGTCAGCTCTTGGTCCGATGGAGATAAAATTTACCAACGCTTCCTTTCCTTTATATTATTGTACACGATTTTGAAAATTTATACTGAAAAGAAGACTTTTTATGAAGATTTATATTTTACTTTTTCGTTATAGAAGATTGTACCCGCACTTTAGCTTTGTTATTATAGGACTGAAGTGATTGTTTGAGAAAATAGTACATCACATTCTTCAGAAAGGTGGAGATGTACTGCTGAGAGTGCAGAATTATTTATATCTTTATAGAAGGTGATTTGCGGATTGTTAACCCAACAACTGGATGGAAAAGCAGTGACACAAGATATCAATTTAAGAAGATGGACACTTTTGGCATCATGCGGTGAACAGATTATGCAAGTCACATGTAAGTTTTTTATTACCTCATCTAAAAGTTTAAGTTTGTAGAGAAGATATTAGTAATAATTATTTATTGTGTTAATATGTCTTCTCACGTGCAACATAGTTTGTTTAGAAGCTCCCGCGTGGATAATTTAGTAGTTTTAAGTGGGTGACGACGAGATTCGAATCTAAGATTGGTATAATAATTATTGTGTTAATAGTAATTCTGTTTCACTGCTTAATTTTGTCATTGTTATTGCAGATGAATTCTTATTTTTGTCTGCTTAGTAATCACACAATTATGAGCTCATTTTAGTGTTTTTCTTCTTTTGTCATCCATTGTCAGATGAATCCTCATCCTAGAGGATCTTTGACAGTTCTTGTTTGGGTGTTTGTAAGTATTTTTATCGGAGTTGGTGAGGGTTGTCTTTTATTTTGGGTGCTTGAAGTGTATATGCACTGTGTAGTGCATGCATAAAAAACCAAAATACTCGCTAACAAATTTCATAATTTTCATTTGCTTGAAAATAATTTTCACTATTGTCAACTAAATACATTTTTTGAATTTTACAAAAGTAGAAACAAAAATGATTTCAAAAAATGAAAATATAAAAAAAAAATTAGAAAACTTTTAGTCAATAGATTCAATGCGCCAAAGTTAATAGTCTAAGAATTATTAGGGGAATAAACTTTTTAGTTTAACTAGTAGCTGCAGTTAGTTACCTAATGATGAGTAAGTTATAACTATAACTAACGTGAACTTGTACAGCTAGAATATTCAATTGGTTATGCTTCTCTTGTATAAATACCAACACAATATAATATTCAGTTAATCAATATAGAAGAGAAACATTTCAGCTCATATTCATATTCTTTTAAAGCTCATGAACTCCTTGAACTTTAACACGGTATTAAGAGCTTAATCTTCAGAAATTTTCTTCAAAATCAATGATCTCGCTAGAAAATTCGGCTTCTTCTAGGTGTTTTCTGCTTAATTCATTTGATCGTTAAGCTTCATCTTCCTCGAATCATACTTGGGGTTTTGTCATTGCTGCAACTTCGCAGGTTGAAGGTGTTCTCTGATCTTTTGTTCTTCCATTTTTTCATCTTGATTTGTACTTCTTTTCTGAAGAACACACTTTGATTCAATTTCTCTACCCATTTTATTGGTTAAATTTTGTGCCATGGATCAAAATCATGAAATTGAACTTCCTGCTAGCTTCAAGATGTTCTTGTAGAACTTTAATGGTAATGTTCATATTAAGCTTGATCACACTAACTTTTTGGTTTGGAAGACACAAACAGAGTCTATTTTCAAAGCCCATCATCTCTTAGGTCATCTTAATGGTACTTCACCATGTCCTAATCCTATAATCAAGAATGCTAATGGTGAATATGAAATCAATCTAGCATATACACTTTGGCAAACAATTGACTAAAAACTTGTCTATATACCTCACTTTCACCTACTATGTTTTCACAAGTGATTCAACTACCTACTACCACTTCCATATCGGATGCATTTCATAAACACTATCATACACTTAGGAGATCTCATGTGGGTCAACTAAGGCATCAATTGTCCATTATTACCAAAGGCTCATATACTATGTAACAATATCTGGACAAGATAAGATCTATTGTTGATATTATAGCTGCAGTAGATGAGCCACCCAAGATAAAGATATTATGTGGTATATCCTCAAAGGACTGCCTGAATGGTATGCATCCATCAAGCCCTCTTTTAGAGTCAAGTCTGAGCCTCTCTCTGTTGCACAATTATGTGGCATTCTGATAACTACAGAGTTGAATTTGAACTTCTAAAATTCCTTAGTCAGTGGTGATCAGTCTGTTATGGATCCTTAAACAACACTATACACCTCAGCTACTGGAAGAGGAAAAATCTAATAACAATAGAGGTCAAGGTCGACACTAGAATTAAAAAGGCAGGGGTAGAGGTTTTCAACAAAGAGGTGGTTTTAACAACTTTTCTCCCAATCCTCGACCCGGTGCTCCTCGTCAGTTTGTTCCTTCTCAAGTTAATCAGCAGGTACCTAGACTACAATGCCAGATTTGTGGGAAGTACGATCAAGCAGCCTTAAAGCATTGGCACAAACTGGACACTGTTAACTTTGTTAATCCTAAAGTTGCAGCTCAGGCTTATTCAGCTTAGGTTGCTCCATCTACTCCACTTGCTACCTAGTACCTTGATTCAGGTGCCACTAGCCATGTGACTAATGACATCTCCCAGCTACAGACTTTCAATCCTTATAGTGGATAGGAAACAGGTCCTGTTGGCAATGGCAATGTGCTTTTTTATTTCTAACAATGGTCAGGGTAGCATTTCTCTTCTTAATACTTCACTTCATCTTTCTAATATCTTATATGTTCCTAGTATATCATTTGATCTTATTTCTATTTATCAATTAGCAAAAGATAATAATTGCACTGTTCTTTTTTATGCTAAGGGAGTGTAAATTCTAGATAATCACACATATATGGTAAGGTTCCAGGGCCTTTGTAAAAATGGCCTTTATCTTTGCCATTCTCCTTCCATCAATCTGTTTCCTTCTCTATTTCTCCCAAAGCTTTCTGATGTTTCATTGCAGTGTAAGTTGCTTCTCCTGCTAAACTTTGGCATCTCAGACTGGGGCATCCCTCAAAGCACATCGCCAATGTCTTATCTTCCATTTTTTCTGTGACTTTACCTTTTACTTGTACTTAGTGTTTTGATTATACAGTAGCTAAGTCAGACCAACTCCCTTTCCCTAGATCAAAAAATGAGACTACTGCTACCTTTTAACTAGTTTATTCTGACTTGTGGGGACCTTCCCTTATGGATTCTAGTATGGGCTTCAAGTATTACATAATCTTTTTAGATGATTTTACTAGATATTCTTGGATATATCACATGAAATGTAAATCTGATGCTTATTCTGTGTTATATTCCTTTAATGAAATGATCAAAACATAGTTTCAAGTATTTAAAACAAATAATGAAGGTGAATTCCTTAACAAACAATTCACTAATCTATTTCAAAATCAAGTTATAATTCATTAAATTTCTTGTCCATATACATCTCAACAAAATGACAAGGTTGAGAGAAAAAATGCTCATTTAGTTGAAACCTTGCTTGCTAATGCTTAGTCACTGTCACTTGGCTATTATATATTGGTTGGAAGCCTTATCCACTGCAAATTACCTGATTAACAGGCTTCCCACCCTAGTTTTATCTAACAAATCCCCGTATTAATGTTTTTTTTGGTAAAACTCCATATAGTACTGAGCTTAAAGTCTTTGGCTACCTTTGTTTTCCTTGGATTAGACCATATAACACACATAAGCTTTAGAATAGATTGATAGCTTGTGTGTTTTTAGGCTATTATTCAAACACAAAAGGCTAGAGGTGTATGGATATGAAAACCAAAAAGGTTTACATCTCCAGAAATGTCAGGTTCTTTGAAACTGTGTTTCCCTTTTCTACTAATCCATCCACTTCCTTAACTACTAATCAATTCTCCCCCTTTTTTCACTTAAATAGTCATTCATCTGTATTATACTCAAGTCCAAAATATCTATTACTCCTTCAAGTTCCTCAGTTTCTTTCACCCTCATCCTCTCAGGGTGCCTTTACTTCATCAGAATCTCTCAGTGCTTATGATAATCCTACTAATCCTTTATTTGCAACAAGCCTAGTGTCCTTTTCTACTGAGTCTAATTCATCACGTCATTTCTCTCTTCATTCTCTATCACAAAACTCTACATCACCATTGCAGTCTTCTGTTCAAAATGAGTCACAGTCTACACCTCTCATTGATCCTCATTTACCTTAGTCTTAGCATCTTATGGTTACTAGATCTAAGAGTGGCTCACTTACTCTATCTCCATCAAGATGCCTTTCTCATAATCTCATTTTCCAACTTCTTGACACTGAACCTACATCATTTAAACAAGCTTCAAATTATGCACACTAGGTAATGCTATGAAAGAAGAGTACACTACTTTGCAACAATAGAAGACATGGATTCTTGTTCCTCCTCCACTTGATAGACAACCCATTGGTTGCAAATGGTTATACAAAATCAAAAGGCACTCTGATGGCACAATTGCTAGATATAAAACAAGAATAGTTGCTAAAGGTTTTCATCAAGAATATGGTTTGGATTATGATGAAACATTTAGTGCTGTGGTAAAGCCTCAGACTATTAGGATTGTTTTCGCCATGGCATTGCATTTTCACTGGTCTCTCAAGCAACTTGATGTCTCTAATGCATTCCTTTATGGCACACTTACTGAGACTGTATACATGCATCAACCACAAGTATTTCAAGATCCTATGTACCCTAATTATATATGTCAACTACAAAAGTCTTTATATGGCCTGAAGCAAGCCCCTAGAGCATAGTATTATACGTTCTCATCTTTCCTACTCTAGTAAGGGTTTAAATGCAGCACTATAGACAATTCTCTGTTTTTTCTTACTACTTCCTCATCTATTGTTTTTGTTCTGGTGTATGTTGATGATTTGATCATCACTGGAAATTCTACTCAAGCAATAACTAATTTGGTCATTGCAATGGGTACTAAGTTTACTATGAAAGACCTGGGCCAGCTATCTTACTTTCTAGGCATTGAAGTATCTTACATAGGGAGCTCTATTGTACTACATTAAACAAAGTATGCCAAAGACTTACTTCACAGAGCGGGCCTTTCAAAGTGTAATGGTTGTGTAAATCCCTCAACTTCTAAATATAGTCCATCTAGTCAAGATGCAGAACTTTCTTATGCAAATCTCATAGAATTCATAAGCTTAGTCGGGACCTTGTAGTATTTGACTATGACTAGACCAGATATACAGTTTGCAGTAATCTCTGTGTGCCAGTCAATGCATCAACCAACAAATGAGAATTATGTTGCACTCAAGAGAATTCTTATATTTGTGTAAGATATGATCTCTCAAGGCCTACATTTTTAACCTGGATCCTTTGATCTTCTAGCTTATAGTGATAGTGACTGGGCTAATGATCCACTAACCAGGAAATCCACCACAGACTATTGTGTACTTTTAGGCTCTAATCTAATCTCCTGGTGCTTCAAAAAGTAAGCCACTATGGCTAGATCTTCAACTGAGATAGAATATAGGGCTTTAGCACAAGTAGTTGCAGAGATAAAATGGATTACTTATTTGCTGACAGATTTACATATCTCCGTTGCTACTCTATTGCTCATTAGTGACTCTATTTTTGCCTTAGCGTTAGCAACAAATCCAGTGTTCCATAGGCACATCAAACACATTGAAATTGACTATCATTTTATGAGGGAGCAGGTGACTTCTAAGTAGCTCAAAGTCTCCTATATACCTATTGATAACCAGCATACAAATATACTTACCAAAACTCTATCAAATCTAAGTTGATGTTCCTTAAGTCCAAGTTTCTTATGGTGTTGCCCTGGGTAAGCTTGAGAGGGATGTCAAGGATAAAGGATAGCAGAGCATTAAGCTAGCAACAGTGAAAAGTAGCTATAGTTAGTTACCTAATGATGAGTTAGTTATATCTATAACTAACTTAAACTTGTACAGTTAGAATATTTAGTTAGTTATACTCCTCATGTATAAATACCAACACAATGTAATATTCAGTTAATCAATATAAAAGGTAAACATTTCAGCTCATATTCATAAAAGTCTCTCAAAGCTCATGAACTGCATGAACTTTAACAACATGCATCCCACGCACAAGGAGGTGTAGCATGCCAATGTGGTGCATCTTAAGTGTGGTGCATAATAAAATTTGTGTATCATGATCAAGGCTACATTACGGAACGAAAAGACAAAGACTTGACCAAAAAGCCCGACTTTACCAAGCCTGTCAACTTCATCTTTATAGGCACTGTCATGCCGAAGAAAGAAATTGAATAGAATTATAGGAAACAGACTCAAGTTAAGGGGTTCAGAGGGAGAAGGATGATAGGCCGGCATGTATTTTTTCTAAAAATTAAGGTACGACAAGTTAGGATATGTTCCATAAAATATTTTAAATTTGTTATACACAGTGAATAAACTTAATTTTTATCATAAACTAAATATATTCACCTATTGATTATTGTTAAGCAAAATAAGAGATATGTGATTTGAAATTAGACAAGTTTTGAAGGATAAAATTTTATATAAGGATCATAAAAGAGAAAAAAAAAAGCTAGAATTAATCCAAATGTAGGGTGAAATAGAGAGTTAAATAGATTAACATAAAATATTAACTATTTATTATTTTATAGATGATAGTTAAAATGTTATAAAATTATATCTAGATATATCCTATGACAAATATATTTAAAAAGTTGTATATTGTATTTCTAAAGAGCACTTTTTTTTTTAACCCTAAGTGATAGAGGATTTCTCTTATACACCTTCCTTATACTGTATTGATGTTGTATTTGTAAATCAATCAATTAGAGATCCTAGATATATTTCAAGAATCAATTATATCAGTGATCTTAGGGATCTTGTACCATATGATTTAGTCATACATGAAGCTATATAATGTATCCTATGTACTGCCAATAATCAATCAACGAAACACATATTCTTCTAAACTTTCATGGTATCAAAAGCATACAGACATACATCTTCCTTTGACCTGTGGTGCTAACCATGGCTTCCCAACCCTCTTTCTCTCAATTTGGCTCCACCATAAAAACCTTTGTCACTGTTACCCTTGATAATACCAATTACCTCATCTAGAAAACACAGATGCTCAATTTCCTTTACTTCAATAATTTCACGCAATATATCGATGACTCCCTTCCCCAACCACAAATGCAAACTACTGATAATTCTTCTTCACCTGAGAGTTCTGCTACGTCATCTCCCACTACTGCTACCGCCGCTGCCTCCACTGCTTTTACCCAAGCTTCCTCCTTTGTTTCCTTGCATGAATGACAACGTTTCAATAGATTTGTCATTGCCTGCGTCGTTGCTACTCTTTCTGAAACTCTCGCCTACCAAGTGCTTGGCTTTGAGTCTGCCCTTGAGTTATAGAGTTGCAAATGCGCTTTCTCTCTTCCAGCCTAGCCGCCATTGGTAACCCTATACCAAACTCAGAACTTGTCTTAAGTGCCTTGGATGGCTTGCCCAAGGCCTATCAGTCCTTTATCATTGCCATTGAAAATCTCCCTACTTCTCTTTCTTTCTCTCAATTGCATGCCAAACTTCTGCTTCATGAACAACGTCTTCAAACTGATGATAATAATTTCTCATCCGTGTCCTCCACTATCAATGCTCTCGTCTCTCAAGTCCACACTACCTCGTCCTCACCCAATGCTTCATTAACAGTCTCTTATTCGCCTACTTTCCCTTCGCCCTCTCCTCACCAGTCAAATAAACCTACCCAATCCCCCTCCAACACCTTCAACAATGGATGATGACGAGTCAAGTGCCATATCTGCCAACGTTTTGGACATCCTATATCCAGGTGTCGCTCTTGCTTTGACCTTTAAGTGGCGTCTCAATCTTCCACCAAGTGACCTCAGTACGCTGGGTATCACTACAAGACCTCCACATTTCCGCCTCTTCTCCTCACTTCTACCACTTTTACACCATGGATACCTGATTCAGGCGTTACCTCCCACATGGCCACTGATCCTCAACTGCTCCAATAGTTAAAGCCTTATGATGGATCTGACTATGTCCAAGTAAGAAATCGCACGAATGTTCCCATCACTTATGTTAGTAATGCTTCTCTGCCTTCTGTTGATAGGACTTTTACCTTATCTAATGTTTTTCATGTTCTTAACTTGACCAAAAATTTGCTTTCTATCTCTCAATTTATATCTGAAAATGGTGTCTTAGGGGAATTTTCTCCCTTTTATTATCTTGTTAAGGACTTATGCACCAAGAAACCCCTACTTCGCGGCCATACTGAATCTGGTTTATATAGCTTTCTTGTTTCGTCACGAACTTCTGCTGCTCTTACTGCTAGTCGTGTCTCCACAGTTATGGCATCACTGGCTTGGTTACCCGTCACAACAAGTGCAGTCTGTTATTCAAGCAGATATTTATCATCGTCTGCCCAATTCTAAAACTATCAATTAAATGCGTCCACTTTGTCAAATGGGCAAAAGTCATCGATTAAAATTTCCTGTTTTGAGTCGATGGCCTAGTTCAGCTTTTGAAATCGTTCATTGTGATATCTAGGGACCTTCCCCAGTTTCATCTTTTTCAAATTATCATTACTTTATTATTTTTATTGACGATTTCACTTGCTTTACATGGTTATATCCTCTTCAAAAGAAAAATGATTGTGTTGACATTTTTATTCAATTTAAGGCACTTGTTGAGGATCTGTTTTCTTCACGCATTAAGTATTTTCAATGTGATGGCGCTCATGAGCTCACTCAAGGCTATTTTGCGTCG
Organism: Cordia subcordata; assembly: GCA_028554755.1. Taxonomy (NCBI): domain Eukaryota; kingdom Viridiplantae; phylum Streptophyta; class Magnoliopsida; order Boraginales; family Cordiaceae; genus Cordia; species Cordia subcordata. The sequence continues at coordinate 25,192,736 of JAPTOF010000003.1, read as the reverse complement.
TTTATGGCTAAACATGGCATTCAATACTCAATCTCATGTCCTCACACACCGTAGTAGAATGGTATCGCTGAAAGGAAAATAAGGCACATTACTAAAATGGGAACCTCCTTAACTTTTTATGCTAACTTGCCCAAAATCTTTTGGCTTGAAGCCTTTACTACTATAGTTTTTTCAATCGGCTTCCTACTCCGGTTTTGCACAATGTTTCTCCTTTTTCCTTCATAACTGGACTCCTAACTATTGCTTTTTGCATTATTTTGGATATTTATGCTTTTTTTATTTGGGTGCTACCAAATAGGACAAATTAAGGCCCAAATCCTTGCCTTGTATTTTTCTGGGATATGCTGACAATCATAAAGGGTATAGGTGTGTTGATCCGCAAACTCAACGTGTCTATATCTCCTATTATGTCGTTTTTTATGAAAGGGTCTTCCCTTTTCAAAATAAGCCTCCTTCCTCTCTAGTTTCTCATTCGTCCCTATCTAATTCATCTCATATCTTGAGTCCTTTTCCCATTAAGACACCTATTTCATCCATGTTCCTAATGTCGTCGTCCTCAATCGCTCGCCTGTTCAAACACCTTTCTCTCCAGTCATGCCATCTGTCCCCAGTTCACCTCAGTCATCTTCTCCTCCTCCTCACTGTGACGCATCTTCCTCCTTTGCATGCCTGTCGCTTTCTCCCTCTAGTGATATGCCTCACCCTTGCTCCTTACCGTCGCCCTCTCCATGCTTGTCCTAATCATATCCTCCCTAACCCATTGACCACTCCTTCTCTGTGCTGCCCATTCTTCCCTCCACCATCACTGGCCCTTTCAATACTTATGCCATGGTTACTCGATCAAGGACAAATTCACGCATGCCCAAAGATTTCTCAGACGATGTTGTGTTTACTGCTCAAACTCACAAGTTTGATTCTATTTGTGACATTGAACCTACCTGCTTTTCTCAAGCAAACAAATTTCCACATTAGCGTGCAACAATGGCTTAGGAATACAATGCCTTAATTCAAAATAGCACTTGGTAGCTTGTTCCTACACCGTGCTCTGGTAATATTATTGGTTACAAATGAGTTTTTCACATTAAACGAAAACCCGATGGTTCCATGGACTGTTATAAAACGAGACTCGTGGCAAAAGGGTTCAGGCAGGAAGAGGGTGTTGATTACGCTGAAACATTTAGCCCTATTATTAAATACACTACTATTCGTGTAATTCTTTCTCTTGCCATTTCGCTACATTGGGACGTCCAGCAGCTTGACGTGAATAATGCTTTTCTCAACGGTTTTCTAGAGGAGGATGTCTACATGACACAACCGCCGGGTTTATACATCTAGTTTTCTTTGATTACATGTGCAAATTAAAAGATGTGCTTTATGGTCTCAAGTAAGCGCCTTGACAGTAGTTTGCCATATTGAGTGCCTTTTTACAATAGCTTGGTTTTGTTCCTTTTAAGTCTGATAATTCTTTATTTCTCTGTCATCATGGCTCTGTTGTTTCAATAATACTGGTTTATGTAGACGATATTATCCTAATTAATAATTGCTCGTCGACTATTACTTCCACTATTTCATCCTTGCATCAACAGTTCGTTTTACAATACCTAACCTTTACTCTGCCTGACATTGCTCTTGTGGTCAATAGGGTATGTCAGTTTATGCGTAATCCCACTGATGAACACTGGATTGCTGTCAAATGCATTCTCCGTTACTTGAATGGTACTCGTGCTCTTGCTCTTCGTATTTAAAAGTCTTCTGATTTCTCTCTTCATGCATATTCTGACTCTGACTGGGCCGGATCCCCTGATGATAGATGTAGCACTAGTGGCTACTGTGTGTATCTTGGTCTGCTAAGAAGTAATCAACCACCGTTTGCTCCAGTACAGAGGCTGAGTATCGAGCAATTGCCTAGACAATGGTTAATCTGTGCTAGATCCAGTCTCTCATTGGTGAACTTCGTGTCATTCCATGATTTGTTCCTATTCTCTAGTGTGACAATATTGGTGCCACATATTTGATAGCTAATTTGGTCTTTCATGCTCGCACCAAGCATATTGAATTAGATGTTCATTTTGTTTGCGACAAGGTTGCCGCAAAACAGTTACAAGTTCGCTTTATATCCTCTATTGACCAAATTGCTGATATCATGACCAAGGGTCTTTCAGTGATTCGTTTGACTCTACTACGAGACAAGTTTGCCGTTAAAGATCCGGCTTCACTTGCGGGGGCGTGATAGAGGATCTCTCTTATACACCTTTCTTATACTGTATTGATGTTGTATTTGTAAATCAATCAATTAAAGATCCTAGATATATTTCAAGAATCAATTAAATCAATGATCTGAGGGATCTTGTACCATATGATTTAGTCATATATGAAGCTATATAATGTATCCTATGTACTGCCAATAATCAATTAATGAAACACGTATTCTTCTAAACTTTCACTAAGTTATAGGCATACATTGACATTGGAAATGCAAAATTTATCACGTTAGTTATTACTGAAAAAAGATCAAAACATTGTTCGACGTTTGGTGACACGTGTTAGGAAAGTATTAAGAAATTGTCGAGAGTTGTTGGTAGAGTGTTGAGAAAAAAAATTATTGGACATGTGTAGGAGAATGTCGGGATAGTGTCACCGTCTGACACATGTCGCACACGGATACGCAACCTTTTGGAGAGTGTCGGTATTCTATAGAATGAGATTGGTAATTTTTTCGTAGAAGTTAAATTTGAATTTTCATTTTAGAAATACAGGCACCCAGAAAGTGTTGCATGTAAATCCGTCAATGACAAGGATTGGGGCATCTTTGCTAATAAGATTCATCTGCATAAGTTTATCTGCAAGGAGAATGTCGGGATAGTGTCATTGTCTGACACATGTCGCACACGGATACGCAACCTTTTGGAGAGTGTCGGTATTCTATAGAATGAGATTGGTAATTTTTTTCGTAGAAGTTAAATTTGAATTTTCATTTTAGAAATATAGCCACCCAGAAAGTGTTGCATGTAAATCCGTCGATGACAAGGATTGGGCCATCTTTGCTAATAAGATTCATCTGCATAAGTTTATCTGCAAGATTATGATGCCCGTACTCTGGGGGTCCCTACGTTTGACTTAAATAAGAAAGCGTGGTGATCGGTTGCTTTCTGTGGTGAAGTCATGTCACTAGGAGAGATGAATTTTTCGCTTCTAGCAGTTAACTTTCGCCAAGTAGTACTGATAGTTATCTGTCACCAATTCAACAATAGAAGAAGGGATGCCGCGGGCAACAGGGGATACGGGTTCAATGCTAAGAGAGACATTTAACGATTTAATTATGTACGCATCAAAACTCAATCAAGAATTCCATCTTGTGTTGAAGTTCTCATGTAAGAATTATTAATATAGTCAGTATTGTATTCTAGAAAGTTATATAGTTTCTAAAAATAAATTGAGTGATTAAATAACAACTTCTTGTACTTAAGGTTTCAAGTTTAAATTTATTTATTTACTCAAGTGGATAATAGATCAAAGGATCCTATTAATTTAGCCGCCAAGTGGATAAGAATAAACATGTGATCAAGAGAGTAACGGAATCTCTCGTGAGGAAAATTATAACCAACATGGTGCATAGAATCATTTCATTGTCTTTGTTGTCTTTGCACTAGTGGAGATATGTATTGAATTTACTATTTGAATTTTTAAAGCCACATCGTACGGGCAATCATATGAGGTTGGAAATGCAACTAAGCACCCCTCATGTGTTATGAAGTGTGCCCATGCTTACAGGCAAAAACAAAAAACTAATCTCAATTATTGGATTCCCTCGAATATCTTGTTTATTTAACTGTGGATTGGTGAGGTTCTCTAGCAAAATCAAAAGTTAGCCTTAATTATTAGATTCTCTTGATTAGCTTCTTTGAAAGTGAATTAATTGGTGGATGTTTTATCACAAGTTATAGGTTACAGATGTTTCACTTTGATAATTTAGAATTTTTGAAACCATAATATTAGATTTGTTTATTTTAATTCATACCAATTAATTTTAAAATGAAATATTTGCTTAGAAGTAGAAAAATGAAGGGTCATGTTGAGCTCGTCTAGTAGTGTGGGTCGTCAAGTGGCTGATGGAGGTGCCTCCAAATGTTTTTTCTGTTTCCACTATTCATTTTTTCTTTTAGGATTTGAATTTTATAGATAAGTAAAATGATATTATACGTATATGAATAGTATACATTTATTTTATTTTTGATCTTTTTAATGAGCGTAGCATTGTACACATTAATGTAAATTAAGGCTCACAGTTTTTTCCAAAAATGCTTTTTCCTAAAACTTTTAAGAAAAACACCTTCTGAGAATGTAAAAATTTTTAACTTCTTAAAAAGTAAAAATTAAACTTGTTAAGCTCTAATTCAAATACTTATTACAAAAAAAAAAAGACGTAATCTTTTTCAAACAAAAAGGGTACTTTTTCAATGAAAGAACAATCCAAATACATCCTAAAATTTCCATTGACATAAAAATATATAATCTACAATAATCCTTACATTAAATTTATCGTTCTAATGACTCTTTCTTCAAATGTTAAATTATATTTAATATAAAAATAATTAAAAACTATAAATATTTGTGTACATGAAATCATTTAATTAATTCCCGTTAAAAAGAATGGTTCATCTTCTATCCCATTAGGGGGGAAAGGGCAAAAAAAGAAAAAAAGATATAATATGAGAGGCTTCTCGAACTGTTCCACTACGCAAAAGAAAGTTGTTTAAAGTACAGGGAATGTCCTTTAACTTGTACCTCAAACCTAAAAGATAACGAAGCCTACGTACCACCTGGTCCATCGAACAATTTTGTCGTGACGCTCTTTTGTTGCCACTAATTTCGGCCGATAATTACAGTCACCAAGTTCCATAAAGTTGGGTCGGATATGCTCAAGTATGAGCGTTTCTTTTTTTTCAAAAGGGTTAACCAAAGGAGAACCCCTTTCTCACCTGGCCAGAGGCCCCTTAACCAGGTGGGAGGTAAATCGAGGGATGTGCGTGAGTGACCAGAGAGAAGGACTAACGGGCGTGGAAATCCAAAGAATGCATGATATTTCAATGAAAGATCGCCATGACTGAATTTCGATCCCGCGTTGTCAGGGTGTCTCCACCCTAATCACCTGGCCACTTACCAACTCACCTATGCCCCTGGGGGCGAGCGTTCCTTTAATTATCATCTGCTTTTGCTTTATTTCGTATCCCCTTTTTTTCTTTTGATCTTTTACAATTTCCAATCAATTTAAAATAAAGCTCCAACAGCTAGGGGATATATAAAAAAGTAAAAGCTGAAAAAATCAATATAAATCTTTCTGATATTGACATATCTGCGAATAATAATAGCTCTGATGAAAAGTCGATACCTATCTAAGTCATCTAAATGAGCTTCCTTATAATATTAATCGTGATAATATGTTACAAGAAATTCTAAGTTTACGGTTATTATTTTTTTGAAAAGAGATTAGACTTTTCTTTTTGAATTTTTTTCTTCTTTTTTGTTTTTGGTTTTGGGGGGGGGGGGGGGGTTGTGGGCTTGATATATGATAGACATGCATTGATTACATTGCAGTAGCAGGGTGACACTTGGCCCTAGTGTGGGCTACTCTTATGTTTGATTGTTTTCTTATGGGGCACTCTTGTCGCATCCACAATATTGTTTCCAAAATATTTTTTTTCTTTCCGTACGTATTGTAGAATATGGTTACGTATAAATGACTAGAAATATTTTATATCATCTGTTTTTACTATTTTATTTATTTATTATTAATTATATATTGACATAGAAATTTAGCTTTTCTTTATGTTTCCCTTCTTTTGATAGACCAAGAGTTCTATAATCAAACTAATGCTATGTTTGTTTGGATTTTATTATAAAATACTTATATTATTTGATAATTTATATAAAAAAAAATTTATTTGTTATCAGTTTATTATAATACACTTATAATATACTTTTCATAAGATGTCTTATTTATAGTTATAAAAAATAAGCTGGGTTTAGAGTACTTATATCTTATCTTATATCTTATCAGTTAGAAAATAATTAAAAATAAGAATTTAAAAATATAAAATTAAAAAATTAAAAAATTAAAAATAAAGAAAATTAAAATAAAATTTAAAAATTAAAATTAAAATAAAGATAAAAAATTTAAAAGCTAAAAAATTAAAAAATAAAAAGTGTTAAAAATTAAATATTAAATATTAAAATTTCAAAAATTTAAAATTTTTAAAACAAAAATAAAAATTAATTAATATTTATATTTTATAATTTATTATTTAATTATAAGATTAAAATACTATGAGTGAAAATTGATAATATTATTATCAAAGTAACTTATAACAATATTTTAGCTAACAAATTAAAATTAAATATTTATTTTTTATAAAATACTTATCAAATAAGTACTTATCAAATTTTAAATTTCAAATTTTATATAAAGCTATTCCAAACATGCTCTAAGTTCAAGGCACGCTCTTTTCTTTTATTTTATTTATTTATTTATTCTGGAGAGGGGGCAATGGCAAAAACATGATCACATTCCTTGTTGGTAATTGCCTTTTTCCAAAAGCAAATAGAAGTCTTTTTGACTATAATTTCGGTAGGTGGGGCAGCCTCCACTTGACCACTTACAGAGGATAAGCGCTTATATAAGCACCAGTACTTCTTGAAACGGAACCCGATTCTCTTGTCGGTGCTTAAATAATGTTCAGACAGAAGGTATCTTGTTTCTGACAAAAACAATTCCTGGTCCTCATTTCACGCCACTCCCGAAAACTTTTGAAGAATTTAATCACAAGAATGTGAAAATTTCCTATTTTTAATTATTTTTACATTAAATATATTTAACTCTTACTAGAAAGAATTATTAAAAATAAAAATTTAATAAGAGAATAATTAAAAATTATAAATTTTTGTATTAATAAAAATATTAATCTAACATCAATAAATATAATTTTATACTCAAACGTAAAAAAATGGTATCATATAATATTTTAGCAAAGAATTTGACATGCTAAGACGCCAACCTTAGATTGCAATTGGCATGGAGTCATGGACTGTCGATTTATTTCAATAATCAACTGTTCTAGAAGACTAGAGAAAATGGTTTTGGTCACTCTGTAAGATCATTTTATAGAATAAATTTCGTAATAATATATATATATATATATATATATTTATTTATTTATTGTAGTTCCAATAAGGAAATTGATAGGTAAAAATTTCAGAACCAAAATTTGGCATAACAATTGTTTGGTTTTTTTCTTCTAAGGTCAAATTTAGGTTATTAGATGAGTGATGCGTTCTAGTGTCAATTTTAATTATGAATTTTGTTGAGCTCTCTCTTTCTCTCAGATCAAATGTCACCGGATCTAACTGTTATTTAGTCAAAAGTTCTAGAATATGTATAATTGATTTGCAAATTAATTAAGTTTCTTAAGACATCACAAGGCTCTTAAACATTTTCATCAGTCCCACGAAATCATCTTAGTATATTTAAAATTGTAATAAGAATGATCAATTATTAAGCTGAAATAATTAATCTACATTGGTTTAATAAACAAAAAGATTCTGGTGAAGCATGCATTAGATTCTCTATGCTATAAAATATATCAGTAATTATTCTAATAATTGCATAAAATGTATCTAAAAAATGGGTTTCTAGAACTTACTCACCTTGGTCTAACGTCAGATTATCATTCATTAATTAATTCTTAGAGTGATGTCTAGACAAAGACGACTCGATCCTCGGAAGTAAATGGCTTTTTCCAATCATTTTTTTTTAATCAAAATTCTCCAAAGTCCTAAAAAATTTATATTTCAAAACATAAAACAGTTTACTAATGTTATACAAATTACTAATTGAATAGTCATATTTATCGTACATATATATGCAATTTAATTATTATCTAAACTTGAGAACTTTTAATCGAAACAAAAATCCTACTGTGAATTCTCTTGAACAATTTTAGGTGTACGTGATGGATGACGTCTGAAATAACTTCAAAAATAATGTTTCCTTTTAATTCGTCCTATCATTTTCATTATACACGCAACGGTAGCTACCAGCTAGATAGCATCCAATGAATGAGGAAACAAAAATTATAAGTTATCAATTCTGGACGGCGTATTACTTTAGCCTCATTCTTCGAGGTTCCAATTTCAACGTCATTTGATTTGATAATTTGATATGATGAGCAACTGATCTTAGTTTACTTGCTTGTAACACCATCTGGGAAAAGCAATAGGGGTTTCATCTTTTTCTTTTAATATATGTATAATGCTGACGAGAGTTTTCTTATTTTATGTGCTTATTACGGTCCTCTAATATTAATAATTCTTTTATATTGGCATGAAGGGAATAACCATTTATAAATGAGTAAAAATATATCAGTTATATATTTTAATTTTTTTTAAAAAAGTTTTCCTCTCCCACTTTTCACTTTTTTAGAGATTTGAATATTATTAATCATCTAGATCATATCATTTACGTTTCAATGATTGAAATGATTCTGTCATATCAATATGAAAAAATTATTGATATAAAAGAATTCTAATCATGTTAAATACCCTTTTCAACTTCATTATCTTCGAACTTCCAATTCTACGTCATGTGATTTGATAATTTGATACTATAACCAACTAATCTTAATTTACTTGCTCTGATAATTTGATATGGTAAACAATTATTAATCTTAATTTACTTGCTTGTAACGCTGTTTACCAAAACGAGGTTTGGTCTTTTTATTTTTTATTTTTTTGACTTGTGAGTAAGGAAGACTAAAACTTTTAATTTTTGATACTTTTGACACCAAAATAAACACGGCCAAACACGCTCTTGAATCGGGGTGCCAATTCAAACGTAATCTGATTGATAATTTGATTTGGTAAACAACTGATCTTAATTTACTTGCTTGTAACGCCATTTACCAAAAATCACGGGATCTGGTACTCTTTTTTTTTTTTTGACTTATGTGTACTACTGACGTGGCCCCAGTACTATATTAAAATTGTCAGGGAACAAGACTCAAATTAGGCTTCCCATTCTACTGATAGGGTGGGAAATTGGTGTTGTCTTATGATGGAGATGGGTGGTTTATTTCTCACCTTATTCTTTTCGATTGCTCTTAGGAGTTGAACCAAAAGATTAATCAAATGTGATCCGACCACCTAATTTACTAAAGAGTAAGTTTCACGAGCACATAGCGTACGTATATTAGATTAAAGTTTGTATGATTTAGTTTATAGACACTAAAAATGTGTATAAGTTTAAAAATTAAAATTAATTTGTTTGATCAATTTTCAGAAGTTGTCCTTTACAAAAGCTAAGCAAAACGAAATTGAAAAGCAAGAAGTTCCAAATTGATACTTTACTTATTAAAAGATTTTCAATAAGATGTTTTAATATTATGTCATAACTTGTTTTTTTCTTTCTTTTTTCCTCAAAAATAGCACTTCATATTTTTTAAAGTTTAATATTACACTAAAAATAAATAAAAGTTCAACTCCTCAAACAAAAAGTCAAATAATCAACAATTTTTGTTCAACAATATTTTTATCTAAAACTCTATTAATAAAAGTTCTATAATTCCAAAACTAAAATTTATCGGTGAGACCAAATAAAGAGCCTTAAACGAATAGGACAATTTAATTGTTAACTAACAATTTCCCGTCTGTTGAAGTTGTAGGGTGGGGAACTGGTATTGTCTCACGATAAGGACGGGTGGTTTACCTGATACCATACTCTTTTCTGTTGCTCTTAGGAGTCATTAAACAAAAATATTAATCAACCTATGTTTGTGATTGTGACAAATAACAAGAATGCTACAGGGATTTAAATACATGAGATTAAATTAACTAGCATTGCATGTTTTTAATTATAAGTCAATCTTTTTAATCTTTACTAATGATGGTTGAATAGTGACCTAAATTTTTAGTGTTAGTTGCTTCCTAATTCTTGGCATGATTACCGCCGCGCTAGATATATTATTCAACGCTAGATATATTATTCAATAAATATAGTCACATGCTTTTTCTTCACTTTTTTTTTTTCAAATCTCTTTTTTTCTTTGTTCGGCAAAAAAAAAAAACATTTACATTTCACCTTCATTAAAACAAGCCATTACACATCAAATAAAGACAAAATACCTAATCCACCAATCTACGCCAAATCAATTTTCTAGTGTCTTGCACACAAAACTAAAGTTTTCCAATGTAGATTCATACTTAGATTGCATGCTCATCCTATCCCTAGCATCTACAAAAGTTGTTCACAAAAGATGCTCTTTCAAAATTGCGGTGTTACAAATAAAACTGTTGTTACGCTCTCGCCGAATATAATAGGCACATGCACTAAACACCAATTGGTTTAGGATAGCTTTGAAATTTTTCCTTTTACCGGTTTTACGAAACTATCTGAATTAATTTGTAGAAAATCTATACTATATGCGTGTGTGTCTATATATATATATATATATATATATATATATATATATATATATATATTGTCGATTGTCTAGATTACTTAATAGTTGAAGTTATTCCATCCTATTGGGGGAAGAAAGCACACAACTCAAGCGCATATGCAAGTAATATTCCTCCACCCAAATTTCAGGAAAGAAAAATAGCTACTCTCAGATTCCTCATGCGTACAAATATACATGCTTTTAAGTTCCACGTCTGTGGGCTTCTAGAATCACTGCTAATCCGGGTGGTTATTCATTTATTCTTGCTAAATAAATGGATATATAATGCTAATAATGTAAATATGTGCGACCAGAAGCAAAGTAATGGATATGCTAATAATATGCCTAAGAAAATTCAAGGACAGGTTACTTTACCAGATACTCCAATATTAACTCAATTAATCATGTCTTACCAGATCCATCATAGTTGTTTATTTATCGTGCGGAGGTTGGGTTGGAGATAATAGTGTTCCGCGTGATAAAGAAAGATCATGATAAATAAATAGTACTTTATAAGTGAATAAGATGCTCCAAATAATAATTTGAGTTTATTATTTTAAAATTTTAATTTAAGGTTCAAATAATTATTCTTAATCATGCTGGCAGGCCTAGGGGTGACAATTGGCCACCGTATATTCATCTAATAGGAAATATAATTATATGATACAACAAGAAATTCCTTTTCCTAATACAAAATATTGTAATGTACGGAAAAATGAAAGCATAGAGGGGGGCAATAACTTATCCTCATCTTTCATTTTTCACTATGAGGGGCGGTATTATTAAACATGTGAGGTAACGCATTGAGGCTTTACCCTTCGACATTTGTGTTTACTTATTAACCTTTTTTTCTTTTTTGTTTTTACGTAAATAATTGTTTTTGAATCGCAAAACCTAATCTTTCTCCTGGTTAATTAAGTGGTATGTACACATCACAACATCAATCATGGATTACATCGCATGTGAAGTTCTAATATAAGGAATTAAATAGCAATAATTAAATGTTTTAAAACTATATATATATATATATATATATATATTATGTGTAATGCTTGCTTAATCAATTGTTTATACCCTCCAACGGATATTAATACATCAAATTGTGCTCTATTAATTTAGTGCTCAAATGGATAAGATCATAATTGAACAACATTTAGCAAGATTCTATCTGGTTCAAATCTTTGGAGGATGGCCAAATAGAGACGCAATAACGATAAAAAATTAACACGTTGATTAGAATCTCTCGATTGGATTTCTTGTCTTTACATGGGTGGAGATATGTGTTGAATGAACCAGAAAGAGTACTAATATCGCACAAATAAGGGGAAAAAAAAGTAAGAATGTCTCTTTTGAAGTGATCCTAACTTTATAGTTAAGAACACAAACTCTCACAATCATTAGATTCTCCTCATTATCTAATGAAGGAATGTGTGAAAAATGCTGAATAACCAATTGGTTCATATGAAAAATGGTTCAAAATTTTATAAAATAGTTTTATATTTTATAATTTTTTTATATGGGAGGAATGTAACATTCCAACACCCCGTGTGACTCGGAAATAAGAACCAACAACAACCCCAAACGCCAAGAATAAATGCTCAAACGAGCCAAAGAACAAAGACCAAGAACCAAGAACGGCAAAAAACGCAAAGAATAGGTGCTCAAACAAACGAAGAATCAATAATAAGTGCTCAAACAAGTCAAAGAACAAAGACAGGTTACAAGTGCAGATGTAAGAAGTTGAACCAAGACCCAACTTTGATACCATGTGAAGAATTACCAAAGTTCCATTATAAAAACCAATTAGTTAATATGAAAAGTGACTCATGACCTTATAAGGTGATCTTATATTTTATGATTTTTTATCTGAAAAAAATGTAATATTCCAATGGAATATAGAGTGGAAGTATATTGTAGATGAGTCAAATTCAAAAAATACCCCATGCTTTTCAAGTACTTAATTTGAGATTTGATTGAATTTATTATTTGTCAGTGGTTTTTCACAATCCACTGGACCAAAAAATTATGAAAAGTACTAATCTTTTTCAAGAAAATATTCCAGAGTTAAGTGTATGGCCTTGCCCTTATGCTCAAACGTAAGAAATGACGTAGAAATCATGCGTACGAACTTATAGCATAGTTGAATTTGACTTCCGTCACTAAAATGACAACCAAAAGCCTGCGGAGACGAAGGTTCTGCGAGGTTCCTTCGAGCAAAATCTTTTGTAATGTTATGGTATTATAAAAATAAAATTTAAATTTTACATATTATTGATATAACAATATTATCATGCTATAGAAGAACCCTCACTTTGACCTTGTGGTTTTTATTAGGGTTTAGCAGCCAGACAAGGGCGGCATGCTTTTTGAAGGCCTTATGTGGAATGAAGTAATTTCAGCTCAGGCGTTGTATGTTTTCCACAACTTCAGCTCGTTTTTTCCACAATAACCAGTCAATTTACGGATTCTAATTAAGGCGGAAGAGAAAACTAGCGGAGTCTCGAGGATCTTCCTACTATTATTCCAACTTCATGTATACAATCAAGCTTTTAGTCAAACCACAAGGATGAATGAGTATTATTATAGAGAAAGAGACTAGAATTTTTCATAAAATCTTTATCATTAATCAAATCATATCCCAAGGAAACTTATTTTGAGGAGCGCGGGATTATAAATATATATATATATATATATATATATATAAAATATTTAAATGTTGTATCTCAAAAGTATTTTAAAACCAAATCAATTATTCTCGATTTAAGAAAAATTAATTTGTACATATATATGTATGTGTATTGATGTGGTAGGGAAATGATCTTTTCCACGTCAGTGAATTTAAGGAACTCTTTGCTAACTCCTAAGCGATAGGGGTGCTCTCCTTCACTAAGATGGGGTTGGTCGTTCTTAGACTCTGAAGAGCTTATGTGGTGTTATGACCTCCGTAGAGCGCTGATGGTGCTTCGCCCTCCAAAGTAGGTGTAGGCTGCTTCATCCTCCAAAGAAAAGGAGTAGGGTTATGTCCCCGTTTCACTTCCGATACTTAAATTAGTTAACCTTAAAAGTGTGGAAAGAGCAAACAACTAATAATTTAAAATGAGTTGAGAGAAGAAAAAGTTCCCCTTACTCATGCAATGAGGGGTACTTATAGGTGTTTTGGGTGCCCTATTCAATACTTACCTCTTTCATAGTAAGATAAATACTCTGAGCATTACCGTTAGTCTTGTGTCCCTCCGAATGGGGAAATAGTGATGTCATTGTTGAGCACTCTTGAATGGCCGAAGCGACACCCTTGGGCGTTTGTCCTTCAATGGACGGCCACATGAAGAGTACAAAGCCTTGTCATATGGCTTCTGCCGTGGTCTTATCAAGGAGGTTAGCCGCAGTGTACTTTACTTACTTCGTCAAGAGGTTGTCCATTATAATAAAATAGGCCGAAGCCTCGTGTATACATTGCGGTCATGGTGAGAAGACCTCCAAGTGTTGGCCAAGGCTATACCTCTTGAGTTCGGCCATGACTGTGGAACCATATCTCTTGTACATGTGGCATTATTTTATTGGTTATATTATTATTGAATTTTATATATTTATTTTACTAAGGGAAAGAAAATAAACGAAAGCGTAATGTGTTTTGCAAGCACTACCATGTACAAACAAGAGGCGGCACAGCCAAAGTTGTCAAAAGACGCCGTCCTTGTACCTCAAATCGCACGGACAACTTGAAAGTAGGGCTGCTAGTCCACCTCAACGAAAAAATGAATAAAGTTAGCTAGATAGGCCAATTAGCAAATTAAAAAGAAAAAAGTTAGGCCAATATGCAAAAAAGTGTTTTAGCTTCTTTTCTTATTTAAATTATACCCATCTGCTTTTGTTTATTTTTCTCTCCTTTTATCTTCTGGACCTCCAAACGAATCCTCCAACGGCTGGGGAAGATACTCAAACCAAAGAAATATGAAGCCCTCTCCACAAGGGCATCTGTAAAAATAACGTCACTAGTCATTATTTATTTAAACAATCTTTATGGTAACACTAGTCCTGATTCGTTAGGACGGATTTGAAATCTTGAAAAATATTTCAAGTAGTGACGCGACGTTAGAATTGAGAGAGATGTGGACTTCATCATCATCATCATTTACCCCAAAAAAAAAAAAAAAATATCATCATCATCATCATCATCATCCTGCTTTAAGGCGAAAAAAAGATAAGTGGACCACCTCAATTTCCTTCTTCGTTGCGTGCCTGGAATATATAATAGACACGCGTTAATTACGCAGAACAAGTGGAGTAACACTTAGCTTAAAAGTGTGGGGCTCAATGTTTTCTTGGAGGTTACTACTGACAACTATAGCACCCACAATAATTGAGTTTTAACCTGTTGCAATCCAGGGTTAATACTTTTGTCCTTTTTGCTGGGAAGTAAAATCTAGGGTTATTTGTGTATTATCCAATGCGAAATTGTCATTAACTTTTAATTATATTTTGGCCAAATTAAAAGGCATCCTAATTTAGATTACTTTTAAGTTGGAAATTAATGGGATAATTTTTGAGCCATCCATGTGTGCTCCCAGCTTCATTAAGTGTGCGAGCTCTCCGCAATTTCACTGGTGCTGAGGGTGAAAGTGGGGATGAGGCTTATCCATAATCCACGGGTGCTCTTTTCTTAAACTGTGAATGACATTGTGCTTAATTTCAAATACATAATTTATAATATATGAATTATAATATAAACTAAATTTAAAGTGTTTTATCTCCCCGCTCTGCCCACATGCTCCCACGGGGATTAAAAATAACCATTTCCATCTCTCGTCCTATTTTCTCACCCCAATTCACTTTTCATTTGGGACAAAGGACTTTTATTCGAATTGGTTTTTTCACAGAAAAATGTTTTTTTTTAAAATATTTATATATATTTGCAATAAGTATTTTGAATTCAATTTTTTTCAAGTTAAGAGTTTTAAATTCTTAAAAATTATAGTTTTTTCAAAATTATAAAAGCACATTTTTAAAAGAACTAATTTAAAATGAGCCCAAATAGTGGGGGGAAAAATTTGACCCTAATTCTTTAATTGCTTCTAAAATTAACCTAGACTTTGCAAGTTTTTGAAGTTTGAATTCAAACTTTAGAAGTTTGGACTTGACCTTTGGAAGTTTGAAAATTGACCGTTA
The DNA here is from genome assembly GCA_028554755.1 of Cordia subcordata. Taxonomy (NCBI): domain Eukaryota; kingdom Viridiplantae; phylum Streptophyta; class Magnoliopsida; order Boraginales; family Cordiaceae; genus Cordia; species Cordia subcordata. Next base: position 25,177,080 of record JAPTOF010000003.1, on the reverse strand, counting down.
CAAATTTCGTGACGGAGCTAACAATTCAAACTTCTGGTAGAGATAAACTCTTGAAGTTCGAAATCGAACTTTGGAAGAGCGAACACAAATTTTCGAAATTTGATTTAAGGTTCCGTTAAAGATTCACTACGACGACGTGATAGAGTAGCAGGGAATCTAGCAGAAATGAACTTTCGAAGCTTGAATTCGAACTTTGGAAGTTCAAAATCGAATTTCCGAAATTTGAATTTGTTGTTATATAATCCCGCTTCCTTCCTTCACCGACTCATTCCAGAATCACTCAACCTCAAAGCTTTTAGACCCTCAATCACGTTTTGTAGTACTTTCACTTCAAAAGATGAATACAAATGTAGATGAGGTTACTATGTATTTATATTATGGTGACCACAAAATTGAAACAGATCATGGGCTCAACTACGTGGATCCAAATTTACCACATAAAATAAAAATTCGTCTTGGAACGACATACAATCAAATTTGTATCTGGTATATTTAGGAAGCTCGAATTACGGCCTAATTCAATAGAGTTGATTTGTATTATCGTGATCCTAAATGGGACACAAATTTACAGCAAATATATTATTTTCCAAGTGCTATGAAAGATGACGAAGATGTATAGGACATGTACAAGATAGCTTGCATAGAAATGAATAGGTGATGTGTGCACGTCATAGTAGACATACAAAGTGATGACGTGTAAAACTCATAACTAGTAGATGAAGAACGACCATTACAACAAGGCGTGATCGGGGCCTCTCTTACAGGCAAATGAAATATGTATGTGTCTTCGACCGCCATCTCTCAATCAGGGCAGTAATCAGTGGATTGTCAACCTGATAGAAACACGCAGTGTAACATCCGTAAAATCCGGTTATGAACAAAGCCGATTGCACAGCGGGATATTTCGCCCAAAGGAATAACTCTTTGTCATTCCTATAGACTTTGTGCTCATCTAACTGTCAGGGTGATGATAAATAATTCACCTGGTGGTCATAATAATAGCATAACACTGAACTATTGCGAGGAGTCGGTCTATGAGCTATAAATCCTACGATCATTAAGTAAATTTAAGATAATAATATAAAAAATAAAAACTTTACAATATAACAAAAAAAAATATAAAAATATTACAAGATATAAACATAATACATAATAAAAACTCAAATATTTTTCTAAACTAAACTATTAATTTGAGAATAACTATATTAATTTTCTAAACTATAATGTTCAAATAAAGTCTATTAAATATGCATGAATTTATTCAATTATTAATATATATGTACAATAATTAATTTATCACATCATCTTAACATTTTAATAATTAAATAATTAATCATAAAAATAACTAAAACCCTAAATTCACACTAATTATATAACTACAACTTTAATTTTCTCATATTTATAAATTTATATTACTTTAATTTTCTTAATTCATACGAATTATATGCACAATAATTAATATATCACATCATCTTAACATTTTAATAATTAAATAATTAATCATAAAAAACACTAAAATCCTAAATTCATACTAATTATATAACTACAATGTTAATTTTCTAATATTTATAAATTTATAATACTAAAATAAACAAAAAAACTAAAAGTAACTAATTAAACAACAAATATAATTAATTAAGCCAAACACATAAACAATCTAATTAAGTAAATTTAAGATACTTAGCAACATATAAATTAAACTAATGCTACATAACAAAAGATTATGAAAAGCAAAAATATTACAAGATATAAACATAATACATAATTAAAAAACTAAATAAACTTACAAGATATAGGCAAGTCATAGGATGTGGAGCTTTTTTTTTTAGAGTTTTTTGGTTTGGCTAGGAGGAATTTTTTAGAAAGATTAGAGCGGATTGAGAGGAGAAGTTCGAATGGGAGAAAGAAAATGGAGAGGAGGTATCGACCATATAAAGCCCAGTTTCGAACTTTAGAAGTTCGAAATCAAACTTTGAAAATTCGAATTTGGATTTTGAAAAGGCATTTTAATGCATTGTGAGACTATCGTTCTGAAACTTCGAAATCAAACTTCAAAAGTTTGAATGCGAACTTCGAAAATTTAAACTCAAATTTTGAAAATGCGTCTATTAATACACCTTCTCCGTTCACATAGAAGACGAAATGAAATCTCTATCCAAACTTTTAAAGTTTGAATTCGAACTTAGTCTTTCGTATTGGAATTTTGATAACTCGAAAAGTCTATTTTTGCCAACTATTTAAAAATTGAGTTAATTTTAGAAGTAATTAAAAAAATTAGGGTTAAACATTTTTTTCCCCCCAAAGGGTAACAAAACTCGCACACAAATTTCACACCTATTGCCATCCCGAAAAAGCTTTTTTTTTTTTTTGGTCGGAGATCACGAAATAGTTCGCGATTACACCCAACAAAACAACAAAAGTAAAACAAAGAAGCCACGATCTATCTGCTTACATTACCCGCTGAACCAACACTAGCAAAAAAAAAAAAAAACACACACACACACACACTAATTGTACAGCTTCGAGCACACTGTCTTTCTTTTCAACCTCAACAAGACAACGATTGCCAGTATGCCACCACCTCCTTTAACTTTTGTACCTTCACACATGTGACACCTCAACACCCTTCCTCCATAGTCCCACTCTCCAAAAAACCATTAAAAAAAAAAAACATAACACATCCATACACATGAATCTCTTACGGAATATTCCGCTACATTTTCTTAACTAATATATTCCATGTCTAATCATACTCAAGACTAATTCTTATTAAATCAAGATTTAAAAATTTCAAACTTGTATATTCTTTTTTTATAGTTTGTTTCTTTAAGAATTCTTTTTAAAATAAGTATACTCTTCCTATAATTACCATTTAATTTGATTTTTAAAAAATTTAAAAATTATTTTACAAGTTTTTCAAAAATCAAAACCTTTTACTTATCAAAAAAATTATTTTTTTTAAAAATTATTAAAAAATACTTTAAAAAATTTTATCAAAATAAACCTGGATAAAAAAAAATACTGTTACTGTCTCAACCAACTCACGTTGACAGAATATTCCTCAATGTACCATCTCGCGTCTATAAATAGCAGCAACCCTCTCATAAACCACAACCAACCGTATCATACCTAGCCTTCACACTATCATGTGCGACAGCCTCAACAGAGACTATCAGCTTTGCGAAGAGATCGGGCGTGGTAGATTCGGCACAATCTACCGCTGCTTCTCTCCCTTGACGGAGGAATCTTTCGCCTGTAAAACCATCTCCAAGTCTCTCCTCACCGACCCAACCGACCGCGAGTGCCTAGACAAAGAGCCCAAGGTCTTACAGCTCCTCTCCGGCCACCCAAACATCGTTAATCTCCACCATATCTACGAGGACGACACCACCCTCCACATGGTCATGGAGCTCTGCACCAATGGCGATTTGCTCTCTCGCATTCTCGCCGCCGGCAGCTTTTCCGAACGTGAATCGGCTCTGCTTGTGACCCAGTTGATGTCGGCGATAAGCTATTGCCATAGGCTCGGTGTGGCTCACCGTGACATCAAGCCTGATAATATCTTGTTCGACTCGTACGGGCGGCTGAAGCTGGCGGATTTTGGGTCGGCGGAGTGGTTCGGCATCGGCGACGGGGCGGTGGCGATGAGTGGAATTGTTGGGACGCCGTATTATGTGGCGCCGGAGGTGTTGATGGGGAGGGAGTATAACGAGAAAGTGGATGTTTGGAGCGCTGGTGTGATTTTGTACATAATGCTCTCTGGGATGCCTCCGTTTTATGGTGAGACGCCGGAGGAGACTTTTGAGGCGGTGGTGAGGGGAAATTTGAGGTTTCCGCTTAAAGTTTTCAGGTCTGTCTCTCCTGAAGCGAAAGATCTGTTGAGGAAGATGATCTGTAAAGATGTTTCTAGGCGCTTGTCTGCAGATCAAGTACTGAGTAAGTATTTCATGTTACTCATTAGCATTTTCTCTTTTTTTTTTTTTTGTGTTCATTTTCAGGGTCTATTTTCTCTCTGTTTTTGTTGCTCTGTTCCTTGATTCTTCTCAGTTTTCACTTATTTCTTAAACGATTTCAAATGGGTTTTGCTTTGTGATTTCCAATCACTAGATTATGCCTCAAATTTAAAGAAAACGAACAACAATTTGTGATGGTCTAGTTGCATGGTTGGTGAGAAGGAACTTAAAATGTCTTTTGATTTTGTTGCTCATGAATGTTAAAACAATAGATCAAAGAATGGTCAGAGCAACAGATGTAGATGATTACAACTTTTCATCTGTTCTTGTCCTTTCAATTCGTAAACAAATATGTCAAGTTGGTCTTTTTTTTTTCCCCCTTTTTATGAATCAATTATTTTGGCCTTCTTGAGTTTTTGGTCTAATCTACAAGTTTTTTCAATAATTGCAGGGCACCCATGGATGATTAGTGAAGGAGAAACCAGATCAGCAGCTGATCTAACCTAAAAAGAAAAACATGCCATCACTAAACACTACAACTCTTACTAGCTTCTGCTGCTGTATACACCACCAGAGTAACCTATCAGAGATGGGGTTTCAAGAAAAAGAGACAAAAGGGAGAGAGAGAGAGATTGGCTAGTGCCATATCTATGCTATGCACTCAGACAGATATGAAAGAGGCCTCTACTTTTTGGTTTTTTTCTTGTTTGTGTTGTGGAGAAGAAGAAGAAGAAGAAGAAGACGAAGAAGAAGAATCTGAGAGTATACTGTACATATATATGCGGAGGAGGTTGTTTTTTTTTTTTTTTTTTTTGGGGGGGGGGGGGAGTGTGCGGTGGAGTTATTATCACGATAAATAAGAACTTGCGTCTATCTGTGTAAAAACTTCAAAGATGCTGAGAGGAGGAAGGTTCCTTTCTCTTTCCATGCCTGTTGTTTTTTTTGTGGAATCTAAGGTTTGAGGAAGTGAAGGAAAGTATCTTGTGCTTATCTCTGGAGGTTATTATAACAAGAGAAGCACTTCTCCTTGTAATCATGCTTTTGCGAATGTGAATCTGTCAGAAATTTTGTCCAAGTATTCTGAGTTTGGAATCTTGAGAATTTGTTTTTGATTTTTGTTTGGAATGGAATTGTGATAAATAAATGGTGATGAAATGTTATGGCAACTTCAGGGTAATACTCTAGTTGTATGTAAACTAATTTTCTTTTCTCCAAAAGAGGTAGTGCTAATATTAAAAACTAATTATCTTTGGGGAAAAGACTGTGTGCGTTGTCCTTCAAAAGTTTTCTAATTTCATTTAGAAGTTCTTTTAAAATGTGCTTGAAATCAAAACTTTGTTATTCAATCAGCACACTTATTAGTTTTTATGTAAATGTGTGGTACTCGGAATCAGTATGTAAACTATTCAGCCAGATGATGTTTCACCATATCTCCATGAAGAGGGAGTGTTAAGATCTGTACGTTACTCGTCTTTAATACGAGATTCAAGGCCTCAATTAAACCCAAAAGAAGTGACATTAGCAAGTGTGTAAAATTAATTTTATTATGATATTATTATCGATCCCCCAGTAAATATGACATTAGAACATTAACATGTAAATCCTCTTGAAAACGTGTTGCCTTTGTGTGAATAGAAATCTGGAAATTTGAAAGATATTCCGAGTGTGTTTTCATATGTGGAATCTGAACGCCTGTTTTTCTTTTCTAGAAGGAGGCATATTATGAGTACATATTCCTTCGTAAATGTTATTTTGTAAAACCATGCTAGTTCATCTCAATAAATCTTGACCCCAAAAAAAAAAAAAAAGAAAAGAAGAATCTCAATGAATTTAAATATTGGTAGCACGAAAATTATTTCGCTTTTAATATCTTTCAAGTCGTAATTTTTTCAAATTAAGACAGTACCAAATTTCCCACCAAACAACTAGAATGAATGAAACATTGGGTTCTTATTTTCCATCAATTATCTAATTCAATTATGGTTGTGGGGGCCTAGTCTTCATTTGCCCATAAGTCCAAAACATGAGCAAACCCATGTGTCGTTAGGTAAATGCCGTTACAAGCAAGTAAATTATGATCAGTTTTATAATGTCATATCTAGTTATCAAATCGTACCACCAACTAGATAACGCCAAAAAGAAAATAAAAAATAGAAAAATAAGTTAGCAAATCGAAGAGGTTGAAATTGGGGTCTGGTAATAAATTATAATCACGCGCCGGCCAAGTTGATAAGCTATCATTGTTTCTCCTCACTCAGTGGAAGCTCCGCACCTGTAATTGCGTGACACCACCTCTTTCCTGTTTCATGAACAATGACTGGACAAGGTATAATCTACACTAAATTATTTTTATTAGTCATCGTTACTTACGTTGACTTAGTTGAGGTGGAAACCGATTCACAAATCCTTACATATCGAATTATGAGTACGGCGAAATAGTTAGGACGGATATCATTTTATATTGAGAAATATAAGGAGATATTTTCTTTTGAAATTTTATTTGTTACACATTTGTAGAGAATTTAATAATTGTACAAATTAATTTATAAATTTCGAATTAACCTTCTCATTAAAAGTTAATATTTTAGAGAAATCACCAAAACAAATCAAGAAGATAATGAAGGATGGTGCAAGAAGAGTTTGTCTCCTAAATGATTTTCTCTCAACCTGACGTTACTCTCTTTACCCAGAAAAAAAATAAAAAATAAAAAATAAAAAAATGAAGACTTTCAAATCGGGCCTGGTAGTCCGATCCGACAGTTCACATTGGGAGCTTACCAATACAATATGAGCTTGATGATGGTTCCAACTATCGGATCCAGGTATTCTTTTAAAAGGAAAAATTATCTCAGTACCCAAAATCAGCTGAGCAACCAGGAAAAATAAGCAACCAAATACAGTTTAAAAAGTATCGACTATGAGAACTTTTTTTTTAACCATGATCAGAACCATTTAACTATAGTTTCACTTGTCTTTAACGACATTGAAGAATAGATGATTCTCGAAAATGGAAACACCCCATGTGGCCTGGATTTGGGGCGAAACGAGAGCCACGAGGTGTTTCTCAGAAACAAGATGCCTTTTCTCTGAAACATAATTATTCAAACAAACGACTAGGAATCTGGTGCAGGGTCAATAATCCTTGGTGCTTATACAAGTGCATATCCTGTATTATATAAGTCAAAAGGACTTTCATTACTAATTTGCTTCTGGGGAAGGCAAAGTATCAGCATTCATACATAGGGAATGAATCTGGACAATGCTCTAATGTCATGGGTGAGATTTAATTTTTATGAATTATTGATATCAAGTATATCGATAAAATAACGAACATGATTCACGATTCTAAAATTTTGCTCATAATTTTATATTAATTTTATGAGGCAGCTTCACTCGTGCATAAATGCAAAATCAAAATAAATTTGAAATTGCATCTATCGATGTAAAAACCGCGTATGGTGAGAAGAGAGAGATAAAATCTCTCATAATATTAAAATATTATTAGCTGGAATTTCCCCATGCGATTGCACAGGAGTTTTTCTTATAAAATATTATGCATAAGTATAAACATTGATATACATCATATAAGTAAAAAAAATGTATATATATATATATATATATATACTTTTTGTATCTGTATATATTATATAAGTAAAATATTATAATATTGCCGTAAAGACTAATAATATAGTAAAGCAATGATATAACTAGATGGGAATCCTTCCATTTTCTAGCCTTTTTTATCCTTCCTTTTTTCAGCCTTCCATTTTTGTGGAATATATGATAAAAAAAAAAACCCTAGATGCTTAGAGTGTGAGGATTCTTTCTTTCTCATAACCTCTCTGTTTTCTTTGGGATCGATAAGTAAGTAATTCATTAAGCATAATTAGAACTTATTTATAAAGAAATTTGTATTTTCCCCCTTTCTTTTAGAATATATGGCTGAGGAAGTGAAGGAAGCTACTAGTGCTCATTTCTCTCGATTATCTGAACAGCAAAGCAGATGCACTTATAAGTTATATGTGTTGGAAAATATAAATAAAGTAGAAGCCGAACGAGGAGAATAAATTTAGATAAACAGAAATTATTCCTACGCAGTAGTAGAGTGTAAAATAAAATAGATTAAGCCGAGGCTCGTAAACAATATCCTTAAGAGATTTACGCCCCCTCTATCAGTGCTAAGGGGTGTGCGCGTATCCCTCCCAGGATACAACAACTATTATTTCTTGGTACGGTAGCACTCCAACGCAAGAAACTGTCGAACTAGTAGCAAATGAAACCCACACCCACGCCGCGCCCGTGTCCCCAGCCCGGCCGTGCTGTGCGTGCGCAGGCGCGTGTGTGGTAGTTTTTATCATAATGCCCACTATGTATAGTTCCCTCTATATGCCTTGTTAGCCCAACCCATAAACGCCTCTATATATAAATTGAGCAAAAACTTCACAAACTTTCTATACGGGATTTCATCCTACATATATCCAATCTAAGCAATCAAACTTGTTAACTACACAACTGTAATTTGCTAATTTCTCATTCACCTTAAATCTATTTTTTACAAGTAAATATACAACGTTCATCTATTCGGAACCAGGATCGTAACGGTATCAAGTACCGAATGATTTGACAAGCAGGACCCAGAGTCAATTATAACTTTAACCACTATGTTAAAACATTTCAAACTGACAATATCTTCTTGTAATAATGCTTTCGCTTTTTGCTAATGCATGTGGGCATCTTTCAGAAATTTTCCCTCTTGGGAATAATCTTATAAAGTGTGGACTCTTTGAATTTTCTCGGTGGGATATTATCAGCATATCCACTGGTGAGTACGAAAAAAAACAAGGTACGTACAGGGTCTTGTACTCTAGAAGCCCACATTTAGAGGATATAAAAAGCTATTCTTGTAATCAACTTTTTCTAAATGGGATTATCTACAAGAAAATTAAATTTCCATGTGTTCCGTGTGTGGAATCTGAGTCTGAATGCCTCTTTTCTTTTCTGAGATCTCAGTGGAGGCACATTAAGGGCATTATTTACATTTTCTTAAGGCAACTCAAGAGCTCGTAAATTATAATATACAATAAATTGTATTTTATTTCTTCTATTTAGAAATTCAGAAAAATTCAGTAATGATGTTATACAAAAATCCTAAATTTTGAAGTGATTGTGCAACATCTTTTATGACATATATAGAGAGGGTAATTAGTAATTATAAAAAAATTTGTATTACTTTACTAGGAAATAGGGGGTAAAACACACACAAACACACACACACATATATATATATATATATATATATATATATATATATATATATATATATAAGCATCCGAAAAGAATATGGTCCAAAAAAAAAAACCACGCCTGTCTCCATCATGAGACGGTACTATTTGCCCACCCTACGAGTAGAATGGGCAAAAATTCACATGTGATGGAGCGTCTTTTTTCTGCAAAACAATTTGAATATAGAGGTAAGGCCTAGTCAACACAGCACATAAGTCCAAAACTGACACATGCGTTGTCAGGTTACAAGCAAGCGGGAAACTTAAGATCAGTTGATTGTCATATCAAATTATTACCAATTTAATTTGTTCACTTTGAAACTATATATATATATATGTATATATATGACCACTAGAATGAACTTTGAAGAATAGCGCCGCGCCGTCTAAATTGATAAGTTATATTTATTTTCTCCACTCAATTGGAACTCTGCACCTACAAGCGCGTGACGTATACGACTTTTGGTGAAAGAAAGACAATTAAATTAATACATGTTTATTTCTTTTTAATTCTTATCGAGTAACAATATTAAATTTATAAGAATATGTTAACCATTAAATGTGAATCAGTTTCAAGAATCTAACCCAATTACAAATATATTTCAGTTTCTTAAATCCTTAGTAAATTATTTCAGCTGAAAAAAAAAGTTGATCAATTCTAACAATATATATTTAGTTATCCTCACATGACTGCTTTGGTGACGTAGGACTGATGAAAGTGTTAAGGCTCATGTGACATGTTTCTGCCTGTTCTAGAATTTTTTTTTACCCTTTTTTAAAGGCTAAGTCAAAACAAACTACATCAAAATTAGTCTTTGCTTGAAAATTCTTCGCATATCTTCTCCAAAGAGCCTCTTGATCTGCTGAGGGGAATCAGGAAATAAATAAACACCAAGTGGTAGAAGTAACCTACGATTGGCCTATTCTAGAACCTTACTAAATAATTAGATGAACTAACAAACATTATTTTGACTAAGTAAACTTTAAACCTTGACTGGATTAAAATAGATCAAAACTTAGAAGAGCTTGTAAGAGCCTGTTTGGATTGGTTTTTTTCATGAAAAAGTATATTTTTTTTTCTGAAAAAGTTACATTAAATTTGTAATAACTATTGAATTTGTCATCCAAAAAAGTTGAAACTCTGAAAAAAGCTCAAATATAACTTTTTTTAAAAGTCAGAATTTTCAACTTATAAAAAAAAGCTGTTTTTCAGAAGCTGTTAAAAAAAATACTTTTGAAAAAAATCAATCCAAACGAGCCCTAAGTTCCAATGACTGGTATTTTATTTTGACCCTTCGCGATGCAAAATTTAAAATTGTTTGTCAAATTTTTGTCTAGATTCAGATTATAACGTAGTCCATGACCTCAAGTAGAACGCCAAATATCTAGATATATTAAAAAAATAAAAATTTCAGCCTGACCTACAACCATTTTTTTTTTCTCTTTGTATCTTTTTGTTTGGGTCAAACAACCATTTTCCCTAGTTCTGCTTGACTGACGGCAATGGAGAAGAGATTATTTTTGGAAAAAAGGAACAGAACTAAGACAATGGTTGTCTGAACATCATTTGACACAATAATAAAAAAGTTTCACTATATAATATCATAATATTACATGCAAAATTTAATAGTCAAAAACTATTTACGCTATTTTATCATAGCGATATAACTGTTTAAAATTATTAAATCTCACTTGTAGCATCATAATATAATTTAAGCAAATTTATTCTCGTTTAAGCTAATGATAGGGGAATCAGATTTGGGACAAGAACTCATGGTGGTTATATATAAGCTATCATACGTATATTTGGGGTCGGGGCTACTTGCCAAACGTGTAAGTCAAAAGTCTTACATTTGCTTTTGGGAAAAGGCGGATTTAAGCATGTGACCATGTCTGAGTCTTGCAGATTTTCAAAAAAACATCAAGAAAACGAACACGTCTTGCCTGTTGGTCATCGAATATTCTTGGCATATGCTAATAATTTAGTTGAATATGGTTTCAGCTAGCCATGGCCTAATCTTTCAGGAGTTCACATTGAGATAACAATGGCGTTTTTTCGAGAGAAGCGATATGGGTTTGAATTCTTAAAATAAGAAATTGAAAAGAATACATAAAGAATTTCTCTTATTTATTTTTTAATGTGCTAATTGAGATTTTTTTTTGCACCCCACATGTGAATTTACTCTTTTAAATTGTTTACAATATGAATTAGACCAGTTTTGAGTTGTATTTAATTTATTTTGTTTTTAGAAATGTTTGCTTTCTCTAAAAAGTAAAAGCAAGAATAATCTTGTCTTATCTTACCGCTTGCAAAAGTTGAATTCTAACCCCCTCCCTTTCTAGAAGAGCAAGACCAATTGCTTGACCCTTTTTTTTTGGGGTTCACAATTTCCTCTCATGCCGAGATTAAACAAGTAATCAGCCTCGGTTTAGCCTTCTCTGAAAAAGAAAAATTCCTTCCATGCGATTTTCTTTTTTCCTTTTCTTTTTTGTTTGGTACAATACCATGCAACCTAAAAGTCATTATTTTCATTTAGAATGATTTTCTTTCTATTTTTCGATGTCATTTTAAAGAACATTCCAAAGTACATAATTTAATCATACACTGTGGTCCTGTTCTCTTCTATTTGGTAATGAATTATTTTAATGCTCAATTAACACACGATTTTGGTACATGTGGTTGACTTAGGGTTCGTTTCTCTTGGCTTTTTAAAAACTATTTTTTTGTATAATTTTTTTTTAAAGAGTTCTTTTTGAGATGCTTAAATTAGTAGCTTTTGGGAAAGAGCTCAAACTGAGGGCTTTTTTTATATATAAAAATAAATTAGAGTGTCACCTTTTCTTGAAAGTCATAAAAGTACTTATTAAAAAATAAAATAAAATGTACCAAACCTCTTGTAATTCATTATAAGTGTACCAAATCCCTGTAGTTAAAAAGGTTTCCCATGACTCTCCTATAGTCTATAAAAGTATATCAAATCCCCCTATCATTTAAAAATTCATTATCTTTAACAAAGATTGTTCGAAATTATCTAATCTACCCTTCTTTCTTTTGCAAAGAAATGTTGCTAAAAAGGTTTATACCTTCAGCCTCAAATTAAAATAACAAATACTCTAACTAACTGGTTTATAAACAATTTTTATTTTAACTTAGTTTGAGGTTGTTTTATATTTAGAATATATTCTAAATATAATTTTATAAAATTGTATAATTATATATTCTAAATAAGTTCATTCTCTAGTTTTCGTTTTTTTTTTTTTAATAAAAGTCTCCATATTTCATACTTGGGTAGTTAGAGAAGGAATCAAAAAATTCTGTTTTTTATATTTTAGGAGGTAATCTAAAATTGAGTTCAAATATATAATTATAGCTATTTTTTGTGTATAATTGTCACTAATAGAAGAAAATTTTTGAAACCCCGTTACACACCCACAAACATGTGCTTATTCGAAATAGTTATTAACAAGTAATAAGGCAAAATACCCATAATTAAGAGACGAAAATTTTTTCCTAATAAATTTCAAATATAAAAAGGTGTTTTAGAAAATCGAGATGTCAAAAAATATTAATTAAAACACAAAATTCACAATTAAACTCCCAAAAGAAAAAAAAAAAAAAAACAGCCAGACAGAAGAATGGTCATTTTGTATGATTGCTAAACAAAGTCTGGGCTTTGTCAATATTTCCTTTTGAGGATGCATAACTCCACGCCCTATTAGTTTAATTTAGTATAAATAGAACTGCGAATAATTTGAATCACGTTGGTCCAAAACTTATATTTTAGATGAGTAGCAGCTTTTCCGATACTTACAGCCCAACTTTTCACCAATCCTGCACTAGTATTTGATATTCATGTTAAATAACTGAACATTGGGCTTTCAAGTTCTATAAGCTTTTACATGGAAAAGACAACCACGAGAGGTTCACACGCATTATGGGCCAACCCAAAAGAAACAGTCCAAAATCTCATACGGGCTACAGGTTTTGCAAGAAACACAAGCGCTAATCTTTTTTTTTTTTTTTTCCCTTCGTTGCCTTTAATGTTCCATTTTCATTAGCCCATTAATTTGGGCTTTGTCTTTGTCTAGTCGACCTCCGCGGTTTAGCCTTTTCTCTGTATTATTTTCTCCATCCTGGACCGGATTACTCAAACCGGTCCAGACAACCGACATATACATCACTTCACAACATGGGCTACTTCTGTAAACAACAGAGCCGACAGGAGGTAGTCTTTTATAAAAGATTGAGGATAAAGACACTTGGGGGCTACCCCTTTTGTTTGTTTTGGGTCAAGGTAGAAACATTATTAGTAGATTAAAAATTTAAAGAGCATCAAAGGTTTGCACATCAACAAAAATAGGTCCAAGATATTAAATAAAAAAAATTTGTACATAAACAAACATTGCTTTAAAACACTAGTATAAGTTCTAATAAAAAGAAAAGAACTTATTATAATCGCATAAGCGACTCAATATGTCACACAATTAGTATGACTATAGACATTCGCAAGCGATCTAATTTGTCACACGATTGGCATGACCATAGACATATTTAGTTGCACAGTCAGAATTGGAAGATAGAAAATAGTTGACAAACATCTCTCAATAGAATTTAAAAAAGTCGCGAAGACACAACAAACTTGTATTACACAAGAGCTAACTAGCACTCAAGCAACAACAATAGTAACATTACGCAAGCAGTTAGGTAAATCAAACTGTTTACTACTTCAACCAAAGTAATCAAGAGAATAAAATATTTAGACGTTCATATAATTGGTAGAAAAAATACTATATAAAATAAAGAAAAACATAACAATTACATGACAAAAAAGTCATACCACCAACCCAAAACTTAGACATGAAGAAAAGGGCAAAAAACCCCAGGAGATCAACATCACACACTAAAGAAGGAAGGAGAGAACATAGGAAAGGGCAGACCCCCCGGGGGGGGGGCGGGGGTGGGAGGGGAAGAGTGGGAGAGAGCACTTGGGGGCTACTTTAAATGTATTGCGGTGGGGGAGTGCCGGGTCTGCCGAATGGGTGGTGCCTACAAAATTTATAAATTATAGCGGGGGCTTGTGTTTGCGTGTGCCCCTGCCCAAATTTAATTGTTGTCTCAAATTTTTGTTTTTTTTATAGATATTATTGTCGTAATGGGTCCACGAATTTTCTATGGGTTTTTTTTCTATATTTTTTAAATTAGTTCCTACTATTTTAAATACTTAAATTAGTCCTTAATGTTTTCTAAATATAGTCAAATTAGTCTTTATTATTTAGTAACATTCATCCTAGTGTTTGATATTTTAAAAAAATAATCAAATTAGTCCCTGTTGTTTAGAAAAAAAATCATATAAGTTCATTTTACAAATTTACTCAAATTAGTCCCTATTTTAAGAAAAAAAAATAAAAAAGATTGGGACTAATTTGAGTAAGTAAAACATCAAGGATTAATATGAACTTTCCTTCAAAGAAGAATGATTAGTTTGATTATCTTTGTAAAACATTGAGGACTAATATAAATGTTTTCAAACAATAGTGCCCAATTTGATTATATTTGTAAAATGAACTAACTTGGATATTTTTGAACAATAGTGAACAATTGGCTACATTTGTAAAACATTGAAAACTAATTTAAATATTTTTGTAAAATATTGAGTACTAAATTGGATATTTTTAAATAACAGAAAACAAATTGAAAACATGGGCAAACAATAGTAAATAATTATTTTCCAATTTTCTACCTTCGTGTTATACGTTTGCTCAGCATCTGTTTGATGTTTTTAGACATTTACCCTGGACGCCTTATGTTTATCGTTGTTTTAGCGTATGACATTTTTTTTTTCTTTTTGCAACTAGGTAACTTTTGAAACATACAAAGAAGTAATAATTGTACAAAATTATATTATGCACAAAATTATGGAGATATTTTTATTCTATCTTTTTATATATATGCGTATAATTTAAAGTCCAACATTTTTCCTAACTTAATATATAATTTTTTTACAATGAATTAATATTATTGAAATATAGAATGAAAGATAAAAGAAAGAAAAAATTAAATAGCTCAATAACAGGTCAAAAATAAAATAAAAAATATGAGATTTGTTTGGCAAATTTATGTTATGAGAAAAAATAGACAAAATTAGAAGTTTATGAGAGAGTTTAAATTTTAGAATGAAACTTACAGTAGGAAATGGCATTTACTGTCTCTCTATATGTAGATTGATTAAAATTTTTGTTGAGCTCCTAAAAGCATCCGAGAAGAATACGGTAAGAAAAGGTAAGAAAAAATTAGGGTTTTTTAGGTTTAGTTTTTGGAGATTTAAAAGTATTTTTTTTGTGAGTTAAAAAGTTGAATTTGATTTATTTTTAAATATTTTTATATAAAAATTTTAGTTGAAAAATGTTAAAAATAGGTTTTTTAAAGTTATTTTTACATTATTAGAAGTAACTTTTTTATTTTTTCTCAAAAATATTATTTTATATTTTTGAAAGTTTAATATTATACTTAAAATAATTAAAAGTTTAAATCTTAAAATACAAGGTCAAATAATCAACTATTTTTATTCAACAATACTTTTATAGAAAGTTCTACTACTAAAAGTTCTACAACTTAATAGCTGAAATCTCATAGCTATCCCAAATAGAACCTTAATCAATCCACGACTTCTTTTTATATTGTTTAATGTGTTTCGTCATCATCAATTTGATGTTCTTAAACTCTCTCTCTATATATATAGCTAGATAGATAGATACAGATATCAACGTAACTAACCTGAAGGGACATTTTTCCTAATTCTTTTCTTACTTGCGTTCTTTCAATAATTGATGAACTTCATTATATGACTAGCTAGTGTGACATTCTATTTTATTTTTCTTACTTGATTTTTTTTTTTTTTTTTTGTAGTAGCAATTTGAAGTTGCATTGCCAAAAGATATACATTTAGACTTTTTCAAACATATTGAAGGGAGAAATTTGATGCAAGTATGTAGGTAAAAAGAATATTTATTTAGCCAAGGGAGGTTCCTCGACGTTTCGTCAGGGAAGAAGAATGTTAAAGAAATCTATTGAGGACTCGATATATAGGCGTAATGTTGATCATACTAATTCATCATTCTGCGATATATAGTACACAAAACCTTTGCTCAACAAGCCCTACTGCAACAAATATTCGCAAATGAAGAGTAATGCTTCATACTTGTTGGCTTTCCTTTTGATATCTGAACTGTCAATGTTATATCGTTATAACCATCAAGGCCGCGAGGTCCAAGTCGTCGTTCCACTTTGGGCACCGCAAGCATTTGCGCGGTCTCTTCCTTCTCCACCGGCATCATTTCCTCTGAGAATACCAGCTCCTCCGCCGCCACCACCGCCAATACCCGGAAGGCCTTCCCGTCCACTACCACCACCAAAATCTTGAGGTCATCTTGACTTCATGTTCTTCACGTTTTTCCTCGGCTCACATTGATCTTCAATTAGTCTTTATTCTATACGAATTGCTAGTTTCCTATCCATCATTGTTGTAATGTCTCACACCAACGGACGAGTACAATGTTTGTAATTTATAAATGAAGGTTATAGATTTATATTAAAAGTTCGAATAGACCATTTTGCATTCGTTGATTTGAGCTTTATGTGACGTCTTTTTTCTCACTAATTTGGCGTGTAATTTAACTTTTTGGGCTTTATTTGATTAGTTTAATGTGTTAATGAGTACGGTAAGAATTTTGGATCAATTAATTAGGTTTACCATGTGTTCGTTTAGTAAGTAGCAAATAATGTGTTGATAGATTAACAGTTCTACTCAGGTAGTTATAAAATAATATAGTGTTTGGATGCACTGGTGTTACGAAATTCATTTTGCTCGTAAATGAATTCTATAATGATTCTTTTTTATTTTTCCAAATGAATTCATTTGTTGAGAAATATAAGAATGTTTTAAGTTAATTCTATCCTTCATTAAATCCAAATTATGTTTGGAACACATGTAGAATAAAAATAATGTATAAATTTTACTTAGATACCCTTTTGTTATATTTCAAGTTATTAAACCAATATTTTAAAATTATTAGTATAATATGTAACTATTTTAATTTTGTAATTTTAGCAAATATTGTCTAGCTTAAGTTATATAACATCTTATAAGTAAATGATTATAGCATTGTAATAGCATTTTACAATAAAAATGATGAAGATATTGTCAACCTATTTATAATAGTTAATATATTAGGAATACTACGATAATAACCAAATAAATGATATCTTATGAAATAGAGCAGAGTTGCAGTATTTATACAAGAATAAAAGAGGATAATGCTTAGACAAAATCTAAGAATGATGTTGTTTATATTAAAATGTTATTAGAGTCATATTCTATATGGATATTTTTGTTTCGTAAGATTTTCTATAGACTTGACTTTTATGGAAATGCAAATTCTAATACTTAGAGTTAGGATTTGGGCAAAGTTTTTGCAAATCTAAAATTTATAAATCCTAGATTTTAGAATGAATTTCATATTATAAAGTTGTCCTTCCAAACAAAAGAAATTTGATTTGCAAAAAAAATCTATAAAATTTTGTAGAATTCATTTATTCCAAACAATTTGTTCGCTACTTTTATTTTGATTGGAAGTCTAAATAATTACTTCTGCTATTTATAGTCCCGGTTGTGGTCTAAATTACTTACGAGCCGGCTAGTCCAATATTGTACTATTCTTTTGTGCAATACAATATTGTACTATTTTTCTCTTTAATCTATTCAATAATAAACAATTGTGCCCAAGGTGTGTTCCATGCTAAGTTTGTATAATTATCCGCCCAATTTCTAGGTCTTTGACATGAGATTACATGTCTCAAGGAGGAGAGATCATCATTCAAATGTTAATGGAAAGAGAGGAATAGTTAACAAGATTAATATATTGAGATTGAGACAGATGTTTAGGCTATCATTTACTGGGTTAATAACTTAAGCCATCAATTCTAAACTACCTGGTTGTTGGTGGAGGAACTTAGAAGGATGATTGGTTTGTTAGAATCCGGGTCGCTGAATATTTAGAGAATTAGAAGCTAATAAGTGTGCGGACTAACTTGCTAATTTTGGGCTCACCCTATCTAGGGTCATATATTTGCAAGAAGTCACCTACAATAATTGAGGAAAGATACTAGATGAGTTTTCTCCTCGAAAATGATCAATATTTAATCTCGGTACTACTCATTATGAGAAAGAGAAAAACATTAATACTAATCTTAACTTCTACTTGGCCCAGCTTACCATTGCTTCACAGAATTTCCGAAATTATAAATGGTAGAAACAATATGGCGATAATTTGTCATTTCTTTCAAGAAGTCAAAGTATATAAAGAAACCCTTATAACATTTCACACTTCTTGACCAGATCAATGCTGGATAAAAGTCAAAAAGGCAAAACAGATAAAATATAGATGTAACTTGATCAACTATCAGAAGCGATCCTCTTCCGATCCTATTTTACTTCGATTTTCGTTTTGGCTTCTTTCACTAAAATTGATTTATTCCTTTTTTCTGTTTATCAATATTGTTCAGTTTTTTTTTTTTTCCTTTTTAGCGACACTGTTCAATTATCTGAATATTTCATATATAGATAATCTTCTGATATTGAATTTGCCACATCCAAGTGGACCATCTGGTTATTAGCCATGAATATGCGCGTTAAATGGCTTGTGCATTTAGTAATCGGACAGTATTTTCAAAGCTTACCAAAGAAGTAAAAAATATGGTCATGATCATTTGTTGCTATCCACGGCTGTGAGGTTCTAGCTTCTGTGAAAATAAAGAAACCCTAAGAAGTCTACTACTCTTCTTACGTCATTAAAATTGAAATTTTAGTGCTGGACAAAAAGTCAAATTGTATACTAACGTAAGTGATCTTCTTTCGCATTTTATTTTTCTTACGTGGGTTGTTTGAATTGATGAACTTGATGATCTCACACTACTCCAGCATTAATTCTTCTTTTTCTTGGTTAGAATATATCTCTAGTCTCCCAGTGAATGTTGTAGCATCTTGAAGTCACACTGAGAAAAGCTAAAATAATGGAATTTCTTCAAAAGAACGAGAAAAAGTAATTATATATATATATATATATATATATATGTCACCTAGTCAACTATTTAGACTTTTTCAAAACGTATTGAAGATAAAAAAAAAAGAAAAAAGAAAAATATTGATGCCGGTGTCGCATGCATTTAGGTAGGATAATATTTAGGCAAGGGAGGTTCCTCGAAGTGTCATCATGCCAGGACAAGAAGAATATTAATTAAAGAAATCTGTCGAGAACTTGATGTAATATATATATAGGCGTAATGTTGATTAAGCTAATTAATCATTCTGGCATATATATTATACGAAGGGCGTGTTTGGATTGATTTTCTTTTAGAAAAAGACATTTTTTGAAAAAAATTATATTAAATTTATAATAACTATTTGATTTAGCTTTTAAAAAAATTAAAATTTTGAAAAAAGTTTAAATATATCTTTTTTAAAAATCAGAATTTTCAACTTTAAAAAAAATTATTTTATAAAAATTATTAAAAAAGTACTTTTAAAAAAAGCTAATTCAATCGGACCCAAAATCATATATTGCTAAACAAATTTTCGCGATGAAGAGTAATGCTTCATACTTGCTGGCATTCCTTTTGATGTCTGTACCGGCAACGTTATATCATCATTGTCACTATCAAGGACCCGAGGTCCTAGTCGTCGTCCCACTTTGGCCGCCGCAGGTATTTGCGCGGTCTCTTATTCCTCCACCGGACGCGTCGTCTCTTTTTCCTGCACCCAAATCATTTCCTAAAAGACCAGCTCCTTCGCCACCACCACCCCCAAAACCTAAAGATCCTCCCCGTCCACTACCACCACCAAGATCTTGACATCATCTCGAGTTCATGTTCTTCACGTTTTTCTTCGGCTCACATATACTGACTTTCAATATGTTCTTTATTCTACACAAAATGCTAGTTTCCTATCTATTATTGTTGTAAACTCTCACTTCACTGAGAGAAGTATAATATATGTGTGTATTTGTAGACGGATGCTATTGATATATATGAAATTTGGTTGGACCATTTTGTATTCTTTGATTTGAGTTCTATGTGATTGTCTTGTGTATCACATTGATTTTGTGTGCACTTTAAGCATTTAGGTAGAATAACATCAGCCATTCAAAGGACTTTCCTCGAAGTCACATCGGGAAAGAAATAAAATGCAATGAGATTTATATATATATATATATATATATATATATATATATATATATAGGGCTAAAGCCATGCTCAACTTGCAAGAGTAGTGCAACAGATTTCTATAATGAGAATTGCTGCATACTTGCTAGCTTTCCTTTTGGTGTCTGAACTTGCAACGTTACATAATAACTATCAAGGCAGCCAGAGGAATATCCTAGTCGTTGCAGTACGACCGCAGGTGTTTGAACGGCCTTTCAGAGATCCTCCACCATCACCACCACCACCACAACCCCATTTTCCCATCCATCTTCTACCACCACCACAATCTTAACGACTGTTAACCTTCGCGGTGATCGTTCTTAGGCAGGAGGGACGTTGTATTAGTTACACGTAATTGATCGATTAACAATTCCGTCCAATTTGTATTTCATTCTCATTCTGCATAATTTAGGCTTATTGCTTCATCTTCGCATCGAGAGTATATATGTCCCTTTGAGAAATTTCTTGTATGCATATTTTTCAAAAGATAGTATATGTCTCTCTGAAAAATTTCTCGTACGTATATTTTTTAAATGATAGTGAAAAGAAATAAGTTGTATAAAGCATGGGAATGATAATTATGTTTGTTCTTGTCCTCTATATTTCCGTACACAACTGAGGATGAACTCAAACCCACATCGATAGCAGAACGCAAGGACACAGGAGACTGAATATCATAAAATAACACTTGTTTGCTACACAAAAAATACTTACCTGGACGGGGTCAATGCGTGATCAAGCAGGCCCATGGCTTAGGGCTTGTTTGAATTGTTCAGGAAAAAACATTTTTTTAGAAAGAGTTATATTAAATTTGTAATAATTATTAAATTTATTATTTAAAAGATTAAAATTTTGAAAAAAATTTAAATATAATTTTTTTTTAAAAGTTAGAATTTTTAAAAGTTATTTTTATAAAATTGTAAAAAATTTTTTTTTATAAAAAGTCAATTTAAACGAGTCTTTACAATGGTGACCTCCATTGCACTTGGAAGGGTCCTTGCCTAAGGTCTGCTTGAGTGACAGCTTAAGTTATAATTTGTGGTGTGTGGTTGTGGGTGCGGGTGCTTGTGATTGCGTGGCCCCTACCCAATACTGAAATTTAACTATGTTGAGTCGCCTTTTGATAATTTTGTATCTGCAGATGAATTGACCTATGTGTTCTATTCTGTAGCACTATTAATTATTGAAAAGCAATTCCCACAGATTTTATTAAACTGTTTTATTAGTCACTTTGTATAATTTAATTATGCCTTAAGATTTTCAAGTGGAAGATCTGCATTACGTTAAGCATAGATTTGGAAGATAATTATTATCAAACTCTAAAACTAAGAAACTAAAGAGGAATAAGTTGATTATGGATCACGTACAAGTGTTGTTAATGCAGAAGCCTATTTATAGCCTAGCTCTCAAATATTTAAGAATTTGAGGTCATATAATGTTTTCAGTGAATTGTGGACACGCCATATTTTAGGTAATATAATGTTTTCAATGGATCGTGGACTAGTCACGAATTGTATTGATGGACACTCAAGCCATGAAAGTTGGAAGAACATATTTCTTTTCTTTCTTTTTTAAAGTTTGCGGGCTAACGAAATGCTATTTCATTATTTTTCTTTTTAATTTATATAAACATATTTCTATATTTTACCACCAAGCCATTAAACCCCTTAGAAAATACTTCAATATGCACCTCTGCTTACAACTAATAGCTAGTCGGCTTGTGACGGGTCTAGTTTCCTTCTCTTTCTTCTTCTTTTTCATGCTTTAATTGAATTAAGGAGTCACTTGGTATGTTGATTATTCCATCTCTTAATTCTTATTCTTCAGTAGAGTATCGCCGCATTAATGTTATTTTAGCAAAAAAATTAAAAAACTTAGTCCTCATTTCAATAAACAGAATAGATTTTCCAACAAGAGTAGCCAGGAAAGATAAAAAAAGTTATATTCTTTATATCTTCTAAAAAAATCTTAATTGATGATTTCAATTCAAACCCACTTAATTCAATAATTGAGTTCAAAATTAAAAATTAAAAGTTAAAAAAATTAAAAAGATTAAAAGTTAAAAATCTAAAATACATGTATAATTAGAAGATATGTAATCTTCTTATTAGTTAACTTTTCTCTTTTAGTTATGTTAAAAAAGTAAATAAATCAAAATATGGTGTCAAAATAAAAATAATAAAACAAATGATGTTATGTATTACTGTTTATCAAAAGATTGCAAAAATATTTTACTTTGTGTTAATATCTTAAAAATTTCTAATGAACTTCGGCCTTTTGAATATTTAGCTTCTTATCATTTTCAACTTTTAAATAATATGTAAATATTGCTTTGCTAGAAAATGACCATTAATATTCCTTGTTGTTTATAATTATTATATAATCTTTGATATATCCATTTTAAGCTGCAAAAAGAATTAATTTGTCATGCATAAATTTAAAATTATACCAAATCAAAGAACAAGATTATTTTAGTCAACTAAATTTATTTTCGTTCCAATCAACTTATAAAATGGTTTCCTCGAACACATACATTTCATTTTGCTGCATTTTATTTAATGGTTATATCCAAATATAAGAAAGGGATAATAATTATTATATAAGTGTTCTGTTGTAAATTCTATACATCTTAAAATAACCTTTTCTTTTGAAGTCATTTCAATATGTCAAACGGGTCATAAGCTAATCTATGGGCCACTTGAACAAAGAGATCTCCAAGTATCAACACCACATCACGAAGAAAGAAATAAGCCACAGAAATTTATTAAGGAGACACAACTTGGAAGGCTTTGACAAGTCCTAGCCGGCTATGTTAAGGGTTTTCGTCTTTCCTCGAAATTATGTAGGCTGTTAAAATAAGTACATATTTTAAGGAAATAAAAAATTAAGTGTTATTTAGACTGTGTCAAAATAAATACATAATTAAGGACATAAATATAAGGGTTTACCTTGACTTCCAAAATCTACCAACCTTTCCTTACGTGCGTTGATCGCTTACAAAGGACTGGCATTTTTGGCTGCATCTTCATCACTTGAAATAAAAATGAATGTAAAATTATCTCGTTACTATTATGATAAAATAATTATAATATTTATAATTGTTAGTCTCACTCATAATATAATAAGTAATTAAGAATATTAGTCCTTAGAAATTGAATATACTGGGGCTTAATGGATTGATAATAATGTTAGCACAAAATGACCTTAACAATTCATATATAATAATTAATTTCGCTCATTTCACTGAGAAAAGTTTTAATGTTGGAGGAATCAAGAGAAACAGCGGAAGAGGCTACAACAAAAAAAACCGCAAGATCAAAGACTTAAGAATAATAGAGATCAGTGTCTCGTGATACCATGAAAGATGGGAAAGAGGGAAAAAAAAAAAAAAATCTTCTTGTTCTATTTTCACTCAAGAGAAGTTCTACAACGTTTACAAACCTTGTTTTATACTTTGACTACACAATAAAAATACAAGTGATAAGGCTTTTTTAAGTTACAACAAATATTTTGGAGAAGGTATATCTGCTATCAGGTTACAATAGCAGGATAGCTTTCATGATGGAAGTCCTTTATTTGGTAATTAAAACTAATTTTCAACTGATTTAAATTCATCCAAAATTTATGACCTCATAGTACACTGTAGATTAGTCAGAGTAGTAATTAATGTTATGGCGTGTTTTAGTTGAGGAATGGAAATTTGAGAAGATGACAAATGAAAGAATGACTTCTCTAGGTATCCTTCAAAATTATGCAATTCATTTTTTCTACATATATAATGCATTTATCATCGAGGAAGCCTTCTTCTACGTACACAAATGATCAAAAGAATAACCTTGAAAGAAGGAAAATACTTCCCTAGTATTTTCTGCCCTCCTTTTCCCTCCTAACCAAACAATTAAAAGGAAGATTTTTTCTTCTTAGAGCAAACATAAGATTAATCTCATCGATGGTTGGATAGGTATGTAGGAAAATTTCGGCAAGATCGATAATTAGTTCATTACTTAATTAATCACAACAAGATGAAATACTTACATTGCTTATCCACGAGAAAACGAGAAAACCCCTGAACAAATATTTATCAGTCATAAAAATATTATTGCAAAATAAGTTAATTTGAACAGAAAATGTCAAGATAGAAGTTTATGTACAATCTCTTGAAAGTATAGAGGTAATAGATTATCTTAAAATATAAGAGGGTAATCAGTTAATTACATAAATCACATGAGATAATGTGCAATTTACTTCTTTCTTGTAGATTGTATTAAGAATAGATTAATTTCAAGACTGAAAGATGCAATATTATAATGCAAACTATCTTAGTTTCTGACCAGTGCGCTGTATGAATCATGCAATATCTAATATCAAGTATATATATATATATATGTATGTATATATGCTTACAGAAAAAGCTACTTCACCTTTAGTTTTTCGTTCATTAACCTTCGCATTTTAACTAGTCGACCCAAACCTTCAAAAAAAAGCATGCACAACAAGGCGCTTGACTTCAAGCGTAAATTCAGTGACATAATTATTATTAACTCCAAAACATTAGGGGAAAAAATCGAAAAATATAGAATGACATCTAGTCGAATTTTTTTATATATTGACCATCAAAAATGTGAAATGTCAACCCAGCAAAATATTTATAAAGTTTGCAAGCCAATACTATGTTATTTTCTTATTTTTCTCTTCATTTTGCATGGCACATATTGACAATTTATATATACTTGTGTATATGCCACAGACTTCATCGGAAAAATACTTGAATAGACACTCCTGTTTGTTTCAAAACCGAGTCATTGCAAGTCATACGGATGAACTCACTACTATAGCGAGGTTACTTCGATGAGCATATCTTCTCTCTTTCTTCTTTTTCTCTATTGCATATGATTTTCTTAGATACTTTCATACATAGCTACCTAGTAGGTACATTATATAGTGAATTAGATTTTTCAATGAATTAGATTTGTCAATGATTGCATTTTTAAGAATAAAGATGTTTGATATTATGTCCTCCTCCAAGACATCTATATATTTTTGGTTCTGCGGGATGCCACCTCGGTTTCATTTTTATTTAAAAGAGAAAGAAGAATTTTTCCATCCCCTGCTTGACTGTTGACTCAAGTGATGTTGTCCCGCCTATTAGAGATCTTGAATTTTGACATTAATAAATGATGGCCAAAGAATTCAATTAAGAGACGAAAGGACTTCAGAATTTTGACAAGTTGCCCCTTGTTACGTCTTATTTTCCAAACAATTTTAATATATATGGTAGTAAGGCCTAGTCAGCATTGCACTTTAAGTCCAAAAATGACACGAGTTGTTAGGTTCATGGTGTTACGAGCAACAAAATTAGAGATCTACTGATTATCATGTCAAATTTGTCATCAGTTTAAATTGTCTGTTGACGTTAAAATTATATAGGACCACGTATAATGAACTTCGAAATATATACAATGCGGCTTAAATTGATAAGTTATACTTGTTTCTGCACTTGTCATTGCGTGATGTATGAGATTGTCGAAAAGATATTAACAAAAACTATTAAAAAAGATAAACTAAATATGAGGCGCTGTCTTAAGCTATTTAGGAGAATGCTATAAAAGAGAGTCTAATCCCACATCGGACTGCATCAACCAAAGGGATTGATGCTGCTGATTATAAATGGAGACTTGGGCATCAATCGTTTCTTTGTGAAAGAGCAGCAACGCTAATTTATGGGTGGGTTCAATCAACGGCTCTGCCCAAGTGGGTGGAGCCTCTAATTTATGTTTTTAGGGGCCGGCCTTATTGCAGGCCCCAACCAATTTGTAGTAAGTATTTGTCGCCGGCTTTCTTGGAAAGCTTATGAGGTTTGAGGATACATTAATGTCAATGTTTTAAGGCATTTATATTTTCCTTAACGACAATGTGATCAAAAGATGGCAGCTGTGCTCGACTACGCGAAAAGGTGTTTTCGGTGTTTCTAAAATATTATGAGAAATAACCAAATGAACTTGCACTATTACATTGGTTGTAAAAATCGTATTTGCAATTAATTAGTGGTTTTTGGTAGTTTTCTTTTTTTTAACTCTTTCAGTCACCATTTTTGGAAAAATGCACTGACCCATGGTGTATGAATGATGCTTGCACAAATAATTCCAATTCGTAAAATTTCACTAGCAACCTCTCCAAACAAAATGTTCCAATCTCTCCTGATCATTTATAATCTAATGTTCGAGAATAGAAGGGATAGAAAAGAGGAACACGTGCCAAAAAAAACAAAGAAAAAGCGCGAGAGAAAGACGTCATGTTTTGATTAGATTGTGATTAGGAAAAAGTGAAAAAAAAAGAAAAATCTTTTTTTAAATACATTAATTACTTTTTTAATTGAATGGTCAAGATTTTTCTATATTAAGAACCTAAGGGATTAAAATGTATCTTCTAGTCACTTAAAAAGGATTTGAATCCTAGAAGGGCTTGTGTTTGCGTGGCCCCTACCTAATGTTGAGTTCTTAATTTAGGGTTTAGCTTTATAATTACTAATTTTCTTGTCAAATGGTTAAATTCCTCGTATGTCCAAGATTTATCAATTTGAAGTGTATTTTTAAAAAATGATTAGTGCTTGCTTGATAATTTGTGGTTATTTGATACTACAGGTGTGATATGATAAAGATTTGTGCACTGGATGGACTCATTGCACCAAAGTGAGCCTACAATTCGTAGGCGACTGGTGTTGTCCTTGAAATGTGGAAAAAAGTAAATATTTTGTATTACTTTGTTTTTTAAGCAATATGTAGTATGTTCATTAAATTAGTTTGTTAATATTTTATTGAGTTGGTTTTATTACAGAATTAATAGTTTTGAGAAGCGTAAACCAAGGGTAAATGGCATTATATTTCTCTACCTGCCTATCCACATCCCTCACCTCAACACCCTCTCCCTATTCGTTCCAGTTTTGGATAAAGATTTGTTATCGAAAAAGACTGAGCTTTTATATAGGACAAATTTTTTATTTCAACAAATTTTATAGATTAGAAGTTGATGAAAATAATTTTACACAAGTTTTTTTTCAGTGATGTACTCTTATTTTCAAGTCTCAATTCACGGCTATTCAAGTATCAAAATCCCAATTGCACCTCATCCAACCGTCAAGATTTATATTCAGATTTACTCAAAATTGCCTTATTTAGTGAAATTTATATTGATTTACTAATTTATTTATAATATTTATATATTACAACCGAGAATCATGACACGCAATCTGGATTGATTGCATATATATCTATGGTAACTCACTAATTTATTTCCTATCAAATCTTGACCTATTTTAATGGATTTCTTTTATTATAAAAAATCATAAGTGCTATATACGGTAATGTTTAATAATATAAAATACTTTTTAAAAAGATAATAATATATTTTGTAACCCGTGCATAGCACAGGTGTTAGACTATAATAGTATAAAGTTGAACCTCATCTTTCATGCTGTCTTAGGAGATGCCACATGTCATGATTTATAGCGTTTTAATAGTATCAAGTCAATAAGTTTAATTTTTATGGGTTCTATCTTGACTAAGTATTTTATAAAATAATTATTATTTAATACTAATAAATTATAAAAGTTATATCATAAGTCTCCACTCTTTTTCTTCTTTTTCATTCTTTTTTTTTAAAGTTAGTCCCATAGTTTCAGAAGATCGAAATCAATTCTTATGTTTTTAAAAAGCTATCAATTTAATATCCATCAATTTAATATGACAAGTGGAAGAACGGCTTTTCTATATATCTTTCACTAGCACGGGTTGTGAAATATATGATTGGTTTTTTCTAAGAAATAGAGTTTTTTTTTTGTATTAATCTAAATATTGGTATCAAATTATATTTTAAGAATTAAATAAACATGAATTCTTATAGAAAATAGAATTTATGTTTAGTTTTTAATACTAATTGTCCTAATTCAATATAGTTTTACCTCTACAAATGAGTGAAACTTAAATAGATGTAGATCGTCTTTTCTTTTTCCAAACAAAAACCTTTCACTACAAGAAAATTTTACATGGGCGACGGCACAAATCCGTCACAAATCGGTCACCAAACCCTTGTTGGCGACAGAGAAGTTGCATCACTATCAGCCTCGGAGCCATTTTGGTTTCGTAGCCAGTCCGCCGCCAGGTCACGACCGAATTTTTCGTCGCCAAGTAAAATTTTCGTCGCCAGTTACTTTTTTTTAATTAATTTGCTCTTTGTCACCACTGCCGTAGCCCAGGTCCGTTGCAATTCTGTCGCTAGTTTACACTATTATTAAAATTATTCCCCGTCGCCAAAGTGTCGTCAACTTTCCATCGCTATTTTGTAGCTATTGAGTTCCATGGCCATTCCGTCTTCATATTTGCCATCGCTAATCTCCTATAATATTACTTTCGTTCCATTCAGTCGCCAATATTTTTGTTTAAACCATTGATCATTGATTTTATCTTGTACATTTAAAACGTGTCCTAAAAACAACAAGTTTAACCATAAAATTGCAAAATACACATAATAATTAAGAAAATTAAATAGCTGCATAATGTTATATAAACTAAAGTTTAATGTGTAAAAAACATATTAAATCTCTAAGAGTCATTACTCAAAAACTACGTAAATAAAAGTCTAGTTTAAATCCTTAAGAGTCATTACTCAAGAACTACATAAACAAAAGTCTAGTTTGTCCACAATATGGCAAATATCTACAATTTAAGAGTCATCACCCTAAGGCTATGATGGATTATGATGATGTGTAGGGATTTTATCTTGTACATTTAAAATGTGTCCTAAAAACAACAAGTTTTAACCATAAAATTGCAAAATACACATAATAATTAAGAAAATTAAATAGTTGCATAATATTATACAAACTAAAGTTTAATGTGTAAAAAACATATTAAATCTCTAAGAGTCATTACTCCAAAACTACTTAAATAAAAGTCTAGTTTAAATCCTTAAGAGTCATTACTCAAGAACTACATAAACAAAAGTCTAGTTTGTCCACAATATAGCAAATATCTACAATTTAAGAGTCATCACCCTAAGGTTATGATGGATTATGATGACGTGTAGGGATTAAGTCACGTAATGCAGTAATCTGCTCCATCATCTTCTGCATTTGTTCCATGCTCTTCTGCTGCATTTGTTGTTGCTCCTGCTTAAATGCTTGCCTTAGTTCTTCAGTTGCCCAAGTGACATCATTTTTCACATCTTATTGGGTGAACAAATGGTGTGATTGACTATATTAGTGTTTCAATCTAGCTTCCACAACCCCACGTGCACCATAATTATACAAGTGCCCTTTCTTTGGCCCGCCAACAACCTAAAAAAATAGTTCATCATGATCAATAAGCGGTGTACTAGGATCTCCTTATGTCTCAGATACTTTCTCCTAAAAAAGTGTATTGTACTTATCTTGTAAACAAAAATATAAACTTATTATTTATTATGATATTAAATCTTTATAATATATATCATACTAATGTAATATATTAAAAAATTACCTACCATGACCTCTGCTGCCTTAGGGACAGAGTAAGTGCAAGTAATACGCATGAACTCACTACTATAGCGAGGTTATTTTGAGTCTTTGATGACCATATCTTTTCTCTTTCTTCTTTTTCTCTTTTGCATAGGTATATGATTTTCTTAGATACTTTCATACATAGCCACCTAGTAGGTACATTATACAGTCAATTAGATTTGTCAATGATTACATTTTAGGAATAAAAATGTTTGACCTTATGTCCTCCTCCAAGGCGTCAATATACTTGTGGTTTGTTTTGGGAGATGCCACCTCGGTTTCGTTTTTATTTAGAAGAGAAATAAGAATTTTTTCCATCCTTTGCTTGGCTATTGACTCAAGTGATGTTGTCCCGCCTATTAGAGATCTTGAATTTTGACATTAATAAATGATGGCCAAAGAATTCAATTAAGAGACGAAAGGACTTCAGAATTTTGACAAGTTGCCCCTTGTTACGTCTTATTTTCCAAACAATTTTAATATATATGGTACTAAGGCCTAGTCAGCATTGCACTTTAAGTCCAAAAATGGCACATGAGTTGTTAGGTTAATGGTCGTCACTTCGACTAAGTTTGTTTTTTTAGAGGACTGCCAAAGATCTGTTAAATTGACTAGATTTTTTTTTGGAGTTCTTTAATTATGACAAATTTATATATTAACCAAGATTATATTAAATTCATCCTAAAATTATAATCTCGTAGTGCAACTATTACATTTAGTTATTAAATTTATCCTAAAATTATAAGCTCATAGTCAACTATTACATTTAGTCAGACTAACAGTATTATGGCGTGTTTTAGTTGAGGAATGAAAACACGCTTAATTGTGTAATTATTTCTAATTACACCCAAGGTTTCTTCTCAAATGCGCCCTTAATCATTGTAACAGAATTTAGAATTTTCATTTTGGTGAAAGAATTCCAAGATTATGTATGATAAGTATTGACTCTATTTGATTTTAAAATATTAAAAAGTTATCCACATCTATGCAATGAAAACTACATAATATATATATATATATATATATATATTTGATTTTAAAATATTAAAAAGTTATCCACATCTATGCAATGAAAACTACATATATATATATATATATATATATATATATATACACACACACACATACACTAGCGTAACACCTGTGCCACACACGGGTTGTGAAATATATTATTGGTTTTTTTAAAAATAGAGTTTTTTATATTAATCTAAATATTGCTATCGGATTATATTTTAAGAATTAAATAAATATGGATTCGTATAGAAAAAAGAATTTATGTTTCTCTTTTAATACTAATTATCTTAATTTAATAATAGTTTTACCTCTATAAATGAGTTAAACTTAAATAAATGTAGATTGTCTTTTCTTTTTTCCAAACGAAAACCTTTGTTTTCCTTTTTAATTAAGTATCCTTTCTGAATTTAAATATCCTATTTAATTACTATAGAAATTTCGTAAGAAAACTTATTGTTATTAATGGATAAGAAAACTAATAATTTTACAGATAAGAACACACATAAAAAAATATAAATAAATTCTGAAAGATAAAAAGTAAACGAAATATTGAGATGAGATGAGTACTTGGATATCAAGCTATTTAAGAATCAAGGAACATCTGCAACCAATTTTACAATAAAAAGATCATTTTGGAAGAAAGAATATATACAATATTGAATTTTTAAAAGAAGACAGTTAACCAAAGGAA
Source organism: Cordia subcordata (assembly GCA_028554755.1). NCBI lineage: Eukaryota > Viridiplantae > Streptophyta > Magnoliopsida > Boraginales > Cordiaceae > Cordia > Cordia subcordata. Next base: position 25,145,351 of record JAPTOF010000003.1, on the reverse strand, counting down.
CAAAATAAAATTAAAAAGTTTTAAGATCTACAATGTGTAATAATGTATGTACGTGAAAGTTTCACTAAAAAAACATAATATAGAATATTGGATCTAAATATAAAAAACATATGAATAAAAAGGCAATTTATCAATATTAATTAAAACGCAAATTACTATAAATAACATTATACAATAGTGATATTTTAAATAAGTTCCAATAATTTCCGATTATAGTAATAAAAAACAATTAAAATAGGTAACGATTTGATTGCAACCAAATTAGAGAGTGCCATAGATATCTACAATCAATCCAGATTGTATGTCATAATTCTCGGATATAATATATAAATATTAAAATAAATTAGTAAATTAATGTAAATCTCACTAAAATAAAACAAAATCATTTACTCACCAAATATAGCTGTTGATATCATTGTAATATAAAAGAGCCACATGACAAAAAGATTTTAAAAATATTATTTGTACGACACTTGTTATTATTATATTGCAAAGGATTTTTTTATATAATATATTATAGAATAGAATTATAGATTATAGATGTATGTATGTATGTAGGTATGGGAAAAATATTAACAAAAAATATTAAAAGGATAAAGTAAATATGATGCGCCACGTTCAGCTATTTTGGATAATGTTATAAAAGAGAGTCTAATCCTACATCGGATTGCATCAAGCAAAGGGATTGATGCTACTGATAATAAATGGAGACATGGGCATCAAACAAATTTTTGTGAAAGAGCAGCAACATTAATTTATGGGTGGGTTCAATCAACAGCTCTACCCAAGTGGGTGGAGCCTCTAACTTTTATTTGTAGGGGCCGGCCTTATTGCAGGCCCTACCAATTTGTAGTAAATGTTGGTCTTCGGCTTTCTTGGAAAGCTTATTAGGTTTGAGAATACCTTAATTTCAATGTTAGAAGGCATTTATATTTTCCTTTGCTACAATGTGATTAAAAGATGGCATCTGGGCTTAATTAAGCGAAAAAGTTTTTGGTTTTTCTAAAATATTATGAGAAATAACCAAATGAACTTGCACTATTATATTGGTTGTAAAAATCATATTTGTAATTAATTAGTGGTTTTTGGTATTTTTTTTTTACTTTTTCAGTCACCATTGTTGGAAAAAATGCACCGACTCGTGGTGTATGAATGATGTTTGCACAAATAATTCCAATTCGTAAAATTTCACTAGCAACCTCTCCGAGCAAAATGTTTTAATCTCTCCTGATCGTATATAATCTAATGTCAGAGAATAGAAGAGACAAAAAAGAGGAACACGTGCCAAAAAAAGAAAAAGTACAAGAGAAAGGCGTCATGTTTTGATTAGATTGTGATTAGGAGAAAGTGAAAAAAAAAAACATAAGAATCTTTTCTTAAATGCATTAATTATTTTTTTAATTGAATGGCCAAATTTTGTCTATATTAAGAACCTAAGGGACTAAAATGTATCTCTTAATCACTTAAAGAGGATTTGAATCTTAGAAGAACCTGCATTTGCATGGCCCCTACCTAATGTTGAGTTCTTAATTTAGGGTTTAGCTTTATAATTATTAATTTTCTTGTCAAATGGTTAAATTTCTCCTGCGTCCAAGATTTATCAATTTGAAATATATTTTTAAAAAATAATGGAATAGATTTTTATCCTTAAAAATATGAGATCTTCAATTAGAAGAAAAGTTTACATCTTGCGGGTTAAAAAAATGCTTTTCTTATTTTTCTCTAACTTTGTATAAACATATTTATATGTTTTATCGATGCACCATTAACTTCTTCCGGAAGTAGTTGAAAATACAATGTTGCTTCCAATAGCAATGATAGCTTCTCTGATGGAAGTCCTTTTCCTTCTTTTCCTTTGTTCTCCATTTTGGACTAATTTTTAAGTGATCTAACAGCCACTTGAACAGAAATCTGCGACTTAATTTCAGGGAGACACCAGGATCAAAGAATTTGATTTATAAAGCCAATATTAAGTTGTGTATCCCTTGCCATTATATGATAGTAACAAATTGGGTATGGCTGGCAGTACAAGTTAAACATACGCTAAAAGAAGTCAAAGGTCGTCACTTTGATTAATTCCTTTCAACGAAGTTTGTTTTTTCAGAGCATTACCAAAGATTTGTTCAATTGACTAGATCTTTTGCAGGGTTATTTAATTATGATAACTTTATATATTGAGCAAGGTTATATTAAATTCAACCTAAAATTATTAATCTCACAGTGCAACTACTACATTTAGTCAGACTAATAATATTATGGCTCGTTTTAGTTGAGGAATATAAACATGCTTAACTGTGTAATTACTCCCAACTTCACCCAATTGCAGTTACGAAGTTGCTTCTCAAACACGCCCTTAATCATTGTAAGAGAATTTAGAATTCTCATTTTGGTGAAAGAATTCCAAAATTATGTATGATAAGCGTTGACTATATTTGATTTTAAAATATTAAAAAGTTATTTACGCCTATGCAATGAAACATAAATATGTGTATATATATATATATATATATATATATATATATATATATATATATGCCTGTGCAATGAAACATAAATGTGTGTGTGTATATATACACACACACACGTAAACACACACACACGTAAAGTGCAGCAACTTTAGTTTATGTTTTGGGTTGAATGGACGGCTCTGCCCAAGTGGGTGGAGCCTCTAACTTCTACTATTTGGGGCCGGCGTTGTTGTAGGCCCCTACCCATTCGTAGTGAGGTTTGTTTTTGGGCTTCTTTGGGGAGCTTATTAGGCTTGATGATGGCTTTCTTTCACTGTTCAAAGGCATTTATATTTTCCTAAATACAATGTAATTAAAACATGGCAGCTGGGCTTAATTAAGGGAAAAAGTTTATGGGAAATAAAAAAATTAATTTGCAATATTATTCTGGTGTAAAGATTGTATTTCTAATTAATTAGTCATTTTTTGTAGATTTTTTTGGGACTTTTTCCATCATTGTTGTTGGAAAAATGTGCTTCCTCATGGGGTATTAATGATGTTTGCACAAATAATTTGAATTCATAAAATTTTACTGGCAACCTCTCGGATCATATAGAATCTAATGTCAAAGAACAGAAGAGTCAAAGGAGGAACACGGGCAGGAAAAGAAAGTGCGAGAGAGAGAGAGAGAAGTGTCATGTTTTGATTAGATTGTAATTAGAAAAAATTGACAATAGAAACATAGGAATCTTTTCTTAAATGCAGTAATTATTCTTTTAATTGGATGGTCAAATTTTTTCTATTTCATGAACCTAAGGGACTACAATGTATGTACTAATAACTGAAAGAGATCTGAATCCGAGCAAGGCCTGCATTTGCGCAGCCCCTACCCAATGTTGAGTTCTGAATTTAGGGTTAGCTTTACAAATTATAATTACTAATTTTCTTGTCAAATGGTTAAATTCCTCCTGTGTCCAAGTTTTATCAATTTGAAATATATTTTTAAAAAATAATGGAATAGATTTTTATCCTAAAAAATATGAGATCTTCAATTAGAAGAAAAGTTTATATCGTTTGTTGGTAAATAAAAAAATGCTTTTCTGATTTTTCTCTTAAATTTTACAAAAATATTTATATAGTTTATCTATGCGCTATTAACTTTTTTCGGAAGTACTTCAAAATACAACCTTGGTTATAATAGCAATTGTAGCATTCCTGATGGAAGTCCTTTTTCTTCTTTTCCTTTGTTCTCCTCTTTGGTAACTAAAACTAATTTTTAAGTGATATAATAGCCACTTGAATGGAAATCTGTGAATTTAAGTTTAGCAAGACACGACAATCAAAGAATTTAATTTATAAAGCCAATATTAATTTGTGTATTCCTTGTCATCATATGATTATCGCAAATTGGGCATGACTTACAACAGAAATTAAACACACACTAAAAGAAGTCAAAGGTCGTCACTTTGATTAATTCCTTTGGACTAAGTTTGTTTTGAGAGGACTACCAAAGATTTGTTCGATTGACTAGATCACTTTTCAGGTTCTTTAATTATGAGAAATTTATATTATTAAACAAGATTATATTAAATTCATCCTAAAACTATAATCGCATAGTGCAACTATTACATTTAATCAGACTAATAAATATTATGGCCTGTTTTAGTTGAGGAATAGAAATTTGAGTGGATCACAAATGAAAGAATGACTTTTCTATGTATCTTTGATTATTATGTACATAATTCATATTTTATACGCAACGTGTTTATCAATTATCATTGGGGAAGCCTTTCTCTACATAAGATAAATGATCAAAAGAACCTAGCTAGCTAGAAAGAAGAGGCTTCTAATTTGGAGTTCAAATTAAAAAGTCCTTTTGCAAGAGTGATACTTGCAACCGTCAACCAACTTTTTCTTCCCTTTGGCCCAAGCAATTAATAAAAAGACTCTAAAAGACCAAAACATTGTCATAGCCAATAATGCCAACATACGACGACTTGCGTCGTTGACTGCATGTTCACCACGCGAACTGGGGACTTATTCATAATTCAGCTTATAATCTAAGAACATTATGAGCGATCTCTTACTCCATAGAAATTAAATTACAAATAGATCGGCCTTATGAATTAATAATAATATTATGATAAAATGATCTTAATAATTTGCAATTACAAATTTCCCTCCTTATATAATAATACTAAGAAAATCTGTAGTCTGAGATTGGATATGCATTATTGGTCTTGGCAACCTATGATTAAAACAGTGTGACAGCCGTTAGTTGGCCCCATATCAAATTAAAACTTTAATACAGTGACCCTACTAATAAGTTCACATGCATTATTCTAGCTTAGCTAGACAACATAAATTGATAATATAGCAAAAAAAAAAATAAAGTTGCTCAATAATTGAGGTAAGCTGAAATGGGTGGTCTTTCTTACATGTTTCTTCTTATGCTAGCTGATGGCTTGGCATTAGGGAGCAGTCATTTAAACAGTAGACTGTTTCCAGTGAATGCACGAGAGACTGTTTCCAGTGAATGCACGAGAGCTTGATAGTCCTCATCATGCCTAGACATTCCCTCTCCGCTATGAGCAATCACCAATAACGCTACGTAAAGTTCATCCGTCGCCTCCGCCTCCTCCCGTAGGGAACCTAGGATCTCACTGGAGGCCAAAACCAAAACCGCTGCTGCTGCTGCCCCCGCCGCCGCCGCCGCTGCATCCTTCGAGCTAGTGAAATTCGACAGCCTCAGGGAAGTGCTTTTCAAACTCAATGCATGGAAAGCAATATATATAAGCACCTATTCAAGAATAGTATCATACATTCAAGTCAACTATGAATAAGCCTTTTGACCTTGCAAATAAGGAGTCAAGCTTTCATTTGTAATATTTTTCCCCTTTCGATATACTTGGTTAAGTTTTCTTTCTTTACATCTTTCAGTACTTTCACATTCTTGGTTCTACTGTTTTGGTGTTTGTACCTCTTATGTGGCAAAATGAAAATAGTCATTTTACATCTAATCTTTTATATTAGCTCTTGTTGTAACTTTTTTCAATAAAAACAGTATTGGAATATGATTGTTATACAGTGATCAAAGCTATTGAATATGTATTTGTTGATTATGAATATAGAAAGACCTCCTATAAAGTAGCCCAAGTGATGATAATTATTCCCTCAAAAAAATAAAAGCAGATTGAAGCCCTAACGTACAGGCATTTGGCCAGACTTCTCTTTTCAAATTTATGTGATTCTTCCAATTTACAAGTCAAACCAGATGTCCATCAGGAACCCATCGACTATCGCCTTCAAAGGGAAAAAAAAAAAAAAGAATTCAAAATAGGATTTACAGTAAATACTTGTGTTTATGATAGGCTTTTGAAATGCAGTAAAATTGTTAATTTGATTTATCATTTAGCTTCAATTAATTATCATATCGTGCTTATGCCTGATGTGAATCTTAAAACTGCTGTGAGCTAGGACGATGCACGTCGATAGTTGTGTTTGTCTTCTCATTCTTTTTCGTGTTACATTAATGGTGAAGGGTTGGTATTGTTTGCTAAGTCTCTTGTACTTCCCTAGACAACTGAGAGCGGTGAACTCTAATCCCACACCGATGGCAAAAAGCAAAAGACAGGAGCTGGGATATTACAAAAGAAGACTTGGGTGCAACTAACAACATACTTACCTGGACGGGGTCGATGGGCGATCAAGAAGGCCTATGGCCTAGGTCGGTGACCTCCATTGCACTCTTGGGAGGGATGCCCGTCTAAGGTCTGCTCGAGTGGCAGAGCCTACTTCATAATTTGTGGTAGTGGGGGCTTGCGTTCGCGCAGCCCCTATCCAATGTTTGAGTTCTTAATTTTTTTTCTTACTGGCCTTTCAATAAGTTAATGTTTAGTTTTGTTTAGCTTTATAATTGTCAAATTGTTAAAATCCTTATATCCAAGTTTTATTGATTTAGAACATCTTTCAAATAATGAACTAATGGAGTGGTCACGGTTTATATAAATTTACCGTTGAAAATGTGAAATCCTCAATTAGAAGAAAAGTTTTATGAAACAGAAAATTGATTTTTCCTGATTTTTCTTTTAATTTCTATATCATTAACCCATTTTAAAGTACTCAAGGATGCAACCCTGGTTAAAATAGCAAGGATAGTTTTTGTGATGGATACTATTTTCTTCATTTTCTTTGTTCTCCTACTTGGTAAATAGAACTAACTTTTCCATGCTGTAATTGAATTTAAGTGATTTAATGACCCACTTGAACAAAAATCTCGAATTTCAGTGCTACATCACGATTAAAGAATTTAATTATAAAGTCCATATTAATTTGTGTATATTCCTTGCCATTATATGATTGTGACAATTTGGACATGACTTGCAGAAGATTTTATGTCTTTTTGCCGAACAACAATAAATGTCATGTTAAGCATATCTCATAGGTTGTGACATTCATTAATTCCTTTTGGCTAATTAAGTTTCCTTGAGAGCTTCCAAAGATTTGTTTAATCCCGACTAACAAATTTTTTTTTTTTTTTTGGGTGGGGGGTTTTGTTGGGGGGGGGGGGGAGGTGGGTGTTAAAATAGGCAAAATTATATTAAATTCATCCTAAAATTATAACCTCATAGTGCAACAGTAGATTAGTCAGACTAGTGATTAATGTTATGGCGTGTTTTAACGTTGGCGTGTTCTTGATTGGGATCATTTGGTACTGCGGGTCGTTCCTTTCCCTTCATTTCATTAATGGAGTCAATGGTACCAATTTCCAGATTCCTATTATTTCAGTTATGATAAATTAGACTGGCAGTGGAGGTTATACATATGATGAAAGAAGTCAATCGCTTTCTCTAATTTCCTTGATACTTTTCCGTGTGATTTGGTTTAGTTTGATTAGAAAATATTTCAATAATGTAAAAATTAATTAAGATGATTTTATTCAAATCAAATTATCTACGCTGACTTGCAAGAAAGAGAATGGGCTCTAAGCTGAATCCTGTATAACAGATTCTTACGCTCGAGATAGGATTTTAGGTTAAGCAGCAAATGAGCTCATATGATGATTTTAAAATTTATATATAATTTTAGACAATACGGGAGAAGCGTATTCTTTATTTGAAAAAAGCACATAATTTCTTTTATTTGTTTTAACAAGAGGATCAAAAGTTAAATAAAAAGTTCGAAAAGAAAAGATAAAAAAGAAAGAAAGATCTCTTTCCAGTTTTCCTGATCACATTAACTATCATGCCTCTCCTCTCCACGACTCCAAACCCTTAAAGAATAAGCTCATATGAATAGGGACGTCATGGTACATAGTTGAAAAAAGTTACGACAAAATTGACAATAAATTGAAGACGAAGAGTTTTATTTCATCTCATTGATAGAGCCATGATGGTCTAACGTGTAATCTTCTTTTTCTTAATTATTCTTAGTCGTCTTTTACTTTTTCAAATGTGAAAATTCAACTCCTTTCGAAAATTTTGTTCCCAATTTGTGTAACAACCAAATAAGAAGAGCAAAAGAAGCTGAAGAGGTATGGCTTTTTTTTTTTTTTTTTGTATTAAACAAAGAGGAAATTACAGAAAGGAAAGGAAAGGAAAATTTCAGAGAGAAAACATTGAGGATTATGACCACCTTCTATTCTCTAGTACTCTATATATAATACTAGTAATCTTTAAGCCCATGCTTCACGTGGATCAATCTTTTTGTATAATTCTTAGAAATTTGTAAACCGTTTAATCACATAATGAAATTTAAACTATTTTGATTATAGAAATTTGAAGTATTTTGAATAAAGAAATTTTGAATTAAAATTGCTGACAAAAGCTTTTGAACATCTCAAAATTGTAAATAGCCTTTCTTAATCACCTTGCAATTGAGGTCATTTTGTCTCCATTCATCATCCTAGTGTCTTCTTCTTTTGTTTTTCATATCCCATGCTTTCCACAAGTTTGTTGAATTACTTTTTTTTATGCTTTTTATACTTTTTAAACATGTTATAAATATGAATTTTGTATTTTTATTTTGTAATTCTATATTTATTCTTTTACGTTCTTATTGCGTAACTAATAAAAATAGAGTTGATGATAATTAAAGTTACTGGTTTGGCCTCAAATTAAGACATAGCTAAGATGATCTAACACCTTCTATGACTTTTTAAAGATAATTATTGTTAATTTTTTAATATGGCCTAGATATCCTGTAGATATAATTTTATGTGTGCTTCTTTTTTATATTTTGTGTATTTTATCATTTTAGAAATCCTATAAACATGATTTTTATATTTGTTATTGAGTAATTATTAGCACACAAAAATAAAACATTATTTATGTGGCCTCAAATTAGAAGCTAATTAATATGATGTGTTATCTCCTAAGGCTTTTCGAAAGACAAAATGACATCTTCCAAAACCTCTTAAAATTTTTAGGTATAATTTTACTAATAGTACTATATAAATATTATGTTGAAAATATTAAAACATTGAGTAAATAGTTTATGATAACATAAAATAAATCTAGAAGAGGATAAATAAGAATTTGACATTTATATTATGAAGAATATGAAATGAACAAAGATAAACTACAACTAAAACTGCATAATTTAATTGAATGTCTAAACACTCTCTACTACGAGAAACTACAAATGCTAAAACTATGTAAAACTATATATTACTAATTAAGATTGGGTGGAGTAAGATTTACTTCTTGGCGTGTCTTGTGCCTCCTTAGAAGACCATTATATATAGGTGCTAAACGAGATAAAGCCTTCATTATCACATTCATGGAGGGATTCCAAGAGTTGCAAAACTTTCAAGCACTAATCACATACTCAACATCATGGAAAACTTCTAAAGGTCTCACAACCTCTTAGAATTTCATGTCCAACTTATAGGAAGATCAAAAGTCTCAAAATGATTAATGATGAAAAAATCTCTAATTTCTCATTCACTATTAACATATTGTAGATTAATTTGAACATGTTAAAACAATAAGGACTTATTTTTAAAAAATGGGCAACATTAGGGACCGATGACATAGTTTGTTTCTTGAAAATTAATAATTTTTAGATGAAAATGATTATATAGATATATATTATGTATGTGTACGTGTGTGTGTATTAGCTTTACAATCTTATTATTAATTTGCTATAAACATATAGTTATAATTAGCTTTAAAAATTGATTTGTAGTTTATTTTGTTATAAATTCCTATTTTCTTAACCTTATAAAGGGAAGATGATATGGCAAAATAGGAGGCATTATCAAGGTGACATGGTTTGACATTATGAAGGTGACATGTCATTCATATGCAAGTAATGTGACATGCTATTAGATATAAAAAAAAACAAGTAATATGGCATACTATTAGAGATAAAAAAAAACTGATATGTCATAGAGAGTGCTCACAAATTAGCCGATAGAACAACTATATATATGTGTGTGTGTGTGTGTGTGTGTGTGTTAGATATATGTGTTAGCTTTAAAGTTTTGAGGTACAATTGTATGTGTACACACACACACACATATATAAATTATGTAGATAACGTTGTATAAAAAATATTTCAATTTCCAATTCCACAAATTTCAAATTCTATTATATTTTATGTTATTCTCATTTAAATTTAAATTATGATCGAGAAAATCTATTAAAGAAAAATTCTCAAAAGAGAAGAAGGGAATGAGTTTGCTTTAAATACGTAAAATTAAACGTATATTTTATGTTTAAACGTATAACTAAAAATACATCTTCGTAATTAAAATTAGTCACTAAAAATATTTAAGCTCATAAATTAAAGGTGATTAAAAGTAGTCGTTAATAATTTTTTAAGCTTATAAATTAAAAGTGATATGTCAAAATATGATATGATGTGGCTTGTTAGTGGGGCTTTATACATATAACATGGCATGTTATTAAAGTTTAAGAAAGCTGATGTGGCAACCATAGAGCTCATATGTTATATTGTGAAACAAATTTATATATATATATAGTATAGATAAATTAAAAGTGATATGCCAGAATGTGATATGATATGGCTTGTTAGTGGGGTTTTATACATTTCACGTGGCATGTTATTAAAGTTTAAGAAAGCTGATATGGCAACTATAGAGCTTATATGTTATATTGTCAAACAACTTTTTATATATAGTATAGATAATATGGATTCTCTTATTGAGTCATACCATACGTCATAGCTATAACAAACTCTAACTAATTCTATGCCTCGTAATCAAGCAGTGCTTTTGGTACATGCCGTGGCCAAACGCTTCTCCTCAACCCTCGTGCCTGATTTGTTAAGAGGCCTCCTTGTGTAGGCCTGCTGGACCTTTCGTAATTGGGCTCTTAGCTGTTATAATTTGCTATTTAAAAAGCCAAAGCGGGCGGCTACGCAATTCGCCTCTCACCAGTGAAGACAATGGCATATTTGCTATTGGCATTCTTATTGTTACATGAATTTGTTGCGTTACACAATAGCTACATATGCCACGGCTCCCCCAGTGTTGCGCCGGCGGTAGTATGGCTGAAAGGGTCCTCGGCCGAGGCTTTAAGGCCTCGACCACCACCTCCATCACCGAAGGGCGGAGCGCCAACTTGGACTTCTGTGCATTCTTCAGGTCATAAGCCGCCGCCAACAAAATATTGAAGTGATTTCAAGTGTGGATCTATTATATTATAGATGCTTCTCTTCGTTTATGCATGCTTAATGATGCAATATATGGTGCGCAAGGATATATGAGAGAAAGCAAATAAAGAGAACAAAGGAAGAAAGTGAAAGAGGGAAGCCAGAGTCATGCATGAAGACACAATGCTATTGTAATATTAGATGCAGCAAATCAATTAATGCTTTATATTATTTGCTATTTTATGAGTAAGTGTTTGGTAAAAATCTTTTCTTGCTTTTAACCTCTTAACAGTTTCCCCTTTAATTTTGGTGTATGTGAGTTGAATTTAGCTCGTCTTTTCAGATTGCTCAACTAATTTTTGGGTTCTTCTCGTCGTTAAGATATTCCAGCAAATGAGTAGCCATTGGACGTCAAAACCTACAAGCATTACACAATCTCAATAAAAAAGATACGACACTGTAATTCGGAAACAAACAAGTTGAAAAGCAATAGAGTAATGCGTTATATCACTCCATCACTTCTCATAAACAAAAGAATCCTGCAGTAGAAAATTCCATTATAAAAATGCTCATATCTATAATGAGGCATTCTCATGATTAATTTTCGATCAAGATAACAATTGAGCAAAGCAACAAACTGAGCCTTCTCCAAACACAAGGGTCTATTGTCTTTTTCGTGCAGCATAAGACTTCTTTACGGATGTGTACTTCATTCAGCTTGTAGACAGCCATGGTATCACAATGGACGAATCCTGAAAATTATTCGAAAAATGAAATTACAAGGGAAAACCAACGAGCAAGCAGACTAGCAGCTGAAAGAACGACATCCACTTAGTTTGCGCATACATCTGGATCAGTAGTTACTATACAAGATCTATTACAAACTTCCACAAGATAGTTCGAATGAAGCTTCTACTAAAGTGCTTCCCAAGAACCGATTCTAAAATTTTACTCAGCAGTCTATCACGAACATTAAGTGATAACTCGTTTGTATGATCATAAAAAATATAATCTAGTTTTCCCCTGAAATTCATTTTACAGGAGTTACTTCTCTGGTAATTCACCAGAGTCTTCTATCACAACTGTAGCTGAAGTTCTCCCAGTCTCGGAACCAACCTCCTCCATCTTTTCAACCACGCTATAGCCATCCACAACCTTTCCGAACACCACATGCTTCCCATCCAGCCAAGGTGTCTTCATGGTAGTGATAAAGAACTGCGACCCATTAGTATTTGGCCCGGCATTAGCCATAGAAAGAATCCCAGGACCAGTATGCTTTAGCTTGAAGTTTTCATCTTCAAATTTCGTTCCATATATCGACTCTCCCCCAGTCCCATTACCCCTCGTGAAGTCTCCACCTTGACACATGAAATTAGGGATAATTCGGTGGAACGCTGAGCCCTTGTAATGCAATGGCTTCCCTGACTTCCCAATCCCTTTTTCTCCAGTGCAGAGAGCACGGAAGTTCTCAGCAGTTTTAGGAGTGGTATCTTTAAACAGTTCCATCACAATTCGCCCTGCCTTGGCCTTCCCAATCAATATGTCAAAGAAAACTTTTGGGTTTGCCATTATTCTTCAGACCTGATAAAACAGAGACAACCCAATGTCAGCAAAGAAGGCGCCTCCACACATCTATCTAAACCAACAAAGAAGACTAGAAGGAACCATACGTCATACCATAACCAAGAACTCTAAGACAGCCGAAACGAAACTTAACAACGAGATATTTTCAAAACTAGTGTATAACATCAAAGGACGGGCATTCACTTTGCAAATCATTACTAAAGTTTCTGATTCTTCCCTTATATAGTTCACCACAAACTTGCATATATATTATTTTTATCGACATCATCCTCATTCTCAACTCATCTTCAAATATCAAAACACCCCAGCTGGAGCAGCACAGAAAAGGCATCTAGCACTTCTTTTCTTCATAGTTATGATGTATCTTCAATTAATAGCTAAAATTAAACCTTTATCTATGAATATCATAACACCACCAAAACAGAGATAAACTCTCCACGGTCATGTCATCAGATCCATATATTTTTTCATAACATCGTGTTCCACAGTTTGTAATTTTCAGTAATTAAAATACAGATTTGCTCAAATGCTCAATAAGAGAAACGAAAAAGATATGTTCATCCGATAATGAATCCTCCTGACCAATTTCAAACAAATGGAGATCAAGAGGACACCAAAATATGGATGATTTTTTTCACTTTGCTTTTGCACAATTTATGAGCTCCATGAGTTGTCGATAGATTTTACCCATAAAGCCTTCGATTTGTGCTTCTTCTATTTCACAATTATCTCCACGCACACACATAACACACAGCGAATGCACTAACTATCTATCTATCTATCTATCTATCTATTTATATATATAGACGAAGATGACCACAAAATAAAAGAGTTTATATATATATATATATATATATATATATATATATATATATATATATATATATATATATATAGCAATTTACGTTGTGGTTTTGGTTTGCAGTGAAGAGCAATAAGACCAACTGGGGTTAGCAACGATGATTTTATAGGGGGGCGGGGGGTGGGAATGAGAAGGGGGCCGCGTTTTAGGGTTTAGGGTTTTACTTTTTCTCTTTTCCAAATTGACCCCTCTAAATATACAATTTATATTTTCAGCATGTACTCTTTTCCTTTTTTCTTTTGGGGTCTGAAGAACATGGCCAGAGACTGAAAAACAAAACTAAATTATGAGTAAATAATTGCCCCTTATAGCTGTATATTTTAATTCCGCCAAAAAAATATATATATTTTATATGTTTTGATTTTTCTTTTAGTTGACTAGAACAATTCATATGAAAATAAATTCGAAATAAAAAACTTGTTTCACAACATAGAGGTAAGACTCAGACAATCCGAAAATCTCAAGCCAAAGTGTTTTTTTTTTGGGGCCTTTTTTTCAGATTCAATCCAAAAGCTTGAGTCTAAATCATATTAAGCTTTTAACAAACTTGCACACCATGCCCTAGAGCCATATATTAACAAGTAGGGGTGGTCATTAATCAGGAAAATCCTATTACCGAACTGATTTTTTCAGGTTTAGGGAAATTGGGTTTGGGAAATTGGGAAAAAATATCAAGGATGGAGAAAAATTTTGGAAAAACGAGTTGGAGATCGGAATAAATTATATTTTTCGGAGAAAAACCCAAAACCCGAAAATATTTTATTTTATATATATATATATATAATTTAGTTATACAACATATGTTATAATATATTAATATAACATATCTTAAATTTTTTTAATCCTTATTTTTCTCTTCACTTCATTATTTCAACGTCTTTTTTGCCATTTAGCCTCTATTTATTTTCTTCACCTCTCTTTCTATTTTCTTCGCATGCTTTATGTTTGATTATGTATTTTTATTTATATTTTAGATTTAGAGTTATTCTATATAAGTTGTGTTTAAAATTATTTTTGAACTTTATCAAAAAAAAATTGGGGATTCCCCAATCCTCGGTGGCTTTTTCCCATTTCCCCAAATTATACTTCCCATTGGTGAATTGGGGTGGGGGAATAGAACAAAACTTCTTCTCTAAAAATTATTTTGGGAAAAAAAATTTTGTTGATTAGGCGGGAATTCTCCAATAAACACCCTAGTTGTATACTAGGAAGATTTAGATGGTGTTTTGCATTGCTTATAAGCACCAAAAATAAAAAGTCCACCCAGATAGATAGATAAGCCTAATTCCCTAATTCTTTTTCCTATAGTCTTACCAAATTTCCTTATATGAATAATTTCAAGTCTTCCTGTAAGGGGAGTGTTAAGGACCATTAATTTTCCCACATTTCGTGGGCCATCTGAAAAATAAGGTGAAACAGATCAACGAGGAGCCCAAGATACACAGGTAATGTGAAAATTTTGACGTTAGAAATGGGCCCACGAGGAGCCCAAGGTAGCACCGGTATCCATAGAAGACAAACTTATGGGCCGTGTTTCTTCAGCACAAGGGACTGAAAAAAATATATGCATCCAAGTATGCAAACGAGACAAATATTTCGCAAAAGTTTGTAGTTCCCTTTTTTTTTTTTTGGATCAAAAGATTTGTTTACGGAATACGTCAGTGATTCCAATTCTTAGCATGCGCATTCAACACACACGAGTACTAAAAATTTGTCGTCGAAGTATGTTTATATTTAATTTGTTCAGATTAAAATGAAAAAAAAGTTAACGTCACTAAAAAAACAAGAACAAACGGTAGTTTCACTACAAAACAACAAGGAATAAGCATCAGTTTTACGGTATAGGTAGGGATTTAGGTAATACATAGATATGTTGTTGTGCAAGATCATTAATGAATATTTTTTTAGCTTAATAAGTAGATGGTGTAATTATAGAGTTCTACAATAAGGAATGTTCGATACATGAACGAAGTATAGTATGGTTTTCTTTTCCTAAAAGTATATATAGACAACGCCTATTATCTACTTTTTTTCAATAGTGCGTGAACGCAAATTATCTATTCATTTATTGTTAAAATAGGAAGAGCAACGACAAGCTAAGGAAGCACCAACTCGCATGTTGTTGTACCATGAAATTGTGAGTAATATAATCTCTATGGTGGAAAAAAGATGAGGCACACAATTACTTGGGTACTTTATTTGTGGTAATCCAGAAAAGCAAGCATGCAGCTAGATACGGATACAGTTAGCTAACCTAATAGCTTCTTCCTCTGATCATCATCTTTCGTAAGATACCATATTATCTACATTTGGTGCTTTTTGGCTGATGCAAATTGTTGCGGCTGTTGGGAAATTCAATTGCGCCAATGACCTAAAATGTCTCCTGTCGCATTTGCTAAACTTGATGTCTTATGGGCTCATGGCCTCGCCCAACAGCAAACCCTACACATTTGCCCCTTGATGACGTCACCCCTAATCTATCCTTCTCCATACAAGCAATCGCAATTAGCACGCCTTTTAATTAGAATGTATCGTCTAAGTTATTTCGCATGTTTAAAATTAGTTAACCAAGTAACACATTTGCTTCGAGATAATGAATATGCTTAATGACGAGGAAAACATAATTAAACCTTCCTGTTGTAGAACTTAAATTAAGCTAGCTCTATACGTCAATCAATCAATAGTTAATTAAATTAAGTAGGCTAGCTATATATATCGCTACTATTAATGATCATAAAGTTTTCAAATTGACTGGCTTAGAGAAAGAAAGATAATGGTCTGCTCGAAGTATTAATCAGAATTCTTTGCAAGTAGCTATCAATTTGCTTCACATGCCATCCTTGAGATATAGTTTGTCTCTTAGTCATTGGTCAATTAGACCACGCATACTTCCATCACCATATGTAATATTTATATATATGTTCCGTTTAATCTTGTTGTGGTGTATATATAATATTAATATTGCCTGTGCTATGTAACAATCATTTTACTTTTTAATGATTACTTCTTCCACTTATCTGTCATTCATTCACTAACAGGATGTGGTATGACTAACTCCATTAACTAATAAAATCAGGAAAAGCATGTTGAAAGAGTGGGAAAATATATTTTGTATGTATGTTCACTCACTTATCAGTTTATAAGATACATGAATATAATGTTATATTTATACTATATTTAAAGAGATTACAATGATATAAATCAAACTTTAAAATATAGAGCTTCCATTTTTTTTTTACTTTAATCTTTAAAGTGTGTAATTTGTAAAAGCTAGACCTTTTTAATCGATCTAGGCCACTGAAAATGATCTTTGGCTTTAGGTTCAACCATGGAACTAGCTAACCATAGAGGATGTCGATTGATTAACAAAATATCTAAAAGATCAATACAGAGGAATTTCATTATTATAAACTCATTTGAGGGTCAGTCAAAAGTAAATTAATATGAAAATAGTTGTCTGAATGTTGATAAGGATTAAAAAAATATGGGAATTTCATATTGATTTCTTGGGGCTATGAGTTGCATCTTAGCTGGGCACTTTATATATAGCCCTGAGACGTACGTAATTAAAAACTAATATCTGATTATCTTTTATTACTATATATATATATATATATATATATATATATATATATTTGTCTGAATCTCTTATTACTATATGGTTTTGCCTTGGTTTGGTTCAATCAGGGTTGCGCCACATGAGAATGGTTTTTTCTGTCCTTTCTCTCTTTTTTCTTTTTTCATTTTTTTTTCCTTTGGCTAAATAAGATCGTGTCAGAAGAAACATGTACAAACAAGAAGATGCATGATTAATTAAAGGACAAAAACTAACTCACGTACAATACGTTCATTCACTTTCTAAAACAATACAAATGGTCCTATTCAAAAGAAGAATATCAAATTATTAATATAATATAAAATACGTTAACTAATATTATAAACAATATACCAATATTTTTTTTGCTAGTTTAACATTAAAATAAATATTTTCTCCCTTCTCTTTTGCTCCGTGGTGTATGGTAAGAATAGCAATGGAGACGTGTTTAAAAATGACCAGCTTCAAAAGACTTTAGATGGAGAGGGTAATGAGAAATAAATAATGTGTCCGAGTTGGAAACTAAAATAATCATTTCAAACCCAGTATTTACGAAAGTTATCTTTATACTTTTAGTTCACACGTATATGTCAACATTTTAAGGTTATAAACACAAGAGTAATGTTAGACGTCACTCTACTTTTAGCACCATATTTTCACTTCTTACTTGGTATATTGAGTTGTAACGCCAACTAGACTTTTTACTCTTTTAATCTCTTTCCTTCTTTTTTTGACTCTTATTTACATTTTTCTCTCTCTTTATTTCTTTTTCTCCCTCAATTAAGATTTCCTTCCTTCTTTTTCTCTTCTTATTTATTTATACTAGTGTCTCTCTTTTTTAAATTTCTTCTCCCGCCTTTTTTGTCATCTCCTTGCTTCTTTTTTTTTTTTTCCCTCAATTAAAATCTTCGACGTTGCTAATGAAATATTTACTTGGCAACCCAAAAAAAAAAAGGAATATCCAAATAAACTGTTAAGCACTGGTCAAGCCTTTGTGGTAATTGAATTTAACATGAATCTCGTGAATGGCAAAAAGTCTAAAGTTTTTTTGCTGAAACAATTAAGTGCAATTCAGTCCTGGAGAAACAAGACTCGAATAATCAGACCGAGATCAGATTAAACGAAGCAAATAAAATAATAATTCCATACTCATGGCATCATGACATCCTCATCCAATCTAGTGGCCATAAGTTCAAGCACCAGTGAGCCATTGTAAAGAAATTTTCAATCCGAATCTAGTGGCCATAATTTTCTTCGTGGGGAATTTGCAAAGAATGGAAGGAACCTTAATTAAGAGGAAGAAAAAAGGAAATAAAGAAAAGAGAAAAGAAATAAATAAGAAGAGTGTGAAAAAAATAAAAAAGAAGAGATATTAAAAAAAAAAAGTCTAATTGACATGCCAACTAAAATAATGACGTGCTGGAAGTAAGGTAACGTCTAGCATTATTTTAAACATAAAAGCCTACTATAATAGCATTAGACAAACTTCTATTAGATTCGGGAGGAAAAGAATGATGGTTTAGAGGAACTCTCTATAATCATTTGTAAAATCAAGAGACTTGTCATTACTTAGGCTTGTAAAAATTTTATATGAATACCCACTTACCTCCTAATAATGATGATTTGAACTTGAGCCTAACAAGTCTTAAGGAGCATTACCATTGAGCTATGCCCTCTTGTCATACAGTCATTATTGAGGCTATTGTTCTTTTATTTTCCTTTTATAATGATATACTTGGTCCGCGAAGCTCTTCGGACTTAGGCATATCATTATCTTGAAATCCGAACACATGATCCTATTAGAGGAGGTATATATGGTCCAAGTTAATTCATTAGGTATATAAAAGACATGCTATTTGGGTTAGCCTTGAGGAAATTAATTGGCTTAATTGAGATACTTTTTAGTCATTATTTAGGCTAATCTCTCAACTTTAGGGCCTAAAACATTTGCACCATGTAAATTGAATATATTTTAGCTCGTATATAGTATTTTTGCGAGAACATAGAGGATCAGAGGATTATTGTTTTTCTAGACCTTGGTTCTTGACTTCTTGCCACTTAGAAATTAAACATTCTTGATGACTTCTTATGGCTTAATTATCTCGTGTCCATTTTCTTAATATTTGATCTCTTTCATGTCGATATGAAGTTTTAGCTAGCATCCGTTGTGCATTTCAATTGTCTTCTTGGATCAAATTATTTGACTAATTTAAGTCATTCTTCTCACGTGTGTTTTCTACCATTATATAACTTGCATTACTTATAAAATATATGCAGTCTGCCTTGACCCTCTAGAATAATAATGAACACTTTACAACCATAATACAGGAAAAAGAACTCGTTCATAGCTGTGTAATCCGCTGCACTGTGAAAGAAAATGAACTGTACAAAGGAAAAAGAAAATTAACCATCAATTGATTCTGGACTTCAAGTCGTGACGCATAATTTATCTCTTTCAATAAAAAGAAATAATTTTTACGAGGAAATTAAATTCAATTGACGAATATCTCAATCACCAAGTATCCGGGGAAATTCGACCACCAACTAATGAATTCCGAAAACAATAACTCTTTCCAAAACCATTATAAGATAGGACACTTAATTAACGTCTCAATAACTTGAATCCACGCATGAGTAGTGTTCTCTTCCTACCTTTGTAATCCAAGCATCCCTAAGGTTTATTACAGTCAAAAGGTTCAAATTCAAACTTATATCTTTTTATTACTAATATTATTAACGTATATATAATGTAACTCTTCAAAAAAATTTAAAAAAATAAAAAAAATTGTCCTTCTACGGAAAACAACTTGATGACACAAGCTGCTGTGGACCACCAAATACAAAACCTAGGTCTCTCTCTCAGTGTTGGAGCAAGAGCACGACGTGCAACCCACTTCCTCACGCGTCACGCTGCTCCACGCATTACAAGCCCTAATTTTCCTAGAAAGAATAACAAAGACACAAGAACTTTGACACACTACACACACACAAAAAAAAAAAGAAAAAGAAAAAAGCTTACCTAAGACCTTTGACACTAAAACAACCCACCACCCAAAAAAAACCTAAGAAACAACACTATAAAAAAAGCCTCCCATGAATAAAATATACACAAGCTGAAGAATTATCCCATTCCCAGCTCGTCTCTCTCTTTGATAACATAATTAGCACCATCTCCATATCTCTTTCCCTACTGTCAAGCATCTATGTTGGATTCATCGATCCTCAGTTGATGATCAACCTACGCAATCTTGATTTCACAATTAACTAAAAACCCTCCTCTTATATCATCAAGTTCTTTAAAACTTTACCCATAGCACTGAACCCAAAAAAAAAAAAAAAATAGAAAGCAAGATCTGAGCTTAATTAGACTTGCTTCTACTTCAGCTTATACTAAACGCTAAAGGAAAAAAAATAACTTCTCAGACAGCTGCAAGCATGGCAAACAGATGGTGGACCAACCAGGTAGGTTTACCAGGAGTGGAAACATCGTCATCCTCCGGCTCGCCGATGAAGAAACCAGATCTGGGCATCTCCATGAATGATCACGGCGGTAGCAGCGGCGGAAGAGACGAAGAAGAGGAGAGAGAGAACAACGATGAGCCCAGAGAGGGTGCAATTGAGGTTGCAACACGCAGGCCAAGGGGTAGGCCACCAGGTTCAAAGAACAAGCCAAAACCGCCCATATTTGTGACCAGAGACAGCCCTAATGCGCTGAGAAGCCATGTCATGGAGGTGGCTAATGGCTCAGACATAGCTGAGAGTATCGCGCAGTTTGCTAGAAGGAGGCAAAGAGGTGTTTGTGTGCTTAGCGCTAGTGGAACTGTTACAAATGTAACCCTAAGGCAACCCTCTGCCCCTGGAGCTGTTGTCGGCCTACATGGCCGGTTTGAGATACTATCGTTGACTGGCGCGTTCCTTCCCGGACCCGCCCCGCCCGGATCGACGGGGTTGACTATTTACTTAGCAGGAGGGCAGGGACAAGTTGTGGGTGGGAGTGTTGTGGGATCACTTGTAGCTGCAGGTCCAGTTATGGTGATTGCTTCTACTTTCTCCAATGCAACCTACGAAAGGTTGCCGTTAGAGGATGAAGAAGAAGCCGGTGGTGGTGGCGCGGCGCAAGGCCATCTCGGTGGTGGTGGATCGCCGCCAGGGTTAGGAAGTGGTGGCGCACAACTACATGGTGGTGTGGGTGATCCATCAGCAGGGCTGCCTGTGTATAATTTGCCACCAAATTTGCTTCCTAATGGTGGCCAGTTGAACCATGAGGCATATGGTTGGGCACATGGCCGAGCTCCATACTAAAGGTAAAATGTTTAAATTTAGGGGGAAAAAAAAAAGTTTAAGGGTAGGCCATGATCAGAGGATGATTAAAATAACATCTGTATCTTCAAGTATTTTGTATTATTGTAAGATTAAAAGATAGATTATATTATTTAGGCTTCATATGTGTGTATATTATATTTCTGTGTTTGAGTTTAATTAAGTTAACATCATCTCCATATGTAGTGCTTATTTTCTTCATCATCTTCTTCCTTATTTTGTGAGTTCTTCTTGATCTTGATTTATATTTAATTTTCTAATTTCTTCTATTTTTTGCTTGAACTTTCTCTCTTTTTTGTGGTCTTTAGGCTCTACTACTATTTAATTTTGATTGATCATAAAAAAGAAAAGCAGATAAGTATTAATATAGCAAGTTTAATGTTTTGTGCCATAATTTGAAAAATAAAATTGAAACAAGAGCATATATGCTGAAACAATGAGACGCAAAGCATAGTGTTTCCCCCTATATATTCTCTCACTTTTTTAGGTTTTAGTTGTAATATTAAATTTGAAAGAAGAGTATATATGCCCTTATATGAAGCAAAGCGTAGTGGTTTAGTTAAGCATACACATTTCACAAAGTGGAAGCTCTTTTCTAATGTAGTAATTTAATTGAACTTTGCACCATTATCCAAATAATGTCTAATATGATTCACTGATTGGCATAATGCAGTGAAAGAAACAATGAATAATGTATTTTTTTAAAAAAAAATTAATTCATAATCACGTTGCCTTTTTTTAATTATTAATTCTTCCCCTTCCAATGAGGATCCGACATATAGATTATATGTAGATTGATGTGTTCTTGTTTCGTACAAATTTTTGTCTTAGTTTAGTAATTGATTAATTAGCTGATGTTATAAATTAAAGCCCTTTGTATGATAATATTATTGTTTAAGCAAAAAATGAATGGTTCATTATCAAAAACTCGGCAGATGATTTCTTCCGACATTAATTAGTCATACATCAAGCATGAAAAGCAACTAAATTCTTTCCAATGAACGCTAACTGAGATTTCATCCCCACATGTATAGCTGCATCAATTGCAAAGAGCATGAGATACAAATTAAAATTTCCGTTTAGAAAGATACAAGTTATGTAAATCAACTAGGATTTTGTGCCATTCAATATAAATTAGGCATTAAAACTCCTGCATTGCCCTGACATTTTAGTTCCTCATATTCAACGCAAAGTATTGTTATCTCTGCGAACATTATTTATGCAGATTAAAGCGTTCTTATGACAACAACGGAAGCAATTGATCAATGAAAGACGGGAGAGTGTAATTTCATAATAGCGTCCCTTAAAGTTTATGAATCTTGAGTTCGAATTACCATTGCTTATATGTGAAGAACCATAGTTGATCCCCTAATACATAAAAAAAAAAAAAAAGGAATAAGAGATGAGGCAACAGATGTAAATACAGGTCTTACTAAACGCTATCTGATCTGTCCATTCAAAAAGATCAGTGGTCTACGACAGAGAAGCTAAATTTACAAGAAGAATATTAAGGTATTGTTTATTAATTAAGCTTTTTATTCTTGAAAGTCTCCAATAGAGTTAAAAAAAGAAAAATAAGAAAATGGAAGGAAAAACAGCCAGCAAAATTGCAGTTGTCCCCAATTTTTGCTCGCGATTCCAATGGTTTCGTAATTGTTCTATATAATAGAAATATTTTAGGTTTTACTGGGAATCTGCTGCCTTTGGTCACTGAAATCCAAGCTGCAACAAGAAGGGTGTGATCGGTTGATCACATGTGATACGGGAATCTTTTCATTGGAATTTTTTTTTAAAAAAAAATCATTCATAAAATAATTAGGGTTTGCAAGTGAAACCCTGCCTGATGGCTGATGCTGTAATCAGTAATAAAGCTGATTTTGTACTAAGATATATACCCAATACTTGAGCTAGGGGGCTGCCAAGGCATTATGATCTATGATCGTTAAGATAATTATATAGTAAATACGACCTTGAACCTTTTGAAGAAGTTGTTAATCTTTAGCATTTTCCTATATATATTTTGTAAGTTCTCCATCAAAATTGAAAATGATGCAAAATTTGTTAACTCTGTTTTCAATTTTTTTTTTTTTTTTTTGGGGCTCTGGAAGTAAGAGATTTCCATTCCACCAATAAAACTTTGGAAACATATGTGAATCATTTACATCTTAATCCCCCAACGCTGTGCACGTAAATTGGTTTTCAAGACTATGACAGTTATATTTACGTCAAACAGAGAAAGTCAAGTAAATATCTTCATATCTTCAGAGCTATGCTGAAAGACTTGGTTCTCTATGAGCGTTGTGTTGGAGTCAAGTCTATTGTTGAGTTCTTTCCGCACATGGTAGATTTGGGTGCAATAAACAGTCTTAAAAAGATCAACCCACAAAGACGGTGCCTTACCAATTCTAGTCAGCTTGTCAAGGAGATCATGACTATCCTGTTGAAGATCCAAATTACCAAAAATCAATTTCCTACTATGTTGCTTCCCTATGCTCTTCGTGAACGGGCAAGCGAAGTATCAGTATATCACAAGATTTATAATTTTAGAACGGATTCAATGTAATGATGCTTAAAGTGAGTACTTTGTGATCTGAAAAAAAGAAATGGACATCCATAAATCATTTTCAACCCCCCCCCCCTTATTGTTTAATTTGGGCTTAAATCATCAAATGGGAATACTAATTTAATTTGGTTATAGCTGGGTGGGCGTTGAATACTTGAATCCTATCAAACAATAACATTTACGGCCTTTGGTTGCTTCCTTGCGTGTAGTGGAAAAATCCACTTGCTTATGCAAAGGTAGACCACTAATTTATCCTATTAGTTTGGACATTACTGTTGAAGCATTTCTTTAAACAAAGCAAGAAACACCTGTCCAATAAAATAATAGAAAGTCCAGATGGCCAGTTTTGAAGTCCGAAATGACTATTTCCAAGTCAATGTTCTTCAAAACCTGCCCCCAAGAAAATTTCAACACATCCAAAGATCGCTCAAATATTGAGATAAATCAAATTTATATGCATTTGGAGTTGATAGTATAATGCTAGGTATTATAATTTATTTTTTGATAAAAGGGGAAGGACTTCTCCTCGAAAATTTTACTAATTCACAGAAATATATTTACAAACCGAAAGCATGGCATGGGACAATACTTTCGTATTAGTGCTCTACCTAGATGAAGGACAAATCCCTATTAGATATTACATAATATTGTCGTTAAAAATTTATTTAAAAGTTTAATCCAAATTAAACACGTTTAATCTGTCGAGTATAAGTTTATGAATTTAAATTTTGTGGATCATGAGTTTCTTATTTTATTTAAAACAAATAAATATGAGCAGCAAAGAAGCCCTACTAAGAGAGTCATATAATAAGCTGAAGCCTTTTCATGTGATATATAGTGCTCCCATGACCATTAGCCATCATTGTATTTTAGGATGTAATAACACCTGCAGTTATCTTATTATGTCCTACAAACTCATGTGGGAGTATTATAGTTGTATCCGGCATTTCGGAATCCAATAAAGGATTCAGCATATAAAGTTCCCCCAGAATAATATATGTACATATATATATATACACACATACATACATACATATATGTGTGTGTAAAACATTATTGGGAGAGGGGTTATAGTTGTATTTATTTATTTGATTTAACATGTCTATTTATATGTAGACAAAATTTGTTTTGAATCATGTACAAAAATAATTTAATATTTTTAAAAATAAATAACATGCGAAATTTGAACCCATGATTTGCCATCCTAATCAGGAAAACTTGTAGTTGACTTGTTAAACGCCGAGGCCACGGACTTGATTCTAATCTCATTATAGGATGGAACAATAAGAAAATATATATGATGGAGAAAGCACATATAGTTTAAATAAAAGACTAAGGTGGCTGTTTATATTATATGTATGATTTTCTGTTATAATAAAGAACTCATCTTGCTTCAATTCATTGAGAACTTTTAGTCAATTTATTAATTAATTTTAAAATAATCATATAGAGCTTAATTAGACAATAGAATAAAATATTAAAAAATCGACATAATTGTTACTCTACTTAATTAGTTTGGTCACTTCACTCTAAGGCTTCAAACTTTTTCTTACAAACCAATCAAAGAGAATGTAATAACAAGATTTACACAATATTAATTATTATTATCCGATCCCAATGAAATAAAAGAGCTATCAACAAATGTCATTCTAGGGATTAATTTCTGGAAAAAGAACACAAAAACAACACTTAAAAGGTGATTGGAATTTCTTTCCTTTTTTTTTTTTAATTTTGCTTAAAGCGTGGCATATACTACACAAGGCAACAACCACGTAGATTTTGAGAATAAGATGCCAAAGAGATATGAACAATTAATTTATTAACTACTCGATGGATGCGCTTCTTTTTTCTTTTTTTTTTCGTTTATGAGACATTTGTCCTAAACAAGAACCAAAATAGGACCATCTTAAATTTATAAATTTTACAATATAATAATTTGTCTTGGTATATATTTTAAATCAATTAAAAATCAAACAATATTAGTAAGAAAAGAATAAAAATTTAACTCAAAGTCTTTAATTAGCAAAAAAAAAAAAAAACAGCCCCAAGTGTTCCATTCAGTCCTCAAAGGCCAGATGCGCTTCTTGCAACCCAAAAAGATTTCAATTATGGACTTTTCATGAAACCAGCAGATCATTGAGGGATCCGAGGAAAAGATTGTTGAAATTGACTAGGCCACTTCAACCATCAAATATAGTTTATTTACACAATGGCGCTAAAGACAATTTCAATTGGCCCCAAATTTTATAATCATTAATAATGGAAATGATTTTTCATTTGTTTATGGATGAACTTGAAAAGGATGTTTTACTTGACGACCCTTTTCACGTGAATTCACATGTCATCACCAAGAGAAACCTTTTATTTCATAATTAATTACTCATAAAAAAATACTCATTAAAAAAATGCTCAGAAAAAAATTATTTCAATTACAAAGCGTCACTGTTACTACACTGTTAAGGAAAATAAGCTTTCACTTTTTCTATTAGAAAAAATGATGGCTTCACTTTAAAATTCTAAACCAGCTCTCTTTTCATAGGTAAATGTCCATTACCTTTCTATAATTTATATAAGTAGTTGATTACCTCTTGTGATTTAAACATATCACATTACTCCCTATACTTTTTAAAAAGTGACACAATCTCTTCATCTCCATTAACATTTTTAACACTGTTAAATAAAACTTTCAAATGACCAAATTGTCCTTAGAAAACCTTCTTAATATTATTTTTTACTTGAAAAAAATAAAAAAATTGATTTTAAAATTTTTAAATAGAAAATTTTAAATTTTAGAATTTTTAAAATTTTTAAATTTTAAATTTTAGAATTTTAGAATTTTTAAAATTTTTAAATTTTAAATTTTAGAATTTTAGAATTTTTAAAATTTCAATTTTTTAATTTTATTAATTCTATTACTTTTTAAATTTATAATTTTAATTTTTGTAATTTTTAATTTTATATCTAAATTTTTAATTTTTATTTTCAATTTAAGTTTCTTTAATTTTATATTTTTAATTTTTATATTGTTTATTTTTAATTTTATAAAATGAAGACAAATAAATTATGCTATAACTTTCAATAAGGGTGTTAAGGTAAAAAAAAAAAAAGGGTTTAGCAAAGTCTAAAATTTGACATCCACATATGCAACAAAGTAAAGTGTTAAATTAGATGAAAAAATTAAAATTAGAGATTATGTGTCAATTTTGAAAAGTACAAGAATAAACTAGAAAGGAACAATTAGTTATTTATATAAATCACAAGAGAATAAGACGCACTTTACCTTTAAAGTATAAGATATAAGTTTAGCTATTTTTTTTCTAGATTAGATGTGTTTGGACTAACATTTTTACAAACCAAATGTTTATTTAGATTTCAATTGTGATTTGAAGGTATGCTTTTAGCACCTAAAACGAGACGTTCTGAAAAAAAGATATAAAATAAATTTGTTTATAAAATTTATTTTTTCCTTTTAATTTTCCTTTCAATTCAAGCAAAGCAAACACATAATCTTTTGAGAATCTTTCATTTATAATTTTACATAATCCAAACACTATTTAGCACCCCCCCCCCTCCTTCTTTTTTTCCTTTACGGTTGAATTATTCTTACAAAACACTTATTTATAATTGCTCTCGAGGAATATCCTATTTTAAAGTTTAAACAAAAGCATTTGTCTTTTTGTTTTTTTTTGTTTTTATTTGAAATTTCTTTGAAAAGTTTCAAGGCGCACTATTCTGTGATGAATGGTGCCGTCCCTGAGTTCACGCTAACTTTCTTAGTCCACCGTGCTGAGAAATTATTTGGTGTAGACGAAAGCAATGGTGTTACGACGTCTCCAATAGAATAAGATGCTTTCTGACCAAACTTTTGGTCCCTCTTTAAATATAATATTATCATGCTGCGAACTTGCAAGTTTGCCAATCATAGTGCTCCCACACATGGTGGAAAGAATTCACCTGTTTCTTGCCTTGAAAAGATATCATTGGTTTAATAATATGTTTCGTATTAGTTCTTGTTTAATTTGATCATGCTTTAAGTTTAAAGTTTTAAATTTATACATAAAATTAATTAGTATTGTAAGTTTAAAGAATTGTATTAATTTTATTTACAAACCTGAAATTTGAACGAAGCACATGACACATTATGTACGTGCTCATCTCTTACAATTGTCAACTACTTGAGAACCCATTTTTCAACCCCATTGATCATTTTGACAAACGAGATGATTCACTTGCCACGCACTCCCATCTTTTCTCCTCTTTCTTGTTGGTGAATGAGTAAAAAGGAGCAATTAATGATCTGCCAAAGCCATGTTTTATGCAAAAAAGAAAAACATGACAAAGATAAGAAGTAATTTGTTCTTGTAATAGGAAGCATTGAAGCAAGCTGATTTGAGTTTAAAAAAGCAACAGCTGCCCCCAGGGACATAGGTGAGTTGGTAAGTGGCTAGGTGACTGAGGTAGAGACACTCCGACAACGCGGGTTCAAGTCCGTATGGTGGCAGTACCCTACTGAAATATTGTGGGGACTGTTGCTAGATTTCGAAACCCGTTAGTCCTCTCCCTGGCAGGACTGTCACTCATGCACATCACTGTTTAACATCCCACCTGGTCATGGGGCATCTGGTTAGGTAAGAAAGAGGTTCACCTTTGTTAATCCTTTTCGAGAAAAAAAAAGCAACAGCTTGTGCAGTAGGTCCGGGTTGATTTCAGGAGGTAAAGAATGCCTCCTTTTTACACATATAAGAAGGTTCTTAGATTTATAATGTGACTAGAATCAATCACCTTAAATAAAATACTTATTTCATATGTAGTCTTATATAAATAGTTATGTTTGTTCTTATATAAAAATTAGTGTTTGTTATGAACTTATCAAAAGTATCTTTTAAATTTTTTTTATTTTAGTTATGAGAATAAAATGAAATTTGGTTAAGTTATATCCTATCCGGACGTGGAGGGAATTTATTGAAATTTCTAATGAATTTCTTGTTCCAATTATATCCTTACTGTATCAGTCTTTTTACATCAGACTCTAATTCCACGTAGCTCAAATAGAATACTTTTAGATTTTAAATTTGAAGCCAAATAGACCGTTAAATCTAAGTTTGAATCCAGTCCCCTGGGTTGGGTTGAATGCCCTTGATTTATCTGATACAGAGTATAAAAGACATACTATGCACTCGAAGTTTGTCAGTTGGTGGTTAGGCTCTGCCCGACTCGAGGCTTGTCAGTTGGTGGTCAGGCTCTGCCCGATGTATCAATAGTTGAACTCCTCTAGCTGGATTTTCCTTGTTGTAAAAAAAAAAAAAATCTTGTTCTATCAAAACATGTTGACTAATCTCGCAAGGTGAATATGGTATAGTGAAGTGGTTGAACAATTGAAACAAAAAAAACAAAAAAAGAAAAAACCCTCCGGATAATTAATTTTTTCCTAAAGTGTAATTTATCAATGATAAGAAGTTTGACACAAAACGGAAACAATTTTAAATATATTCTAGAAAATGCCTCGTCCTCCGAGGTTATTAAATTATCACGGTATAGGTCACGATTAAACTTATGGCAAAATATAATTCTTGCATCTAAGCACTTTTCCCTTCTAATGCATTGACTGGACACACTATAATATTCAAGCCCGATACACAAACCCACTATGCAGCCTGCATTCAAGCCCATACATAAGGCCTGCTAGGAGATCACCATTCTTTTGTAAAATTCTCGTGGTTCCTCCACAACATTTTAGATGTAAATTTTTATTTCTACCAAAATAATTTCTTTTGTGATTCTTTGTTGTGAAGAATAAACTAAAATGTTTTGGAAATATGCCTTCAAATATTCATTGAAACTTTTCAATGAAATTTCATTTCACAGCGTTTTTTAAAATGCCTCCATATTTAGCGTGGGTTTGGATCCTCTCTTTTCTTAATTCGTTCATTTTTCAAGATGAAGCAAATTATAAACAAACACATTTGATTAAAATGAAATTTTAACGCATTTTAATTTTATTTTAAATACCTTTTTTCAAAAATAAAAAATTAAAGTAACGCTTAATAATTTTAAAGTTTGTTTGGCCTAACTTTTAGATATTCATAAGTGCTTTTAGTAAATCCAAAAATTGAATCTGACCTACTTCACTTATTTCTAAGAGAGTTTTTTCATAATAGTGTAAAAAAAAAACTAAAAAATCAAAAACTCCAAATTAGATCTTCTCAAAAAACTTTTGAAAAACGACTTTTACATCATGTCAAAAATTGTTTTTCTTCACTTTTTCACAAAAATATTACTCCATATTTTTAAACGTTTAATATTTCCCTCAAAATAACCATAAGCTCAACTACTATAAATTACAAAACCAAACAATCAATGATTTTTATTCAACAATACTTTTATCCAAAATTCTACTACTAAAAACTCTATAATTCAATCACTGAAATCTCACAATAGGCTAAATAGAGTCTTATTAGTTCAAAATTGACATTTAAACTGTCAAGAACCAGACTTAATTCTAATTAACCTCACTTTGGAAAAAGAAAGGGAAAGAATTCCTATCCATTCTAAAGAGCAGAACAGAAACTCGTGTAAATACAATAAATGCCTGAGAGAATATTTATTTCTTATTGCCAACTAACAACTCCGTACAAGAAATGGCAAATAAAAAACCGCACTAGTTAAGCTTTCACACAATTGATTATAGAATTAATTAAAACGTGAATGGCTACTCGTCAATTTGACACGTAACACTATCATTACAAATTATCATAACACTCCTTTCCAATAACACCCTCATGTTGGTTTGGCTGCTAGCAAGGATTGTCTTGATTATATCCATACATACAACCAAAATGCAGACTTCGAAGTTATATAGTACAGGTTTCACAGAGGAAACATGGCCTTGACCTCATTTTTCAGCCATGATTGATGATTCTGTGGATTTTTCCCTCTTCCTATTTCCCTTACACAACATGTTCGAATTCGCGACTAGAAAACTTCTAATTCGTGTCGAAATGGAATGATTCAGCTAATCTGCAGACTATATGATAAGATTGCTTCATGACACCAGAAACTACTATGCTACGATGGATAATCTGAACTGCAAGTATGTAAGATAGTATTGCAATTCTAATTAGTTACTCTTTCTTTCTTCTCAAAAATATAGTGATGGAGTTTGTGTCACAATATTTCATAACAAGTAATGAAGATCCAAAAGCAACTATCTTTGTTATCTCACCTATGAGGTTTCGTGACTTTGATTCGAATAACTACGCAGAAGCTGTTGTTTCAGGTTTACATGCTAGGACCTTTATATTGACTATTGATGAAGAGGCATTAGTGATATTACCATAGCGCGAGGGGTGGTTTGAGAGACTGAGAATTTGCCTGCTATTTACAGTTTCTTCACATCCCTTCACTCGCACGTTGCAAGACTTTCTGGAGCTCATCGGCCAGGGCCTGTAGGAGAACAGGTTTTCGTATGAGACTATTCATTCCCACTTCTCGGCATTTCTCCCAGACTTCTTCCTCTGAGCTTGCAGTCAGAGCTATGATTACTGGCCAATTCCGGCTCCTGAACTTCCGGATTCTCATTGTCACTTCAAATCCATCCATTTCTGGCATGTGCAGATCCAAGATAATGACTTGAAAGGGAGTCGCTGAGGGTCCCAGGGCAGTCAAGCACTGGAAACCGGATGAAACAGCAGAGACTTGGCAACCTAGTCTCTCAAGCAGCTTTCTGGTTACCATATTATTTACATCATCACCATCAGCTAGAATAACCTGAAGGCCTCTGAAAGCAGAGCTGGATATTTGTTGCTTTGGGGGATTCCGTAGATCATATGTATGTATTTTAATAGAAGATTGTTTTTGAAATCTTAGGAGAAGATTCATTCTTTTCAGACCACCCTCGGAATTTGATGTCATCCAGATACGTCCTTGTAACATCTGCAGGTTTTATAGTAAGGAACAATAAATATGTCAAATTTATGATTTAGCAGCACCCTCGCAAGAAAATCAGTCTGTGGAGAAAATTCAAACAGAACACTATCTTAGAAGCACCACAATCAAATGACTGTAATGCTGTCACTAGCCCCACCTTTATTCAGTGACAAGTCAAAGACTAACAAGATTAGACCTTTTCTGGAGGTAAAGCAAAGACCATCCCTATATCTTAAGTTCATTCTATTCAAGAGTTGAGTGAAAATTTAAACACAGACCAAATATTAAGTTTTATAATGGTGGACCGTACCTCAAACAGACTTCCATGAGCTTATCTTAAGGATCCTGACATGGGATGAAGTTCAAAACAAGCCTCAATGATTTTAATTCGTTAAGTAAGTAGACAGTGTTCTAAAACTTCTATTCTTTGTTATAATACACATTAAAGGAGTATTATGTGAGAATTTCAAGAGTAGAGAATATCAAATGAGTACCAAGAAAGATGAGTCACAATGAATACAATAACATAGCGGTATTGGTGTATTAATTGATTGTTGGGCCAATATACTATCCATGTAGTTCATGTCAATGCTCAGTAAACTCCAGTAAGAAAAAAAATCTGTCATATTCATGCAGCTACAGATGCTGTATACACCTTCAAGCTGACAATTCAAAGAATAAGTAATCTTTTTGGCATGCATCATCCTTGAGAAGTGAAAATATCATGACAGTATCAAAGTTGATGGCAACTAATGTAAACTCACATAGTTGTATGAATCTCATTTGGCACACAGCAATTCAGGAATATATCATTCTAATTTTTCTGCTGCACCACACTTCTCATCTTACTACTTACTAGCAAAGATTTCTTCAAGCTGACTGTTAACTAGGGACTTAAATTATCTTGGAAACGCAAGTGAATCCACAAGAGTACAATTCAGCTTTTATTACTCATAAGCTCACCATCACTCGGGCCTTATTACACTTTCTACATTAAGTAGGAGAAACTATATACACTATAGAGATGAAGCAAATGAAGTTGTGTACCAAGTCAAGAATACAATGTCCACGCATATATTCATACACCCCAAGAAGGGAAATAAAGTAAATTATTCTAGATGACTTTAGATGTGAAAGACATACGTCCTACACGGACGCAAGGATAATTTCAGTCGATTTCTCTGCATGCTCAAAATGACAAAATTTCTTCTAAATGTAAGAATAACAAATTAACAATGCTCATAATCACTACTACACCAGTAATGGAGCAAAATGACAGTGCGCATGAATGTACGATCATAAGTACAATGAAGCTAAATGAAATTTATATATGTTTGCAAATGCATACTGCAGAGCGCTATAAGTTAAACGAAAAACAAGAACAAGGCATGTTCCAAAAAATTTCAGGAGATCAAATGTCTATAATTATTTCTACGAGCAGCAAAATCAAGACGATAAAAGTAAAACAAACTTTAAGAAGGATTTTTAACCTGCACAAGCTTTTTGCACATGCTGAAACTGAGATCCTCCTTTATGTCATTATTGTGCCTTCCACCACCAAAATGAGAGATGGATAATGAACTACCTGACTGAGAACCTTCAACATTGACTTCAATTTCAAATTTTACATTTACATAATCATCAGCGGTGCTCGGCCTCCTTGGTCCCCAGAACCTATCATTTCTGCCCTCGGAGGCAGTCTCTAGAAGAACTCGGAACATGATTGAACCGCTTCCATCGCTGATATTTAATAAATGCCCAACCATATGCAACAAAACCTGAAACGTCCTCTTCTCATCACCTATCACCCAATTGGGCAACAAGGTTTGCACGTCCGTAGAGAAATCAAAACCCTTGTAGACGCACAAACACTTGACAAGACAAGAAGCTTCTCTAATCATAGAATGTAGCTCAAATGGCCTCATCTCTAATGGAAGTCTTCCATCATCTTTGGCAGATATATCCATTGCATCATTTATCAAAGTTGAGAGGACAGTGCTGGTTTTTACAATTGTGTCAACAATAATCCTCCGATCAGAGCTTGTATTTTGGTCCTGAATAATCGAAAGTAAGCCCAGAATTGAGTGCATTGGCCGCCTCATTCCATTATTCATCACCTTTTGGAAAGCATTCCTTGCCTGGCTTGCCATCAGGGCATTCTCTTTAGCTTGCTGCAGAACACGATTTCGCTCCCCTAATTTCTCCCTCATCAATTGAGACTCCTCAAGAACATCAGCATGGGATAGCGCCACAGCCACCTGATCAGCAACCACTTCTACAATCTCCATCTCATTCGAGCTCCAATGCCTATCATTGTCACTCGGGAGAGCCAACACTAATATGCCATAGGCGGTCTCAACAAACTCAGGGGTTCCACCTTTGAAATTTGAAACGCGAAGCAGTGGCATCCTAATAGCTGCAACAGCACTTGACTCACCAGAGCCACCACTGCTTGCAGATCCAAGCACCGAGTCTCGCCTCAAAATCCTCACCCCTTTTCTCTTTGTAATCTCGAGTACTTCTGGATCATTTATTGGAAGTGAACGTTGGTATGCTTCCCTAGAACTAGGATTCAGCTCATGAGTCAAGTTCATCTCCGTTTTATCCCCATTTGGCATCCAAACTGCACAATTCTGAAGATCCAAAGTCTTGGAAAGCTCAACCAGAGTAGTATATAATATATTGTGCTTATCGAGTGACTTCCTAATCTCATGTGTCAGCATTCTAACATGTAGACTTGCTTCTTTCTGTCTCTTCATCAACACAACCTCTTGGTCTAGCTCCAACACATTTTGTCTCAAGAATATTTCTCTAACTTTTATCTTGAGAAGCAGAGGAAACAAAGTTAAAAGGGTGATTGCAGTTGCACAAGAGACTAAAGCAGTGAGGATTTTAGCAACTGTAAGTGCCACCACCAACTGAAAGGAGTGAGGCCCATAATAAGTCCATCCATTCAGCAAATGTGTCAACCCACACAGAACTATGAATGCAATGAACTGAACCAGCACCCATTTGAATGGTACATTCGGAAAACTAATAAAGTACAGCAATTCCAGTGGAATCGAAAAATAAGCAACTGCAATCAAGAAATCACTCACTCTTTGGCATTCCAGAATGCTAGCTATGCTCCAACCTCCCTCATCATCACAATTACAATGCGAAAATGCATTATCATACCCTGATACAATTATCACCATCAAAGCAACAAAGAACAAAAAGTTCAGCACTTTCAACATTGCAGCCATAACTAACTACTTGGTCAATCAGCAGCATAACAAAGATTGAATCTTTCACTGCCTTTAATCAATTGCAGATACAGCGGGAATATTTCCAGGACTAAACTCAAAACCTCAACCTTCTTACTCCATTTCTTTCCACAAAGCACATCTCAGGTGATGTAAACCCAATAAAATAATGATAAAAAAGACTTATCAG